>OY744522.1:9458742-10058742 GCA_963556195.1 Sepiola atlantica
AATAGATGATATCGGTTAAAGTCGGATACTAAAGCATAGTAAATAGATGACTTTGTTCAAGTTGCCGATTCTTAAGGTTGTAAAATAGATGATATCGGTTAAAGCCGGTTCTAACGCATTGTAAATAGATGACTTTGTTCAAGTTGCGGATTCTTAATGTTGGAAAATAGATGATAAGGTTTAAAGTCGGATTCTAAAGCATTGTAAATAGATGACTTTGTTCAACTGGCGGACTAAAATAGATGATATTGTTTAAAGTACGATTCTAAAGCATTGTAAGTAGATGACTTTATTACAGTTGCGAATTCTTAAAGTTTGAACATAGATAATAATGTTTACAGTCGCATTCTAAAGTATTGTAAATAGATAACTTTGTTCAAGTTGCGGATTCTTAAGGTTTGAAAATAGATGATATTGTTTAAAGTCAGATTCTAAAGCATTGTAAATAGATGACTTTGTTCAAGTTGCGGATTCTTCAGGTTTGAAAATACATGATATTGTTTAAAGTCAGATTCTAATGCATTGTAAATAGATGACTTTGTTCAAGGTGCGCATTCTTAATGTTTAAAAATACATGATATCGTTTAAAGTCGGATTCTAAAGCATTGTAAATAGATGACTGTGTTCAAGTTGCGGATTCTTTAGGTTTGAAAATAGATGATATCGGTTAACGTCGGATTCTAAAGCATTGTAAATAGATGACTTTGTTCAAGTTGCGGTTTCTGAATGTTTGAAAATAGATGATATAGTTTCAAGTCGGATTCTAAAGAATTGTAAATAGATGACTTTGTTCAAGTGGCGGACTACAATAGATGATATTGTTTAAAGTACGATTCTAAAGCATTGTAAGTAGATGACTTTATTACAGTTGCGGATTCTTTAGATTTGAAAATAGATGATAATGTTGAAAGTCGCATTCTAAAGCATTGTAAATAGATGACATTGTTCAAGTTGCGGATTCTTAAGGTTTGAAAATAGATGATATCGTTTAAAGTCGGATTCTAAAGCATTGTAAATAGATGACTTTGTTTAAGTTGCGGATTCTTAAGGTTTGAAAATAGATGATATCGTTTAAAGTCGGCTGCTAGAGCATTGTAAATAGATGACTTTGTTCAAGTTGCGGATTCTTAAGGTTTTAAAATAGATGATATCGTTTAAAGTCGGATTCTAAAGCATTGTAAATAGATGACTTAGTTAAAGTTGCGGACTCTTAAGGTTTGAAAATAGATGATATCGTTTAAGATCGGATTGCAAACCATTGTAAAGAGATGACTTTGTTAAGTTGCGAATTCTTAAGGGTTGAAAATAGATGATATCGTTTAAAGTCGGACTCTACAGCATTGTAAATAGATGACTTTGTTCAAGTGGCCGATTCTTAAGGTTTTAAAATAGATGATATCGTTTTAAGTCGGATTCTAAAGCATTGTAAATAGATGACTTGTTCCAGTTCCGGATTCTTAAAGTTTGAAAATAGATGATATCGTTTAAAGTCGGATTCTAAAGCATTGTAAATAGATGACTTTGTTCAAGTGGCGGACTAAAATAGATGATATCGTTTAAGTCGGATTCTAAAGCATTGTAAATCGATGACTTTGTTCAAGTTGCGGATACTTTATGTTTGAAAATAGATGATATCGTTTAAAGTCGGATTCTAAAGCATTGTAAATAGATGACTTTGTTCCAGTTCCGGATTCTTAAAGTTTGAAAATAGATGATATCGTTTCAAGTCGGATTCTAAAGCATTGTAAATAGATGACTTTGTTAAAGTTGGGGATTCTTCAGGTTTGAAATAGATGATATCGTTTAAAGTCGGATTCTAAAGCATTGTAAATAGATGACTTTGTTAAAGTTGCGGACTCTTAAGGTTTGAAAATAGATGATATCGTTTAAAATCGGATTCTAAAGCATTGTAAATAGATGACTTTGTTCAAGTTGCGGATTCTTAAGGTTTGAAAATAGATGATATCGTTTAAAGTCGGATTCTAAAGCATTGTAAATAGATGACTTTGTTCAAGTTGCGGATTCTTAAGGTTTGAAAATAGATGATATTGTTTAAAGTACGATTCTAAAGCATTGTAAGTAGATGACTTTGTTCAAGTTGCGGATTCTAAAGGTTTGAAAATAGATGATATCGTTTAAAGTCGGATTCTAAAGCATTGTAAATAGATGATTTTGTTCAAGTTGCGGATTCTAAAGGTTTGAAAATAAATGATATCGTTTAAAGTCGGATTCTAAAGTATTGTAAATAGATGACTTTGTTCAAGTTGCGGATTCTTAAGGTTTGAAAATAGATGATATCGTTACAAGTCGGCTGCTAGAGCATTGTAAATATATGACTTTGTTCAAGTTGCGGATTCTTAAGGTTTGAAAGTAGATGATATCGTTTAAAGTCGGATTCTAAAGCATTGTAAATAGATGACTTTGTTCAAGTTGCGGACTCTTAAGGTTTGAAAATAGATAATATCGTTTAAGATCGGATTGCAAACCATTGTAAAGAGATGACTTTGTCAAGTTGCGAATTCTTAAGGGTTGAAAATAGATGATATCGTTTAAAGTCGGACTCTACAGCATTGTAAATAGATGACTTTGTTCAAGTGGCCGATTCTTAAGGTTTTAAAATAGATGATATCGTTTAAAGTCGGATTCTAAAGCATTGTAAATAGATGACTTTGTTCCAGTTCCGGATTCTTAAAGTTTGAAAATAGATGATATCGTTTCAAGTCGGATTCTAAAGCATTGTAAATAGATGACTTTGTTCAAGTGGCGGACTAAAATAGATGATATCGTTTAAGTCGGATTCTAAAGCATTGTAAATAGATGACTTTGTTCAAGTTGCGGATACTTTATGTTTGAAAATAGATGATATCGTTTAAAGTCGGATTCTAAAGCATTATAAATAGATGACTTTGTTCCAGTTCCGGATTCTTAAAGTTTGAAAATAGATGATATCGTGTAAAGTCGGATTCTAAAGCATTGTAAATAGATGACTTTGTTCAAGTTGCGGATTCTTAAGGTTTGAAAATAGATGATATTGTTTCAAGTCGGATTCTAAAGCATTGTAAATAGATGACTTTGTTCAAGTTGATGTTTCTCAAGGTTTTAAAATAGATGATATCGGTTTAAGTCGGATACTAAAGCATTGTAAATAGATGACTCTGTTCAAGTTGCCGATTCTTAAAGTTTTAAAATAGATGATATCGTTTAAAGTCGGATTCTAAAGCATAGTAAATAGATGACTTTGTTCAAGTTGCGGATTCTTAAGGTTGTAAAATAGATGATATCGGTAAAAGCCGGTTCTAACGCATTGTAAGTAGATGACTTTGTTCAAGTTGCGGATTCTTAATGTTTGAAAATACATGATAAGGTTTAAAGTCGGATTCTAAAGCATTGTAAATAGATGACTTTGTTTAACCGGCGGACTAAAACAGATGATATTGTTTAAAGTACGATTCTACAGCATTGTAAGTAGATGACTTTATTACAGTTGCGGATTCTTAAAGTTTGAAAATAGATCATAATGTTTACAGTAACATTCTAATGTATTGTAAATAGATAACTTTGTTCAAGTTGCGGATTCTTAAGGGTTGAAAATAGATGATATTGTTTAAATTTAGATTATAAAGCATTGTTAATAGATGACTTTGTTCAAGTTGCGGATTCTTAAGGTTTGAAAATAGATGATATTGTTTAAAGTAAGATTCTAATGCATTGTAAATAGATGACTTTGTTCAAGTTGCGGATTCTTAAGGTTTGAAAATACATGATATCGTTTAAAGTCGGATTCTAAAGCATTGTAAATAGATGACTGTGTTCAAGTTGCGGATTCTAAAGGTTTGAAAATAGATGATATCGGTTAACGTCGGATTCTAAAGCATTGTACATAGATGACTTTGTTCAAGTTGCGGTTTCTGAATGTTTGAAAATAGATGATATAGTTTCAAGTCGGATTCTAAAGCATTGTAAATAGATGACTTTGTTCAAGTGGCGGACCAAAATAAGATGATATTGTTTAAAGTACGATTCTAAAGCATTGGAAGTAGATGACTTTATTACAGTTGCGGATTCTTTAGGTTTGAAAATAGATGATAATGTTGAAAGTAGCATTCTAAAGCATTGTAAATAGATGACATTGTTCAAGTTGCGGATTCTTAAGGTTTTAAAATAGATGATATCGTTTAAAGTCGGATTCTAAAGCATTGTAAATAGATGACTTTGTTCAAGTTGCGGATTCTAAAGGTTTGAAAATAGATGATATCGTTGAAGATCGGATTCCAAACCATTGTAAATAGCTGACTTTGTTAAGTTGCGGATTCTTAAGGTTTGAAAATATATGATATCGTTTAAAGTCGGATTCTACAGCATTGTAAATAGATGACTTTGTTCAAGTGGCCGATACTTTAGGTTTGAAAATAGATGATATCGTTTTAAGTCGGATTCTAAAGCATTGTAAATAGATGACTTTGTTCAAGTTGCGGATTCTTGATGTTTGAAAATAGATGACATAGTTTAAAGTCGGATTCTAAAGCATTGTAAATAGATGACTGTGGTCAAGTTGCGGATTCTTAAGGTTTGAAAATAGATGATATCGTTTAAAGTCGGATTCTAAAGCATTGTAAATAGATTACTTTGTTCAAGTGGCGGACTCTTAAGGTTTTAAAATAGATGATATTGTTTAAAGTACAATTCTAAAGCATTGTAAGTAGATGACTTTATTACAGTTGCGGATTCTTAAGGCTTGAAAAAAGATGATATTGTTTAAAGTCGCATTCTAAAGCATTGTAAATAGATGACTTTGTTCAAGTTGGGGATTTTTAAGGTTTGAAAATAGATGATATCGTTTAAAGTCGGATTCTAAAGTATTGTAAATAGATGACTTTGTTCAAGTTGCGGATTCTTTAGGTTTGAAAATAGATGATATCGTTTAAAGTCGGATTCTAAAGCATTGTAAATAGATAGCTTTGTTCAAGTTGCGGATTCTTAAGGTTTGAAAATAGATGATATCGTTTAAAGTCGGATGCTAGAGCATTGTAAATAGATGACTTTGTTCAAGTTGCGGATTCTTAAGGTTTGAAAATAGATGATATCGTTTAAAGTCGGAATCTACAGCATTGTAAATAGATGACATTGTTCAAGTTGCGTACTCTTAAGGTTTGAAAATAGATGATATCGATTAAAGGCGGATTCTAAAGCATTGTAAATAGATGACTTTGTAAAAGTTGCGGATTCTGAGGGTTTAAAGATAGATAATATCGTTTAAAGTCGGATTCTAAAGCATTGTAAATAGATGACTTTGTTCAAGTTGCGGACTAAAATAGATGATATAGTTTAAGTCGGATTCTAAAGCATTGTAAATAGATGACTTTGTTCAAGTTGCGGATACTTTATGTTTGAAAATTGATGATATCGTTTAAAGTCGGATTTTAAAGCATTGTAAATAGATGACTTTGTTCCAGTTCCGGATTCTTAAAGTTTGAAAATAGATGATATCGTTTCAAGTCGGATTCTAAAGCATTGTAAATAGATGACTTTGTTCAGTTGCGGATCCTTCAGGTTTGAAAATAGATGATATCGTTTAAAGTCGGATTCTAAAGCATTGTAAATAGATGACTTTGTTAAAGTTGCGGACTCTTAAGGTTTGAAAATAGATATCATCGTTTAAAATCGGATTCTAAAGCATTGTAAATAGATGACTTTGTTCGAGTTCTGGAATCTTAAGGTTTGAAAATAGATGATATCGTTAAAAGTCGGATTCTAAAGCATTGTAAATAGACGACTTTGTTCAAGTTGCGGATTCTTAAGGTTTTAAAATAGATGATATCGTTTATAGTCGGATTCTAAAGCATTGTAAATAGATGACTTTGTTCAAGTTGCGGATTCTTAACGTTTGAAAATAGATGATATCGTTTAAAGTCGGATTCTAAAGCATTGTAAGTAGATGACTTTGTTCACGTTGCCGATTCTTGATGTTTGAAAATAGATGATATCGTTTAAAGTCGGATTCTAAAGCATTGTAAATAGATGACTTTGTTCAAGTTGCAAATACTTAATGTTTGAAAATAGATGATATCGTTTAAAGTCGGATTCTAAAGCATTGTAAATAGATGACTTTGTTCAAGTTGATGTTTCTCAAGGTTTTAAAATAGATGATATCGGTTAAAGTCGGATACTAAAGCATTGTAAATAGATGACTTTGTTCAAGTTGCCGATTCTTAAAGTTTTTAAATAGATGATATCGGTTAAAGCCGGTTCTAACGCATTGTAAATAGATGACTTTGTTCAAGTTGCGGATTCTTAATGTTGGAAAATAGATGATAAGGTTTAAAGTCGGATTCTAAAGCATTGTAAATAGATGACTTTGTTCAACTGGCGGACTAAAACAGATGATATTGTTTAAAGTACGATTCTAAAGCATTGTAA
Organism: Sepiola atlantica; assembly: GCA_963556195.1. Classification (NCBI taxonomy): domain Eukaryota; kingdom Metazoa; phylum Mollusca; class Cephalopoda; order Sepiida; family Sepiolidae; genus Sepiola; species Sepiola atlantica. The sequence continues at coordinate 9,465,160 of OY744522.1, forward strand.
GTAGATGACTTTATTACAGTTGCGAATTCTTAAAGTTTGAACATGGATAATAATGTTTACAGTCGCATTCTAAAGTATTGTAAATAGATAACTTTGTTCAAGTTGCGGATTCTTAAGGTTTGAAAATAGATGATATTGTTTAAAGTCAGATTCTAAAGCATTGTAAATAGATGACTTTGTTCAAGTTGCGGATTCTTCAGGTTTGAAAATAGATGATATTGTTTAAAGTCAGATTCTAATGCATTGTAAATAGATGACTTTGTTCAAGGTGCGCATTCTTAATGTTTAAAAATACATGATATCGTTTAAAGTCGGATTCTAAAGCATTGTAAATAGATGACTGTGTTCAAGTTGCGGATTCTTTAGGTTTGAAAATAGATGATATCGGTTAACGTCGGATTCTAAAGCATTGTAAATAGATGACTTTGTTCAAGTTGCGGTTTCTGAATGTTTGAAAATAGATGATATAGTGTCAAGTCGGATTCTAAAGCATTGTAAATAGATGACTTTGTTCAAGTGGCGGACTACAATAGATGATATTGTTTAAAGTACGATTCTAAAGCATTGTAAGTAGATGACTTTATTACAGTTGCGGATTCTTTAGATTTGAAAATAGATGATAATGTTGAAAGTCGCATTCTAAAGCATTGTAAATAGATGACATTGTTCAAGTTGCGGATTCTTAAGGTTTGAAAATAGATGATATCGTTTAAAGTCGGATTCTAAAGCATTGTAAAAAGATGACTTTGTTTAAGTTGCGGATTCTTAAGGTTTGAAAATAGATGATATCGTTTAAAGTCGGCTGCTAGAGCATTGTAAATAGATGACTTTGTTCAAGTTGCGGATTCTTAAGGTTTTAAAATAGATGATATCGTTTAAAGTCGGATTCTAAAGCATTGTAAATAGATGACTTTGTTAAAGTTGCGGACTCTTAAGGTTTGAAAATAGATGATATCGTTTAAGATCGGATTGCAAACCATTGTAAAGAGATGACTTTGTTAAGTTGCGAATTCTTAAGGGTTGAAAATAGATGATATCGTTTAAAGTCGGACTCTACAGCATTGTAAATAGATGACTTTGTTCAAGTGGCCGATTCTTAAGGTTTTAAAATAGATGATATCGTTTTAAGTAAGATTCTAAAGCATTGTAAATAGATGACTTGTTCCAGTTCCGGATTCTTAAAGTTTGAAAATAGATGATATCGTTTAAAGTCGGATTCTAAAGCATTGTAAATAGATGACTTTGTTCAAGTGTCGGACTAAAATAGATGATATCGTTTAAGTCGGATTCTAAAGCATTGTAAATCGATGACTTTGTTCAAGTTGCGGATACTTTATGTTTGAAAATAGATGATATCGTTTAATATCGGATTCTAAAGCATTGTAAATAGATGACTTTGTTCCAGTTCCGGATTCTTAAAGTTTGAAAATAGATTGTATATCGTTTCAAGTCGGATTCTAAAGCATTGTAAATAGATGACTTTGTTAAAGTTGGGGATTCTTCAGGTTTGAAAATAGATTATATCGTTTAAAGTCGGATTCTAAAGCATTGTAAATAGATGACTTTGTTAAAGTTGCGGACTCTTAAGGTTTGAAAATAGATGATATCGTTCAAAATCGGATTCTAAAGCATTGTAAATAGATGACTTTGTTCAAGTTGCGGATTCTTAAGGTTTGAAAATAGATGATATCGTTTAAAGTCGGATTCTAAGGCATTGTAAATAGATGACTTTGTTCAAGTTGCGGATTCTTAAGGTTTGAAAATAGATGATATTGTTTAAAGTACGATTCTAAAGCATTGTAAGTAGATGACTTTGTTCAAGTTGCGGATTCTAAAGGTTTGAAAATAGATGATATCGTTTAAAGTCGGATTCTAAAGCATTGTAAATAGATGATTTTGTTCAAGTTGCGGATTCTAAAGGTTTGAAAATAAATGATATCGTTTAAAGTCGGATTCTAAAGTATTGTAAATAGATGACTTTGTTCAAGTTGCGGATTCTTAAGGTTTGAAAATAGATGATATCGTTACAAGTCGGCTGCTAGAGCATTGTAAATATATGACTTTGTTCAAGTTACGGATTCTTAAGGTTTGAAAATAGATGATATCGTTTAAAGTCGGATTCTAAAGCATTGTAAATAGATGACTTTGTTCAAGTTGCGGACTCTTAAGGTTTGAAAATAGATGATATCGTTTAAGATCGGATTGCAAACCATTGTAAAGAGATGACTTTGTTAAGTTGCGAATTCTTAAGGGTTGAAAATAGATGATATCGTTTAAAGTCGAACTCTACAGCATTGTAAATAGATGACTTTGTTCAAGTGGCCGATTCTTAAGGTTTTAAAATAGATGATATCGTTTAAAGTCGGATTCTAAAGCATTGTAAATAGATGACTTTGTTCCAGTTCCGGATTCTTAAAGTTTGAAAATAGATGATATCGTTTCAAGTCGGATTCTAAAGCATTGTAAATAGATGACTTTGTTCAAGTGGCGGACTAAAATAGATGATATCGTTTAAGTCGGATTCTAAAGCATTGTAAATAGATGACTTTGTTCAAGTTGCGGATACTTTATGTTTAAAAATAGATGATATCGTTTAAAGTCGGATTCTAAAGCATTGTAAATAGATGACTTTGTTCCAGTTCCGGATTCTTAAAGTTTGAAAATAGATGATATCGTTTCAAGTCGGATTCTAAAGCATTGTAAATAGATGACTTTGTTAAAGTTGCGGATTCTTCAGGTTTGAAAATAGATGATATCGTTTAAAGTCGGATTCTAAAGCATTGTAAATAGATGACTTTGTTAAAGTTGCGGACTCTTAAGGTTTGAAAATAGATGATATCGTTTAAAATCGGATTCTAAAGCATTGTAAATAGATGACTTTGGTCAAGTTCCGGATTCTTAAGGTTTGAAAATAGATGATATCGTTTAAAGTCGGATTCTAAAGCATTGTAAATAGATAAAATTGTTCAAGTTGCGGATTCTTAAGGTTTTAAAATAGATGATATCGTTTATAGTCGGATTCTAAAGCACTGTAAATAGATGACTTTGTTCAAGTTGTGGATTCTTAAGGTTTGAAAATAGATGATATCGTTTAAAGTCGGATTTTAAAGCATTGTAAGTAGATGACTTTGTTCACGTTGCCGATTCTTGATGTTTGAAAATAGATGATATCGTTTAAAGTCGGATTCTAAAGCATTGTAAATAGATGACTTTGTTCAAGTTGCAGATACTTAATTTTTGAAAATAGATGATATTGTTTAAAGTCGGATTCTAAAGCATTGTAAATAGATGACTTTGTTCACGTTGCCGATTCTTGATGTTTGAAAATAGATGATATCGTTTAAAGTCGGATTCTAAAGCATTGTAAATAGATGACTTTGTTCAAGGTGCAGATACTTAATGTTTGAAAATAGATGATATCGTTTAAAGTCGGATTCTAAAGCATTGTAAATAGATGACTTTGTTCAAGTGGCGGACTCTTAATGTTGGAAAATAGAGGATATTGTTAATAGTACGATTCTAAAGCATTGTAAGTAGATGACTTTATTACAGTTGCGGATTCTTTACGTTTGAAAATAGATGATAATGTTTAAAGTCGCATTCTAAAGCATTGTAAATAGATGACTTTTTTCAAGTTGCTGATTCTTGATGTTTGAAAATAGATGATATCGTTTAAAGTCGGATTCTAAAGAATTGTAAATAGATAACTTTGTTCAAGTTGCGGACACTTAATGTTTGAAAATAGATGATATCGTTTAAGTCGGATTCTAAAGAATTGTAAATAGGTGACTTTGTTAAAGTTGCGGATACTTTATGTTTGAAAATAGATGATATCGTTTAAAGTCGGATTCTAAAGCATTGTAAATAGATGACTTTGTTCAAGTTGCGGATTCTTAAGGTTTGAAAATAGATGATATCGTTTAAAGTCGGATTCTAAAGCATTGTAAATAGATGACTTTGTTCAAGTTGCGGATTCTTAAGGTTTGAAAACAGATGATATCGTTTAAAGTCGGATTCTAAAATATTGTAAATAGATGACTTTGTTCAAGTGTCGGATTCTTAAGGTTTGAAAATAGATGATATCGTTTAAAGTCGGATTCTAAAGCATTGTAAATAGATGACTTTGTTCAAGTTGCGGATTCTAAAGGTTTGAAAATAGATGATATCGTTTAAAGTCGGATTCTAAAGCATTGTAAATAGATGATTTTGTTCAAGTTGCGGATTCTAAAGGTTTGAAAATAAATGATATCGTTTAAAGTCGGATTCTAAAGTATTGTAAATAGATGACTTTGTTCAAGTTGCGGATTCTTAAGGTTTGAAAATAGATGATATCGTTTAAAGTCGGCTGCTAGAGCATTGTAAATAGATGACATTGTTCAAGTTGCGGATTCTTAAGGTTTGAAAATAGATGATATCCTTTAAAGTCGGATTCTAAATCATTGTAAATAGATGACTTTGATATAGTTGCGGACTCTTAAGGTTTGAAAATAGATGATATCGTTTAAGATCGGATTGCAAACCATTGTAAAGAGATGACTATGTTAAGTTGCGAATTCTTAAGGGTTGAAAATAGATGATATCGTTTAAAGTCGGTCTCTACAGCATTGTAAATAGATGAATTTGTTCAAGTGGCCGATTCTTAAGGTTTTAAAATAGATGATATCGTTTAAAGTCGGATTCTAAAGCATTGTAAATAGATGACTTTGTTCCAGTTCCGGATTCTTAAAGTTTGAAAATAGATAATATCGTCTCAAGTCGGATTCTAAAGCATTTTAAATAGATGACTTTGTTCAAGTGGCGGACTAAAATAGATGATATCGTTTAAGTCGGATTCTAAAGCATTGTAAATAGATGACTTTGTTCAAGTTGCTGATACTTTATGTTTGAAAATAGATGATATCGTTTAAAGTCGGATTCTAAAGCATTGTAAATAGATGACTTTGTTCCAGTTCCGGATTCTTAAAGTTTGAAAATAGATGATATCGTTTAAAGTCGGATTCTAAAGTATTGTAAATAGATGACTTTGTTCAAGTTGCGGATTCTTAAGGTTTGAAAATAGATGATATCGTTTACAGTCGGATTCTAAAGCATTGTAAATAGATGACTTTGTTCAAGTTGCGGATTCTTAAGGTTTGAAAATAGATGATATCGTTTAAAGTCGGATTCTAAAGCATTGTAAATAGATGACTTTGTTCAAGTTGCGGATTCTTAAGGTTTGAAAATAGATGATATCGTTTAAAGTCGGATTCTAAAGCATTGTAAATAGATGACTTTGTTCAAGTTGCGGATTCTTAAGGTTTGAAAACAGATGATATCGTTTAAAGTCGGATTCTAAAATATTGTAAATAGATGACTTTGTTCAAGTGTCGGATTCTTAAGGTTCGAAAATAGATGATATCGTTTAAAGTCGGATTCTAAAGCATTGTAAATAGATGACTTTGTTCAAGTTGCGGAGTCTACAGGTGTGAAAATAGATGATATCGTTTAAAGTCGGATTCTAAAGCATTGTAAATAGATGATTTTGTTCAAGTTGCGGATTCTAAAGGTTTGAAAATAAATGATATCGTTTAAAGTCGGATTCTAAAGTATTGTAAATAGATGACTTTGTTCAAGTTGCGGATTCTTAAGGTTTGAAAATAGATGATATCGTTTTAAGTCGGCTGCTAGAGCATTGTAAATAGATGACTTTGTTCAAGTTGCGGATTCTTAAGGTTTGAAAATAGATGATATCGTTTATAGTCGGATTCTAAAGCATTGTAAATAGATGACTTTGTTCAAGTTGCGGACACTAAGGTTTTAAAATAGATGATATCGTTTAAGATCGGATTGCAAACCATTGTAAAGAGATGACTTTGTTAAGTTGCGAATTCTTAAGGGTTGAAAATTAATGATATCGTTTAAAGTCGGATTCTAAAGCATTGTAAATAGATGCCTTTGTTCAAGTTGCAGATACTTAATGTTTGAAAATAGATGATATCGTTTAAAGTCGGATTCTAAAGCATTGTAAATAGATGACTTTGTTCAAGTGGCGGACTCTTAATGTTGGAAAATAGAGGATATTGTTTATAGTACGATTCTAAAGCATTGTAAGTAGAGTAATTTATTACAATTGCGGATTTTTTACGTTTGAAAATAGATGATAATGTTTAAAGTCGCATTCTAAAGCATTGTAAATAGATGACTTTGTTCAAGTTGCTGATTCTTGATGTTTGAAAATAGATGATATCGTTTAAAGTCGGATTCTAAAGAATTGTAAATAGATGACTTTGTTCAAGTTGCGGACACTTAATGTTTGAAAATAGATGATATCGTTTAAGTCGGATTCTAAAAATTGTAAATAGGTGACTTTGTTAAAGTTGCGGATACTTAATGTTTGAAAATAGATGATATCGTTTAAAGTCGGATTCTAATACATTGTAAATAGATGACTTTGTTCACGTTGCCGATTCTTGATGTTTGAAAATAGATGATATCGTTTAAAGTCGGATTCTAAAGCATTGTAAATAGATGACTTTGTTCAAGTTTCAGATACTTAATGTTTGAAAATAGATGATATCGTTTAAAGTCGGATTCTAAAGCATTGTAAATAGATGACTTTGTTCAAGTGGCGGACTCTTAATGTTGGAAAATAGAGGACATTGTTTATAGTACGATTCTAAAGCATTGTAAGTAGATGACTTTATTACAGTTGCGGATTCTTTACGTTTGAAAATAGATGATAATGTTTAAAGTCGCATTCTAAAGCATAGTAAATAGATGGCTTTGTTCAAGTTGCTAATTCTTGATGTTTGAAAATAGATGATATCGTTTAAAGTCGGATTCTAAAGAATTGTAAATAGATGAATTTGTTCAAGTTGCGGACACTTAATGTTTGAAAATAGATGATATCGTGTAAGTCGGATTCTAAAGAATTGTAAATAGGTGACTTTGTTAAAGTTGCGGATACTTTATGTTTGAAAATAGATGATATCGTTTAAAGTCGGATTCTAAAGCATTGTAAATATGTGAATTTGTTCAAGTGTCGGATTCTTAAGGTTTGAAAATAGATGATATCGTTTAAAGTCGGATTCTAAAGCATTGTAAATAGATGACTTTGTTCAAGTTGCGGATTCTTAAGGTTTGAAAATAGATGATATCGTTTAAAGTCGGATTCTAAAGCATTGTAAATAGATGATTTTGTTAAAGTTGCGGATTCTAAAGGTTTGAAAATAAATGATATCGTTTAAAGTCGGATTCTAAAGTATTGTAAATAGATGACTTTGTTCAAGTTGCGGATTCTTAAGGTTTGAAAATAGATGATATCGTTTAAAGTCGGCTGCTAGAGCATTGTAAATAGATGACTTTGTTCAAGTTGCGGATTCTTAAGGTTTGAAAATAGATGATATCGTTTAAAGTCGGATTCTAAAGCATTGTAAATAGATGACTTTGTTATAGTTGCGGACTCTTAAGGTTTGAAAATAGATGATATCGTTTAAGATCGGATTGCAAACCATTGTAAAGAGATGACTTTGTTAAGTTGCGAATTCTTAAGGGTTGAAAATAGATGATATCGTTTAAAGTCGGACTCTACAGCATTGTAAATAGATGACTTTGTTCAAGTGGCCGATTCTTAAGGTTTTAAAATAGATGATATCGTTTAAAGTCGGATTCTAAAGCATTGTAAATAGATGACTTTGTTCCAGTTCCGGATGTTTAAAGTTTGAAAATAGATGATATCGTTTCAAGTCGGATTCTAAAGCATTGTAAATAGATGACTTTGTTCAAGTGGCGGACTAAAATAGATGATATCGTTTAAGTCGGATTCTAAAGCATTGTAAATAGATGACTTTGTTCAAGTTACGGATACTTTATGTTTGAAAATAGATGATATCGTTTAAAGTCGGATTCTAAAGCATTGTAAATAGATGACTTTGTTCCAGTTCCGGATTCTTAAAGTTTGAAAATAGATGATATCGTTTAAAGTCGGATTCTAAAGTATTGTAAATAGATGACTTTGTTCAAGTTGCGGATTCTTAAGGTTTGAAAATAGATGATATCGTTTAAAGTCGGATTCTAAAGCATTGTAAATAGATGAGTTTGTTCAAGTTGCGGATTCTTAAGGTTTGAAAATAGATGATATCGTTTAAAGTCGGATTCTAAAGCATTGTAAATAGATGACTTTGTTCAAGTTGCGGATTCTTAAGGTTTGAAAATAGATGATATCGTTTAAAGTCGGATTCTAAAGCATTGTAAATAGATGACTTTGTTCAAGTTGCGGATTTTTAAGGTTTGAAAACAGATGATATCGTTTAAAGTCGGATTCTAAAGCATTGTAAATAGATGACTTTGTTCAAGTGTCGGATATTTAAGGTTTGAAAATAGATGATATCGTTTAAAGTCGGATTCTAAAGCATTGTAAATAGATGACTTTGTTCAAGTTGCGGATTCTAAAGGTTTGAAAATAGATGATATCGTTTAAAGTCGGATTCTAAAGCATTGTAAATAGATGATTTTGTTCAAGTTGCGGATTCTAAAGGTTTGAAAATAAATGATATCGTTTAAAGTCGGATTCTAAAGCATTGTAAATAGATGACTTTGTTCCAGTTCCGGATTCTTAAAGTATGAAAATAGATGATATCGTTTCAAGTCGGATTCTAAAGCATTGTAAATAGATGACTTTGTTAAAGTTGCGGATTCTTCAGGTTTGAAAATAGATGATATCGTTTAAAGTACGATTCTAAAGCATTGTAAATAGATGACTTTGTTAAAGTTGCGGACTCTTAAGGTTTTAAAATAGACGATATCGTTTAAAATCGGATTCTAAAGCATTGTAAATAGATTACTTTGGTCAAGTTCCGGATTCTTAAGGTTTGAAAATAGATGATATCGTTTAAAGTCGGATTCTAAAGCATTGTAAATAGATGAAATTGTTCAAGTTGCGGATTCTTAAGGTTTTAAAATAGATGATATCGTTTATAGTCGGATTCTAAAGCATTGTAAATAGATGACTTTGTTCAAGTTGTGGATTCTTAAGGTTTGAAAATAGATGATATCGTTTAAAGTCGGATTTTAAAGCATTGTAAGTAGATGACTTTGTTCACGTTGCCGATTCTTGATGTTTGAAAATAGATGATATCGTTTAAAGTCGGATTCTAAAGCATTGTTAATAGATGACTTTGTTCAAGTTGCAGATACTTAATGTTTGAAAATAGATGATATCGTTTAAAGTCGGATTCTAAAGCATTGTAAATAGATGACTTTGTTCAAGTGGCGGACTCTTAATGTTGGAAAATAGAGGATATTGTTTATAGTACGATTCTAAAGCATTGTAAGTAGATGACTTTATTACAGTTGCGGATTCTTTACGTTTGAAAATAGATGATAATGTTTGAAGTCGCATTCTAAAGCATTGTAAATAGATGACTTTGTTCAAGTTGCTGATTCTTGATGTTTGAAAATAGATGATATCGTTTAAAGTCGGATTCTAAAGAATTGTAAATAGATGACTTTGTTCAAGTTGCGGACACTTAATGTTTTAAAATAGATGATATCGTTTAAGTCGGATTCTAATAAATTGTAAATAGGTGACTTTGTTAAAGTTGCGGATACTTTTTGTTTGAATATAGATGATATCGTTTAAAGTCAGATTCTAAAGCATTGTAAATAGATGACTTTGTTCAAGTGGCCGATTCTTAAAGTTTGAAAATAGATTATGTCGGTTAAAGTAAGATACTAAATCATTGTAAATAGATGACTTTGTTCAAGTTGCGGATTCTTAAGATTTAGAAATAGATGATATCGTTTAAAGTCGGATTCTAAAGCATTGTAAGTAGATGACTTGTTGAAGTTGCCGTATCTTAATGTTTGAAAATAGATGATATCGTTTAAAGTCGGATTCTAAAGCATAGTAAATTGATTACTTTATTCAAGTTGCAAACTCTTAAGCTTTGAAAATAGATGATATCGTTTCAAATCGGATTCTAAAGCATTGTAAATAGATGACATTGTTCAAGTTGCCCATTCTTAAGGTGTGAAAATAGATGATATCGTTAAAGGTCGGATTCTAAATCATTGTAAATAGATGCCTTTGTTCAAGTTGCGGATTCTTAAGGTTTGCAAATAGATGATATCGTTGAAGATCGGATTCCAAACCATTGTAAATAGCTGACTTTGTTAAGTTGCGGATTCTTAAGGTTTGAATATAGATGATATCGTTTAAAGTCGGATTCTACAGCATTGTAAATAGATAACTTTGTTCAAGTTGCGGATTCTTGATGTTTGAAAATAGATGACATAGTTTAAAGTCGGATTCTAAAGCATTGTAAATAGATGACTTTGGTCAAGTTGCGGATTCTTAAGGTTTGAAAATAGATGATATCGTTTAAAGTCGGATTCTAAAGCATTGTAAATAGATTACTTTGTTCAAGTGGCGGACTCTTAAGGTTTGAAAATAGATGATATTGTTTAAAGTACAATTCTAAAGCATTGTAAGTAGATGACTTTATTACAGTTGCGGATTCTTTAGGCTTGAAAATAGATGATATTGTTTTAAGTCGCATTCTAAAGCATTGTAAATAGATGACTTTGTTCAAGTGTCGGATTCTTAAGGTTTGAAAATAGATGATATCGTTTAAAGTCGGATTCTAAAGCATTGTAAATAAATGATGTTGTTCAAGTTGCGGATTCTAAAGGTTTGAAAATAGATGATATCGTTTAAAGTCGGATTCTAAAGTATTGTAAATAGATGACTTTGTTCAAGTTGCGGATTCTTAAGGTTTGCAAATAGATGATATCGTTTAAAGTCGGATTCTAAAGCATTGTAAATAGATGACTTTGTTCAAGTTGCGGATTCTTAAGGTTTGAAAATAGATGATATCGTTTAAAGTCGGATTCTAAAGCATTGTAAATAGATGACTTTGTTCAAGTTGCCGATACTCAAGGATTAAAAATAGATGATATCGTTTAAAGTCGGATTCTAAAGCATTGTAAATAGATGACTTTGTTCAAGTTGCGGATTCTTAAGGTTTGAAAACAGATGATATCGTTTAAAGTCGGATTCTAAAATATTGTAAATAGATGACTTTGTTCAAGTGTCGGATTCTTAAGGTTTGAAAATAGATGATATCGTTTAAAGTCGGATTCTAAAGTATTGTAAATAGATGACTTTGTTCAAGTTGCGGATTCTTAAGGTTTGAAAATAGATGATATCGTTTAATGTCGGATACTAAAGCATTGTAAATAGATGAATTTTTTAAGTTGCCGATTCTTAAGCTTTGAAAATAGATGATATCATTTAAAGTCGGATTCCAAAGCATTGTTAATAGATGACTTTGTTCAAGTTGCGGATTCTTAAGGTTTGAAAATAGACGATATCGTTTAAAGTCGGATTCTAAAGCATTGTAAATAGATTACTTTGTTCAAGTGGCGGACTCTTAAGGTTTGAAAATAGATGATATTGTTTAAAGTACAATTATAAAGCATTGTAAGTAGATGACTTTATTACAGTTGCGGATTCTTTAGGCTTGAAAATAGATTATATTGTTGAAAGTCGCATTCTAAAGCATTGTAAATAGATGACTTTGTTCAAGTTGCGGATTCTTAAGGTTTGAAAATAGATGATATCGTTTGAAGTCGGATTCTAAAGCATTGTAAATAGATGATGTTGTTCAAGTTGCGGATTCTAAAGGTTTGAAAATAGATGATATCGTTTAAAGTCGGATTCTAAAGTATTGTAAATAGATGACTTTGTTCAAGTTGCGGATTCTTAAGGTTTGAAAATAGATGATATCGTTTAAAGTCGGATTCTAAAGCATTGTAAATAGATGACTTTGTTCAAGTTGCGGATTCTTAAGGTTTGAAAATAGATGATATCGTTTAAAGTCGGATTCTACAGCATTGTAAATAGATGACTTTGTTCAAGTGGCCGATACTTTAGGTTTGAAAATAGATGATATCGTTTAAAGTCGGATTCTAAAGCATTGTAAATAGATGACTTTGTTCAAGTTGCGGATTCTAAAGGTTTGAAATAGATGATATCGTTTAAAGTCAGATTCTAAAGAATTGTAAATAGATTATTTTGTTCAAGTGGCGGATTCTAAAGGTTTGAAAATAGATGATATCGTTTAAAGTCGGATTCTAAAGTATTGTAAATAGATGACTTTGTTCAAGTTGCGGATTCTTAAGGTTTGAAAATAAATGATATCGTTTAAAGTCGGATTCTAAAGTATTGTAAATAGATTACTTTGTTCAAGTGTCGGATTCTTAAGGTTTGAAAATAGATGATATCGTTTAAAGTCGGATTCTAAAGCATTGTAAATAGATGACTTTGTTCAAGTTGCGGATTCTTAAGGTTTGAAAATAGATGATATCGTTTAATGTCGGATACTAAACCATTGTAAATAGGTGACTTTTTTAAGTTGCCGATTCTTAAGCTTTGAAAATAGATGATATCGTTTAAAGTCGGATTCCAAAGCATTGTAAATAGATTACTTTGTTCAAGTGGCGGACTCTTAAGGTTTGAAAATAGAGTATATTGTTTAAAGTACAATTCTAAAGCATTGTAAGTAGATGACTTTATTACAGTTGCGGATTCTTTAGGCTTGAAAATAGATGATATTGTTTAAATTCGCATTCTAAAGCATTGTAAATAGATGACTTTGTTCCAGTTGCGGATTCTTAAGGTTTGAAAATAGATGATATCGTTTAAAGTCGGATTCTAAAGCATTGTAAATAGATGATGTTGTTCAAGTTGCGGATTCTAAAGGTTTGAAAATAGATGATATCGTTTAAAGTCGGATTCTAAAGTATTGTAAATAGATGACTTTGTTCAAGTTGCGGATTCTTAAGGTTTAAAAATAGATGATATCGTTTAAAGTCGAGTTCTAAAGCATTGTAAATAGATAACTTTGTTCAAGTTGCGGATTCTTAAGGTTTGAAAACAGATGATATCGTTTAAAGTCGGATTCTAAAGTATTGTAAATAGAGGACTTTGTTCAAGTGTCGGATTCTTAAGGTTTGAAAATAGATGATATCGTTGAAAGTCGGATTCTAAAGCATTGTAAATAGATGACTTTGGTCAAGTTGCGGATTCTAAGGTTTGAAAATAGATGATATCGTTTAAAGTCGGATTCTAAAGCATTGTAAATAGATGATTTTGTTCAAGTTGCGGATTCTAAAGGTTTGAAAATAGATGATATCGTTTAAAGTCGGATTCTAAAGCATTGTAAATAGATGACTTTGTTCAAGTTGCGGATTCTTAAGGTTTGAAAATAGATGATATCGTTTCAAGTCGGATTCTAAAGCATTGCAAATAGATGACTTTGTTCAAGTTGCGGATTCTTAAGGTTTGAAAACAGATGATATCGTTTAAAGTAAGATTCTAAAGTATTGTAAATAGATGACTGTTCAAGTGTCGGATTCTAAAGGTTTGAAAATAGATGATATCGTTTAAAGTCGGATTCTAAAGCATTGTAAATAGATGACTTTGTTCAAGTTGCCGATTCTTAAGGTTTTAAAATAGATGACATAGTTTGAAGTCGGATTCTAAAGCATTGTAAATAGATGACTTTGTTCAAGTTGCCGATTCTTAAGGTTGGAAAATAGATGATATCGTTTAAAGTCGGATTCTGAAGCATTGTAAATAGATTACTTTGTTCAAGTGGGTGACTCTTAAGGTTGTAAAATAGATGATATCGTTTAACCTACGATTCCAAAGCATTGTAAGTAGATGACTTTATTACAGTTGCGGATTCTTAAGGCTTGAAAATAGATGATATTGTTTAAAGTCGCATTCTAAAGCATTGTAAATAGATGACTTTGTTCAAGTTGCGGATTCTTAAGGTTTGAAAATAGATGATATCGTTTAAAGTCGGATTCTAAAGCATTGTAAATAGATGACTTTGTTAAAGTTGCGGACTCTTAAGGTTTGAAAATAGATGATATCGTTTAAGATCGGATTGCAAACCATTGTAAATAGATGACTTTGTTCAAGTTGCGGATTCTTAAGGTTTGAAAATAGATGATATCGTTTAATGTCGGAAACTAAAGCATTGTAAATAGGTGACTTTGTTAAGTTGCCGATTCTTAAGCTTTGAAAATAGATGATATCGTTTAAAGTCGGATTCCAAAGCATTGTAAATAGATGACTTTGTTCAAGTTGCGGATTCTTAAGGTTTGAACATAGATGATATCATTTAAAGTCGGATTATAAAGCTGTGTAAATAGATGACTTTGTTAAAGTTGCGGATTTTTAAGGTTTGAACATAGATTATATCGCTTAAAGTCGGATTCCAAAGCATTGTAAATAGATGATTTTGTTCAAGTTGCGGATTTTTTAGGTTTGAAAATAGATGATATCGTTTAATGTCGGATACTAAAGCATTGTAAATAGATGACTTTGTTCAAGTTGCCGATTCTGAAGCTTTGAAAATAGATGATATCGTTTAAAGTCGGATTCTAAAGCATTGTAAATAGATGACTTTGTTCAAGTTGCGGATTCTTAAGGTTTGAAAATAGATGATATCGTTTAAAGTCGGATTCTAAAGTATTGTAAATAGATGACTTTGTTAGAGTGTCGGATTCTTAAGGTTTGAAAATTAATGATATCGTTTAAAGTCGGATTCTCAAGCATTGTAAATAGATGACTTTGTTCAAGTTGCGGATTCTTAAGGTTTGAAAATAGATGATATCGTTAAAAGTCGGATTCTAAAGCATTGTAAATAGATGACTGTGTTCAAGTTGCTGATTCTTGATGTTTGAAAATAGATGATATCGTTTAAAGTCGGATTCTAAAGAATTGTAAATAGATGACTTTGTTCAAGTTGCGGACACTTAATGTTTGAAAATAGATGATATCGTTTAAGTCGGATTCTAAAGCATTGTTAATAGATGACTTTGTTCAAGTTGCGGATACTTTATGTTTGAAAATAGATGATATCGTTTAAAGTCGGATTCTAAAGCATTGAAAATAGATGACTTTGTTCCAGTGTCGGATTCTTAAAGTTTGAAAATATATGATATTTTTTCAAGTCGGATTCTAAAGCATTGTAAATAGATGACTTTGTTCAAGTTGCCGATTCTTAAAGTTTAAAAATAGATGATATCGTTTCAAATCGGATTCTAAAGCATTGTAAATAGATGACATTGTTCAAGTTTCCGATTCTTAAGGTGTGAAAATAGATGATATCGTTAAAAGTCGGATTCTAAAGCATTGTAAATAGATGACTTTGTTCAAGTGGCGGATTCTTAAGGTTTGAAAACAGATGATATCGTTTAAAGTCGGATTCTAAAGTATTGTAAATAGATGACTGTTCAAGTGTCAGATTCTAAAGGTTTGAAAATAGATGATATCGTTTAAAGTCGGATTCTAAAGCATTGTAAATAGATGACTTTGTTCAAGTTGCCGATTCTTAAGGTTTTAAAATAGATGACATAGTTTAAAGTCGGATTCTAAAGCATTGTAAATAGATGACTTTGTTCAAGTTGCGGATTCTTAAGGTTGGAAAATAGATGATATCGTTTAAAGTCGGATTCTGAAGCATTGTAAATAGATTACTTTGTTCAAGTGGCGGACTCTTAAGGTGGTAAAATAGATGATATCGTTTAACCTACGATTCCAAAGCATTGTAAGTAGATGACTTTATTACAGTTGCGGATTCTTAAGGCTTGAAAATAGATGATATTGTTTAAAGTCGCATTCTAAAGCATTGTAAATAGATGACTTTGTTCAAGTTGCGGATTCTTAAGGTTTGAAAATAGATGATATCGTTTAAAGTCGGATTCTAAAGCATTGTAAATAGATGACTTTGTTAAAGTTGCGGACTCTTAAGGTTTGAAAATAGATGATATCGTTTAAGATCGGATTGCAAACCATTGTAAATAGATGACTTTGTTCAAGTTGCGGATTCTTAAGGTTTGAAAATAGATGATATCGTTTAATGTCGGAAACTAAAGCATTGTAAATAGGTGACTTTGTTAAGTTGCCGATTCTTAAGCTTTGAAAATAGATGATATCGTTTAAAGTCGGATTCCAAAGCATTGTAAATAGATGACTTTGTTCAAGTTGCGGATTCTTAAGGTTTGAAAATAGATGATATCATTTAAAGTCGGATTATAAAGCTGTGTAAATAGATGACTTTGTTCAAGTTGCGGATTTTTAAGGTTTGAACATAGATTATATCGCTTAAAGTCGGATTCCAAAGCATTGTAAATAGATGATTTTGTTCAAGTTGCGGATTTTTTAGGTTTGAAAATAGATGATATCGTTTAATGTCGGATACTAAAGCATTGTAAATAGATGACTTTGTTCAAGTTGCCGATTCTGAAGCTTTGAAAATAGATGATATCGTTTAAAGTCGGATTCTAAAGCATTGTAAATAGATGACTTTGTTCAAGTTGCGGATTCTTAAGGTTTGAAAATAGATGATATCGTTTAAAGTCGGATTCTAAAGTATTGTAAATAGATGACTTTGTTAGAGTGTCGGATTCTTAAGGTTTGAAAATTAATGATATCGTTTAAAGTCGGATTCTCAAGCATTGTAAATAGATGACTTTGTTCAAGTTGCGGATTCTTAAGGTTTGAAAATAGATGATATCGTTAAAAGTCGGATTCTAAAGCATTGTAAATAGATGACTGTGTTCAAGTTGCTGATTCTTGATGTTTGAAAATAGATGATATCGTTTAAAGTCGGATTCTAAAGAATTGTAAATAGATGACTTTGTTCAAGTTGCGGACACTGAATGTTTGAAAATAGATGATATCGTTTAAGTCGGATTCTAAAGCATTGTAAATAGATGACTTTGTTCAAGTTGCGGATACTTTATGTTTGAAAATAGATGATATCGTTTAAAGTCGGATTCTAAAGCATTGAAAATAGATGACTTTGTTCCAGTTCCGGATTCTTAAAGTTTGAAAATATATGATATTTTTTCAAGTCGGATTCTAAAGCATTGTAAATAGATGACTTTGTTCAAGTTGCCGATTCTTAAAGTTTGAAAATAGATGATATCGTTTCAAATCGGATTCTAAAGCATTGTAAATAGATGACATTGTTCAAGTTTCCGATTCTTAAGGTGTGAAAATAGATGATATCGTTAAAAGTCGGATTCTAAAGCATTGTAAATAGATGACTTTGTTCAAGTGGCGGATTCTTAAGGTTACAAATAGATGATATCGTTTAAGATCGGATTCCAAACCATTGTAAATAGATGACTTTGTTAAGTTGAGGATTCTTAAGGTTTGAAAATAGATGATATCGTTTAAAGTCGGATTCTACAGCATTGTAAATAGATGACTTTGTTTAAGTGGCCGATACTTTAGGTTTGAAAATAGATGATATCGTTTAAAGTCGGATTCAAAAGCATTGTAAATAGATGATTTGTTCAAGTTGCGGATTCTTGATGTTTGAAAATAGATGACATAGTTTAAAGTCGGATTCTAAAGCATTGTAAATAGATGACTTTGGTCAAGTTGCGGATTCTTAAGGTTTGAAAATAGATGATATCGTTTCAAGTCGGATTCTAAAGCATTGTAAATAGATGACTTTGTTCAAGTGGCGGACTCTTAACGTTTGAAAATAGATGATATTGTTGAAAGTACGATTCTAAAGCATTGTAAGTAGATGACTTTATTACAGTGTCGGATTCTTTAGGCTTGAAAATAGATGATATTGTTTAAAGTCGCATTCTAAAGCATTCTAAATAGATGACTTTGTTCAAGTTGCGGATTCTTAAGGTTTGAAAATAGATGATATCGTTTAAAGTCGGATTCTAAAGCATTGTAAATAGATGATTTTGTTCAAGTTGCGGATTCTAAAGGTTTCAAAATAGATGATATCGTTTAAAGTCGGATTCTAAAGTATTGTAAATAGATGACTTTGTTCAAGTTGCGGATTCTTAAGGTTTGAAAATAGATGATATCGTTTAAAGTCGGATTCTAAAGCATTGTAAATAGATGACTTTGTTCAAGTTGCGGATTCTTAAGGTTTTAAAATAGATGATATCGTTTAAAGTCGGATTCTAAACCATTGTAAATAGATGACTTTGTTCAAGTTGCGGATTCTTAAGGTTTGAAAATAGATGATATCGTTTAAAGTCGGATTCTAAAGCATTGTAAATAGATGACTTTGTTCAAGTTGCGGATTCTTAAGGTTTGAAAATTGATGATATCGTTTAACGTAGGATGCTAAAGTATTGTAAATAGATGACTTTGTTCAAGTGTCGGATTGTTAAGGGTTGGAAATAGATGATATCGTTTAAAGTCGGATTCTAAAGCATTGTAAATAGATGACTTTGTTCAAGGTGCGGATTCTTAAGGTTTGAAAATAGATGATATCGTTTAAAGTCGGATTCTAAAGCATTGTAAATAGATGACTGTGTTCAAGTTGCGGATTCTTAAGGTTTGCAAATAGATGATATCGTTTAAGATCGGATTCCAAACCATTGTAAATAGATGACTTCGTTAAGTTGCGGATTCTTAAGGTTTGAAAATAGATGATATCGTTTAAAGTCGGATTCTACAGCATTGTAAATAGATGACTTTGTTCAAGTGGCCGATACTTTAGGTTTGAAAATAGATGATATCGTTTAAAGTATGATTCTAAAGCATTGTAAATTGATGACTTTGTTCAAGTTGCGGATTCTTGATGTTTGAAAATAGATGACATAGTTTAAAGTCGGATTCTAAAGCATTGTAAATAGATAAACTTTGTTCAAGTTGCGGAGTCTTAAGGTTTGGAAATAGATGATATCGTTTAAAGTACGATTCTAAAGCACTGTAAGTAGATTACTTTATTACAGTTGCGGATTCTTATGACATGAAAATAGATGATATTGTTTAAAGTCGCTTTCTAAAGCATTGTAAATAGATGACTTTGTTCAAGTTGCGGATTCTTAAGGTTTGAAAATAGATGATATCGTTTAAAGTCGGATTCTAAAGTATTGTAAATAGATGACTTTGTTCAAGTTGCGGATTCTTAAGGTTTGAAAATAGATGATATCGTTTAAAGTCAGATTCTAAAGCATTGTAAATAGATGACTTTGTTCAAGTTGCAGATTCTTAAGGTTTGAAAATATATGATATCGTTTTAAGTCGGATTTTAAAGCATTGTAAATAGATGACTTTGTTCAAGTTGCGGATACTTTATGTTTGAAAATAGATGATATCGTTTAAAGTCGGATTCTAAAGCATTGAAAATAGATGACTTTGTTCCAGTTCCGGATTCTTAAAGTTTGAAAATATATGATATTTTTTCAAGTCGGATTCTAAAGCATTGTAAATAGATGACTTTGTTCAAGTTGCCGATTCTTAAAGTTTGAAAATAGATGATATCGTTTCAAATCGGATTCTAAAGCATTGTAAATAGATGACATTGTTCAAGTTTCCGATTCTTAAGGTGTGAAAATAGATGATATCGTTAAAAGTCGGATTCTAAAGCATTGTAAATAGATGACTTTGTTCAAGTGGCGGATTCTTAAGGTTACAAATAGATGATATCGTTTAAGATCGGATTCCAAACCATTGTAAATAGATGACTTTGTTAAGTTGAGGATTCTTAAGGTTTGAAAATAGATGATATCGTTTAAAGTCGGATTCTACAGCATTGTAAATAGATGACTTTGTTCAAGTGGCCGATACTTTAGGTTTGAAAATAGATGATATCGTTTAAAGTCGGATTCAAAAGCATTGTAAATAGATGATTTGTTCAAGTTGCGGATTCTTGATGTTTGAAAATAGATGACATAGTTTAAAGTCGGATTCTAAAGCATTGTAAATAGATGACTTTGGTCAAGTTGCGGATTCTTAAGGTTTGAAAATAGATGATATCGTTTCAAGTCGGATTCTAAAGCATTGTAAATAGATGACTTTGTTCAAGTGGCGGACTCTTAACGTTTGAAAATAGATGATATTGTTGAAAGTACGATTCTAAAGCATTGTAAGTAGATGACTTTATTACAGTGTCGGATTCTTTAGGCTTGAAAATAGATGATATTGTTTAACGTCGCATTCTAAAGCATTGTAAATAGATGACTTTGTTCAAGTTGCGGATTCTTAAGGTTTGAAAATAGATGATATCGTTTAAAGTCGGATTCTAAAGCATTGTAAATAGATGATTTTGTTCAAGTTGCGGATTCTAAAGGTTTGAAAATAGATGATATCGTTGAAAGTCGGATTCTAAAGTATTGTAAATAGATGACTTTGTTCAAGTTGCGGATTCTTAAGGTTTGAAAATAGATGATATCGTTTAAAGTCGGATTCTAAAGCATTGTAAATAGATGACTTTGTTCAAGTTGCGGATTCTTAAGGTTTTAAAATAGATGATATCGTTTAAAGTCGGATTCTAAACCATTGTAAATAGATGACTTTGTTCAAGTTGCGGATTCTTAAGGTTTGAAAATAGATGATATCGTTTAAAGTCGGATTCTAAAGCATTGTAAATAGATGACTTTGTTCAAGTTGCGGATTCTTAAGGTTTGAAAATTGATGATATCGTTTAACGTAGGATGCTAAAGTATTGTAAATAGATGACTTTGTTCAAGTGTCGGATTGTTAAGGGTTGGAAATAGATGATATCGTTTAAAGTCGGATTCTAAAGCATTGTAAATAGATGACTTTGTTCAAGGTGCGGATTCTTAAGGTTTGAAAATAGATGATATCGTTTAAAGTCGGATTCTAAAGCATTGTAAATAGATGACTGTGTTCAAGTTGCGGATTCTTAAGGTTTGCAAATAGATGATATCGTTTAAGATCGGATTCCAAACCATTGTAAATAGATGACTTCGTTAAGTTGCGGATTCTTAAGGTTTGAAAATAGATGATATCGTTTAAAGTCGGATTCTACAGCATTGTAAATAGATGACTTTGTTCAAGTGGCCGATACTTTAGGTTTGAAAATAGATGATATCGTTTAAAGTCGGATTCTAAAGCATTGTAAATTGATGACTTTGTCTAAGTTGCGGATTCTTGATGTTTGAAAATAGATGACATAGTTTAAAGTCGGATTCTAAAGCATTGTAAATAGATAAACTTTGTTCAAGTTGCGGAGTCTTAAGGTTTGGAAATAGATGATATCGTTTAAAGTACGATTCTAAAGCACTGTAAGTAGATGACTTTATTACAGTTGCGGATTCTTATGACATGAAAATAGATGATATTGTTTAAAGTCGCTTTCTAAAGCATTGTAAATAGATGACTTTGTTCAAGTTGCGGATTCTTAAGGTTTGAAAATAGATGATATCGTTTAAAGTCGGATTCTAAAGCATTGTAAATAGATGACTTTGTTCAAGTTGCAGATTCTTAAGGTTTGAA
The DNA here is from genome assembly GCA_963556195.1 of Sepiola atlantica. Taxonomy (NCBI): domain Eukaryota; kingdom Metazoa; phylum Mollusca; class Cephalopoda; order Sepiida; family Sepiolidae; genus Sepiola; species Sepiola atlantica. Next base: position 9,486,443 of record OY744522.1, read on the forward strand.
AATATATGATATCGTTTTAAGTCGGATTTTAAAGCATTGTAAATAGATGACTTTGTTCAAGTTGCGGATTCTTAAGGTTTTAAAATATATGATATCGTTTAAAGTCGGATTCTTAAGCATTGTAAATAGATGACTTTGTTCAAGTTGCGGATTCTAAAGGTTTGAAAATAGATGATATCGTTTAAAGTCGGATTCTAAAGTATTGTAAATAGATGACTTTGTTCAAGTGTCGGATTCTTAAGGTTTGAAAATAGATGATATCGTTTAAAGTCGGATTCTAAAGCATTGTAAATAGATGACTTTGTTCAAGTTGCGGATTCTTAAGGTTTGAAAATAGATGATATCGTTTAATGTCGGATACTAAAGCATTGTAAATAGGTGACTTTGTAAAGTTGCCGATTCTTAAGGTTTGAAAATAGATGAAATTGTTGAAAGTACGATTCTAAAGCATTGTAAGTAGATGACTTTATTACAGTGTCGGATTCTTTAGGCTTGAAAATAGATGATATTGTTTAAAGTCGCATTCTAAAGCATTGTAAATAGATGACTTTGTTCAAGTTGCGGATTCTTAAGGTTTGGAAATAGATGATATCGTTTAAAGTCGGATTCTAAAGCATTGTTAATAGATGATTTTGTTCAAGTTGCGGATTCTAAAGGTTTGAAAATAGATGATATCGTTGAAAGTCGGATTCTAAAGTATTGTAAATAGATGACTTTGTTCAAGTTGCGGATTCTTAAGGTTTGAAAATAGATGATATCGTTTAAAGTCGGATTCTAAAGCATTGTAAATAGATGACTTTGTTCAAGTTGACGATTCTTAAGGTTTTAAAATAGATGATATCGTTTAAAGTCGGATTCTAAACTATTGTAAATAGATGACTTTGTTCAAGTAGCGGATTGTTAAGGTTTGAAAATAGATGATATCGTTTAAAGTCGGATTCTAAAGCATTGTAAATAGATGACTTTGTTCAAGTTGCGGATTCTTAAAGTTTGAAAATTAATGATATCGTTTAACGTCGGATGCTAAAGTATTGTAAATAGATGACTTTGTTCAAGTGTCGGATTGTTAAGGTTTGGAAATAGAGGATATCGTTTAAAGTCGGATTCTAAAGCATTGTAAATAGATGACTTTGTTCAAGGTGCGGATTCTTAAGGTTTGAAAATAGATGATATCGTTTAAAGTCGGATTCTAAAGCATTGTAAATAGATGACTGTGTTCAAGTTGCGGATTCTTAAGGTTTGCAAATAGATGATATCGTTTAAGATCGGTTTCCAAACCATTGTAAATAGATGACTTCGTTAAGTTGCGGATTCTTAAGGTTTGAAAATAGATGATATCGTTTAAAGTCGGATTCTACAGCATTGTAAATAGATGACTTTGTTCAAGTGGCCGATACTTTAGGTTTGAAAATAGATGATATCGTTTAAAGTCGGATTCTAAAGCATTGTAAATAGATGACTTTGTTCAAGTTGCGGATTCTTGATGTTTGAAAATAGATGACATAGTTTAAAGTCGGATTCTAAAGCATTGTAAATAGATAAACTTTGTTCAAGTTGCGGATTCTTAAGGTTTCGAAATAGATGATATCGGTTAAAGTACGATTCTAAAGCACTGTAAGTAGATGACTTTATTACAGTTGCGGATTCTTAAGACATGAAAATAGATGATATTGTTTAAAGTCGCTTTCTAAAGCATTGTAAATAGATGACTTTGTTCAAGTTGCGGATTCTTAAGGTTTGAAAATAGATGATATCGTTTAAAGTCGGATTCTAAAGTATTGTAAATAGATGACTTTGTTAAAGTTGCGGATTCTTAAGGTTTGAAAATAGATGATATCGTTTAAAGTCGGATTCTAAAGCATTGTAAATAGATGACTTTGTTCAAGTTGCAGATTCTTAAGGTTTGAAAATATATGATATCGTTTTAAGTCGGATTTTAAAGCATTGTAAATAGATGACTTTGTTCAAGTGTCGGATTCTTAAGGTTTGAAAATAGATGATATCGTTTAAAGTCGGATTCTAAAGCATTGTAAATAGATGACTTTGTTCAAGTTGCGGATCCTTAAGGTTTGAAAATAGATGATATCGTTTAATGGCGGATACTAAAGCATTTTAAATAAGTGACTTTGTTAAGTTGCCGATTCTTAAGGTTTGAAAATAGATGATATTGTTGAAAGTACGATTCTAAAGCATTGTAAGTAGATGACTTTATTACAGTGTCGGATTCTTTAGGCTTGAAAATAGATGATATTGTTTAAAGTCGCATTCTAAAGCATTGTAAATAGATGACTTTGTTCAAGTTGCGGATTCTAAAGGTTTGGAAATAGATGATATCGTTTAAAGTCGGATTCTAAAGCATTGTAAATAGATGATTTTGTTCAAGTTGCGGATTCTTAAGGTTTTAAAATAGATGATATCGTTAAAAGTCGGATTCTAAACTATTGTAAATAGATGACTTTGTTCAAGTAGCCGATTCTTAAGGTTTGAAAATAGATGATATCGTTTAAAGTCGGATTCTAAAGCATTGTAAATAGATGACTTTGTTCAAGTTGCGGATTCTTAAAGTTTGAAAATTGATGATATCGTTTAACGTCGGATGCTAAAGTATTGTAAATAGATGACTTTGTTCAAGTGTCGGATTGTTAAGGTTTGGAAATAGAGGATATCGTTTAAAGTCGGATTCTAAAGCATTGTAAATAGATGACTTTGTTCAAGTCGCGGATTCTTAAGGTTTGAAAATAGATGATATCGTTTAAAGTCGGATTCTAAAGCAATGTAAATAGATGACTGTGTTCAAGTTGCGGATTCTTAAGGTTTGCAAATAGATGATATCGTTTAAGATCGGATTCCAAACCATTGTAAATAGATGACTTCGTTAAGTTGCGGATTCTTAAGGTTTGAAAATAGATGATATCGTTTAAAGTCGGATTCTACAGCATTGTAAATAGATGACTTTGTTCAAGTGGCCGATACTTTAGGTTTGAAAATAGATGATATCGTTTAAAGTCGGATTCTAAAGCATTGTAAATAGATGACTGTGTTCAAGTTGCGGATTCTTGATGTTTGAAAATAGATGTCATAGTTTAAAGTCGGATTCTAAAGCATTGTAAATAGATAAACTTTGTTCAAGTTGCGGATTCTTAAGGTTTCGAAATAGATGATATCGTTTAAAGTACGATTCTAAAGCACTGTAAGTAGATGACTTTATTACAGTTGCGGATTCTTAAGACATGAAAATAGATGATATTGTTTCAAGTCGCTTTCTAAAGCATTGTAAATAGATGACTTTGTTCAAGTTGCGGATTCTTAAGGTTTGAAAATAGATGATATCGTTTAAAGTCGGATTCTAAAGTATTGTAAATAGATGACTTTGTTCAAGTTGCGGATTCTTAAGGTTTGAAAATAGATGATATCGTTTAAAGTCGGATTCTAAAGCATTGTAAATAGATGACTTTGTTCAAGTTGCAGATTCTTAAGGTTTGAAAATATATGATATCGTTTTTAGTCGGATTTTAAAGCATTGTAAATAGATGACTTTGTTCAAGTTGCGGATTCTTAAGGTTTTAAAATATATGATATCGTTTAAAGTCGGATTCTTACGCATTGTAAATAGATGACTTTGTTCAAGTTGCGGATTCTTAAGGTTTGAAAATAGATGATATCGTTTAAAGTCGGATTCTAAAGTATTGTAAATAGATGACTTTGTTCAAGTGTCGGATTCTTAAGGTTTGAAAATAGATGATATCGTTTAAAGTCGCATTCTAAAGCATTGTAAATAGATGACTTTGTTCAAGTTGCGGATTCTTAAGGTTTGAAAATAGATGATATCGTTTAATGTCGGATACTAAAGCATTGTAAATAGGTGACTTTGTTAAGTTGCCGATTCTTAAGGTTTGAAAATAGATGATATTGTTGAAAGTACGATTCTAAAGCATTGTAAGTAGATGACTTTATTACAGTGTCGGATTCTTTAGGCTTGAAAATAGATGATATTGTTTAAAGTCGCATTCTAAAGCATTGTAAATAGATGACTTTGTTCAAGTTGCGGATTCTTAAGGTTTGGAAATAGATGATATCGTTTAAAGTCGGATTCTAAAGCATTGTAAATAGATGATTTTGTTCAAGTTGCGGATTCTAAAGGTTTGAAAATAGATGATATCGTTGAAAGTCGGATTCTAAAGTATTGTAAATAGATGACTTTGTTCAAGTTTCGGATTCTTAAGGTTTGAAAATAGATGATATCGTTTAAAGTCGGATTCTAAAGCATTGTAAATAGATGACTTTGTTCAAGTTGCGGATTCTTAAGGTTTGAAAATAGATGATATCGTTTAAAGTCGGATTCTAAACTATTGTAAATAGATGACTTTGTTCAAGTAGCGGATTTATAAGGTTTGAAAATAGATGATATCGTTTAAAGTCGGATTCTAAAGCATTGTAAATAGATGACTTTGTTCAAGTTGCGGATTCTTAAAGTTTGAAAATTGATGATATCGTTTAACGTCGGATGCTAAAGTATTGTAAATAGATGACTTTGTTCAAGTGTCGGATTGTTAAGGTTTTGAAATAGAGGATATCGTTTAAAGTCGGATTCTAAAGCATTGTAAATAGATGACTTTGTTCAAGGTGCGGATTCTTAAGGTTTGAAAATAGATGATATCGTTTAAAGTCGGATTCTAAAGCATTGTAAATAGATGACTGTGTTCAAGTTGCGGATTCTTAAGGTTTGCAAATAGATGATATCGTTTAAGATCGGATTCCACACCATTGTAAATAGATGACTTCGTTAAGTTGCGGATTCTTAAGGTTTGAAAATAGATGATATCGTTTAAAGTCGGATTCTACAGCATTGTAAATAGATGACTTTGTTCAAGTGGCCGATACTTTAGGTTTGAAAATATATGATATCGTTTAAAGTCGGATTATAAAGCATTGTAAATAGATGACTTTGTGCAAGTTGCGGATTCTTGATGTTTGAAAATAGATGACATAGTTTAAAGTCGGATTCTAAAGCATTGTAAATAGATAAACTTTGTTCAAGTTGCGGATTCTTAAGGTTTGAAAATAGATGATATCGTTTAAAGTACGATTCTAAAGCACTGTAAGTAGATGACTTTATTACAGTTGCGGATTCTTAAGACATGAAAATAGATGATATTGTTTAAAGTCGCTTTCTAAAGCATTGTAAATAGATGACTTTGTTCAAGTTGCGGATTCTTAAGGTTTGAAAATAGATGATATCGTTTAAAGTCGGATTCTAAAGTATTGTAAATAGATGACTTTGTTCAAGTTGCGGATTCTTAAGGTTTGAAAATAGATGATATCGTTTAAAGTCGGATTCCAAAGCATTGTAAATAGATGACTTTGTTCAAGTTGCAGATTCTTAAGGTTTGAAAATAGATGATATCGTTTAAAATCGGATTTTAAAGCATTGTAAATAGATGACTTTGTTCAAGTTGCGGATTCTTAAGGTTTGAAAATAGATGATATCGTTTAAAGTCGGATTCTAAAGCATTGTAAATAGATGACTTTGTTCAAGTTGCGGATTCTTAAGGTTTGAAAATAGATGATATCGTTTAAAGTCGGATTCTAAAGTATTGTAAGTAGATGACTTTGTTTAAGTGTCGGATTCTTAAGGTTTGAAAATAGATGATATCGTTTAAAGTCGGATTCTAAAGCATTGTAAATAGATGACTTTGTTCAAGTTGCGGATTCTTAAGGTTTAGAAAATAGATGATATCGTTTAATGTCGGATACTAAAGCATTGTAAATAGGTGACTTTGTTAAGTTGCTGATTCTTAAGGTTTGAAAATAGATGATATTGTTGAAAGTACGATTCTAAAGCATTGTAAGTAGATGACTTTATTACAGTGTCGGATTCTTTAGGCTTGAAAATAGATGATATTGTTTAAAGTCGCATTCTAAAGCATTGTAAATAGATGACTTTGTTCAAGTTGCGGATTCTTAAGGTTTGAAAATAGATGATATCGTTTAAAGTCGGATTCTAAAGCATTGTAAATAGATGATTTTGTTCAAGTTGCGGATTCTAAAGGTTTGAAAATAGATGATATCGTTGAAAGTCGGATTCTAAAGTATTGTAAATAGATGACTTTGTTCAAGTGTCGGATTCTTAAGGTTTGAAAATAGATGATATCGTTTAAAGTCGGATTCTAAAGCATTGTAAATAGATGACTTTGTTCAAGTCGCGGATTCTTAAGGTTTGAAAATAGATGATATCGTTTAGAGTCGGATTCTAAACCATTGTAAATAGATGACTTTGTTCAAGTTGCGGATTCTTAAGGTTTGAAAATAGATGATATCGTTTAAAGTCGGATTCTAAAGTATTGTAAATAGATGACTTTGTTCAAGTGTCGGATTCTTAAGGTTTGAAAATAGATGATATCGTTTAAAGTCGGATTCTAAAGCATTGTAAATTAATGACTTTGTTCAAGGTGCGGATTCTTAAGGTTTGGAAATAGATGATATCGTTTAATGTCGGATACTAAAGCATTGTAAATAGGTGACTTTGTTAAGTTGCCGATTCTTAAGGTTTGAAAATAGATGATATTGTTGAAAGTACGATTCTAAAGCATTGTAAGTAGATGACTTTATTACAGTGTCGGATTCTTTAGGCTTGAAAATAGATGATATTGTTTAAAGTAACATTCTAAAGCATTGTAAATAGATGACTTTGGTCAAGTTGCGGATTCTTAAGGTTTGAAAATAGATGATATCGTTTAAAGTCGGATTCTAAAGCATTGTAAATAGATGATTTTGTTCAAGTTGCGGATTCTAAAGGTTTGAAAATAGATGATATCGTTGAAAGTCGGATTCTAAAGTATTGTAAATAGATGACTTTGTTCAAGTTGCGGATTCTTAAGGTTTGAAAATAGATGATATCGTTTAAAGTCGGATTCTAAAGCATTGTAAATAGATGACTTTGTTCAAGTTGCGGATTCTTAAGGTTTAAAAATAGATGATATCGTTTAAAGTCGGATTCTAAACCATTGTAAATAGATGACTTTGTTCAAGTTGCGGATTCTTAAGGTTTGAAAATAGATTATATCGTTTAAAGTCGGATTCTAAAGCATTGTAAATAGATGACTTTGTTCAAGTGGCGGATTCTTAAGGTTTCAAAATTGATGATATCGTTTAACGTCGGATTCTAAAGTATTGTAAATAGATGACTTTGTTCAAGTGTCGGATTGTTAAGGTTTGGAAATAGATGATATCGTTTAAAGTCGGATTCTAAAGCATTGTAAATAGATGACTTTGTTCAAGGTGCGGATTCTTAAGGTTTGAAAATAGATGATATCGTTTTAAGTCGGATTCTAAAGCATTGTAAATAGATGACTGTGTTCAAGTTGCGGATTCTTAAGGTTTGCAAATAGATGATATCGTTTAAGATCGGATTCCAAACCATTGTAAATAGATGACTTCGTTAAGTTGCGGATTCTTAAGGTTTGAAAATAGATGATATCGTTTAAAGTCGGATTCTAAAGTATTGTAAATAGATGACTTTGTTCAAGTTGCGGATTCTTAAGGTTTGAAAATAGATGATATCGTTTAAAGTACGATTCTAAAGCACTGTAAGTAGATGACTTTATTACAGTTGCGGATTCTTAAGACATGAAAATAGATGATATTGTTTAAAGTCGCTTTCTAAAGCATTGTAAATAGATGACTTTGTTCAAGTTGCGGATTCTTAAGGTTTGAAAATAGATGATATCGTTTAAAGTCGGATTCTAAAGTATTGTAAATAGATGACTTTGTTCAAGTTGCGGATTCTTAAGGTTTGAAAATAGATGATATCGTTTAAAGTCGGATTCTAAAGAATTGTAAATAGATGACTTTGTTCAAGTTTCAGATTCTTAAGGTTTGAAAATAGATGATATCGTTTAAAGTCGGATTTTAAAGCATTGTAAATAGATGACTTTGTTCAAGTTGCGGATTCTTAAGGTTTGAAAATAGATGATATCGTTTAAAGTCGGATTCTAAAGCATTGTAAATAGATGACTTTGTTCAAGTTGCGGATTCTTAAGGTTTGAAAATAGATGATATCGTTTAAAGTCGCATTCTAAAGCATTGTAAATAGATGACTTTGTTCAAGTGTCGGATTCTTAAGGTTTGAAAATAGATGATATCGTTTAAAGTCGGATTCTAAAGCATTGTAAATAGATGACTTTGTTCAATTTGCGGATTCTTAAGGTTTAGAAAATAGATGATATCGTTTAAAGTCGGATACTAAAGCATTGTAAATAGGTGACTTTGTTAAGTTGCTGATTCTTAAGGTTTGAAAATAGATGATATTGTTAAAAGTACGATTCTAAAGCATTGTAAGTAGATGACTTTATTACAGTGTCGGATTCTTTAGGCTTGAAAATAGATGATATTGTTTAAAGTCGCATTCTAAAGCATTGTAAATAGATGACTTTGTTCAAGTTGCGGATTCTTAAGGTTGGAAAATAGATGATATCGTTTAAAGTCGGATTCTAAAGCATTGTAAATAGATGATTTTGTTCAAGTTGCGGATTCTAAAGGTTTGAAAATAGATGATATCGTTGAAAGTCGGATTCTAAAGTATTGTAAATAGATGACTTTGTTCAAGTTGCGGATTCTTAAGGTTTGAAAATAGATGATATCGTTTAAAGTCGGATTCTAAAGCATTGTAAATAGATGACTATGTTCAAGTCGCGGATTCTTAAGGTTTGAAAATAGATGATATCGTTTAGAGTCGGATTCTAAACCATTGTAAATAGATGACTTTGTTCAAGTTGCGGATTCTTAAGGTTTGAAAATAGATGATATCGTTTAAAGTCGGATTCTAAAGTATTGTAAATAGATGACTTTGTTCAAGTGTCGGATTCTTAAGGTTTGAAAATAGATGATATCGTTTAAAGTCGGATTCTAAAGCATTGTAAATAGATGACTTTGTTCAAGTTGCAGATTCTTAAGGTTTGAAAATAGATGATATCGTTTAAAGTCGGATTTTAAAGCATTGTAAATAGATGACTGTGTTCAAGTTGCGGATTCTTAAGGTTTGAAAATAGATGATATCGTTTAAAGTCGGATTCTAAAGCATTGTAAATAGATGACTTTGTTCAAGTTGCGGATTCTTAAGGTTTGAAAATAGATGATATCGTTTAAAGTCGGATTCTAAAGCATTGTAAATAGATGACTTTGTTCAAGTGTCGGATTCTTAAGGTTTGAAAATAGATGATATCGTTTAAAGTCGGATTCTAAAGCATTGTAAATAGATGACTTTGTTCAAGTTGCGGATTCTTAAGGTTTAGAAAATAGATGATATCGTTTAAAGTCGGATACTAAAGCATTGTAAATAGGTGACTTTGTTAAGTTGCTGATTCTTAAGGTTTGAAAATAGATGATATTGTTGAAAGTACGATTCTAAAGCATTGTAAGTAGATTACTTTATTACAGTGTCGGATTCTTTAGGCTTGAAAATAGATGATATTGTTTAAAGTCGCATTCTAAAGCATTGTAAATAGATGACTTTGTTCAAGTTGCGGATTCTTAAGGTTTGAAAATAGATGATATCGTTTAAAGTCGGATTCTAAAGCATTGTAAATAGATGATTTTGTTCAAGTTGCGGATTCTAAAGGTTTGAAAATAGATGATATCGTTGAAAGTCGGATTCTAAAGTATTGTAAATAGAGTACTTTGTTCAAGTTGCGGATTCTTAAGGTTTGAAAATAGATGATATCGTTTAAAGTCGGATTCTAAAGCATTGTAAATAGATGACTTTGTTCAAGTCGCGGAGTCTTAAGGTTTGAAAATAGATGATATCGTTTAGAGTCGGATTCTAAACCATTGTAAATAGATGACTTTGTTCAAGTTGCGGATTCTTAAGGTTTGAAAATAGATGATATCGTTTAAAGTCGGATTCTAAAGTATTGTAAATAGATGACTTTGTTCAAGTGTCGGATTCTTAAGGTTTGAAAATAGATGATATCGTTTAAAGTCGGATTCTAAAGCATTGTAAATAGATGACTTTGTTCAAGTTGCGGATTCTTAAGGTTTGGAAATAGATGATATCGTTTAATGTCGGATACTAAAGCATTGTAAATAGGTGACTTTGTTAAGTTGCCGATTCTTAAGGTTTGAAAATAGATGATATTGTTGAAAGTACGATTCTAAAGCATTGTAAGTAGATGACTTTATTACAGTGTCGGATTCTTTAGGCTTGAAAATAGATGATATTGTTTAAAGTAACATTCTAAAGCATTGTAAATAGATGACTTTGTTCAAGTTGCGGATTCTTAAGGTTTGAAAATAGATGATATCGTTTAAAGTCGGATTCTAAAGCATTGTAAATAGATGATTTTGTTCAAGTTGCGGATTCTAAAGGTTTGAAAATAGATGATATCGTTGAAAGTCGGATTCTAAAGTATTGTAAATAGATGACTTTGTTCAAGTTGCGGATTCTTAAGGTTTGAAAATAGATGATATCGTTTAAAGTCGGATTCTAAAGCATTGTAAATAGATGACTTTGTTCAAGTGGCGGATTCTTAAGGTTTTAAAATAGATGATATCGTTTAAAGTCGGATTCTAAACCATTGTAAATAGATGACTTTGTTCAAGTTGCGGATTCTTAAGGTTTGAAAATAGATGATATCGTTTAAAGTCGGATTCAAAAGCATTGTAAATAGATGACTTTGTTCAAGTGGCGGATTCTTAAGGTTTGAAAATTGATGATATCGTTTAACGTCGGATTCTAAAGTATTGTAAATAGATGACTTTGTTCAAGTGTCGGATTGTTAAGGTTTGGAAATAGATGATATCGTTTAAAGTCGGATTCTAAAGCATTGTAAATAGATGACTTTGTTCAAGGTGCGGATTCTTAAGGTTTGAAAATCGATGATATCGTTTAAAGTCGGATTCTAAAGCATTGTAAATAGATGACTGTGTTCAAGTTGCGGATTCTTAAAGTTTGCAAATAGATGATATCGTTTAAGATCGGATTCCAAACCATTGTAAATAGATGACTTCGTTAAGTTGCGGATTCTTAAGGTTTGAAAATAGATGATATCTTTTAAAGTCGGATTCTAGACCATTGTAAACAGATGACTTTGTTCAAGTTGCGGATTCTTAAGGTTTGAAAATAGATGATATCGTTTAAAGTCGGATTCTAAAGAATTTTAAATAGATGACTTTGTTCAAGTTGCGGATTCTTAAGGTTTGAAAATTGATGATATCGTTTAACGTCGGATTCTAAAGTATTGTAAATAGATGACTTTGTTCAAGTGTCGGATTGTTAAGGTTTGGAAATAGATGATATCGTTTAAAGTCGGATTCTAAAGCACTGTAAATAGATGACTTTGTTCAAGGTGCGGATTCTTAAGGTTTGAAAATAGATGATATCGTTTAAAGTCGGATTCTAAAGCATTGTAAATAGATGACTGTGTTCAAGTTGCGGATTCTTACGGTTTGCAAATAGATGATATCGTTTAAGATCGGATTCCAAACCATTGTAAATAGATGACTTCGTTAAGTTGCGGATTCTTAGGGTTTGAAAATAGATGATATCGTTTAAAGTCGGATTCTACAGCATTGCAAATAGATGACTTTGTTCAAGTGGTCGATACTTTAGGTTTGAAAATAGATGACATAGTTTAAAGTCGGATTCTAAAGCATTGTAAATAGATAAACTTTGTTCAAGTTGCGGATTCTTAAGGTTTGAAAATAGATGATATCGTTTAAAGTACGATTCTAAATCACTGTAAGAAGATGACTTTATTACAGTTGCGGATTCTTAAGACATGAAAAACGATGATATTGTTTAAAGTCGCATTCTAAAGCATTGTAAATAGATGACTTTGTTCACGTTGCGGATTCTTAAGGTTTGAAAATAGATGATATCGTTTAAAGTCGGATTCTAAAGCATTGTAAATAGATGATTTTGTTCAAGTTGCGGATTCTAAAGGTTTGAAAATAGATGATATCGTTGAAAGTCGGATTCTAAAGTATTGTAAATAGATGACTTTGTTCAAGTTGCGGATTCTTAAGGTTTGAAAATAGATGATATCGTTTAAAGTCGGATTCTAAAGCATTGTAAATAGATGACTTTGTTCAAGTTGCGGATTCTTAAGGTTTTAAAATAGATGATATCGTTTAAAGTCGGATTCTAACCCATTGTAAATAGATGACTTTGTTCAAGTTGCGGATTCTTAAGGTTTGAAAATAGATGATATCGTTTAAAGTCGGATTCTAAAGCATTGTAAATAGATGACTTTGTTCAAGTTGCGGATTCTTAAGGTTTGAAAATTGATGATATCGTTTAACGTCGGATTCTAAAGTATTGTAAATAGATGACTTTGTTCACGTTGCGGATTCTTAAGGTTTGCAAATAGATGATATCGTTTAAGATCGGATTCCAAACCATTGTAAATAGATGACTTCGTTAAGTTGCGGATTCCTAATGTTTGAAAATAGATGATATCGTTTAAAGTCGGATTCTACAGCATTGTAAATAGATTACTTTGTTCAAGTGGCCGATACTTTAGGTTTGAAAATAGATGATATCGTTTAAAGTCGGATTCTAAAGCATTGTAAATAGATGACTTTGTTCAAGTTGCGGATTCTTGATGTTTGAAAATAGATGACATAGTTTAAAGTCGGATTCTAAAGCATTGTAAATAGATAAACTTTGTTCAAGTTGCGGATTCTTAAGGTTTGGAAATAGATGATATCGTTTAAAGTACGATTCTAAAGCACTGTAAGTAGATGACTTTATTACAGTTGCGGATTCTTAAGACATGAAAATAGATGATATTGTTTAAAGTCGGATTCTAAAGCATTGTAAATAGATGACTTTGTTCAAGTTGCGGATTCTTAAGGTTTGAAAATAGATGATATCGTTTAAAGTCGGATTCTAAAGTATTGTAAATAGATGACTTTGTTCAAGTTGCGGATTCTTAAGGTTTGAAAATAGATGATATCGTTTAAAGTCGGATTCTAAAGCATTGTAAATAGATGACTTTGTTCAAGTTGCAGATTCTTAAGGTTTGAAAATAGATGATATCGTTTAAAGTCGGATTTTAAAGCATTGTAAATAGATGACTTTGTTCAAGTTGCGGATTCTTAAGGTTTGAAAATAGATGATATCGTTGAAAGTCGGATTCTAAAGCATTGTAAATAGATGACTTTGTTCAAGTTCACATTCCTGTTGTTTGAAAATAGATTATATAGTTATAGGTCGGATTCTAAAGCATTGTAAATAGATGACTTTGTTCAAGTTGCGGATACTTAAGGTTTGCAAATAGATGATATCGTTTAAACTCGGATTCTAAAACATTGTAAATAGATGACTTTGTTCAAGTAGCCGATTCTTAAGGTTTGAAAATAGATGATATCGTTTAAAATCGAATTCTTAAGCACTGTAAATAGATTACTTTGACAAGTTGCCGATTCTTAAGGTTTGAAAATAGATGATATCGTTTAAAGTCGGATTCTAAAGCATTGTAAATAGATGACTTTATTCAAGTTGCGGATTCTTAAGGTTTTAAAATAGATGATATCTTTTAAAGTCTGATCCTAAAGCATTGTAAATAGATGACCTTGTTCAACTTGCGGATTATTAAGATTTGAAAATAGATGATATCGTTGAAAGTCGGATTCTAAAGTATTGTAAATAGATGACTTTGTTCAAGTTGCGGATTCTTAAGGTTTGAAAATAGATGATATCGTTTAAAGTCGGATTCTAAAGCATTGTAAATAGATGACTTTGTTCAAGTCGCGGATTCTTAAGGTTTGAAAATAGATGATATCGTTTAGAGTCGGATTCTAAACCATTGTAAATAGATGACTTTGTTCAAGTTGCGGATTCTTAAGGTTTGAAAATAGATGATATCGTTTAAAGTCGGATTCTAAAGTATTGTAAATAGATGACTTTGTTCAAGTGTCGGATTCTTAAGGTTTGAAAATAGATGATATCGTTTAAAGTCGGATTCTAAAGCATTGTAAATAGATGACTTTGTTCAAGTTGCGGATTCTTAAGGTTTGCAAATAGATGATATCGTTTAAAGTACGATTCTAAACAATTGTAAATAGATATATTTATTGAAGGGGCCGATTTTTTGGGTAAGAAAGTAGATGATATCGTTTAAAGTCGGCTTTTGAAGCATTGTAAATAGATGACTTGTTCAAGTAGCGGACTCACGAAGTTTGAAAATAGATTATATCGTTTACAGCCGGATTCCAAAGCATTGTAAATAGATGATTTTGTTCAAGTTGCCGATTCTTAAGGTGGAAAAATAAATGATATTTTTTAAATTCGGATTCTAAAGCATTGTAAATAGATTACTTTGTTAAAGTTGCGGGTTATCAAGGGATGAAAATACATGATAATGTTTTAAGTTAGATTCTAAAGCATTGTAAGCAGATGACTTTGTTCGAGTTGCGGATTCTTAAGGTTTGATAATCGATGATATCGGTTAAAGTCGGAGTCTAAAGCATTGTAAATTGATGACTTGTGCAAGTCGCCGATTCTTAAGCTTTAAAAATAGATGATATCGTTTAAAGTCGGATTCTAAAGCATTGTAAATAGATGACTTTGTTCAAGGTGCGGATTCTTAAGGTTTGAAAATAGATGATATCGTTTAAAGTCGGATTCTAAAGCATTGTAAATAGATGACTGTGTTCAAGTTGCGGATTCTTAAGGTTTGCAAATAGATGATATCGTTTAATGTCGGATTCCAAACCATTGTAAATAGATGACTTCGTTAAGTTACGGATTCTTAAGGTTTGAAAATAGATGATATCGTTTAAAGTCGGATTCTAAAGTATTGTAAATAGATGACTTTGTTCAAGTTGCGGATTCTTAAGGTTTGAAAATAGATGATATTTTTTAAAGTCGGATTCTAAAGCATTGTAAATAGATGACTTTGTTCAAGTTGCAGATTCTTAAGGTTTGAAAATAGATGATATCGTTGAAAGTCGGATTCTAAAGTATTGTAAATAATGACTTTGTTCAAGTTGCGGATTCTTAAGGTTTGAAAATAGATGATATCGTTTAAAGTCGGATTCTAAAGCATTTTAAATAGATGACTTTGTTCAAGTTGCGGATTCTTAAGGTTTGAAAATAGATGATATCGTTTAAAGTCGGATTCTAAAGCATTGTAAACAGATGATTCTGTTCAAGTTGCGGATTCTAAAGGTTTGAAAATAGATGATATCTTTGAAAGTCGGATTCTAAAGTATTGTAAATAGATGACTTTGTTCAAGTTGCGGATTCTTAAGGTTTGAAAATAGATGATATCGTTTAAAGTCGGATTCTAAAGCATTGTAAATAGATGACTTTGTTCAAGTTAAGGATTCTTAAGGTTTGAAAATAGATGATATCGTTTAAAGTCGGATTCTAGACTATTGTAAACAGATGACTTTGTTCAAGTTGCGGATTCTTAAGGTTTGAAAATAGATGATATCGTTTAAAGTCGGATTCTAAAGAATTTTAAATAGATGACTTTGTTCAAGTTGCGGATTCTTAAGGTTTGAAAATTGATGATATCGTTTAACGTCGGATCCTAAAGTATTGTAAATAGATGACTTTGTTCAAGTGTCGGATTGTTAAGGTTTGGAAATAGATGATATCGTTTAAAGTCGGATGCTAAAGCATTGTAAATAGATGACTTTGTTCAAGGTGCCGATTCTTACGGTTTGAAAATAGATGATATCGTTGAAAGTCGGATTCTAAAGCATTGTAAATAGATGACTGTGTTCAAGTTGCGGATTCTTAAGGTTTGCAAATAGATGATATCGTTTAAGATCGGATTCCAAACCATTGTAAATAGATGACTTCGTAAAGTTGCGGATTCTTAAGGTTTGAAAATAGATGATATCGTTTAAAGTCGGATTCTACAGCATTGTAAATAGATGACTTTGTTCAAGTGGCCGATACTTTAGGTTTGAAAATAGATGATATCGTTTAAAGTCGGATTCTAAAGCATAAAGGTTTGTTCAAGTTGCGGATTCTTGCTGTTTTAAAATAGATGACATAGTTTAAAGTCGGATTCTAAAGCATTGTAAATAGATAAACTTTGTTCAAGTTGCGGATTCTTAAGGTTTGAAAATAGATGATATCGTTTAAAGTACGATTCTAAAGCACTGTAAGTAGATGACTTTATTACAGTTGCGGATTCTTAAGATATGAAAAACGATGATATTGTTTAAAGTCGCTTTCTAAAGCATAGTAAATAGATGACTTTGTTCAAGTTGCGGATTCTTAAGGTTTGAAAATAGATGATATCGTTTAAAGTCGGATTCGAAAGTATTGTAAATAGATGACTTTGGTCAAGTTGCGGATTCTTAAGGTTTGAAAATAGATGATATCGTTTAAAGTCGGATTCTAAAGCATTGTAAATAGATGACTTTGTTCAAGTTGCAGATTCTTAAGGTTTGAAAATAGATGATATCGTTTAAAGTTGGATTTTAAAGCATTGTAAATAGATGACTTTGTTCAAGTTGCGGATTCTTAAGGTTTGAAAATAGATGATATCGTTTAAAGTCGGATTCTTAAGCATTGTAAATAGATGACTTTTGTTCAAGTTGCGGAGTCTTAATGTTTGAAAATAGATGATATCGTTTTAAGTCGGATTCTAAAGTATTGTAAATAGATGACTTTGTTCAAGTGTCGGATTCTTAAGGTTTGAAAATAGATGATATCGTTTAAAGTCGGATTCTAAAGCATTGTAAATAGATGACTTTGTTCAAGTTGCGGATTCTTAAGGTTTGAAAATAGATGATATCGTTTAATGTCGGATACTAAAGCATTGTAAATAGTTGACTTTGTAAAGTTGTCGATTCTTAAGCTTTGAAAATAGATGATATCGTTTAAAGTCGGATTCCAAAGCATTGTAAATAGATGACTTTGTTCAAGTTGCGGATTATTAAGGTTTGAAAATAGATGATATCATTTAAAGTCGAGTTATAAAGCTGTGTAAATAGATGACTTTGTTCAAGTTGCGGATTTTTTAGGTTTGAACATAGATTATATCGCTTAAAGTCGGATTCCAAAGCATTGTAAATAGATGACTTCGTTCAAGTAGCGGATTTTTTAGGTTTGAAAATAGATGATATCGTTTAATGTCGGATACTTAAGCATTGTAAATAGATGACTTTGTTCAAGTTGCCGATTCTTAAGCTTTGAAAATAGATGATATCGTTGTAAGTCGGATTCCAAAGCATTGTAAATAGATGACTTGGTTCAAGTTGCCGATTCTTAAGGGTTTAAAATAGATGATATCGGTTAAAGTCGGATTCTAAAGCATTGTAAATAGATGACTTTGTTAAAGTCGCCGATTCTCAAGCTTTGAAAATAGATTATATCGTTCAAAGTCGGATTCTAAAGCACTGTAAATAGATGACTTTGTTCAAATTGCGGATTCTTAAGGTTTGAAAATAGATGATATCGTTTAAAGTCGGATTCTACAGCATTGTAAATAGATGACTTTGTTCAAGTGGCCGATACTTTAGGTTTGAAAATAGATGATATCGTTTAAAGTCGGATTCTAAAGCATTGTAAATAGATGACTTTGTTCAAGTTGCGGATTCTTGATGTTTGAAAATAGATGACATAGTTATAAGTCGGATTCTAAAGCATTGTAAATAGATAAACTTTGTTCAAGTTGCGGATTCTTAAGGTTTGAAAATAGATGATATCGTTTAAAGTACGATTCTAAAGCACTGTAAGTAGATGACTTTATTACAGTTGCGGATTCTTAAGATATGAAAAACGATGATATTGTTTAAAGTCGCTTTCTAAAGCATTGTAAATAGATGACTTTGTTCAAGTTGCGGATTCTTAAGGTTTGAAAATAGATGATATCGTTTAAAGTCGGATTCTAAAGCATTGTAAATAGATGACTTTGTTCAAGTTGCAGATTCTTAAGGTTTGAAAATTGATGATATCGTTTAAAGTCGGATTTTAAAGCATTGTAAATAGATGACTTTGTTCAAGTTGCGGATTCTTAAGGTTTGAAAATAGATGATATCGTTTAAAGTCGGATTCTAAAGCATTGTAAATAGATGATTCTGTTCAAGTTGCGGATTCTAAAGGTTTGAAAATAGATGATATCTTTGAAAGTCGGATTCTAAAGTATTGTAAATAGATGACTTTGTTCAAGTTGCGGATTCTTAAGGTTTGAAAATAGATGATATCGTTTAAAGTCGGATTCTAAAGCATTGTAAATAGATGACTTTGTTCAAGTTAAGGATTCTTAAGGTTTGAAAATAAATGATATCGTTCAAAGTCGGATTCTAGACTATTGTAAACAGATGACTTTGTTCAAGTTGCGGATTCTTAAGGTTTGAAAATAGATGATATCGTTTAAAGTCGGATTCTAAAGAATTTTAAATAGATGACTTTGTTCAAGTTGCGGATTCTTAAGGTTTGAAAATTGATGATATCGTTTAACGTCGGATCCTAAAGTATTGTAAATAGATGACTTTGTTCAAGTGTCGGATTGTTAAGGTTTGGAAATAGATGATATCGTTTAAAGTCGGATTCTAAAGCATTGTAAATAGATGACTTTGTTCAAGGTGCGGATTCTTACGGTTTGAAAATAGATGATATCGTTGAAAGTCGGATTCTAAAGCATTGTAAATAGATGACTGTTTTCAAGTTGCGGATTCTTAAGGTTTGCAAATAGATGATATCGTTTAAGATCGGATTCCAAACCATTGTAAATAGATGACTTCGTTAAGTTGCGGATTCTTAAGGTTTGAAAATAGATGATATCGTTTAAAGTCGGATTCTACAGCATTGTAAATAGATGACTTTGTTCAAGTGGCCGATACTTTAGGTTTGAAAATAGATGATATCGTTTAAAGTCGGATTCTAAAGCATAAAGGTTTGTTCAAGTTGCGGATTCTTGATGTTTGAAAATAGATGACATAGTTTAAAGTCGGATTCTAAAGCATTGTAAATAGATAAACTTTGTTCAAGTTGCGGATTCTTAAGGTTTGAAAATAGATGATATCGTTTAAAGTACGATTCTAAAGCACTGTAAGTAGATGACTTTATTACAGTTGCGGATTCTTAAGATATGAAAAACGATGATATTGTTTAAAGTCGCTTTCTAAAGCATAGTAAATAGATGACTTTGTTCAAGTTGCGGATTCTTAAGGTTTGAAAATAGATGATATCGTTTAAAGTCGGATTCGAAAGTATTGTAAATAGATGACTTTGTTCAAGTTGCGGATTCTTAAGGTTTGAAAATAGATGATATCGTTTAAAGTCGGATTCTAAAGCATTGTAAATAGATGACTTTGTTCAAGTTGCAGATTCTTAAGGTTTGAAAATAGATGATATCGTTTAAAGTCGGATTTTAAAGCATTGTAAATAGATGACTTTGTTCAAGTTGCGGATTCTTAAGGTTTGAAAATAGATGATATCGTTTAAAGTCGGATTCTTAAGCATTGTAAATAGATGACTTTTGTTCAAGTTGCGGAGTCTTAATGTTTGAAAATAGATGATATCGTTTAAAGTCGGATTCTAAAGTATTGTAAATAGATGACTTTGTTCAAGTGTCGGATTCTTAAGGTTTGAAAATAGATGATATCGTTTAAAGTCGGATTCTAAAGCATTGTAAATAGATGACTTTGTTCAAGTTGCGGATTCTTAAGGTTTGAAAATAGATGATATCGTTTAATGTCGGATACTAAAGCATTGTAAATAGTTGACTTTGTAAAGTTGTCGATTCTTAAGCTTTGAAAATAGATGATATCGTTTAAAGTCGGATTCCAAAGCATTGTAAATAGATGACTTTGTTCAAGTTGCGGATTATTAAGGTTTGAAAATAGATGATATCATTTAAAGTCGAGTTATAAAGCTGTGTAAATAGATGACTTTGTTCAAGTTGCGGATTTTTTAGGTTTGAACATAGATTATATCGCTTAAAGTCGGATTCCAAAGCATTGTAAATAGATGACTTCGTTCAAGTTGCGGATTTTTTAGGTTTGAAAATAGATGATATCGTTTAATGTCGGATACTTAAGCATTGTAAATAGATGACTTTGTTTAAGTTGCCGATTCGTAAGCTTTGAAAATAGATGATATCGTTTAAAGTCGGATTCCAAAGCATTGTAAATAGATGACTTGGTTCAAGTTGCCGATTCTTAAGGGTTTAAAATAGATGATATCGGTTAAAGTCGGATTCTAAAGCATTGTAAATAGATGACTTTGTTAAAGTCGCCGATTCTCAAGCTTTGAAAATAGATTATATCGTTCAAAGTCGGATTCTAAAGCACTGTAAATAGATGACTTTGTTCAAATTGCGGATTCTTAAGGTTTGAAAATAGATGATATCGTTTAAAGTCGGATTCTACAGCATTGTAAATAGATGACTTTGTTCAAGTGGCCGATACTTTAGGTTTGAAAATAGATGATATCGTTTAAAGTCGGATTCTAAAGCATTGTAAATAGATGACTTTGTTCAAGTTGCGGATTCTTGATGTTTGAAAATAGATGACATAGTTATAAGTCGGATTCTAAAGCATTGTAAATAGATAAACTTTGTTCAAGTTGCGGATTCTTAAGGTTTGAAAATAGATGATATCGTTTAAAGTACGATTCTAAAGCACTGTAAGTAGATGACTTTATTACAGTTGCGGATTCTTAAGATATGAAAAACGATGATATTGTTTAAAGTCGCTTTCTAAAGCATTGTAAATAGATGACTTTGTTCAAGTTGCGGATTCTTAAGGTTTGAAAATAGATGATATCGTTTAAAGTCGGATTCTAAAGCATTGTAAATAGATGACTTTGTTCAAGTTGCAGATTCTTAAGGTTTGAAAATTGATGATATCGTTTAAAGTCGGATTTTAAAGCATTGTAAATAGATGACTTTGTTCAAGTTGCGGATTCTTAAGGTTTGAAAATAGATGATATCGTTTAAAGTCGGATTCTTAAGCATTGTAAATAGATGACTTTTGTTCAAGTTGCTGAGTCTTAAGGTTTGAAAATAGATGATATCGTTTAAAGTCGGATTCTAAAGTATTGTAAATAGATGACTTTGTTCAAGGGTCGGATTCTTAAGGTTTGAAAATAGATGATATCGTTTAAAGTCGGATTCTAAAGCATTGTAAATAGATGACTTTGTGCAAGTTGCGGATTCTTAAGGTTTGAAAATAGATGATATCGTTTAATGTCGGATACTAAAGCATTGTAAATAGGTGACTTTGTAAAGTTGCCGATTCTTAAGCTTTGAAAATAGATGATATCGTTTAAAGTCGGATTCCAAAGCATTGTAAATAGATGACTTTGTTCAAGTTGCGGATTATTAAGGTTTGAAAATAGATGATATCATTTAAAGTCGAGTTATAAAGCTGTGTAAATAGATGACTTTGTTCAAGTTGCGGATTTTTTAGGTTTGAACATAGATTATATCGCTTAAAGTCGGATTCCAAAGCATTGTAAATAGATGACTTTGTTCAAGTTGCGGATTTTTTAGGTTTGAAAATAGATGATATCGTTTAATGTCGGATACTTAAGCATTGTAAATAGATGACTTTGTTCAAGTTGCCGATTCTTAAGAATTGAAAATAGATGATATCGTTTAAAGTCGGATTCCAAAGCATTGTAAATAGATGACTTGGTTCAAGTTGCCGATTCTTATAGTTTTAAAATAGATGATATCGGTTAAAGTCGGATTCTAAAGCATTGTAAATAGATGACTTTGTTCAAGTCGCCGATTCTCAAGCTTTGAAAATAGATTATATCGTTTAAAGTCGGATTCTAAAGCACTGTAAATTGATGACTTTGTTCAAGTTGCGGATTCTTAAGGTTTGAAAGTAGATGATATCGTTTAAAGTTCGATTCTAAAGCATTGTAAATAGATGACTTTGTTCAAGTTGCCGATTCTTAAGCTTTGAAAATAGATGATACTGTTTAAAGTCGGATTCTAAAGCATTGTAAATAGATGACTTTGTTCAAGTTGCCGATTCTTAAGGATTGAAAATAGATTATATCGGTTAAAGTCGGATTCTAAAGCATTGTAAATAAATGACTTTGTTCAAGTTGCGGACTCTGATAGTTTGAAAATAGATTATATCGTTTAAAGTCGGATTCTAAAGCATTGTAAATAGGTGACTTTGTTCAAGTTGCGGATTCTTAATGTTTTGGAAATAGATGATATTGTTTAAAGTCGCATTCTACAGCATTGTAAATAGATGACTTTGTTCAAGTTGCGGATTATTAAGGTTTGAAAATAGATGATATCATTTAAAGTCGAGTTATAAAGCTGTGTAAATAGATGACTTTGTTCAAGTTGCGGATTTTTTAGGTTTGAACATAGATTATATCGCTTAAAGTCGGATTCCAAAGCATTGTAAATAGATGACTTTGTTCAAGTTGCGGATTTTTTAGGTTTGAAAATAGATGATATCGTTTAATGTCGGATACTTAAGCATTGTAAATAGATGACTTTGTTCAAGTTGCCGATTCTTAAGAATTGAAAATAGATGATATCGTTTAAAGTCGGATTCCAAAGCATTGTAAATAGATGACTTGGTTCAAGTTGCCGATTCTTAACGTTTTAAAATAGATGATATCGGTTAAAGTCGGATTCTAAAGCATTGTAAATAGATGACTTTGTTCAAGTCGCCGATTCTCAAGCTTTGAAAATAGATTATATCGTTTAAAGTCGGATTCTAAAGCACTGTAAATAGATGACTTTGTTCAAGTTGCGGATTCTTAAGGTTTGAAAATAGATGATATCGTTTAAAGTTCGATTCTAAAGCATTGTAAATAGATGACTTTGTTCAAGTTGCCGATTCTTAAGCTTTGAAAATAGATTATACTGTTTAAAGTCGGATTCTAAAGCATTGTAAATAGATGACTTTGTTCAAGTTGCCGATTCTTAAGGATTGAAAATAGATTATATCGGTTAAAGTCGGATTCTAAAGCATTGTAAATAAATGACTTTGTTCAAGTTGCGGACTCTGATAGTTTGAAAATAGATTATATCGTTTAAAGTCGGATTCTAAAGCATTGTAAATAGGTGACTTTGTTCAAGTTGCGGATTCTTAATGTTTTGGAAATAGATGATATTGTTTAAAGTCGCATTCTACAGCATTGTAAATAGATGACTTTGTTCAAGTTGCGGATTCTTAAGGTTTGAAAATAGATGATATCGTTTAAAGTCGGATTCTAAAGCATTGTAAATAGATGACTTTGTTCAAGTTGCGGATTCTTAAAGTTTGAAAATAGATGATATCGTTTAAAGTCGGATTCTAAAGCATTGTAAATAGATGACTTTGTTCAAGTTGCTGATTCTTAAGGTTTGAAAATAGATGATATCGTTTAAAGTCGAATTCTAAAGCATTATAAATTGATGACTTTGTTCAAGTTGCGGATTCTTAAGGTTTGAAAATAGATGATATCGTTTAAAGTCGGATTCTAAAGTATTGTAAATAGATGACTTTGTTCAAGTGTCGGATTCTTAAGGTTTGAAAATAGATGATATCGTTTAAAGTCGGATTCTAAAGCATTGTAAATAGATGACTTTGTTCAAGTTGCTGATTCTTAAGGTTTGAAAATAGATGATATCGTTTCAAGTTCGATTCTAAAGCATTGTAAATAGATGACTTTGTTCAAGTTGCCGATTCTTAAGCTTTGAAAATAGATGTTATCGTTTAAAGTCGGATTCTAAAGCATTGTAAATAGATGACTTTGTTCAAGTTGCCGATTCTTAAGGATTGAAAATAGATGATATCGGTTAAAGTCCGATTCTAAAGCATTGTAAATAAATGACTTTGTTCAAGTTGCGGACTCTGATAGTTTGAAAATAGATAATATCGTTTAAAGTCGGATTCTAAAGCATTGTAAATAGATGACTTTGTTCAAGTTGCGGATTCTTAAGGTTTGAAAATAGATGATATTGTTTAAAGTCGCATTCTAAAGCATTGTAAATAGATGACTTTGTTCAAGTTGCGGATTCTTAAGGTTTGAAAATAGATGATATCGTTTAAAGTCGGATTCTAAAGCATTGTAAATAGATGACTTTGTTCAAGTTGCGGATTCTTAAGGTTTGAAAATAGATGATATCGTTTAAAGTCGGATTCTAAAGTATTGTAAATAGATGACTTTGTTCAAGTTGCGGATTCTTAAGGTTTGAAAATAGATGATATCGTTTAAAGTCGGATTCTAAAGCATTGTAAATAGATGATTTTGTTCAAGTTTCGGATTCTAAAGGATTGAAAATAGATGATATCGTTTAAAGTCGTATTTTAAAGCATTGTAAATAGATGACTTTGTTCAAGTTGCGGATTCTTAAGGTTTGAAAATAGATGATATCGTTTAAAGTCGGATTCTAAAGCATTGTAAATAGATGACTTTGTTCAAGTTGCGGATTCTTAAGGTTTGAAAATAGATGATATCGTTAAAAGTCGGATTCTAAAGCATTGTAAATTCATGACTTTGTTTAAGTTGCGGATTCTTAAGGTTTGAGAATAGATGATATCGTTTAAAGTCGGATTCTAAAGTATTGTAAATAGATGACTTTGTTCAAGTGTCGGATTCTTAAGGTTTGAAAATAGATGATATCGTTTAAAGTCGGATTCTAAAGCATTGTAAATAGATGACTTTGTTCAAGTTGCTGATTCTAAAGGTTTGAAAATAGATGATATCGTTTAATGTCGGATACTAAAGCATTGTAACTGGGTGACTTTGTTCAAGTTTCGGGTTCTTAAGGTTTGAAAATAGATGATGTCGTTTGAAGTGGGATTCTAAAGCATTGTAAATAGATGACTTTGTTCAAGTTGCGGATTCTTAAGGTTTGAAAATAGATGATATTGTTTAAAGTACGATTCTAAAGCATTGTAAGTAGATGACTTTATTACTATTGCGGATTCTTAAGCTTGAAAATAGATGATATTGTTTAAAGTCGCATTCTAAAGCATTGTAAATAGATGACTTAGTTCAAGTTGCGGATTCTTAAGGTTTGAAAATAGATGATATCGTTTAAAGTCGGATTCTAAAGCATTGTAAATAGATGACTTTGTTCAAGTTGCGGATTCTTAAGGTTTGAAAATAGATGATATCGTTTAAAGTCGGATTCTAAAGCATTGTAAATAGATGACTTTGTTCAAGTTGCGGATTTTTAAGGTTTGAAAATAGATTATATCGTTTAAAGTCGGATTCTAAAGCATTGTAAATAGATGACTTAGTTAAAGTTGCGGATTCTTAAGGTTTGAAAATAGATGATATCGTTTAAAATCGGATTCTAAAGCATTGTAAATAGATGACTTTGTTCAAGTTGCGGATTCTTAAGGTTTGAAAATAGATGATATCGTTTAAAGTCGGATTCTAAAGCATTGTAAATAGATGACTTTGTTCAAGTGTCCGATTCTTAAGGTTTGAAAATAGATGATATCGTTTAAAGTCGGATTCTAAAGTATTGTAAATAGATGACTTTGTTCAAGTGTCGAATTCTTAAAGTTTGAAAATTAATGATATCGTTTAAAGTTGGATTCTAAAGCATTGTAAATAGATGACTTTGTTCAAGTTGCGGATTCTTAAGGTTTGAAAATAGATGATATCGTTTAAAGTCGCATTCTAAAGCATTGTAAATAGATTATTTTGTTCAAGTTGCGGATTCTTAAGGTTTGCAAATAGATGATATCGTTTAAGATCGGATTCCAAACCATTGTAAATAGATGACTTTGTTAAGTTGCAGATTCTTAAGATTTGAAAATAGATGATATAGTTTAAAGTCGGATTCTACAGCATTGTAAATAGATTACTTTGTTCAAGTGGCCGATTCTTTAGGTTTTAAAATAGATGATATCGTTTAAAGTCGGATTCTAAAGCATTGTAAGTAGATGACTTTATTACAGTTGCGGATTCTTAAGGCTTGAAAATAGATGATATTGTTTAAAGTCGCATTCTAAAGCATTGTAAATAGATGACTTTGTTCAAGTTGCGGATTCTTAAGGTTTAAAAATAGATGATATCGTTTAAAGTCGGATTCTAAAGCATTGTAAATAGATGACTTTGTTCAAGTTGCGGATTCTAAAGGTTTGAAAATAGATGATATCGTTTAAAGTCGGATTCTAAAGTATTGTAAATAGATGACTTTGTTCAAGTGTCGGATTCTTAAGGTTTGAAAATAGATGATATCGTTTAAAGTTGGATTCTAAAGCATTATAAATTAATGACTTTGTTCAAGTTGCGGATTCTTAAGGTTTGAAAATAGATGATATCGTTTAAAGTCGGATTCTAAAGTATTGTAAATAGATGACTTTGTTCAAGTGTCGGATTCTTAAGGTTTGAAAATAGATGATATCGTTTAAAGTCGGATTCTAAAGCATTGTAAATAGATGACTTTGTTCAAGTTGCTGATTCTTAAGGTTTGAAAATAGATGATATCGTTTCAAGTTCGATTCTAAAGCATTGTAAATAGATGACTTTGTTCAAGTTGCCGATTCTTAAGCTTTGAAAATAGATGATATCGTTTAAAGTCGGATTCTAAAGCATTGTAAATAGATGACTTTGTTCAAGTTGCCGATTCTTAAGGATTGAAAATAGATGATATCGGTTAAAGTCCGATTCTAAAGCATTGTAAATAAATGACTTTGTTCAAGTTGCGGACTCTGATAGTTTGAAAATAGATGATATCGTTTAAAGTCGGATTCTAAAGCATTGTAAATAGATGAATTTGTTCAAGTTGCGGATTCTTAAGGTTTGAAAATAGATGATATTGTTTTAAGTCGCATTCTAAAGCATTGTAAATAGATGACTTTGTTCAAGTTGCGGATTCTTAAGGTTTGAAAATAGATGATATCGTTTAAAGTCGGATTCTAAAGCATTGTAAATAGATGACTTTGTTCAAGGTACGGATTCTTAAGGTTTGAAAATAGATGATATCGGTTTAAGTCCGATTCTAAAGCATTGTAAATAAATGACTTTGTTCAAGTTGCGGACTCTGATAGTTTGAAAATAGATGATATCGTTTAAAGTCGGATTCTAAAGCATTGTAAATAGATGAATTTGTTCAAGTTGCGGATTCTTAAGGTTTGAAAATAGATGATATCATTTAAAGTCGGATTATAAAGCTGTGTAAATAGATGACTTTGTTCAAGTTGCGGATTTTTTAGGTTTGAACATAGATTATATCGCTTAAAGTCGGATTCCAAAGCATTGTAAATAGATGACTTTGTTCAAGTTGCGGATGGTTGAGGATTGAAAATAGATGATATCGTTTAATGTCGGGTACTAAAGCATTTTAAATAGATGACTTTGTTCAAGTTGCCGATTCTTAAGCTTTGAAAATAGATGATATCGTTTAAAGTCGGATTCCAAAGCATTGTAAATAAATGACTTTTTTCAAGTTGCCGATTCTTAAGGTTTTAAAATAGATGATATCGTTTAAAGTTCGATTCTAAAGCATTTTAAATAGATGACTTTGTTCAAGTTGCCGATTCTTAAGCTTTGAAAATAGATGATACTGTTTCAAGTCGGATTCTTAAGCATTGTAAATAGATGACTTTGTTCAAGTTGCCGATTCTTAAGGATTGAAAATAGATTATATCGGTTAAAGTCGGATTCTAAAGCATTGTAAATAAATGACTTTGTTCAAGTTGCGGACTCTGATAGTTTGAAAATAGATTATATCGTTTAAAGTCGGATTCTAAAGCATTGTAAATAGGTGACTTTGTTCAAGTTGCGGATTCTTAATGTTTTGGAAATAGATGATATTGTTTAAAGTCGCATTCTACAGCATTGTAAATAGATGACTTTGTTCAAGTTGCGGATTCTTAAAGTTTGAAAATAGATGATATCGTTTAAAGTCGGATTCTAAAGCATTGTAAATAGATGACTTTGTTCAAGTTGCTGATTCTTAAGGTTTCAAAATAGATGATATCGTTTAAAGTCGGATTCTAAAGCATTATAAATTGATGACTTTGTTCAAGTTGCGGATTCTTAAGGTTTGAAAATAGATGATATCGTTTAAAGTCGGATTCTAAAGTATTGTAAATAGATGACTTTGTTCAAGTGTCGGATTCTTAAGGTTTGAAAATAGATGATATCGTTTAAAGTCGGATTCTAAAGCATTGTAAATAGATGACTTTGTTCAAGTTGCTGATTCTTAAGGTTTGAAAATAGATGATATCGTTTCAAGTTCGATTCTAAAGCATTGTAAATAGATGACTTTGTTCAAGTTGCCGATTCTTAAGCTTTGAAAATAGATGTTATCGTTTAAAGTCGGATTCTAAAGCATTGTAAATAGATGACTTTGTTCAAGTTGCCGATTCTTAAGGATTGAAAATAGATGATATCGGTTAAAGTCCGATTCTAAAGCATTGTAAATAAATGACTTTGTTCAAGTTGCGGACTCTGATAGTTTGAAAATAGATGATATCGTTTAAAGTCGGATTCTAAAGCATTGTAAATAGATGACTTTGTTCAAGTTGCGGATTCTTAAGGTTTGAAAATAGATGATATTGTTTAAAGTCGCATTCTAAAGCATTGTAAATAGATGACTTTGTTCAAGTTGCGGATTCTTAAGGTTTGAAAATAGATGATATCGTTTAAAGTCGGATTCTAAAGCATTGTAAATAGATGACTTTGTTCAAGTTGCGGATTCTTAAGCTTTGAAAATAGATGATATCGTTTAAAGTCGGATTCTAAAGTATTGTAAATAGATGACTTTGTTCAAGTTGCGGATTCTTAAGGTTTGAAAATAGATGATATCGTTTAAAGTCGGATTCTAAAGCATTGTAAATAGATGATTTTGTTCAAGTTTCGGATTCTAAAGGTTTGAAAATAGATGATATCGTTTAAAGTCGGATTTTAAAGCATTGTAAATAGATGACTTTGTTCAAGTTGCGGATTCTTAAGGTTTGAAAATAGATGATATCGTTTAAAGTCGGATTTTAAAGCATTGTAAATAGATGACTTTGTTGAAGTTGCAGATTCTTAAGGTTTGAAAATAGATGATATCGTTTAAAGTCGGATTTTAAAGCATTGTAAATAGATGACTTTGTTCAAGTTGCGGATTCTTAAGGTTTGAAAATAGATGATATCGTTAAAAGTCGGATTCTAAAGCATTGTAAATTCATGACTTTGTTTAAGTTGCGGATTCTTAAGGTTTGAAAATAGATGATATCGTTTAAAGTCGGATTCTAAAGTATTGTAAATAGATGACTTTGTTCAAGTGTCGGATTCTTAAGGTTTGAAAATAGATGATATCGTTTAAAGTCGGATTCTAAAGCATTGTAAATAGATGACTTTGTTCAAGTTGCTGATTCTTAAGGTTTGAAAATAGATGATCTCGTTTAATGTCGGATACTAAAGCATTGTAAATGGGTGACTTTGTTCAAGTTTCGGATTCTTAAGGTTTGAAAATAGATGATGTCGTTTGAAGTCGGATTCTAAAGCATTGTAAATAGATGACTTTATTACTATTGCGGATTCTTAAGCTTGAAAATAGATGATATTGTTTAAAGTCGCATTCTAAAGCATTGTAAATAGATGACTTTGTTCAAGTTACGGATTCTTAAGGTTTGAAAATAGATGATATCGTTTAAAGTCGGATTCTAAAGCATTGTAAATAGATGACTTTGTTCAAGTTGCGGATTCTTGATGTTTGAAAATAGATGACATAGTTTAAAGTCGGATTCTAAACCATTGTAAATAGATGACTTTGTTCAAGTTGCGGATTCTTAAGGTTTGAAAATAGATGATATCGTTTAAAGTCGGATTCTAAAGCATTGTAAATAGATGACTTTGTTCAAGTTGCGGATTCTTAAGGTTTGAAAATAGATGATATCGTTTAAAGTCGGATTCTAAAGTATTGTAAATAGATGACTTTGTTCAAGTTTCGGATTCTTAAGGTTTGAAAATAGATGATATCGTTTAAAGTCGGATTCTAAAGCATTGTAAATAGATGACTTTGTTCAAGTTGCCGATTCTTAAGGATTGAAAATAGATGATATCGGTTAAAGTCCGATTCTAAAGCATTGTAAATAAATGACTTTGTTCAAGTTGCGGACTCTGATAGTTTGAAAATAGATAATATCGTTTAAAGTCGGATTCTAAAGCATTGTAAATAGATGACTTTGTTCAAGTTGCGGATTCTTAAGGTTTGAAAATAGATGATATTGTTTAAAGTCGCATTCTAAAGCATTGTAAATAGATGACTTTGTTCAAGTTGCGGATTCTTAAGGTTTGAAAATAGATGATATCGTTTAAAGTCGGATTCTAAAGCATTGTAAATAGATGACTTTGTTCAAGTTGCGGATTCTTAAGGTTTGAAAATAGATGATATCGTTTAAAGTCGGATTCTAAAGTATTGTAAATAGATGACTTTGTTCAAGTTGCGGATTCTTAAGGTTTGAAAATAGATGATATCGTTTAAAGTCGGATTCTAAAGCATTGTAAATAGATGATTTTGTTCAAGTTTCGGATTCTAAAGGATTGAAAATAGATGATATCGTTTAAAGTCGTATTTTAAAGCATTGTAAATAGATGACTTTGTTCAAGTTGCGGATTCTTAAGGTTTGAAAATAGATGATATCGTTTAAAGTCGGATTCTAAAGCATTGTAAATAGATGACTTTGTTCAAGTTGCGGATTCTTAAGGTTTGAAAATAGATGATATCGTTAAAAGTCGGATTCTAAAGCATTGTAAATTCATGACTTTGTTTAAGTTGCGGATTCTTAAGGTTTGAGAATAGATGATATCGTTTAAAGTCGGATTCTAAAGTATTGTAAATAGATGACTTTGTTCAAGTGTCGGATTCTTAAGGTTTGAAAATAGATGATATCGTTTAAAGTCGGATTCTAAAGCATTGTAAATAGATGACTTTGTTCAAGTTGCTGATTCTAAAGGTTTGAAAATAGATGATATCGTTTAATGTCGGATACTAAAGCATTGTAACTGGGTGACTTTGTTCAAGTTTCGGGTTCTTAAGGTTTGAAAATAGATGATGTCGTTTGAAGTGGGATTCTAAAGCATTGTAAATAGATGACTTTGTTCAAGTTGCGGATTCTTAAGGTTTGAAAATAGATGATATTGTTTAAAGTACGATTCTAAAGCATTGTAAGTAGATGACTTTATTACTATTGCGGATTCTTAAGCTTGAAAATAGATGATATTGTTTAAAGTCGCATTCTAAAGCATTGTAAATAGATGACTTAGTTCAAGTTGCGGATTCTTAAGGTTTGAAAATAGATGATATCGTTTAAAGTCGGATTCTAAAGCATTGTAAATAGATGACTTTGTTCAAGTTGCGGATTCTTAAGGTTTGAAAATAGATGATATCGTTTAAAGTCGGATTCTAAAGCATTGTAAATAGATGACTTTGTTCAAGTTGCGGATTTTTAAGGTTTGAAAATAGATTATATCGTTTAAAGTCGGATTCTAAAGCATTGTAAATAGATGACTTAGTTAAAGTTGCGGATTCTTAAGGTTTGAAAATAGATGATATCGTTTAAAATCGGATTCTAAAGCATTGTAAATAGATGACTTTGTTCAAGTTGCGGATTCTTAAGGTTTGAAAATAGATGATATCGTTTAAAGTCGGATTCTAAAGCATTGTAAATAGATGACTTTGTTCAAGTGTCCGATTCTTAAGGTTTGAAAATAGATGATATCGTTTAAAGTCGGATTCTAAAGTATTGTAAATAGATGACTTTGTTCAAGTGTCGAATTCTTAAAGTTTGAAAATTAATGATATCGTTTAAAGTTGGATTCTAAAGCATTGTAAATAGATGACTTTGTTCAAGTTGCGGATTCTTAAGGTTTGAAAATAGATGATATCGTTTAAAGTCGCATTCTAAAGCATTGTAAATAGATTATTTTGTTCAAGTTGCGGATTCTTAAGGTTTGCAAATAGATGATATCGTTTAAGATCGGATTCCAAACCATTGTAAATAGATGACTTTGTTAAGTTGCAGATTCTTAAGATTTGAAAATAGATGATATAGTTTAAAGTCGGATTCTACAGCATTGTAAATAGATTACTTTGTTCAAGTGGCCGATTCTTTAGGTTTTAAAATAGATGATATCGTTTAAAGTCGGATTCTAAAGCATTGTAAGTAGATGACTTTATTACAGTTGCGGATTCTTAAGGCTTGAAAATAGATGATATTGTTTAAAGTCGCATTCTAAAGCATTGTAAATAGATGACTTTGTTCAAGTTGCGGATTCTTAAGGTTTAAAAATAGATGATATCGTTTAAAGTCGGATTCTAAAGCATTGTAAATAGATGACTTTGTTCAAGTTGCGGATTCTAAAGGTTTGAAAATAGATGATATCGTTTAAAGTCGGATTCTAAAGTATTGTAAATAGATGACTTTGTTCAAGTGTCGGATTCTTAAGGTTTGAAAATAGATGATATCGTTTAAAGTTGGATTCTAAAGCATTATAAATTAATGACTTTGTTCAAGTTGCGGATTCTTAAGGTTTGAAAATAGATGATATCGTTTAAAGTCGGATTCTAAAGTATTGTAAATAGATGACTTTGTTCAAGTGTCGGATTCTTAAGGTTTGAAAATAGATGATATCGTTTAAAGTCGGATTCTAAAGCATTGTAAATAGATGACTTTGTTCAAGTTGCTGATTCTTAAGGTTTGAAAATAGATGATATCGTTTCAAGTTCGATTCTAAAGCATTGTAAATAGATGACTTTGTTCAAGTTGCCGATTCTTAAGCTTTGAAAATAGATGATATCGTTTAAAGTCGGATTCTAAAGCATTGTAAATAGATGACTTTGTTCAAGTTGCCGATTCTTAAGGATTGAAAATAGATGATATCGGTTAAAGTCCGATTCTAAAGCATTGTAAATAAATGACTTTGTTCAAGTTGCGGACTCTGATAGTTTGAAAATAGATGATATCGTTTAAAGTCGGATTCTAAAGCATTGTAAATAGATGAATTTGTTCAAGTTGCGGATTCTTAAGGTTTGAAAATAGATGATATTGTTTTAAGTCGCATTCTAAAGCATTGTAAATAGATGACTTTGTTCAAGTTGCGGATTCTTAAGGTTTGAAAATAGATGATATCGTTTAAAGTCGGATTCTAAAGCATTGTAAATAGATGACTTTGTTCAAGGTACGGATTCTTAAGGTTTGAAAATAGATGATATCGGTTTAAGTCCGATTCTAAAGCATTGTAAATAAATGACTTTGTTCAAGTTGCGGACTCTGATAGTTTGAAAATAGATGATATCGTTTAAAGTCGGATTCTAAAGCATTGTAAATAGATGAATTTGTTCAAGTTGCGGATTCTTAAGGTTTGAAAATAGATGATATCATTTAAAGTCGGATTATAAAGCTGTGTAAATAGATGACTTTGTTCAAGTTGCGGATTTTTTAGGTTTGAACATAGATTATATCGCTTAAAGTCGGATTCCAAAGCATTGTAAATAGATGACTTTGTTCAAGTTGCGGATGGTTGAGGATTGAAAATAGATGATATCGTTTAATGTCGGGTACTAAAGCATTTTAAATAGATGACTTTGTTCAAGTTGCCGATTCTTAAGCTTTGAAAATAGATGATATCGTTTAAAGTCGGATTCCAAAGCATTGTAAATAAATGACTTTTTTCAAGTTGCCGATTCTTAAGGTTTTAAAATAGATGATATCGTTTAAAGTTCGATTCTAAAGCATTTTAAATAGATGACTTTGTTCAAGTTGCCGATTCTTAAGCTTTGAAAATAGATGATACTGTTTCAAGTCGGATTCTTAAGCATTGTAAATAGATGACTTTGTTCAAGTTGCCGATTCTTAAGGATTGAAAATAGATTATATCGGTTAAAGTCGGATTCTAAAGCATTGTAAATAAATGACTTTGTTCAAGTTGCGGACTCTGATAGTTTGAAAATAGATTATATCGTTTAAAGTCGGATTCTAAAGCATTGTAAATAGGTGACTTTGTTCAAGTTGCGGATTCTTAATGTTTTGGAAATAGATGATATTGTTTAAAGTCGCATTCTACAGCATTGTAAATAGATGACTTTGTTCAAGTTGCGGATTCTTAAAGTTTGAAAATAGATGATATCGTTTAAAGTCGGATTCTAAAGCATTGTAAATAGATGACTTTGTTCAAGTTGCTGATTCTTAAGGTTTCAAAATAGATGATATCGTTTAAAGTCGGATTCTAAAGCATTATAAATTGATGACTTTGTTCAAGTTGCGGATTCTTAAGGTTTGAAAATAGATGATATCGTTTAAAGTCGGATTCTAAAGTATTGTAAATAGATGACTTTGTTCAAGTGTCGGATTCTTAAGGTTTGAAAATAGATGATATCGTTTAAAGTCGGATTCTAAAGCATTGTAAATAGATGACTTTGTTCAAGTTGCTGATTCTTAAGGTTTGAAAATAGATGATATCGTTTCAAGTTCGATTCTAAAGCATTGTAAATAGATGACTTTGTTCAAGTTGCCGATTCTTAAGCTTTGAAAATAGATGTTATCGTTTAAAGTCGGATTCTAAAGCATTGTAAATAGATGACTTTGTTCAAGTTGCCGATTCTTAAGGATTGAAAATAGATGATATCGGTTAAAGTCCGATTCTAAAGCATTGTAAATAAATGACTTTGTTCAAGTTGCGGACTCTGATAGTTTGAAAATAGATGATATCGTTTAAAGTCGGATTCTAAAGCATTGTAAATAGATGACTTTGTTCAAGTTGCGGATTCTTAAGGTTTGAAAATAGATGATATTGTTTAAAGTCGCATTCTAAAGCATTGTAAATAGATGACTTTGTTCAAGTTGCGGATTCTTAAGGTTTGAAAATAGATGATATCGTTTAAAGTCGGATTCTAAAGCATTGTAAATAGATGACTTTGTTCAAGTTGCGGATTCTTAAGCTTTGAAAATAGATGATATCGTTTAAAGTCGGATTCTAAAGTATTGTAAATAGATGACTTTGTTCAAGTTGCGGATTCTTAAGGTTTGAAAATAGATGATATCGTTTAAAGTCGGATTCTAAAGCATTGTAAATAGATGATTTTGTTCAAGTTTCGGATTCTAAAGGTTTGAAAATAGATGATATCGTTTAAAGTCGGATTTTAAAGCATTGTAAATAGATGACTTTGTTCAAGTTGCGGATTCTTAAGGTTTGAAAATAGATGATATCGTTTAAAGTCGGATTTTAAAGCATTGTAAATAGATGACTTTGTTGAAGTTGCAGATTCTTAAGGTTTGAAAATAGATGATATCGTTTAAAGTCGGATTTTAAAGCATTGTAAATAGATGACTTTGTTCAAGTTGCGGATTCTTAAGGTTTGAAAATAGATGATATCGTTAAAAGTCGGATTCTAAAGCATTGTAAATTCATGACTTTGTTTAAGTTGCGGATTCTTAAGGTTTGAAAATAGATGATATCGTTTAAAGTCGGATTCTAAAGTATTGTAAATAGATGACTTTGTTCAAGTGTCGGATTCTTAAGGTTTGAAAATAGATGATATCGTTTAAAGTCGGATTCTAAAGCATTGTAAATAGATGACTTTGTTCAAGTTGCTGATTCTTAAGGTTTGAAAATAGATGATCTCGTTTAATGTCGGATACTAAAGCATTGTAAATGGGTGACTTTGTTCAAGTTTCGGATTCTTAAGGTTTGAAAATAGATGATGTCGTTTGAAGTCGGATTCTAAAGCATTGTAAATAGATGACTTTATTACTATTGCGGATTCTTAAGCTTGAAAATAGATGATATTGTTTAAAGTCGCATTCTAAAGCATTGTAAATAGATGACTTTGTTCAAGTTACGGATTCTTAAGGTTTGAAAATAGATGATATCGTTTAAAGTCGGATTCTAAAGCATTGTAAATAGATGACTTTGTTCAAGTTGCGGATTCTTGATGTTTGAAAATAGATGACATAGTTTAAAGTCGGATTCTAAACCATTGTAAATAGATGACTTTGTTCAAGTTGCGGATTCTTAAGGTTTGAAAATAGATGATATCGTTTAAAGTCGGATTCTAAAGCATTGTAAATAGATGACTTTGTTCAAGTTGCGGATTCTTAAGGTTTGAAAATAGATGATATCGTTTAAAGTCGGATTCTAAAGCATTGTTAATAGATGACTTTGTTCAAGTTGCGGATTCTAAAGGTTTGAAAATAGATGATATCGTTTAAAGTCGGATTCTAAAGTATTGTAAATAGATGACTTTGTTCAAGTGTCGGATTCTTAAGGTTTGAAAATAGATGATATCGTTTAAAGTCGGATTCTAAAGCATTGTAAATAGATGACTTTGTTCAAGTTGCAGATTCTTAAGGTTTGAAAATAGATGATATCGTTTAAAGTCGGAATTTAAAGCATTGTAAATAGATGACTTTATTCAAGTTGCGGATTCTTAAGGTTTGAAAATAGATGATATCGTTTAAAGTCGGATTCTAAAGCATTATAAATTAATGACTTTGTTCAAGTTGCGGATTCTTAAGGTTTGAAAATAGATGATATCGTTTAAAGTCGGATTCTAAAGTATTGTAAATAGATGACTTTGTTCAAGTGTCGGATTCTTAAGGTTTGAAAATAGATGATATCGTTTAAAGTCGGATTCTAAAGCATTGTAAATAGATGACTTTGTTCAAGTTGCTGATTCTTAAGGTTTGAAAATAGATGATATCGTTTCAAGTTCGATTCTAAAGCATTGTAAATAGATGACTTTGTTCAAGTTGCCGATTCTTAAGCTTTGAAAATAGATGATATCGTTTAAAGTCGGATTCTAAAGCATTGTAAATAGATGACTTTGTTCAAGTTGCCGATTCTTAAGGATTGAAAATAGATGATATCGGTTAAAGTCCGATTCTAAAGCATTGTAAATAAATGACTTTGTTCAAGTTGCGGACTCTGATAGTTTGAAAATAGATGATATCGTTTAAAGTCGGATTCTAAAGCATTGTAAATAGATGAATTTGTTCAAGTTGCGGATTCTTAAGGTTTGAAAATAGATGATATTGTTTTAAGTCGCATTCTAAAGCATTGTAAATAGATGACTTTGTTCAAGTGTCGGATTCTTAAGGTTTGAAAATAGATGATATCGTTTAAAGTCGGATTCTAAAGCATTGTAAATAGATGACTTTGTTCAAGGTACGGATTCTTAAGGTTTG
This sequence comes from Sepiola atlantica, assembly GCA_963556195.1. Lineage (NCBI taxonomy): Eukaryota > Metazoa > Mollusca > Cephalopoda > Sepiida > Sepiolidae > Sepiola > Sepiola atlantica. The sequence continues at coordinate 9,523,511 of OY744522.1, forward strand.
AAAATAGATGATATCGTTTAAAGTCGGATTCTAAAGTATTGTAAATAGATGACTTTGTTCAAGTTGCGGATTCTTAAGGTTTGAAAATAGATGATATCATTTAAAGTCGGATTATAAAGCTGTGTAAATAGATGACTTTGTTCAAGTTGCGGATTTTTTAGGTTTGAACATAGATTATATCGTTTAAAGTCGGATTCTAAAGTATTGTAAATAGATGACTTTGTTCAAGTTGCGGATTCTTAAGGTTTGAAAATAGATGATATCGTTTAAAGTCGGATTCTAAAGCATTGTAAATAGATGATTTTGTTCAAGTTTCGGATTCTAAAGGTTTGAAAATAGATGATATCGTTTAAAGTCGGATTTTAAAGCATTGTAAATAGATGACTTTGTTCAAGTTGCGGATTCTTAAGGTTTGAAAATAGATGATATCGTTTAAAGTCGGATTTTAAAGCATTGTAAATAGATGACTTTGTTGAAGTTGCAGATTCTTAAGGTTTGAAAATAGATGATATCGTTTAAAGTCGGATTTTAAAGCATTGTAAATAGATGACTTTGTTCAAGTTGCGGATTCTTAAGGTTTGAAAATAGATGATATCGTTAAAAGTCGGATTCTAAAGCATTGTAAATTCATGACTTTGTTTAAGTTGCGGATTCTTAAGGTTTGAAAATAGATGATATCGTTTAAAGTCGGATTCTAAAGTATTGTAAATAGATGACTTTGTTCAAGTGTCGGATTCTTAAGGTTTGAAAATAGATGATATCGTTTAAAGTCGGATTCTAAAGCATTGTAAATAGATGACTTTGTTCAAGTTGCTGATTCTTAAGGTTTGAAAATAGATGATCTCGTTTAATGTCGGATACTAAAGCATTGTAAATGGGTGACTTTGTTCAAGTTTCGGATTCTTAAGGTTTGAAAATAGATGATGTCGTTTGAAGTCGGATTCTAAAGCATTGTAAATAGATGACTTTATTACTATTGCGGATTCTTAAGCTTGAAAATAGATGATATTGTTTAAAGTCGCATTCTAAAGCATTGTAAATAGATGACTTTGTTCAAGTTACGGATTCTTAAGGTTTGAAAATAGATGATATCGTTTAAAGTCGGATTCTAAAGCATTGTAAATAGATGACTTTGTTCAAGTTGCGGATTCTTGATGTTTGAAAATAGATGACATAGTTTAAAGTCGGATTCTAAACCATTGTAAATAGATGACTTTGTTCAAGTTGCGGATTCTTAAGGTTTGAAAATAGATGATATCGTTTAAAGTCGGATTCTAAAGCATTGTAAATCGATGACTTTGTTCAAGTTGCGGATTCTTAAGGTTTGAAAATAGATGATATCGTTTAAAGTCGGATTCTAAAGCATTGTTAATAGATGACTTTGTTCAAGTTGCGGATTCTAAAGGTTTGAAAATAGATGATATCGTTTAAAGTCGGATTCTAAAGTATTGTAAATAGATGACTTTGTTCAAGTGTCGGATTCTTAAGGTTTGAAAATAGATGATATCGTTTAAAGTCGGATTCTAAAGCATTGTAAATAGATGACTTTGTTCAAGTTGCAGATTCTTAAGGTTTGAAAATAGATGATATCGTTTAAAGTCGGAATTTAAAGCATTGTAAATAGATGACTTTATTCAAGTTGCGGATTCTTAAGGTTTGAAAATAGATGATATCGTTTAAAGTCGGATTCTAAAGCATTATAAATTAATGACTTTGTTCAAGTTGCGGATTCTTAAGGTTTGAAAATAGATGATATCGTTTAAAGTCGGATTCTAAAGTATTGTAAATAGATGACTTTGTTCAAGTGTCGGATTCTTAAGGTTTGAAAATAGATGATATCGTTTAAAGTCGGATTCTAAAGCATTGTAAATAGATGACTTTGTTCAAGTTGCTGATTCTTCAGGTTTGAAAATAGATGATATCGTTTCAAGTTCGATTCTAAAGCATTGTAAATAGATGACTTTGTTCAAGTTGCCGATTCTTAAGCTTTGAAAATAGATGATATCGTTTAAAGTCGGATTCTAAAGCATTGTAAATAGATGACTTTGTTCAAGTTGCCGATTCTTAAGGATTGAAAATAGATGATATCGGTTAAAGTCCGATTCTAAAGCATTGTAAATAAATGACTTTGTTCAAGTTGCGGACTCTGATAGTTTGAAAATAGATGATATCGTTTAAAGTCGGATTCTAAAGCATTGTAAATAGATGAATTTGTTCAAGTTGCGGATTCTTAAGGTTTGAAAATAGATGATATTGTTTTAAGTCGCATTCTAAAGCATTGTAAATAGATGACTTTGTTCAAGTGTCGGATTCTTAAGGTTTGAAAATAGATGATATCGTTTAAAGTCGGATTCTAAAGCATTGTAAATAGATGACTTTGTTCAAGGTACGGATTCTTAAGGTTTGAAAATAGATGATATCGTTTAAAGTCGGATTCTAAAGTATTGTAAATAGATGACTTTGTTCAAGTTGCGGATTCTTAAGGTTTGAAAATAGATGATATCATTTAAAGTCGGATTATAAAGCTGTGTAAATAGATGACTTTGTTCAAGTTGCGGATTTTTTAGGTTTGAACATAGATTATATCGCTTAAAGTCGGATTCCAAAGAATTGTAAATAGATGACTTTGTTCAAGTTGCGGATGGTTTAGGATTGAAAATAGATTATATCGTTTAATGTCGGATACTAAAGCCTTTTTAATAGATGACTTTGTTCAAGTTGCCGATTCTTAAGCTTTGAAAATAGATGATATCGTTTAAAGTCGGATTCCAAAGCATTGTAAATAAATGACTTTTTTCAAGTTGCCGATTCTTAAGGTTTTAAAATAGATTATATCTTTTAAAGTCGGATTCTAAAGCATTGTAAATAGATGACTTGTTACAGGTGCCGATTCTCAAGCTTTGAAAAAAAATTATATCGTTTGAAGTCGGACTCTAAAGAACTCTAAATAGATGACTCTGTTCAAGTTGCCGATTCTTAAGGTTTGAAAATAGATGATATCGTTTAAAGTTCGATTCTTAAGCATTGTAAATAGATGACTTTGTTCAAGTTGCCGATTCTTAAGCTTTGAAAATAGATGATATCGTTTAAAGTCGGATTCTAAAGCATTGTAAATAGATGACTTTGTTCAAGTTGCGGATGCTTAAGGTTTGACAATAGATGATATCGTTTAAAGTCGGATTCTAAAGCATTGTAAATAGATGACTTTGTTCAAGTTGCGGATTCTTAAGGTTTGAAAATAGATGATATCGGTTAAAGCTGGATTCTAAAGTATTGTAAATAGATGACTTTGTTCAAGTTGCGGATACTTAAGGTTTGAAAATTGATGATATCGTTTAAAGTCGGATTCTAAAGCATTGTAAATAGATGACTTTGTTCAAGTTGCGGATTCTTAAGGTTTGAAAATAGATGATATCGTTTAAAGTCGGATTCTAAAGTATTGTAAATAGATGACTTTGTTCAAGTGTCGGACGTTAAAGGTTTGAAAATAGATGATGTCGTTTGAAGTGGGATTCTAAAGCATTGTAAATAGATGACTTTGTTCAAGTGTCCGATTCTCAAGGTTTGAAAATAGATGATATCGTTTAAAGTCGGATTCTAAAGTATTGTAAATAGATGACTTTGTTCAAGTGTCGGACGTTAAAGGTTTGAAAATAGATGATGTCGTTTGAAGTGGGATTCTAAAGCATTGTAAATAGATGACTTTGTTCAAGTTGCGGATTCTTAAGGTTTGAAAATAGATGATATCGTTTAAAGTCGGATTCTAAAGCATTGTAAATAGATGACTTTGTTCAAGTTGCGGATTCTTAAGGTTTGAAAATAGATGATATGTTTTAAAGTCGGATTCTAAAGCATTGTAAATAGATGACTTTGTTCAAGTTGCGGATTTTTAAGGTTTGAAAATAGATTATATCGTTTAAAGTCGGATTCTAAAGCATTGTAAATAGATGACTTTGTTAAAGTTGCGGATTCTTAAGGTTTGAAAATAGATGATATCGTTTAAAGTCGGATTCTAAAGCATTGTAAATAGATGACTTTGTTCAAGTTTCGGATTCTTAAGGTTTGAAAATAGATGATATCGTTTAAAGTCGGATTCTAAAGCATTGTAAATAGATGACTTTGTTCAAGTGTCCGATTCTTAAGGTTTGAAAATAGATGATATCGTTTAAAGTCGGATTCTAAAGTATTGTAAATAGATGACTTTGTTCAAGTGTCGAATTCTTAAGGTTTGAAAATTAATGATATCGTTTAAAGTCGGATTCTAAAGCATTGTAAATAGATGACTTTGTTCAAGTTGCGGATTCTTAAGGTTTGAAAATAGATGATATCGTTTAAAGTCGCATTCTAAAGCATTGTAAATAGATGATTTTGTTCAAGTTGCGGATTCTTAAGGTTTGCAAATAGATGATATCGTTTAAGATCGGATTCCAAACCATTGTAAATAGATGACTTTGTTAAGTTGCAGATTCTTAAGATTTGAAAATAGATGATATAGTTTAAAGTCGGATTCTACAGCATTGTAAATAGATGACTTTGTTCAAGTGGCCGATTCTTTAGGTTTGAAAATAGACGATATCGTTCAAAGTCGGATTCTAAAGCATTGTAAGTAGATAACTTTATTACAGTTGCGGATTCTTAAGGCTTGAAAATAGATGATATTGTTTAAAGTCGCATTCTAAAGCATTGTAAATAGATGACTTTGTTCAAGTTGCGGATTCTTAAGGTTTGAAAATAGATGATATCGTTTAAAGTCGGATTCTAAAGCATTGTAAATAGATGACTTTGTTCAAGTTGCGGATTCTAAAGGTTTGAAAATAGATGATATCGTTTAAAGTCGGATTCTAAAGTATTGTAAATAGATGACTTTGTTCAAGTTGCGGATTCTTAAGGTTGGCAAATAGATTATATCGTTTAAAGTCGGATTCTAAAGCATTGTAAATAGATGACTTTGTTCAAGTTGCAGATTCTAAAGGTTTGAAAATAGATGATATCGTTTAAAGTCGGATTTTAAAGCATTGTAAATAGATGACTTTATTCAAGTTGCGGATTCTTAAGGTTTGAAATAGATGATATCGTTTAAAGTCGGATTCTAAAGCATTATAAATTAATGACTTTGTTCAAGTTGCGGATTCTTAAGGTTTGAAAATAGATGATATCGTTTAAAGTCGGATTCTAAAGTATTGTAAATAGATGACTTTGTTCAAGTGTCGGATTCTTAAGGTTTGAAAATAGATGATATCGTTTAAAGTCGGATTCTAAAGCATTGTAAATAGATGACTTTGTTCAAGTTGCTGATTCTAAAGGTTTGAAAATAGATGATATCGTTTCAAGTTCGATTCTAAAGCATTGTAAATAGATGACTTTGTTCAAGTTGCCGATTCTTAAGCTTTGAAAATAGATGATATCGTTTAAAGTGTGATTCTAAAGCATTGTAAATAGATGACTTTGTTCAAGTTGCCGATTCTTAAGGATTGAAAATAGATGATATCGGTTAAAGTCCGATTCTAAAGCATTGTAAATAAATGACTTTGTTCAAGTTGCGGACTCTGATAGTTTGAAAATAGATGATATCGTTTAAAGTCGGATTCTAAAGCATTGTAAATAGATGAATTTGTTCAAGTTGCGGATTCTTAAGGTTTGAAAATAGTTTATATTGTTTTAAGTCGCATTCTAAAGCATTGTAAATAGATGACTTTGTTCAAGTTTCGGATTCTTAAGGTTTGAAAATAGATGATATCGTTTAAAGTCGGATTCTAAGCATTGTAAATAGATGACTTTGTTCAAGGTACGGATTCTTAAGGTTTGAAAATAGATGATATCGTTTAAAGTCGGATTCTAAAGTATTGTAAATAGATGACTTTGTTCAAGTTGCGGATTCTTAAGGTTTGAAAATAGATGATGTCGTTTGAAGTGGGATTCTAAAGCATTGTAAATAGATGACTTTGTTCAAGTTGCAGATTCTTAAGGTTTGAAAATAGATGATATCGTTTAAAGTCGGATTCTGAAGCATTGTAAATAGATGACTTTGTTCAAGTTGCGGATTCTTAAGGTTTAAAAATAGATGATATCGTTTGAAGTCGGATTCTAAAGTATTGTAAATAAATGACTTTGTTCAAGTGTCGGACTCTAAAGGTTTGAAAATAGATGATGTCGTTTGAAGTGGGATTCTAAAGCATTGTAAATAGATGACTTTGTTCAAGTTGCGGATTCTTAAGGTTTGAAAATAGATGATATCGTTTAAAGTCGGATTCTAAAGCATTGTAAATAGATGACTTGTTCAAGTTGCCGATTCTTAAGCTTTGAACATAGATGATATCGTTTAAAGTCGGATTCCAAAGCATTGTAAATAGATGACTTTGTTCAAGTTGCCGATTCTTAAGGTTTTAAAATAGATGATATCGTTTAAAGTCGGATTCTAAAGTATTGTAAATAGATGACTTTGTTCAAGTTGGGGATTCTTAAGGTTTGAAAATAGATGATATCGGTTAAAGCTGGATTCTAAAGTATTGTAAATAGATGACTTTGTTCAAGTTGCGGATACTTAAGGTTTGAAAATTGATGATATCGTTTAAAGTCGGATTCTAAAGCATTGTAAATAGATGACTTTGTTCAAGTTGCGGATTCTTAAGGTTTGAAAATAGATGATATCGTTTAAAGTCGGATTCTAAAGTATTGTAAATAGATGACTTTGTTCAAGTTGCGGATTCTTAAGGTTTGAAAATAGATGATATCGTTTAAAGTCGGATTCTAAAGCATTATAAATTAATGACTTTGTTCAAGTTGCGGATTCTTAAGGTTTGAAAATAGATGATATCGTTTAAAGTCGGATTCTAAAGTATTGTAAATAGATGACTTTGTTCAAGTGTCGGATTCTTAAGGTTTGAAAATAGATGATATCGTTTAAAGTCGGATTCTAAAGCATTGTAAATAGATGACTTTGTTCAAGTTGCTGATTCTTAAGGTTTGAAAATAGATGATATCGTTTCAAGTTCGATTCTAAAGCATTGTAAATAGATGACTTTGTTCAAGTTGCCGATTCTTAAGCTTTGAAAATAGATGATATCGTTTAAAGTCGGATTCTAAAGCATTGTAAATAGATGACTTTGTTCAAGTTGCCGATTCTTAAGGATTGAAAATAGATGATATCGGTTAAAGTCCGATTCTAAAGCATTGTAAATAAATGACTTTGTTCAAGTTGCGGACTCTGATAGTTTAAAATAGATGATATCGTTTAAAGTCGGATTCTAAAGCATTGTAAATAGATGAATTTGTTCAAGTTGCGGATTCTTAAGGTTTGAAAATAGATGATATTGTTTTAAGTCGCATTCTAAAGCATTGTAAATAGATGACTTTGTTCAAGTTGCGGATTCTTAAGGTTTGAAAATAGATGATATCGTTTAAAGTCGGATTCTAAGCATTGTAAATAGATGACTTTGTTCAAGGTACGGATTCTTAAGGTTTGAAAATAGATGATATCGTTTAAAGTCGGATTCTAAAGTATTGTAAATAGATGACTTTGTTCAAGTTGCGGATTCTTAAGGTTTGAAAATAGATGATGTCGTTTGAAGTGGGGTTCTAAAGCATTGTAAATAGATGACTTTGTTCAAGTTGCCGATTCTTAAGCTTTGAAAATAGATGATATCGTTTAAAGTCGGATTCTGAAGCATTGTAAATAGATGACTTTGTTCAAGTTGCGGATTCTTAAGGTTTAAAAATAGATGATATCGTTTGAAGTCGGATTCTAAAGTATTGTAAATAGATGACTTTGTTCAAGTGTCGGACTCTAAAGGTTTGAAAATAGATGATGTCGTTTGAAGTGGGATTCTAAAGCATTGTAAATAGATGACTTTGTTCAAGTTGCGGATTCTTAAGGTTTGAAAATAGATGATATCGTTTAAAGTCGGATTCTAAAGCATTGTAAATAGATGACTTTGTTCAAGTTGCCGATTCTTGAGCTTTGAACATAGATGATATCGTTTAAAGTCGGATTCCAAAGCATTGTAAATAGATGACTTTGTTCAAGTTGCCGATTCTTAAGGTTTTAAAATAGATGATATCGTTTAAAGTCGGATTCTAAAGTATTGTAAATAGATGACTTTGTTCAAGTTGCGGATTCTTAAGGTTTGAAAATAGATGATATCGGTTAAAGCTGGATTCTAAAGTATTGTAAATAGATGACTTTGTTCAAGTTGCGGATACTTAAGGTTTGAAAATTGATGATATCGTTTAAAGTCGGATTCTAAAGCATTGTAAATAGATGACTTTGTTCAAGTTGCGGATTCTTAAGGTTTGAAAATAGATGATATCGTTTAAAGTCGGATTCTAAAGTATTGTAAATAGATGACTTTGTTCAAGTGTCGGACGTTAAATGTTTGAAAATAGATGATGTCGTTTGAAGTGGGATTCTAAAGCATTGTAAATAGATGACTTTGTTCAAGTTGCGGATTCTTAAGGTTTGAAAATAGATGATATCGTTTAAAGTCGGATTCTAAAGTATTGTAAATAGATGACTTTGTTCAAGTGTCGGACGTTAAAGGTTTGAAAATAGATGATGTCGTTTGAAGTGGGATTCTAAAGCATTGTAAATAGATGACTTTGTTCAAGTTGCGGATTCTTAAGGTTTGAAAATAGATGATATCGTTTAAAGTCGGATTCTAAAGCATTGTAAATAGATGACTTTGTTCAAGTTGCGGATTCTTAAGGTTTGAAAATAGATGATATGTTTTAAAGTCGGATTCTAAAGCATTGTAAATAGATGACTTTGTTCAAGTTGCGGATTTTTGAGGTTTGAAAATAGATTATATCGTTTAAAGTCGGATTCTAAAGCATTGTAAATAGATGACTTTGTTAAAGTTGCGGATTCTTAAGGTTTGAAAATAGATGATATCGTTTAAAATCGGATTCTAAAGCATTGTAAATAGATGACTTTGTTCAAGTTGCGGATTCTTAAGGTTTGAAAATAGATGATATCGTTTAAAGTCGGATTCTAACGCATTGTAAATAGATGACTTTGTTCAAGTGTCCGATTCTTAAGGTTTGAAAATAGATGATATCGTTTAAAGTCGGATTCTAAAGTATTGTAAATAGATGACTTTGTTCAAGTGTCGAATTCTTAAGGTTTGAAAATTAATGATATCGTTTAAAGTCGGATTCTAAAGCATTGTAAATAGATGACTTTGTTCAAGTTGCGGATTCTTAAGGTTTGAAAATAGATGATATCGTTTAAAGTCGCATTCTAAAGCATTGTAAATAGATGATTTTGTTCAAGTTGCGGATTCTTAAGGTTTGCAAATAGATGATATCGTTTAAGATCGGATTCCAAACCATTGTAAATAGATGACTTTGTTAAGTTGCAGATTCTTAAGATTTGAAAATAGATGATATAGTTTAAAGTCGGATTCTACAGCATTGTAAATAGATGACTTTGTTCAAGTGGCCGATTCTTTAGGTTTGAAAATAGATGATATCGTTCAAAGTCGGATTCTAAAGCATTGTAAGTAGATAACTTTATTACAGTTGCGGATTCTTAAGGCTTGAAAATAGATGATATTGTTTAAAGTCGCATTATAAAGCATTGTAAATAGATGACTTTGTTCAAGTTGCGGATTCTTAAGGTTTGAAAATAGATGATATCGTTTAAAGTCGGATTCTAAAGCATTGTAAATAGATGACTTTGTTCAAGTTGCGGATTCTAAAGGTTTGAAAATAGATGATATCGTTTAAAGTCGGATTCTAAAGTATTGTAAATAGATGACTTTGTTCAAGTTGCGGATTCTTAAGGTTTGCAAATAGATTATATCGTTTAAAGTCGGATTCTAAACCATTGTAAATAGATGACTTTGTTCAAGTTGCACATTCTTAAGGTTTGAAAATAGATGATATCGTTTAAAGTCGGATTTTAAAGCATTGTAAATAGATGACTTTATTCAAGTTGCGGATTCTTAAGGTTTGAAAATAGATGATATCGTTTAAAGTCGGATGCTAAAGCATTATAAATTAATGACTTTGTTCAAGTTGCGGATTCTTAAGGTTTGAAAATAGATGATATCGTTTAAAGTCGGATTCTAAAGTATTGTAAATAGATGACTTTGTTCAAGTGTCGGATTCTTAAGGTTTGAAAATAGATGATATCGTTTAAAGTCGGATTCTAAAGCATTGTAAATTGATGACTTTGTTCAAGTTGCTGATTCTTAATGTTTGAAAATAGATGATATCGTTTCAAGTTCGATTCTAAAGCATTGTAAATAGATGACTTTGTTCAAGTTGCCGATTCTTAAGCTTTGAAAATAGATGATATCGTTTAAAGTCGGATTCTAAAGCATTGTAAATAGATGACTTTGTTCAAGTTGCCGATTCTTAAGGATTGAAAATAGATGATATCGGTTAAAGTCCGATTCTAAAGCATTGTAAATAAATGACTTTGTTCAAGTTGCGGACTCTGATAGTTTGAAAATAGATGATATCGTTTAAAGTCGGATTCTAAAGCATTGTAAATAGATGAATTTGTTCAAGTTGCGGATTCTTAAGGTTTGAAAATAGATGATATTGTTTTAAGTCGCATTCTAAAGCATTGTAAATAGATGACTTTGTTCAAGTTGCGGATTCTTAAGGTTTGAAAATAGATGATATCGTTTAAAGTCGGATTCTAAGCATTGTAAATAGATGACTTTGTTCAAGGTACGGATTCTTAAGGTTTGAAAATAGATGATATCGTTTAAAGTCGGATTCTAAAGTATTGTAAATAGATGACTTTGTTCAAGTTGCGGATTCTTAAGGTTTGAAAATAGATGATGTCGTTTGAAGTGGGATTCTAAAGCATTGTAAATAGATGACTTTGTTCAAGTTGCGGATTCTTAAGGTTTGAAAATAGATGACATCGTTTAAAGTCGGATTCTGAAGCATTGTAAATAGATGACTTTGTTCAAGTTGCGGATTCTTAAGGTTTAAAAATAGATGATATCGTTTGAAGTCGGATTCTAAAGTATTGTAAATAGATGACTTTGTTCAAGTGGCGGACTCTTAAGGTTTGTAAATAGATGATATCGTTTAAAGTTCGATTCTAAAGCATTGCAAATACATGACTTTGTTCAAGTTGCGGATTCTTAAGGATTGAAAATAGATGATAACGTTTAAAGTCGGATTCTAAAGCATTGTAAATAGATGACTTTGTTCAAGTTGGTTGTTGTTTAGGTTTAAAAGTAAGTGATATCGTTTAATGTCGGATATTAAAGCCTTGTAAATAGATGACTTTGTTTAAGTTGCGGATTCTCAATGTTTGAAAATAGAGTACATCGTTTGTAAGTCGGATTCTAAAGCATTGTAAATAGATGACTTTGTTAGAGTTGCGGACTGCTCATGTTTGAAAATAGATGATATCGTTTAAAGTCGGATTCTAAAGCATTGAAAATAGATGACTTTGTTCAAGTTGGTTGATTCTTTATGTTTGAAAATAGATTATATCGTTTAAAGTTGGATTCTACAGCATTGTAAATAGATGACTTTGTTCAAGTTGCGGATTCTATATGTTTGAAAATCGATGATATCGTTTAAAGTCGGATTCTAAAGCATTGTAAATAGATGACTTTGTTAGAGTTGCGGATCCTTACTGTTTGAAACTAGATGATATCGTTTAAAGTCGGATTCTAAAGCATTGTAAATAGATGACTTTGTTCAACTGGCGGACTAAAACAGATGATATTGTTTAAAGTACGATTCTGAAGCATTGTAAGTAGATGGCTTTATTACAGTGGCGGAGTCTTAAGGTTTGAAAATAGATAATAATGTTTACAGTCGGATTCTAAAGCATTGTAAATAGATGACTTTGTTTAAGTTGCGGATTCTTAAGGTTTGAAAATAGATGATATCGTTTAAAGTCGGATTCCAAAGCATTGTAAATAGATGACTTTGTTCAAGTTGCCGATTCTTAAGGTTTTAAAATAGATGATATCGTTTAAAGTCGGATTCTAAAGCATTGTAACCAGATTACTTGTTCAAGTCGCCGATTCTCAAGCTTTGAGAATAGATGATATCGTTTAAAGTCGGATTCTTAAACACTGTAAATAGATGACTTTGTTCAAGTTGCTGATTTTTAAGGTTTGAAAATAGATGATATCGTTTAAAGTCGGATTCTAAGCATTGTAAATAGATGACTTTGTTCAAGTTGCGTGTTCTTAAGGTTAAAAACTTGATGATATATTTTAATGTCGGATTCTAAAGCATTGTAAATAGATGACCTTGTTCAAGTTGCGGATTCTTGAGGTTTAAAAAAGATGATATCGGTTAAAGTAGGATTCTAAAGCATTGTAAATAGATGACTTTGTTCAAGTTGCGGATTCTTTTGATTTGAAAATAGATGATATCGTTTAAAGTCGGATTCTAAAGCATTGTAAATAGATGACTTTATTCAAGTTGCCGATCCTTAAGCTTTGAAAATAAATGATATCGTTTAAAGTCGGATTCCAAAGCATTGTAAATAGATGACTTTGTTCAAGTTGCCGATTCTTAAGGTTTGAAAATAGATGATATCGTTTAAAGTCGGATTCTAACGCATTGTAAATAGATGACTTTGTTCAAGTTGCGGATGCTTGATGTTTGAAAATAGATGACATAGTTTAAAGTCGGATTCTAAAGCATTGTAAATAGATGACTTTGTTCAAGTTGCGGACTCTTAAGGTTTGAAATAGATGATATTGTTAAAAGTACGATTCTAAAGTATTGTAAATAGATGACTTTTTCAAGTGTCGGATTCTTAAGGTTTGAAAATAGATTATGTCGTTTAAAGTGGGATTCTAAAGCATTGTAAATAGATGACTTTGTTCAAGTTGCGGATTTTTAAGGTTTGAAAATAGATGATATCGTTTAAAGTCGGATTCTAAAGCATTGTAAATAGATGACGTTGTTCAAGTTGCCGATTCTTATGGTTTGAAAATAGATGATATCGTTTAAGGTCGGAGTCTAAAGTATTGTAAATAGATGACTTTTTCAAGTGTCGGATTCCTAAGGTTTGAAAATAGATTATGTCGTTTAAAGTGGGATTCTAAAGCATTGTAAATAGATGACTTTGTTCAAGTTGCGGATTCTTAAGGTTTAACAATAGATGATATCGTTTAAAGTCGGATTCTAAAGCATTGTAAATAAATGACTTTGTTCAAGTTGCGGATTCTTAAGGTTTGAAAATAGATGATATCGCTTAAAGTCGGATTCTAAAGTATTGTAAATAGATGACTTTGTTCAAGTTGCCGATTCTTAAGGATTGAAAATAGATGATATCTTTAAAAGTCGGATTCTAAAGCATTGTAAATAGATGACTTTGTTCAAGTTGCCGATTCTTAAGGATTGAAAATAGTTTATATCGGTTAAAGTCGGATTCTAAAGCATGATAAATAGATGACTTTGTTCAAGTAGCGAGTTCTTAAGGTTTAAAACTAGATGATATATTTTAATGTCGGATTCTAAAGCATTGTAAATAAATGACCTTGTTCAAGTTGCGGATTCTTGAGGTTTAAAATAGATGATATCGGTTAAAGTCGGATTCTAAAGCATTGTAAATAGATGACTTTGTTCAAGTTGCGGACTCTGATAGTTTGAAAATAGATTATAGCGTTTAAAGTCGGATTCTAAAGCATTGTTAATTAATGACTTGTTCAAGTCGCCGATTCTCAAGCTTTGAAAATAGATGATATCGTTTAAAGTCGGATTCTAAAGCACTGTAAATAGATGACTTTGTTCAAGTTGCCGATTCTTTAGGTTTGAAAATAGATGATATCGTTTAAAGTTCGATTCTAAAGCATTGTAAATAGATGACTTTGTTCAAGTTGCGTATTTGTAAGGTTTGAAATTAGATGATATCGTTTAAAGTCGGATTCTAACGCGTTGTAAATAGATGACTTTGTCCAAGTTGCGGATTCTTAAGGTTTGAAAATAGATGATATCGTTTGAAGTCGGATTCTAAAGCATTGTAAACAGATGACTTTGTTCATTTTGCGGATTCTTAAGGTTTGAAAATAGATGATATCGTTTAAAGTCGGATTCTAAAGCATTGTAAATAAATGACTTTGTTCAAGTTGCGGATTCTTAAGGTTTGAAAATAGATGATATCGTTTAAAGTCGGATTCTAAAGTATTGTAAATAGATGGCTTTGTTCAAGTTGCGGATTCTTAAGGTTTGAAAATAGATGATATCGTTTTAAATCGGATTCTAAAGCATTGTAAGTAGATGACTTGATTACAGTTGCGGATTCTTAAGGTTTTAAAATAGATGATATTGTTTAAAGTCGCATTCTAAAGCATTGTAAATAGATGACTTTGTTCAAGTTGCCGATTCTTAAGGTTTGAAAATAGATGATATCGGTTAAAGTCGGATTCTAAAGCATTGTAAATAGATGACTTTGTTCAAGTTGCGGATTATTAAGGTTTGAAAATAGATGATATCGTTTAAAGTCGGATTCTAAAGCATTGTAAATAGATGACTTTGTTCAAGTTGCGGATTCTTAAGGTTTGAAAATAGATGATATCGTTTAAAATCGGATTCCAAACCATTGTAAATAGATGACTTTGTTCAAGTGGCGGATTCTTAAGGTTTGAAAATAGATGATATCGTTTAAAGTCGGATTCTAAAGCATTGTAAATAGATGACTTTGTTCAAGTTGCGGATTCTTAAGGTTTGAAAATAGATGATATCGTTTAAAGTCGGATTCTAAAGTATTGTAAATAGATGACTTTTTCAAGTGTCGGATTCTTAAGGTTTGAAAATAGATTATGTCGTTTAAAGTGGGATTCTAAAGCATTGTAAATAGATGATTGTGTTCAAGTTGCAAATTCTTAAGGTTTGAAAATAGATGATATCGTTTAATGTCGGATTCTAAAGCATTGTAAATAGATGACTTTGTTCAAGTCGTGGATTCTTAAGGTTTGACAATAGATGATATCGTTTAAAGTCGGATTCTAAAGCATTGTAAATAGATGACTTTGTTCAAGTTGCCGATTCTTAAGGATTGAAAATAGATGATATCGCTTAAAGTCGGATTCTAAAGTATTGTAAATAGATGACTTTGTTCAAGTTGCCGATTCTTAAGGATTGAAAATAGATGATATCTTTTAAAGTCGGATTCTAAAGCATTGTAAATAGATGACTTTGTTCAAGTTGCCGATTCTTAAGGATTGAAAATAGTTTATATCGGTTAAAGTCGGATTCTAAAGCATGATAAATAGATGACTTTGTTCAAGTAGCGAGTTCTTAAGGTTTAAAACTAGATGATATATTTTAATGTCGGATTCTAAAGCATTGTAAATAGATGACCTTGTTCAAGTTGCGGATTCTTGAGGTTTAAAATAGATGATATCGGTTAAAGTCGGATTCTAAAGCATTGTAAATAGATGACTTTGTTCAAGTTGCGGACTCTGATAGTTTGAAAATAGATTATATCGTTTAAAGTCGGATTCTAAAGCATTGTTAATTAATGACTTGTTCAAGTCGCCGATTCTCAAGCTTTGAAAATAGATGATATCGTTTAAAGTCGGATTCTAAAGCACTGTAAATAGATGACTTTGTTCAAGTTGCCGATTCTTTAGGTTTGAAAATAGATGATATCGTTTAAAGTTCGATTCTAAAGCATTGTAAATAGATGACTTTGTTCAAGTTGCGTATTTGTAAGGTTTGAAATTAGATGATATCGTTTAAAGTCGGATTCTAAAGTATTGTAAATAGATGACTTTGTTCAAGTTGCGGATTCTTAAGGTTTGAAAAAAGATGATATCGTTTAAAGTCGGATTCTAAAGCATTGTAAATAGATGACTTTGTTCAAGTTGCGGATTATTAAGGTTTGAAAATAGATGATATCGTTTAAAGTCGGTTTCTAAAGCATTGTAAATAGATGACTTTGTTCAAGTTGCGGATTCTTAAGGTTTGAAAATAGATGATATCGTTTAAAATCGAATTCCAAACCATTGTAAATAGATGACTTTGTTCAAGTGGCGGATTCTTAAGGTTTGAAAATAGATGATATCGTTTAAAGTCGGATTCTAAAGCATTGTAAATAGATGACTTTGTTCAAGTTGCGGATTCTTAAGGTTTGAAAATAGATGATATCGTTAAAAGTCGGATTCTAAAGTATTGTAAATAGATGACTTTTTCAAGTGTCGGATTCTTAAGGTTTGAAAATAGATTATGTCGTTTAAAGTGGGATTCTAAAGACTTGTAAATAGATGATTGTGTTCAAGTTGAAAATTCTTAAGGTTTGAAAATAGATGATATCGTTTAAAGTCGGATTCTAAAGCATTGTAAATAGATGACTTTGTTCAAGTTGCGGATTCTTAAGGTTTGAAAATAGATGATATCGTTTAAAGTCGGATTTTAAAGCATTGTAAATATATGACTTTATTCAAGTTGCGGATTCTTAAGGTTTGAAAATAGATGATATCGTTTAAAGTCGGATTCTAAAGCATTATAAATTAATGACTTTGTTCAAGTTGCGGATTCTTAAGGTTTGAAAATAGATGATATCGTTTAAAGTCGGATTCTAAAGTATTGTAAATAGATGACTTTGTTCAAGTGTCGGATTCTTAAGGTTTGAAAATAGATGATATCGTTTAAAGTCGGATTCTAAAGCATTGTAAATAGATGACTTTGTTCAAGTTGCTGATTCTTAAGGTTTGAAAATAGATGATATCGTTTCAAGTTCGATTCTAAAGCATTGTAAATAGATGACTTTGTTCAAGTTGCCGATTCTTAAGCTTTGAAAATAGATGATATCG
The DNA here is from genome assembly GCA_963556195.1 of Sepiola atlantica. Lineage (NCBI taxonomy): Eukaryota > Metazoa > Mollusca > Cephalopoda > Sepiida > Sepiolidae > Sepiola > Sepiola atlantica. Next base: position 9,540,262 of record OY744522.1, read on the forward strand.
TTTAAAGTCGGATTCTAAAGCATTGTAAATAGATGACTTTGTTCAAGTTGCCGATTCTTAAGGATTGAAAATAGATGATATCGGTTAAAGTCCGATTCTAAAGCATTGTAAATAAATGACTTTGTTCAAGTTGCGGACTCTGATAGTTTGAAAATAGATGATATCGTTTAAAGTCGGATTCTAAAGCATTGTAAATAGATGACTTTGTTCAAGTTGCGGATTCTTAAGGTTTGACAATAGATAATATCGTTTTAAATCGGATTCTAAAGCATTGTAAGTAGATGACTTGATTACAGTTGCGGATTCTTAAGGTTTGAAAATAGATGATATTGTTTAAAGTCGCATTCTAAAGCATTGTAAATAGATGACTTTGTTCAAGTTGCCGATTCTTAAGGTTTGAAAATAGATGATATCGGTTAAAGTCGGATTCTAAAGCATTGTAAATAGATGACTTTGTTCAAGTTGCGGATTATTAAGGTTTGAAAATAGATGATATCGTTTAAAGTCGGATTCTAAAGCATTGTAAATAGATGACTTTGTTCAAGTTGCGGATTCTTAAGGTTTGAAAATAGATGATATCGTTTAAAATCGGATTCCAAACCATTGTAAATAGATGACTTTGTTCAAGTGGCGGATTCTTAAGGTTTGAAAATAGATGATATCGTTTAAAGTCGGATTCTAAAGCATTGTAAATAGATGACTTTGTTCAAGTTGCGGATTCTTAAGGTTTGAAAATAGATGATATCGTTTAAAGTCGGATTCTAAAGTATTGTAAATAGATGACTTTTTCAAGTGTCGGATTCTTAAGGTTTGAAAATAGATTATGTCGTTTAAAGTGGGATTCTAAAGCATTGTAAATAGATGATTGTGTTCAAGTTGCAAATTCTTAAGGTTTGAAAATAGATGATATCGTTTAATGTCGGATTCTAAAGCATTGTAAATAGATGACTTTGTTCAAGTTGTGGATTCTTAATGTTTGACAATAGATGATATCGTTTAAAGTCGGATTCTAAAACATTGTAAATAGATGACTTTGTTCAAGTTGCCGATTCTTAAGGATTGAAAATAGATGATATCGCTTAAAGTCGGATTCTAAAGTATTGTAAATAGATGACTTTGTTCAAGTTGCCGATTGTTAAGGATTGAAAATAGATGATATCTTTTAAAGTCGGATTCTAAAGCATTGTAAATAGATGACTTTGTTCAAGTTGCCGATTCTTAAGGATTGAAAATAGTTTATATCGGTTAAAGTCGGATTCTAAAGCATGATAAATAGATGACTTTGTTCAAGTAGCGAGTTCTTAAGGTTTAAAACTAGATGATATATTTTAATGTCGGATTCAAAAGCATTGTAAATAGATGACCTTGTTCAAGTTGCGGATTCTTGAGGTTTAAAATAGATGATATCGGTTAAAGTCGGATTCTAAAGCATTGTAAATAGATGACTTTGTTCAAGTTGCGGACTCTGATAGTTTGAAAATAGATTATATCGTTTAAAGTCGGATTCTAAAGCATTGTTAATTAATGACTTGTTCAAGTCGCCGATTCTCAAGCTTTGAAAATAGATGATATCGTTTAAAGTCGGATTCTAAAGCACTGTAAATAGATGACTTTGTTCAAGTTGCCGATTCTTTAGGTTTGAAAATAGATGATATCGTTTAAAGTTCGATTCTAAAGCATTGTAAATAGATGACTTTGTTCAAGTTGCGTATTTGTAAGGTTTGAAATTAGATGATATCGTTTAAAGTCGGATTCTAACGCGTTGTAAATAGATGACTTTGTCCAAGTTGCGGATTCTTAAGGTTTGAAAATAGATGATATCGTTTGAAGTCGGATTCTAAAGCATTGTAAATAGATGACTTTGTTCATGTTGCGGATTCTTAATGTTTGAAAATAGATGATATCGTTTATAGTCGGATTCTAAAGCATTGTAAATAAATGACTTTGTTCAAGTTGCGGATTCTTAAGGTTTTAAAATAGATGATATCGTTTAAAGTCGGATTCTAAAGTATTGTAAATAGATGGCTTTGTTCAAGTTGCGGATTCTTAAGGTTTGAAAATAGATGATATCGTTTTCAATCGGATTCTAAAGCATTGTAAATAGATGACTTTGTTCAAGTGGCGGATTCTTAAGGTTTGAAAATAGATGATATCGTTTAAAGTCGGATTCTAAAGCATTGTAAATAGATGACTTAGTTCAAGTGGCGGACTCTTAAGGTTTGAAAATAGATTATATTGTTTAAAGTACGATTCTAAAGCATTGTAAGTAGATGACTTGATTACAGTTGCGGATTCTTAAGGTTTGAAAATTGATGATATTGTTTAAAGTCGCATTCTAAAGCATTGTAAATAGATGACTTTGTTCAAGTTGCCGATTCTTAAGGTTTGAAAATAGATGATATCGTTTAAAGTCGGATTCAAAAGCATTGTAAATAGATGACTTTGTTCAAGTTGCGGATTCATAAGGTTTGAAAATAGATGATATCGTTTAAAGTCGGATTCTAAAGTATTGTAAATAGATGACTTTGTTCAAGTTGCGGATTCTTAAGGTTTGAAAAAAGATGATATCGTTTAAAGTCGGATTCTAAAGCATTGTAAATAGATGACTTTGTTCAAGTTGCGGATTATTAAGGTTTGAAAATAGATGATATCGTTTAAAGTCGGTTTCTAAAGCATTGTAAATAGATGACTTTGTTCAAGTTGCGGATTCTTAAGGTTTGAAAATAGATGATATCGTTTAAAATCGAATTCCAAACCATTGTAAATAGATGACTTTGTTCAAGTGGCGGATTCTTAAGGTTTGAAAATAGATGATATCGTTTAAAGTCGGATTCTAAAGCATTGTAAATAGATGACTTTGTTCAAGTTGCGGATTCTTAAGGTTTGAAAATAGATGATATCGTTAAAAGTCGGATTCTAAAGTATTGTAAATAGATGACTTTTTCAAGTGTCGGATTCTTAAGGTTTGAAAATAGATTATGTCGTTTAAAGTGGGATTCTAAAGACTTGTAAATAGATGATTGTGTTCAAGTTGAAAATTCTTAAGGTTTGAAAATAGATGATATCGTTTAAAGTCGGATTCTAAAGCATTGTAAATAGATGACTTTGTTCAAGTTGCGGATTCTTAAGGTTTGAAAATAGATGATATCGTTTAAAGTCGGATTTTAAAGCATTGTAAATATATGACTTTATTCAAGTTGCGGATTCTTAAGGTTTGAAAATAGATGATATCGTTTAAAGTCGGATTCTAAAGCATTATAAATTAATGACTTTGTTCAAGTTGCGGATTCTTAAGGTTTGAAAATAGATGATATCGTTTAAAGTCGGATTCTAAAGTATTGTAAATAGATGACTTTGTTCAAGTGTCGGATTCTTAAGGTTTGAAAATAGATGATATCGTTTAAAGTCGGATTCTAAAGCATTGTAAATAGATGACTTTGTTCAAGTTTCTGATTCTTAAGGTTTGAAAATAGATGATATCGTTTCAAGTTCGATTCTAAAGCATTGTAAATAGATGACTTTGTTCAAGTTGCCGATTCTTAAGCTTTGAAAATAGATGATATCGTTTAAAGTCGGATTCTAAAGCATTGTAAATAGATGACTTTGTTCAAGTTGCCGATTCTAAAGGATTGAAAATAGATGATATCGGTTAAAGTCCGATTCTAAAGCATTGTAAATAAATGACTTTGTTCAAGTTGCGGACTCTGATAGTTTGAAAATAGATGATATCGTTTAAAGTCGGATTCTAAAGCATTGTAAATAGATGACTTTGTTCAAGTTGCGGATTCTTAAGGTTTGACAATAGATAATATCGTTTAAAATCGGATTCTAAAGCATTGTAAATAGATGACTTTGTTCAAGTTGCGGATTCTTAAGGTTTGAAAATAGATGATATCGTTTAAAGTCGGATTCTAAAGTATTGTAAATAGATGACTTTTTCAAGTGTCGGATTCTTAAGGTTTGAAAATAGATTATGTCGTTTAAAGTGGGATTCTAAAGCATTGTAAATAGATTACTTTGTTCAAGTTGCGGATTTTTAAGGTTTGAAAATAGATGATATCGTTTAAAGTCGGATTCTAAAGCATTGTATATAGATGACGTTGTTCAAGTTGCCGATTCTTATGGTTTGAAAATAGATGATATCGTTTAAAGTCGGAGTCTAAAGTATTGTAAATAGATGACTTTTTCAAGTGTCGGATTCCTAAGGTTTAAAAATAGATTATGTCGTTTAAAGTGGGATTCTAAAGCATTGTATTTAGATGACTTTGTTCAAGTTGCGGATTTTTAAGGTTTGAAAATAGATGATATCGTTTAAAGTCGGATTCTAAAGCATTGTAAATAGATGACTTTGTTCAAGTGGCCGATACTTTAGGTTTGAAAATAGATGATATCGTTTATAGTCGGACTCTAAAGCATTGTAAATAGATGACCTTGTTCAAGTTGCGGATGCTTGATGTTTGAAAATAGATGACATAGTTTAAAGTCGGATTCTAAAGCATTGTAAATAGATGACTTTGTCTAAGTTGCGGATTCTTAAGGTTTGAAAATAGATGATATCGTTTAAAGTCGGATTCAAAAGCATTGTAAATAGATGACTTTGTTCAAGTCGCCGATACTTAAGGATTGAAAATAGATGATATCGGTTAAAGTCGGATTCTAAAGCATTGTAAATAGATGACTTTGTTCAAGTTGCGGACTCTGATAGTTTGAAAATAGATTATATCGTTTCAAGTCGGATTCTAAAGCATTGTTAATAGATGACTTTGTTCAAGTTGCGGATTCTTAACGTTTGAAAATAGATGATATCTTTTAAAGTCGGATTCCAAAGCATTGTAAATAGATGACTTTGTTACAAGTTGCGGATTCTAAAAGTTTGAAAATAGAGGATATCGTTTAAAGTCGGATTCTAAAGCATTGTAAATAGATGACTTTGTTCAAGTTGCGGATCTTTAAAGTTTGAAAATAGAAGATAATGTTTAAAGTAGGATTCAAAAGCATTGTAAATAGATGACTTCGTTCAAGTTGCGGATTCTTAAGGTTTGAAAATCGATGATATCGTTTGAAGTCGGATTCTAAAGCATTGTAAATAGATGACTTTGTTCAAGGTACCGATTTTTAAGCTTTGAAAAAAGGTGATATCGTTTAAAGTCGGATTCCAAGGCATTGTAAATAGATGACTTTGTTCAAGTTGCGGATTCTTAAGGTTTGAAAATAGATGATATCGTTTAAAGTCGTATTCTTAAGCATTGTAAATAGATGACTTGTTCAAGTTGCCGATTCTTAAGCTTTGAAGATAGATGATACGGTTTAAAGTCGGATTCTAAAGCATTGTAAATAGATGACTTTGTTCAAGTTGCGGATTCTTAAGGTTTGAAAATAGATGATATCGTTTAAAGTCGGATTCTAAAGCATTGTAAATAGATGACTTTGTTCAAGTGGCGGACTCTTAAGGTTTGAAAATAGATGATATTGTTTAAAGTACGATTCTAAAGCATTGTAAGTAGATGACTTTATTACAGTTGCGGATTCTTAAGGTTTGAAAATAGATGACATTGTTTAAAGTCGCATTCTAAAGCATTGTAAATAGATGACTTTGTTCAAGTTGCGGATTCTTAAGGTTTGAAAATAGATGATATCGTTTAAAGTCGGATTCTTAAGCATTGTAAATAGATGACTTTGGTCAAGTTGCGGATTCTTAAGGTTTGAAAATAGATGATATCGTTTAAAGTCGGATTCTAAAGCATTGTAAATAGATGACTTTGTTCAAGTGGCGGACTCTTAAGGTTTGAAAATAGATGATATCGTTTAAAGTCGGATTCTAAAGCATTGTAAATAGATGACTTTGTTCAAGTTGCGGATGCTTAAGGTTTGAAAATAGATGATATCGTTTAAAGTCGGATTCTACAGCATTGTAAATAGATGAATTTTAATCACGTTGCGGATTCTTAAGGTTTGAAAATAGATGATATCGTTTAAAGTCGGATTCTAAAGCATTGTAAATAAATGACTTTGTTCAAGTTGCGGATTCTTAAGGTTTGAAAATAGATGATATCGTTTAAAGTCGGATTCTAAAGCATTGTAAATAGATGACTTTGTTCAAGTTGCGGATTCTTAAGGTTTGAAAATAGATGATATGTTTTAAAGTCGGATTCTAAAGCATTGTAAATAGATGACTTTGTTCAAGTTGCGGATTTTTAAGGTTTGAAAATAGATTATATCGTTTAAAATCGGATTCTAAAGCATTGTAAATAGATGACTTTGTTAAAGTTGCGGATTCTTAAGGTTTGAAAATAGATGATATCGTTTAAAATCGGATTCTAAAGCATTGTAAATAGATGACTTTGTTCAAGTTGCGGATTCTTAAGGTTTGAAAATAGATGATATCGTTTAAAGTCGGATTCTAAAGCATTGTAAATAGATGACTTTGTTCAAGTGTCCGATTCTTAAGGTTTTAAAATAGATGATATCGTTTAAAGTCGGATTCTAAAGTATTGTAAATAGATGACTTTGTTCAAGTGTCGAATTCTTAAGGTTTGAAAATTAATGATATCGTTTAAAGTCGGATTCTAAAGCATTGTAAATAGATGACTTTGTTCAAGTTGCGGATTCTTAAGGTTTGAAAATAGATGATATCGTTTAAAGTCGCATTCTAAAGCATTGTAAATAGATGATTTTGTTCAAGTTTCGGATTCTTAAGGTTTGCAAATAGATGATATCGTTTAAGATCGGATTCCAAACCATTGTAAATAGATGACTTTGTTAAGTTGCAGATTCTTAAGATTTGAAAATAGATAATATAGTTTAAAGTCGGATTCTACAGCATTGTAAATAGATGACTTTGTTCAAGTGGCCGATTCTTTAGGTTTGAAAATAGATGATATCGTTCAAAGTCGGATTCTAAAGCATTGTAAGTTGATAACTTTATTACAGTTGCGGATTCTTAAGGCTTGAAAATAGATGATATTGTTTAAAGTCGCATTCTAAAGCATTGTAAATAGATGACTTTGTTCAAGTTGCGGATTCTTAAGGTTTGAAAATAGATGATATCGTTTAAAGTCGGATTCTAAAGCATTGTAAATAGATGACTTTGTTCAAGTTGCGGATTCTAAAGGTTTGAAAATAGATGATATCGTTTAAAGTCGGATTCTAAAGTATTGTAAATAGATGACTTTGTTCAAGTGTCGGATTCTTAAGGTTTGAAAATAGATGATATCGTTTAAAGTCGGATTCTAAAGCATTGTAAATAGATGACTTTGTTCAAGTTGCAGATTCTTAAGGTTTGAAAATAGATGATATCGTTTAAAGTCGGATTTTAAAGCATTGTAAATAGATGACTTTATTCAAGTTGCGGATTCTTAAGGTTTGAAAATAGATGATATCGTTGTAAGTCGGATTCTAAAGCATTATAAATTAATGACTTTGTTCAAGTTGCGGATTCTTAAGGTTTGAAAATAGATGATATCGTTTAAAGTCGGATTCTAAAGTATTGTAAATAGATGACTTTGTTCAAGTGTCGGATTCTTAAGGTTTGAAAATAGATGATATCGTTTAAAGTCGGATTCTAAAGCATTGTAAATAGATGACTTTGTTCAAGTTGCTGATTCTTAAGGTTTGAAAATAGATGATATCGTTTCAAGTTCGATTCTAAAGCATTGTAAATAGATGACTTTGTTCAAGTTGCCGATTCTTAAGCTTTGAAAATAGATGATATCGTTTAAAGTCGGATTCTAAAGCATTGTAAATAGATGACTTTGTTCAAGTTGCCGATTCTTAAGGATTGAAAATAGATGATATCGGTTAAAGTCCGATTCTAAAGCATTGTAAATAAATGACTTTGTTCAAGTTGCGGACTCTGATAGTTTGAAAATAGATGATATCGTTTAAAGTCGGATTCTTAAGCATTGTAAATAGATGAATTTGTTCAAGTTGCGGATTCTTAAGGTTTGAAAATAGATGATATCGTTTAAAGTCGGATTCTAAAGCATTGTAAATAGATGAATTTGTTCAAGTTGCGGATTCTTAAGGTTTGAAAATAGATGATATCGTTTAAAGTCGGATTCTAAAGTATTGTAAATAGATGACTTTGTTCAAGTGTCGGACGTTAAAGGTTTGAAAATAGATGATGTCGTTTGAAGTGGGATTCTAAAGCATTGTAAATAGATGACTTTGTTCAAGTTGCGGATTCTTAAGGTTTGAAAATAGATGATATCGTTTAAAGTCGGATTCTAAAGCATTGTAAATAGATGACTTTGTTCAAGTTGCGGATTCTTAAGGTTTGAAAATAGATGATATGTTTTAAAGTCGGATTCTAAAGCATTGTAAATAGATGACTTTGTTCAAGTTGCGGATTTTTAAGGTTTGAAAATAGATTATATCGTTTAAAGTCGGATTCTAAAGCATTGTAAATAGATGACTTTGTTAAAGTTGCGGATTCTTAAGGTTTGAAAATAGATGATATCGTTTAAAATCGGATTCTAAAGCATTGTAAATAGATGACTTTGTTCAAGTTGCGGATTCTTAAGGTTTGAAAATTGATGATATCGTTTAAAGTCGGATTCTAAAGCATTGTAAATAGATGACTTTGTTCAAGTGTCCGATTCTTAAGGTTTGAAAATAGATGATATCGTTTAAAGTCGGATTCTAAAGTATTGTAAATAGATGACTTTGTTCAAGTGTCGAATTCTTAAGGTTTGAAAATTAATGATATCGTTTAAAGTCGGATTCTAAAGCATTGTAAATAGATGACTTTGTTCAAGTTGCGGATTCTTAAGGTTTGAAAATAGATGATATCGTTTAAAGTCGCATTCTAAAGCATTGTAAATAGATGATTTTGTTCAAGTTGCGGATTCTTAAGGTTTGCAAATAGATGATATCGTTTAAGATCGGATTCCAAACCATTGTAAATAGATGACTTTGTTAAGTTGCAGATTCTTAAGATTTGAAAATAGATTATATAGTTTAAAGTCGGATTCTACAGCATTGTAAATAGATGACTTTGTTCAAGTGGCCGATTCTTTAGGTTTGAAAATAGATGATATCGTTCAAAGTCGGATTCTAAAGCATTGTAAGTAGATAAATTTATTACAGTTGCGGATTCTTAAGGCTTGAAAATAGATGATATTGTTTAAAGTCGCATTCTAAAGCATTGTAAATAGATGACTTTGTTCAAGTTGCGGATTCTTAAGGTTTGAAAATAGATGATATCGTTTAAAGTCGGATTCTAAAGCATTGTAAATAGATGACTTTGTTCAAGTTGCGGATTCTAAAGGTTTGAAAATAGATGATATCGTTTAAAGTCGGATTCTAAAGTATTGTAAATAGATGACTTTGTTCAAGTGTCGGATTCTTAAGGTTTGAAAATAGATGATATCGTTTAAAGTCGGATTCTAAAGCATTGTAAATAGATGACTTTGTTCAAGTTGCAGATTCTTAAGGTTTGAAAATAGATTATATCGTTTAAAGTCGGATTTTAAAGCATTGTAAATAGATGACTTTATTCAAGTTGCGGATTCTTAAGGTTTGAAAATAGATGATATCGTTTAAAGTCGGATTCTAAAGCATTATAAATTAATGAGTTTGTTCAAGTTGCGGATTCTTAAGGTTTGAAAATAGATGATATCGTTTAAAGTCGGATTCTAAAGTATTGTAAATAGATGACTTTGTTCAAGTGTCGGATTCTTAAGGTTTGAAAATAGATGATATCGTTTAAAGTCGGATTCTAAAGCATTGTAAATAGATGACTTTGTTCAAGTTGCTGATTCTTAAGGTTTGAAAATAGATGATATCGTTTCAAGTTCGATTCTAAAGCATTGTAAATAGATGACTTTGTTCAAGTTGCCGATTCTTAAGCTTTGAAAATAGATGATATCGTTTAAAGTCGGATTCTAAAGCATTGTAAATAGATGACTTTGTTCAAGTTGCCGATTCTTAAGGATTGAAAATAGATGATATCGGTTAAAGTCCGATTCTAAAGCATTGTAAATAAATGACTTTGTTCAAGTTGCGGACTCTGATAGTTTGAAAATAGATGATATCGTTTAAAGTCGGATTCTAAAGCATTGTAAATAGATGAATTTGTTCAAGTTGCGGATTCTTAAGGTTTGAAAATAGATGATATTGTTTTAAGTCGCATTCTAAAGCATTGTAAATAGATGACTTTGTTCAAGTTGCGGATTCTTAAGGTTTGAAAATAGATGATATCGTTTAAAGTCGGATTCTAAGCATTGTAAATAGATGACTTTGTTCAAGGTACGGATTCTTAAGGTTTGAAAATAGATGATATCGTTTAAAGTCGGATTCTAAAGTATTGTAAATAGATGACTTTGTTCAAGTTGCGGATTCTTAAGGTTTGAAAATAGATGATGTCGTTTGAAGTGGGATTCTAAAGCATTGTAAATAGATGACTTTGTTCAAGTTGCGGATTCTTAAGGTTTGAAAATAGATGATATCGTTTAAAGTCGGATTCTGAAGCATTGTAAATAGATGACTTTGTTCAAGTTGCGGATTCTTAAGGTTTAAAAATAGATGATATCGTTTGAAGTCGGATTCTAAAGTATTGTAAATAGATGACTTTGTTCAAGTGTCGGACTCTAAAGGTTTAAAAATAGATGATGTCGTTTGAAGTGGGATTCTAAAGCATTGTAAATAGATGACTTTGTTCAAGTTGCGGATTCTTAAGGTTTGAAAATAGATGATATCGTTTAAAGTCGGATTCTAAAGCATTGTAAATAGATGACTTTGTTCAAGTTGCCGATTCTTAAGCTTTGAACATAGATGATATCGTTTGAAGTCGGATTCCAAAGCATTGTAAATAGATGACTTTGTTCAAGTTGCCGATTCTTAAGGTTTTAAAATAGATGATATCGTTTAAAGTCGGATTCTAAAGCATTGTTACCAGATGACTTTGTTCAAGTGGCGGACTCTTAAGGTTTGAAAATAGATGATATCGTTTAAAGTTCGATTCTAAAGCATTGCAAATACATGACTTTGTTCAAGTTGCGGATTCTTAAGGATTGAAAATAGATGATAACGTTTAAAGTCGGATTCTAAAGCATTGTAAATAGATGACTTTGTTCAAGTTGGTTGTTGTTTAGGTTTAAAAGTAAGTGATATCGTTTAATGTCGGATACTAAAGCCTTGTAAATAGATGACTTTGTTTAAGTTGCGGATTCTCAATGTTTGAAAATAGAGTACATCGTTTGTAAGTCGGATTCTAAAGCATTGTAAATAGATGACTTTGTTAGAGTTGCGGACTGCTCAGGTTTGAAAATAGATGATATCGTTTAAAGTCGGATTCTAAAGCATTGAAAATAGATGACTTTGTTCAAGTTGGTTGATTCTTTATGTTTTAAAATAGATTATATCGTTTAAAGTTGGATTCTACAGCATTGTAAATAGATGACTTTGTTCAAGTTGCGGATTCTATATGTTTGAAAATCGATGATATCGTTTAAAGTCGGATTCTAAAGCATTGTAAATAGATGACTTTGTTAGAGTTGCGGATCCTTACTGTTTGAAACTAGATGATATCGTTTAAAGTCGGATTCTAAAGCATTGTAAATAGATGACTTTGTTCAACTGGCGGACTAAAACAGATGATATTGTTTAAAGTACGATTCTGAAGCATTGTAAGTAGATGGCTTTATTACAGTGGCGGATTCTTAAGGTTTGAAAATAGATAATAATGTTTACAGTCTGATTCTAAAGCATTGTAAATAGATGACTTTGTTCAAGTTGCGGATTCTTAAGGTTTGAAAATAGATGATATCGTTTAAAGTCGGATTCCAAAGCATTGTAAATAGATGACTTTGTTCAAGTTGCCGATTCTTAAGGTTTTAAAATAGATAGTATCGTTTAAAGTCGGATTCTAAAGCATTGTAACCAGATTACTTGTTCAAGTCGCCGATTCTCAAGCTTTGAGAATAGATGATATCGTTTAAAGTCGGATTCTTAAACACTGTAAATAGATGACTTTGTTCAAGTTGCTGATTTTTAAGGTTTGAAAATAGATGATATCGTTTAAAGTCGGATTCTAAAGCATTGTAAATAGATGAATTTGTTCAAGTTGCGGATTCTTAAGGTTTGAAAATTGATGATATCGTTTTAAGTCGGATTCTAAAGCATTGTAAATAGATGACTTTGTTCAAGTTGCGGATTCTTAAGGTTTGAAAATAGATGATATCGTTTAAAGTCGGATTCTAAAGTATTGTAAATAGATGACTTTGTTCAAGTGTCGGACGTTAAAGGTTTGAAAATAGATGATGTCGTTTGAAGTGGGATTCTAAAGCATTGTAAATAGATGACTTTGTACAAGTTGCCGATCCTTAAGCTTTGAAAATAAATGATATCGTTTAAAGTCGGATTCCAAAGCATTGTAAATAGATGACTTTGTTCAAGTTGCCGATTCTTAAGGTTTGAAAATAGATGATATCGTTTAAAGTCGGATTCTAACGCATTGTAAATAGATGACTTTGTTCAAGTTGCGGACTCTTAAGGTTTGAAATAGATGATATTGTTAAAAGTACGATTCTAAAGCATTGTAAATAGATGACTTTGTTCAAGTGGCGGATTCTTAAGGTTTGAAAATAGATGATATCGTTTAAAGTCGGATTCTAAAGCATTGTAAATAGATGACTTTGTTCAAGTTGCGGATTCTTAAGGTTTCAAAATAGATGATATCGTTTCAAGTCAGATTCTAAAGTATTGTAAATAGATGACTTTGTTCAAGTGTCGGACTCTTAAGGTTTGAAAATAGATGATGTCGTTTAAAGTGGGCTTCTAAAGCATTGTAAATAGATGACTTTGTTCAGTTGCGGATACTTAATGTTTGAAAATAGATGATATCGTTTAAAGTCGGATTCTAAAGCATTGTAAATAGAAGACTTTGTTCAAGTTGCCGATTCTCAAGCTTTGAAAATAGATTATATCGTTTAATGTCGGATACTAAAGCATTGCAAATAGATTACTATGTTCAAGTTACGGATTCTTAAGGTTTGAAAATAGATGATATCGTTTAAAGTTCGATTCTAAAGCATTGTAAATAGATGACTTTGTTCAAGCTGTGAGTTCTTAAGGTTTAAAACTAGATGATATCGTTTAATGTCGGATACTAAAGCATTGCAAATAGATTACTATGTTCAAGTTACGTATTCTTAAGGTTTTAAAATAGATGATATAATTTAAAGTCGGATTATAAAGCATTGTAAATAGATTACATTGTTCAAGTTGAGGATTTTTATGGTTTGAACATAGATGATATCGCTGAAAGTCGTATTTCAAAGCATTGTTAATAGATAACTTTGTTCAAGTTGCGGATTCTTCGGATTTGAAAATAGATGATATCGTTTAAAGTCGGATTCTAAAGCATTGTAAATAGATGACTTTGTTCAAGTTGCCGATCCTTAGCTTTGAAAATAAATGATATCGTTTAAAGTCGGATTCCAAAGCATTGTAAATAGATGACTTTGTTCAAGTTGCCGATTCTTAAATTTTTAAAATAGATGATATCGGTTAAAGTCGGATTCTAAAGCATTGTAAATAGATGACTTGTTCAAGTCGCCGATTCTCAAGCTTTGAGAATAGATGATATCGTTTAAAGTCGGATTCTTAAACACTGTAAATAGATGACTTTGTTCAAGTTGCCGATTTTTAGGTTTGAAAATAGATGATATCGTTTAAAGTCGGATTCTAAGCATTGTAAATAGATGACTTTGTTCAAGTTGCGAGTTCTTAAGGTTTAAAACTAGATGATATATTTTAATGTCGGATTCTAAAGCATTGTAAATAGATGACCTTGTTCAAGTTGCGGATTCTTGAGGTTTAAAATAGATGATATCGGTTAAAGTCGGATTCTAAAGCATTGTAAATAGATGACTTTGTTCAAGTTGCGGACTCTGATTGTTTGAAAATAGATTATATCGTTTAAAGTCGGATTCTAAAGCATTATAAATAGATGACTTTGTTCAAGTCGCGGATTATTAAAGTTTGAAAATAGATGATATCGTTAAAAGTCGGATTCTAAAGCATTGTAAATAGATGACTGTGTACAAGTTGAACATTCTTAAAGTTTGAAAATAGATGATATCGTCTAAAGTCGGATTCTAAAGTATTGTAAATAGATGACTTAGTTCAAGTGGCGGACTCTTAAGGTTTGAAAATAGATTATATTGTTTAAAGTACGATTCTAAAGCATTGTAAGTAGATGACTTTATTACAGTTGCGGATTCTAAAGGTTTGAAAATAGATGATATTGTTCAACGTCGCATTCTAAAGCATTGTAAATAGATGACTTTGTTCAAGTTGCCGATTCTTAAGGTTTGAAAATAGATGAGATGGTTTAAAATCGGATTCTAAAGCATTGTAAGTAGATGACTTAGTTCAAGTTGCCGATTCTTAAAGTTTGAAAATAGATTATATCGTTTAAAGTCGGATTCTAAAGCATTGTAAATAGATGACTTTGTTTAAGTTGCGGATTCTTAAGGTTTGAAAATAGATGATATCGTTTAAAGTCGGATTCTAAAGCATTGTAAATAGATGACTTTGTTCAAGTTGCGGATTCTTAAGGTTTGAAAATAGATGATATCGTGTAAAGTCGGATTCTAAAGCATTGTAAATAGATGACTTTGTTCAAGTTGCGGATTCTTAAGGTTTGAAAATAGATGATATCGTTTAAAGTCGGATTCTAAAGTATTGTAAATAGATGACTTTGTTCAAGTGTCGGACTCTTAAGGTTTGAAAATAGATGATGTCGTGTAAAGTGGGATTCTAAAGCATTGTAAATAGATGACTTTGTTCAGTTGCGGATACTTAATGTTTGAAAATAGATGATATCGTTTAAAGTCGCATTCTAAAGCATTGTAAATAGATGACTTTGTTCAAGTTGCCGATTCTTAAGCTTTGAAAATAGATGATATCGTTTAAAGTCGGATTCCAAAGCATTGTAAATAGATGACTTTGTTCAAGTTGCCGACTCTTAAGGTTTTAAAATAGATGATATCGCTGAAAATCGTATTCCAAAGCATTGTAAATAGATAACTGTGTTCAAGTTGCGGATTCTTAAGGTTTTAAAATAGATGATATCGGTTAAAGTCGGATTCTAAAGTATTGTAAATAGATGACTTGTTAAAGTCGCCGATTCTTAAGCTTTGAGAATAGATGATATCGTTTAAATACGGATTCTTAAACACTGTAAATAGATGACTTTGTTCAAGTTGCCGATTTTTAAGGTTCGAAAATAGATTATATCGTGTAAAGTCGGATTCTAAAGCATTGTAAATAGATGACTTTGTTCAAGTGGCGGACTCTTAAGGTTTGAAAATAGATTATATTGTTTAAAGTACGATTCTAAAGCATTGTAAGTAGATGACTTTATTACAGTTGCGGATTCTAAAGGTTTGAAAATAGATGATATTGTTTAAAGTCGCATTCTAAAGCATTGTAAATAGATGACTTTGTTCAAGTTGCCGATTCTTAAGGTTTGAAAATAGATGAGATGGTTTAAAATCGGATTCTAAAGCATTGTAAGTAGATGACTTTGTTCAAGTTGCCGATTCTTAAAGTTTGAAAATAGATTATATCGTTTAAAGTCGGATTCTAAAGCATTGTAAATAGATGACTTTGTTTAAGTTGCGGATTCTTAAGGTTTGATAATAGATGATATCGTTTAAAGTCGGATTCTAAAGCATTGTAAATAGATGACTTTGTTCAAGTTGCGGATTCTTAAGGTTTGAAAATAGATGATATCGTTTAAAGTCGGATTCTAAAGCATTGTAAATAGATGACTTTGTTCAAGTTGCGGATTCTTAAGCTTTGAAAATAGATGATATCGTTTAAAGTCGGATTCTAAAGTATTGTAAATAGATGACTTTGTTCAAGTGTCGGACTCTTAAGGTTTGAAAATAGATGATGTCGTTTAAAGTGGGATTCTAAAGCATTGTAAATAGATGACTTTGTTCAGTTGCGGATACTTAATGTTTGAAAATATATGATATCGTTTAAAGTCGGATTCTAAAGCATTGTAAATAGATGACTTTGTTCAAGTTGCCGATTCTTAAGCTTTGAAAATAGATGATATCGTTTAAAGTCGGATTCCAAAGCATTGTAAATAGATGACTTTGTTCAAGTTGTCGACTCTTAAGGTTTTAAAATAGATGATATCGCTGAAAATCGTATTCCAAAGCATTGTAAATAGATAACTGTGTTCAAGTTGCGGATTCTTAAGGTTTTAAAATAGATGATATCGGTTAAAGTCGGATTCTAAAGTATTGTAAATAGATGACTTGTTAAAGTCGCCGATTCTTAAGCTTTGAGAATAGATGATATCGTTTAAATTCGGATTCTTAAACACTGTAAATAGATGACTTTGTTCAAGTTGCCGATTTTTAAGGTTCAGAAAAAAGATTATATCGTGTAAAGTCGGATTCTAAAGCATTGTAAATAGATGACTTTGTTCAAGTTGCGAGTTGTTAAGGTTTAAAACTAGATGATATATTTTAATGTCGGATTCTAAAGCATTGTAAATAGATGACCTTGTTCAAGTTGCGGATTCTTGAGGTTTAAAATAGATGATATCGGTTAAAGTCGGATTCTAAAGCATTGTAAATAGATGACTTTGTTCAAGTTGCGGACTCTGATAGTTTGAAAATAGATTATATCGTTTAAAGTCGGATTCTACAGCATTGTAAATAGATGACTGTGTACAAGTTGCACATTCTTAAGGTTTGAAAATAGATGATATCGTTGAAGATCGGATTCCAAACCATTGTAAATAGATGACTTTGTTAAGTGGCCGATACTTTAGGTTTGAGAATAGATGATATCGTTTAAAGTCGGATTCTACAGCATTGTAAATAGATGACTTTGTTCAAGTTGCGGTTTCTTAAGGTTTGAAAATAGATGATATCGTTTTAAGTCGGATTCTAAAGCATTGTAAATAGATGACTTAGTTCAAGTGGCGGACTCTTAAGGTTTGAAAATAGATTATATTGTTTAAAGTACGATTCTAAAGCATTGTAAGTAGATGACTTTATTACAGTTGCGGATTCTTAAGGTTTGAAAATAGATGATATTGTTTAAAGTCGCATTCTAAAGCATTGTAAATAGATGACTTTGTTCAAGTTGCCGATTCTTAAGGTTTGAAAATCGATGATATCGTTTAAAGTCGGATTCTAAAGCATTGTAAATAGATGACTTTGTTCAAGTTGCGGAGTCATAAGGTTTGAAAATAGATGATATCGTTTAAAGTCGGATTCTAAAGTATTGTAAATAGATGACTTTGTTCAAGTTGCGGATTCTTAAGGTTTGAAAATAGATGATATCGGTTAAAGTCGGATTCTAAAGCATTGTAAATAGATGACTTTGTTCAAGTTGCGGATTATTAAGGTTTGAAAATAGATGATATCGTTTAAAGTCGGATTCTAAAGCATTGTAAATAGATGACTTTGTTCAAGTTGCGGATTCTTAAGGTTTGAAAATAGATGATATCGTTTAAAATCGGATTCCAAACCATTGTAAATAGATGACTTTGTTCAAGTGGCGGATTCTTAAGGTTTGAAAATAGATGATATCGTTTAAAGTCGGATTCTAAAGCATTGTAAATAGATGACTTTGTGCAAGTTGCGGATTCTTAAGGTATAAAATAGATGATATCGTTTAAAGTCGGATTCTAAAGTATTGTAAATAGATGACTTTTTCAAGTGTCGGATTCTTAAGGTTTGAAAATAGATTATGTCGTTTAAAGTGGGATTCTAAAGCATTGTAAATAGATGATTGTGTTCAAGTTGCAAATTCTTAAGGTTTGAAAATAGATGATATCGTTTAAAGTCGGATTCTAAAGCATTGTAAATAGATGACTTTGTTCAAGTTGCGGATTCTTAAGGTTTGACAATAGATGATATCGTTTAAAATCGGATTCTAAAGCATTGTAAATAGATGACTTTGTTCAAGTTGCGGATTCTTAAGGTTTGAAAATAGATGATATCGTTTAAAGTCGGATTCTAAAGTATTGTAAATAGATGACTTTTTCAAGTGTCGGATTCTTAATGTTTGAAAATAGATTATGTCGTTTAAAGTGGGATTCTAAAGCATTGTAAATAGATGACTTTGTTCAAGTTGCGGATTTTTAAGGTTTGAAAATAGATGATATCGTTTAAAGTCGGATTCTAAAGCATTGTAAATAGATGACGTTGTTCAAGTTGCCGATTCTTATGGTTTGAAAATAGATGATATCGTTTAAAGTCGGAGTCTAAAGTATTGTAAATAGATGACTTTTTCAAGTGTCGGATTCCTAAGGTTTGAAAATAGATTATGTCGTTTAAAGTGGGATTCTAAAGCATTGTAAATAGATGACTTTGTTCAAGTTGCGGATTTTTAAGGTTTGAAAATAGATGATATCGTTTAAAGTCGGATTCTAAAGCATTGTAAATAGATGACTTTGTTCAAGTGGGCGATACTTTAGGTTTGAAAATAGATGATATCGTTTATAGTCGGATTCTAAAGCATTGTAAATAGATGACCTTGTTCAAGTTGCGGATGCTTGATGTTTGAAAATAGATGACATAGTTTAAAGTCGGATTCTAAAGCATTGTAAATAGATGACTTTGTTCAAGTTGCGGATTCTTAAGGTTTGAAAATAGATGATATCGTTTAAAGTCGGATTCTAAAGCATTGTAAATAGATGACTTTGTTCAAGTGGCGGTATCTTAAAGTTTGAAAATAGATGATATCGTTTAAAGTCGGATTCAAAAGCATTGTAAATAGATGACTTTGTTCAAGTCGCCGATACTTAAGGATTGAAAATAGATGATATCGGTTAAAGTCGGATTCTAAAGCATTGTAAATAGATGACTTTGTTCAAGTTGCGGACTCTGATAGTTTCAAAATAGATTATATTGTTTCAAGTCGGATTCTAAAGCATTGTTAATAGATGACTTTGTTCAAGTTGCAGATTCTTAAGGTTTGAAAATAGATGATATTGTTTTAAGTCGGATTCTAAAGCATTGTAAATAGATGACTTTGTTCAAGTTGCGGATTCTTAAGGTTTGAAAATAGATGATATCGTTTAAAGTCGCATTCTAAAGCATTGTAAATAGATGACTTTGTTTAAGTTGCGGATTCTTAAGCTTTGAAAATAGATGATATCGTTTAAAGTCGGATTCTAAAGCATTGTAAATAGATGACTTTGTTCAAGTTGCGGACTCTGATAGTTTGAAAATAGATGATATCGTTTAAAGTCGGATTCTAAAGCATTATTAATAGATGACTTTGTTCAAGTCGCGGATTATTAAGGTTTGATAATAGATGATATCGTTTAAAGTCGGATTCTAAAGCATTGTAAATAGATGACTTTGTTCAAGTTGCGGATTCTTAAGGTTTGAAAATAGATGATATCGTTTAAAGTCGCATTCTAAAGCATTGTAAATAGATGACTTTGTTCAAGTTGCCGATTCTTAAGGTTTGAAAATCGATGATATCGTTTAAAGTCGGATTCTAAAGCATTGTAAATAGATGACTTTGTTCAAGTTGCGGAGTCATAAGGTTTGAAAATAGATGATATCGTTTAAAGTCGGATTCTAAAGTATTGTAAATAGATGACTTTGTTCAAGTTGCGGATTCTTAAGGTTTGAAAATAGATGATATCGGTTAAAGTCGGATTCTAAAGCATTGTAAATAGATGACTTTGTTCAAGTTGCGGATTATTAAGGTTTGAAAATAGATGATATCGTTTAAAGTCGGATTCTAAAGCATTGTAAATAGATGACTTTGTTCAAGTTGCGGATTCTTAAGGTTTGAAAATAGATGATATCGTTTAAAATCGGATTCCAAACCATTGTAAATAGATGACTTTGTTCAAGTGGCGGATTCTTAAGGTTTGAAAATAGATGATATCGTTTAAAGTCGGATTCTAAAGCATTGTAAATAGATGACTTTGTTCAAGTTGCGGATTCTTAAGGTATAAAATAGATGATATCGTTTAAAGTCGGATTCTAAAGTATTGTAAATAGATGACTTTTTCAAGTGTCGGATTCTTAAGGTTTGAAAATAGATTATGTCGTTTAAAGTGGGATTCTAAAGCATTGTAAATAGATGATTGTGTTCAAGTTGCAAATTCTTAAGGTTTGAAAATAGATGATATCGTTTAAAGTCGGATTCTAAAGCATTGTAAATAGATGACTTTGTTCAAGTTGCGGATTCTTAAGGTTTGACAATAGATGATATCGTTTAAAATCGGATTCTAAAGCATTGTAAATAGATGACTTTGTTCAAGTTGCGGATTCTTAAGGTTTGAAAATAGATGATATCGTTTAAAGTCGGATTCTAAAGTATTGTAAATAGATGACTTTTTCAAGTGTCGGATTCTTAATGTTTGAAAATAGATTATGTCGTTTAAAGTGGGATTCTAAAGCATTGTAAATAGATGACTTTGTTCAAGTTGCGGATTTTTAAGGTTTGAAAATAGATGATATCGTTTAAAGTCGGATTCTAAAGCATTGTAAATAGATGACGTTGTTCAAGTTGCCGATTCTTATGGTTTGAAAATAGATGATATCGTTTAAAGTCGGAGTCTAAAGTATTGTAAATAGATGACTTTTTCAAGTGTCGGATTCCTAAGGTTTGAAAATAGATTATGTCGTTTAAAGTGGGATTCTAAAGCATTGTAAATAGATGACTTTGTTCAAGTTGCGGATTTTTAAGGTTTGAAAATAGATGATATCGTTTAAAGTCGGATTCTAAAGCATTGTAAATAGATGACTTTGTTCAAGTGGCCGATACTTTAGGTTTGAAAATAGATGATATCGTTTATAGTCGGATTCTAAAGCATTGTAAATAGATGACCTTGTTCAAGTTGCGGATGCTTGATGTTTGAAAATAGATGACATAGTTTAAAGTCGGATTCTAAAGCATTGTAAATAGATGACTTTGTTCAAGTTGCGGATTCTTAAGGTTTGAAAATAGATGATATCGTTTAAAGTCGGATTCTAAAGCATTGTAAATAGATGACTTTGTTCAAGTGGCGGTATCTTAAAGTTTGAAAATAGATGATATCGTTTAAAGTCGGATTCAAAAGCATTGTAAATAGATGACTTTGTTCAAGTCGCCGATACTTAAGGATTGAAAATAGATGATATCGGTTAAAGTCGGATTCTAAAGCATTGTAAATAGATGACTTTGTTCAAGTTGCGGACTCTGATAGTTTCAAAATAGATTATATTGTTTCAAGTCGGATTCTAAAGCATTGTTAATAGATGACTTTGTTCAAGTTGCAGATTCTTAAGGTTTGAAAATAGATGATATTGTTTTAAGTCGGATTCTAAAGCATTGTAAATAGATGACTTTGTTCAAGTTGCGGATTCTTAAGGTTTGAAAATAGATGATATCGTTTAAAGTCGCATTCTAAAGCATTGTAAATAGATGACTTTGTTCAAGTTGCGGATTTTTAAGCTTTGAAAATAGATGATATCGTTTAAAGTCGGATTCTAAAGCATTGTAAATAGATGACTTTGTTCAAGTTGCGGACTCTGATAGTTTGAAAATAGATGATATCGTTTAAAGTCGGATTCTAAAGCATTGTTAATAGATGACTTTGTTCAAGTGGCGGATTCTTAAGGTTTCAAAATAGATGATATCGTTTCAAGTCGGATTCTAAAGCATTGTAAATAGATGACTTTGTTCAAGTGGCGGACTCTTAAGGTTTGAAAATAGATGATATTGTTTTTAGTACGATTCTAAAGCATTGTAAGTAGATGACTTTATTACAGTGGCGGATGCTTTAGTTTTGAAAATAGATGATATCATTTTAAGTCGGATTATAAAGCATTGTAAATAGATGACTTTGTTTAAGTTGCGGAGTCTGTAGGTTTAAAAATAGATGCTATCGTTTAAAGTCGGATTCTAAAGCATTGTAAATAGATGACTTTGTTCAAGTTGCCGATTCTTAAGGTTTTTAAATAGATGATATCGTTTCAAGTCGGATTCTAAAGCATTGTTAATTAATGACTTGTTCAAGTCGCCGATTCTCAAGCTTTGAAAATAGATGATAACGTTTAAAGTCGGATTCCAAAGCACTGTAAATAGATGACTTTGTTCAAGTTGCCGATTCTTAAGGTTTGAAAATAGATGATATCGTTTAAAGTTCGATTCTAAAGCATTGTAAATAGATGACTTTGTTCAAGTTGCGTATTCTTAAGGTTTGAAATTAGATGATATCGTTTAAAGTCGGATTCTAACGCATTGTTAATAGATGACTTTGTCCAAGTTGCGGATTCTTAAGGTTTGAAAATAGATGATATCGTTTAAAGTCGGATTCTAAAGCATTGTAAATAGATGACTTTGTTCAAGTTGCGGATTCTTAAGGTTTGACAATAGATGATATCGTTTAAAGTCGGATTCTAAAGCATTGTAAATAAATGACTTTGTTCAAGTTGCGGATTCTTAAGGTTTGAAAATAGATGATATCGCTTTAAGTCGGATTCTAAAGTATTGTAAATAGATGACTTTGTTCAAGTTGCCGATTCTTAAGGATTGAAAATAGATGATATCTTTTAAAGTCGGATTCTAAAGCATTGTAAATAGATGACTTTGTTCAAGTTGCCGATTCTTAAGGATTGAAAATAGTTTATATCGGTTAAAGTCGGATTCTAAAGCATGATAAATAGATGACTTTGTTCAAGTAGCGAGTTCTTAAGGTTTAAAACTAGATGATATATTTTAATGTCGGATTCTAAAGCATTGTAAATAGATGACCTTGTTCAAGTTGCGGATTCTTGAGGTTTAAAATAGATGATATCGGTTAAAGTCGGATTCTAAAGCATTGTAAATAGATGACTTTGTTCAAGTTGCGGACTCTGATAGTTTGAAAATAGATTATATCGTTTAAAGTCGGATTCTAAAGCATTGTTAATTAATGACTTGTTCAAGTCGCCGATTCTCAAGCTTTGAAAATAGATGATATCGTTTAAAGTCGGATTCTAAAGCACTGTAAATAGATGACTTTGTTCAAGTTGCCGATTCTTTAGGTTTGAAAATAGATGATATCGTTTAAAGTTCGATTCTAAAGCATTGTAAATAGATGACTTTGTTCAAGTTGCGTATTTGTAAGGTTTGAAATTAGATGATATCGTTTAAAGTCGGATTCTAACGCGTTGTAAATAGATGACTTTGTCCAAGTTGCGGATTCTTAAGGTTTGAAAATAGATGATATCGTTTGAAGTCGGATTCTAAAGCATTGTAAATAGATGACTTTGTTCATGTTGCGGATTCTTAAGGTTTGAAAATAGATGATATCGTTTAAAGTCGGATTCTAAAGCATTGTAAATAAATGACTTTGTTCAAGTTGCGAGTTCTTAAGGTTTGAAAATAGATGATATCGTTTAAAGTCGGATTCTAAAGTATTGTAAATAGATGGCTTTGTTCAAGTTGCGGATTCTTAAGGTTTGAAAATAGATGATATCGTTTTAAATCGGATTCTAAAGCATTGTAAATAGATGACTTTGTTCAAGTGGCGGATTCTTAAGGTTTGAAAATAGATGATATCGTTTAAAGTCGGATTCTAAAGCATTGTAAATAGATGACTTTGTTCAAGTGGCGGACTCTTAAGGTTTGAAAATAGATTATATTGTTTAAAGTACGATTCGAAAGCATTGTAAGTAGATGACTTGATTACAGTTGCGGATTCTTAAGGTTTGAAAATAGATGATATTGTTTAAAGTCGCATTCTAAAGCATTGTAAATAGATGACTTTGTTCAAGTTGCCGATTCTTAAGGTTTGAAAATAGATGATATCGTTTAAAGTCGGATTCAAAAGCATTGTAAATAGATGACTTTGTTCAAGTTGCGGATTCATAAGGTTTGAAAATAGATGATATCGTTTAAAGTCGGATTCTAAAGTATTGTAAATAGATGACTTTGTTCAAGTTGCGGATTCTTAAGGTTTGAAAATAGATGATATCGTTTAAAGTCGGATTCTAAAGCATTGTAAATAGATGACTTTGTTCAAGTTGCGGATTATTAAGGTTTGAAAATAGATGATATCGTTTAAAGTCGGTTTCTAAAGCATTGTAAATAGATGACTTTGTTCAAGTTGCGGATTCTTAAGGTTTGAAAATAGATGATATCGTTTAAAATCGAATTCCAAACCATTGTTAATAGATGACTTTGTTCAAGTGGCGGATTCTTAAGGCTTGAAAATAGATGATATCGTTTAAAGTCGGATTCTAAAGCATTGTAAATAGATGACTTTGTTCAAGTTGCGGATTCTTAAGGTTTGAAAATAGATGATATCGTTTAAAGTCGGATTCTAAAGTATTGTAAATAGATGACTTTGTTCAAGTGTCGGATTCTTAAGGTTTGAAAATAGATTATGTCGTTTAAAGTGGGATTTTAAAGCATTGTAAATAGATGATTGTGTTCAAGTTGAAAATTCTTAAGGTTTGAAAATAGATGATATCGTTTAAAGTGGGATTCTAAAGCATTGTAAATAGATGACTTTGTTCAAGTTGCGGATTTTTAAGGTTTGAAAATAGATGATATCGTTTAAAGTCGGATTCTAAAGCATTGTAAATAGATGACGTTGTTCAAGTTGCCGATTCTTATGGTTTGAAAATAGATGATATCGTTTAAAGTCGGAGTCTAAAGTATTGTAAATAGATGACTTTTTCAAGTGTCGGATTCCTAAGGTTTAAAAATAGATTATGTCGTTTAAAGTGGGATTCTAAATCATTGTAAATAGATGACTTTGTTCAAGTTGCGGATTTTTAAGGTTTGAAAATAGATGATATCGTTTAAAGTCGGATTCTAAAGCATTGTAAATAGATGACTTTGTCTAAGTGGCCGATACTTTAGGTTTGAAAATAGATGATATCGTTTATAGTCGGATTCTAAAGCATTGTAAATAGATGACCTTGTTCAAGTTGCGGATGCTTGATGTTTGAAAATAGATGACATAGTTTAAAGTCGGATTCTAAAGCATTGTAAATAGATGACTTTGTCTAAGTTGCGGATTCTTAAGGTTTGAAATAGATGATATCGTTTAAAGTCGGATTCAAAAGCATTGTAAATAGATGACTTTGTTCAAGTCGCCGATACTTAAGGATTGAAAATAGATGATATCGGTTAAAGTCGGATTCTAAAGCATTGTAAATAGATGACTTTGTTCAAGTTGCGGACTCTGATAGTTTGAAAATAGATTATATCGTTTCAAGTCGGATTCTAAAGCATTGTTAATAGATGACTTTGTTCAAGTTGCTGATTCTTAAGGTTTGAAAATAGATGATAATGTTTTAAGTCGGATTCTAAAGCATTGTAAATAGATGACTTTGGTCAAGTTGCGGATTCTTAAGGTTTGAAAATAGATGATATCGTTTAAAGTCGCATCTTAAAGCATTGTAAATAGATGACTTTGTTCAAGTTGCGGATTCTTAAGCTTTGAAAATAGATGATATCGTTTAAAGTCGGATTCTAAAGCATTGTAAATAGATGACTTTGTTCAAGTTGCGGACTCTGATAGTTTGAAAATAGATTATATCGTTTAAAGTCGGATTCTAAAGCATTATAAATAGATGACTTTGTTCAAGTCGCGGATTATTAAGGTTTGAAAATAGATGATATCGTTTAAAGTCGGATTCTAAAGCATTGTAAATAGATGACTGTGTACAAGTTGCGGATTCTAAAGGTTACAAAATAGATGATATCGTTTCAAGTCGGATTCTAAAGCATTGTAAATAGATGACTTTGTTCAAGTGGCGGACTCTTAAGGTTTGAAAATAGATGATATAGTTTTAAGTACGATTCTAAAGCATTGTAAGTAGATGACTTTATTACAGTGGCGGATGCTTTAGTTTTGAAAATAGATGATATCATTTAAAGTCGGATTATAAAGCATTGTACATAGATGACTTTGTTTAAGTTGCGGAGTCTTTAGGTTTAAAAATAGATGATATCGTTTAAAGTCGGATTCTAAAGCATTGTAAATAGATGACTTTGTTCAAGTTGCCGATTCTTAAGGTTTTTAAATAGATGATATCGTTTCAAGTCGGATTCTAAAGCATTGTTAATTAATGACTTGTTCAAGTCGCCGATTCTCAAGCTTTGAAAATAGATGATATCGTTTAAAGTCGGATTCTAAAGCACTGTAAATAGATGACTTTGTTCAAGTTGCCGATTCTTAAGGTTTGAAAATAGATGATATCGTTTAAAGTTCGATTCTAAAGCATTGTAAATAGATGACTTTGTTCAAGTTGCGTATTCTTAAGGTTTGAAATTAGATGATATCGTTTAAAGTCGGATTCTAACGCATTGTTAATAGATGACTTTGTCCAAGTTGCGGATTCTTAAGGTTTGAAAATAGATGATATCGTTTAAAGTCGGATTCTAAAGCATTGTAAATAGATGACTTTGTTCAAGTTGCGGATTCTTAAGGTTTGACAATAGATGATATCGTTTAAAGTCGGATTCTAAAGCATTGTAAACAAATGACTTTGTTCAAGTTGCGGATTCTTAAGGTTTGAAAATAGATGATATCGTTTAAAGTCGGATTCTAAAGTATTGTAAATAGATGACTTTGTTCAAGTTGCCGATTCTTAAGGATTGAAAATAGATGATATCTTTTAAAGTCGGATTCTAAAGCATTGTAAATAGATGACATGTTCAAGTTGCCGATTCTTAAGGATTGAAAATAGATTATATCGGTTAAAGTCGGATTCTAAAGCATTGTAAATAGATGACTTTGTTCAAGTAGCGAGTTCTTAAGATTTAAAACTAGATGATATATTTTAATGTCGGATTCTAAAGCATTGTAAATAGATGACCTTGTTCAAGTTGCGGATTCTTGAGGTTTAAAATAGATGATATCGGTTAAAGTCGGATTCTAAAGCATTGTAAATAGATGACTTTGTTCAAGTTGCGAACTCTGATAGTTTGAAAATAGATTATATCGTTTAAAGTCGGATTCTGAAGCATTGTTAATTAATGACTTGTTCAAGTCGACGATTCTCAAGCTTTGAAAATAGATGATATCGTTTAAAGTCGGATTCTAAAGCACTGTAAATAGATGACTTTGTTCAAGTTGCCGATTCTTAAGGTTTGAAAATAGATGATATCGTTTAAAGTTCGATTCTAAAGCATTGTAAATAGATGACTTTGTTCAAGTTGCGTATTTGTAAGGTTTGAAATTAGATGATATCGTTTAAAGTCGGATTCTAACGCGTTGTAAATAGATGACTTTGTCCAAGTTGCGGATTCTTAAGGTTTGAAAATAGATGATATCGTTTAAAGTCGGATTCTAAAGCATTGTAAATAGATGACTTTGTTCAAGTTGCGGATTCTTAAGGTTTGACAATAGATGATATCGTTTAAAGTCGGATTCTAAAGCATTGTAAATAAATGACTTTGTTCAAGTTGCGGATTCTTAAGGTTTGAAAATAGATGATATCGTTTAAAGTCGGATTCTAAAGTATTGTAAATAGATGACTTTGTTCAAGTTGCCGATTCTTAAGGATTGAAAATAGATGATATCTTTTAAAGTCGGATTCTAAAGCATTGTAAATAGATGACATGTTCAAGTTGCCGATTCTTAAGGATTGAAAATAGATTATATCGGTTAAAGTCGGATTCTAAAGCATTGTAAATAGATGACTTTGTTCAAGTAGCGAGTTCTTAAGGTTTAAAACTAGATGATATATTTTAATGTCGGATTCTAAAGCATTGTAAATAGATGATTTTGTTCAAGTTGCGGATTCTTGAGGTTTAAAATAGATGATATCGGTTAAAGTCGGATTCTAAAGCATTGTAAATAGATGACTTTGTTCAAGTTGCGGACTCTGATAGTTTGAAAATAGATTATATCGTTTAAAGTCGGATTCTAAAGCATTGTTAATTAATGACTTGTTCAAGTCGCTGATTCTCAAGCTTTGAAAATAGATGATATCGTTTAAAGTCGGATTCTAAAGCACTGTAAATAGATGACTTTGTTCAAGTTGCCGATTCTTAAGGTTTGAAAATAGATGATATCGTTTAAAGTTCGATTCTAAAGCATTGTAAATAGATGACTTTGTTCAAGTTGCGTATTTGTAAGGTTTGAAATTAGATGATATCGTTTAAAGTCGGATTCTAACGCGTTGTAAATAGATGACTTTGTCCAAGTTGCGGATTCTTAAGGTTTGAAAATAGATGATATCGTTTGAAGTCGGATTCTAAAGCATTGTAAATAGATGACTTTGTTCATGTTGCGGATTCTTAAGGTTTGAAAATAGATGATATCGTTTAAAATCGGATTCTAAAGCATTGTAAATAGATGACATTGTTCAAGTGGCGGATTCTTAAGGTTTGAAAATAGATGATATCGTTTAAAATCGGATTCTAAAGCATTGTAAATAGATGACTTAGTTCAAGTGGCGGACTCTTAAGGTTTGAAAATAGATTATATTGTTTAAAGTACGATTCTAAATCATTGTAAGTAGATGACTTGATTACAGTTGCGGATTCTTAAGGTTTGAAAATAGATTATATTGTTTAAAGTCGCATTCTAAAGCATTGTAAATAGATGACTTTGTTCAAATTGCCGATTCTTAAGGTTTGAAAATAGATGATATCGTTTAAAGTCGGATTCAAAAGCATTGTAAATAGATGACTTGTTCAAGTTGCGGATTCTTAAGGTTTGAAAATAGATGATATCGTTTAAAATCGGATTCTTAAGCATTGTAAATAGATGACTTTGTTCAAGTGGCGGATTCTTAAGGTTTGAAAATAGATGATATCGTTTAAAGTCGGATTCTAAAGCATTGTAAATAGATGACTTTGTTCAAGTTGCGGATTCTTAAGGTTTGAAAATAGATGATATCGTTTAAAGTCGGATTCTAAAGTATTGTAAATCGATGACTTTTCAAGTGTCGGATTCTTAAGGTTTGAAAATAGATTATGTCGTTTAAAGTGGGATTCTAAAGCATTGTAAATAGATGACTTTGTTCAAGTTGCGGATTCTTAAGGTTTGAAAATAGATTATATCGTTTAAAGTCGGATTCTAAAGCATTGTAAATAGATGACTTTGTTCAAGTTGCGGATTCTTAAGGTTTGAAAATAGATGATATCGTTTAAAATCGGATTCTAAAGCATTGTTAATAGATGACTTTGTTCAAGTTGCGGATTCTTAAGGTTTGAAAATAGATGATATCGTTTGAAGTCGGATTCTAAAGCATTGTAAATAGATGACTTTGTTCAAGTTGCGGATTCTTAAGGTTTGAAAATAGATGATATCGTTTAAAGTCGGATTCTAAAGTATTGTAAATAGATGACTTTTTCAAGTGTCGGATTCTTAATGTTTGAAAAGAGATTATGTCGTTTAAAGTGGGATTCTAAAGCATTGTAAATAGATGACTTTGTTCAAGTTGCGGATTCTTAAGGTTTGAAAATAGATGATATCGTTTAAATTCGGATTCTAAAGCATTGTAAATAGATGACTTTGTTCAAGTTGCGAGTTCTTAAGGTTTAAAACTAGATCATATCGTTTAATGTCGGATACTAAAGCATTGTAAATAGATTACTATGTTCAAGTTACGTATTCTTAAGGTTTGAAAATAGATGATATCATTTAAAGTCGGATTATTAAGCATTGTAAATAGATGACCTTGTTCAAGTTGCCGATTCTTAAGGATTTAAAATAGATTATATCGGTTAAAGTCGGATTCTAAAGCATTGTAAATAGATGACTTTGTTCAAGTAGCGAGTTCTTAAGGTTTGAAAATAGATGATATCGTTTAAAGTCGGTTTCTAAAGCATTGTAAATAGATGACTGTGTACAAGTTGCACATTCTTAAGGTTTGAAAATAGATGATATCGTTTAAGATCGGATTCCAAACCATTGTAAATAGATGACTTTGTTAAGTTGCGGATTCTTAAGGTTTGAAAATAGATGATATCGTTTAAAGTCGGATTCTACAGCATTGTAAATAGATGACTTTGTTCAAGTGGCCGATACTTTAGGTTTGAAAATAGATGATATCGTTTAAAGTCGGATTCTAAAGCATTGTAAATAGATGACTTTGTTCAAGTTGCGGTTTCTTAAGGTTTGAAAATAGATGATATCGTTTCAAGTCGGATTCTAAAGCATTGTAAATAGATGACGTTGTTCAAGTTTCGAGTTGTTAATGTCTAAAAATAGATGATATCGTTTTATGTCGGATACTAAAGCATTGTAAATAGATGACTTTGTTTAAGTTGCGGCATCTTAAGGTTTGAAAATAGATGATATCGTTTAAATTCGGATTCTAAAGCATTGTAAATAGATGACTTTGTACAAGATCCCGATTCTTAAGGTTTGAAAATAGATGATATCGTTTAAAGTCGGATTCTAAAGCATTGTATATAGATGACTTTGTTCAAGTTGCGGATTCTTCAGGTTCGAAAATAGATTATACCGTTTGAAGTCGGATTCTAAAGCATTGTAAATAGACGACTTCGTTCAAGTTTCCGATTCTTAATGTTTGAAAATAGATGATGTCGTTTAAAGTCGGATTCAAAAGAATGATAAATGGATGACTTTGTTCAAGTTGCGGATTCTCAAGGTTGTAAAATAGATGATATTGTTTAAAGTCGGATTCTAAAGCATTGTAAATAGATGACATTGTTAGTGTTGCGGATCCGAAATGTTTGAAAACCGATGATATCGTTACAGTCGGATTCTAAAGCATTGTAAATAGATTACTTTGTTCAAGTGGCGGATTCTTAATGTTTAAAAATCGATGATATTGTTTAAAGTCTGATTCTAAAGCATTGTAAATCTTCGACTTTGTTCAAGTTGCGGATACTTAAGGTTTGACAATAGATGATATCGTTTCAAGTCGGATTCTAAAGAATTGTAAATAGATGACTTTGTTCAAGTTGCAGATTCTTAAAGTAGTAAAATAGATTATATCGTTTAAAGTCGGATTCTAAATCATTGTAAATAGATGACTTTGTTCAAGTTGCCGATTGTTAATGGTTGTAAAATAGATGATATTGTTTAAAGTCGCATTCTAAAGCATTGTAAATAGATGACTTTGTTCAGTGGCGGACTCTTAAGGTTGTAAAATAGATTATATCGTTTCAAGTCGGATTCTAAAGCATTGTAAATCTTTGACTTTGTTCAAGTTGCGGATTCTTGATGTTTGAAAATAGATTATATCGTGTAAAGTCGGATTCTAAAGCATTGTAAATAGATTACTTTGTTCAAGTTGAGGATTCTCAAGGTTTGAAAGTAGATGATATCGTTTAATGTCGGATACTAAAGCATTGTAAATAGATGACTTTGTTCAAGTTGCAGATTCTTAAGATTTTAAAATAGATGATATCGTTTAAAGTCGGATTCTAAAGCATTGTAAATAGATGACTTTGTTCAAGTTGCGGACTCTTATGGTTTGAAAATAGATGATATCGTTTCAAGTCGGATTCTAAAGCATTGTTAATTAATGACCTGTTCAAGTCGCCGATTCTCAAGCTTTGAAAATAGATGATATCGTTTAAAGTCGGATTCTAAAGCACTGTAAATAGATGACTTTGTTCAAGTTGCGGATTCTTAAGGATTGAAAATAGATGATATCGTTTAATATCGGATTCTAAAGCATTGTAAATAGATGACTTTGTTAAAGTTGCCGATACTTAAGGATTGAAAATAGATGATATCGTTTAAAGTCGGATTCTAAAGCATTGTAAATAGATGACTTTGTTCAAGTTGCGGGCTCTGATAGTTTGAAAATAGATTATATCGTTTAAAGTCGGATTCCAAAGCATTGTAAATAGATGACTTTGTTCAAGTTACCGGATCTGAAGGTTTTAAAATAGATGATATCGTTTCAAGTCGGATTCTAAAGCATTGTAAATTAAGGACTTGTTCCAGTCGCCGATTCTCAAGCTTTGAAAATAGATGATATCGTTTTAAGTCGGAATCTAAAGCACTGTAAATAGATGACTTTGTTCAAGTTGCCGATTCTTATGGTTTGAAAATAGATGATATCGTTTAAAGTTCGATTCTAAAGCATTGTAAATAGATGACTTTGTTCAAGTTGCCGATTCTTAAGGATTGAAAATAGATGATATCGTTTAAAGTCGGATTCTAAAGCATTGTAAATAGATTACTTTGTTCAAGTTGCCGATACTCAAGGATTAAAAATAGATGATATCGGTTAAAGTCGGATTCTAAAGCATTGTAAATAGATGACTTTGTTCACGTTGCGGACTCTGATAGTTTGAAAATAGATTATATCGTTTAAAGTCGGATTCTAAAGCATTGTTAATAGATGACTTTGTTCACGTTGCGGATTCTTAAGGTTTGAAAATAGATGATATTGTTTTAAGTCGGATTCTAAAGCATTGTAAATAGTTGACTTTGTTCAAGTTGAAGATTCTTAAGGTTTGAAAATAGATGATATCGTTTAAAGTCGGATTCTAAGCATTGTAAATAGATGACTGTGTTCAAGTTACGGATTCTTAAGGTTTGAAAATAGATGATATCGTTTAAGATCGGATTACAAACCATTGTAAATAGATGACTTTGTTAAGTTGCAGATTCTTAAGGTTTGAAAATAGATGATATCGTTTAAAGTCGGATTCTACAGCATTGTAAATAGATGACTTTGTTCAAGTGGCCGATACTTTAGGTTTGAAATTAGATAGTATCGTTTATAGTCGGATTCTAAAGCATTGTAAATCGATGACCTTGTTCAAGTGTCGGATGCTTGATGTTTGAAAATACATGACATAGTTTAAAGTCGGATTCTAAAGCATTGTAAATAGATGACTTTGTTCAAGTTGCGGATTCTTAAGGTTTGAAAATAGATGATATCGTTTAAAGTCGAATTGTAAAGCATTGTAAATAGATGACTTTGTTCAAGTTGCAGATTCTTAAAGTAGTAAAATAGATTATATCGTTTAAAGTCGGATTCTAAATCATTGTAAATAGATGACTTTGTTCAAGTTGCCGATTGTTAATGGTTTGAAAATAGATGATATTGTTTAAAGTCGCATTCTAAAGCATTGTAAATAGATGACTTTGTTCAGTGGCGGACTCTTAAGGTTGTAAAATAGATTATATCGTTTCAAGTCGGATTCTAAAGCATTGTAAATCTTTGACTTTGTTCAAGTTGCGGATTCTTGATGTTTGAAAATAGATTATATCGTGTAAAGTCGGATTCTAAAGCATTGTAAATAGATTACTTTGTTCAAGTTGCGGATTCTTAATGTTTGAAAAGAGATGATATCGTTTAATGTCGGATTCTAAAGCATTGTAAATAGATGACTTTGTTCAAAGTGTGGATTCTCAAGGTTTGAAAGTAGATGATATCGTCTAATGTCGGATACTAAAGCATTGTAAATAGATGACTTTGTTCAAGTTGCAGATTCTTAAGATTTTAAAATAGATGATATCGTTTAAAGTCGGATTCTAAAGCATTGTAAATAGATGACTTTGTTCAAGTTGCGGACTCTTATGGTTTGAAAATAGATGATATCGTTTCAAGTCGGATTCTAAAGCATTGTTAATTAATGACCTGTTCAAGTCGCCGATTCTCAAGCTTTGAAAATAGATGATATCGTTTAAAGTCGGATTCTAAAGCACTGTAAATAGATGACTTGGTTCAAGTTGCGGATTCTTAAGGTTAGAAAATAGATGATATCGTTAAAAGTTCGATTCTAAAGCATTGTAAATAGATGACTTTGTTCAAGTTGCGGATTCTTAAGGATTGAAAATAGATGATATCGTTTAATATCGGATTCTAAAGCATTGTAAATAGATGACTTTGTTAAAGTTGCCGATACTTAAGGATTGAAAATAGATGATATCGTTTAAAGTCGGATTCTAAAGCATTGTAAATAGATGACTTTGTTCAAGTTGCGGACTCTGATAGTTTGAAAATAGATTATAT
The DNA here is from genome assembly GCA_963556195.1 of Sepiola atlantica. Taxonomy (NCBI): domain Eukaryota; kingdom Metazoa; phylum Mollusca; class Cephalopoda; order Sepiida; family Sepiolidae; genus Sepiola; species Sepiola atlantica. The sequence goes on from OY744522.1 coordinate 9,574,146, forward strand.
CGTTTAAAGTCGGATTCTAAAGCATTGTAAATAGATGACTTTGTTCAAGCTGCGGATTCTTAAGGTTTGAAAATAGATGATATCGTTTAAAGTCGGATTCTAAAGCATTGTAAATAGATGACTTTGTTCAAGTTGCGGATTCTTAAGGTTTGAAAATAGATGATATCGTTTAAAGTCGGATTCTTAGCCATTGTAAATAGATGACTGTGTTAAAGTTGCGGATTCTTAAGGTTTGAAAATAGATGATATCGTTTAAGATCGGATTCCAAATTATTGTAAATAGATGACTTTGTTAAGTTGCGGATTCTTAAGGTTTGAAAATAGATGATATCGTTTAAAGTCGGATTCTACAGCATTGTAAATGGATGACTTTGTTAAAGTGGCCGATACTTTAGGTTTGAAAATAGATGATATCGTTTATAGTCGGATTCTTAAGCATTGTAAATAGATGACCTTGTTCAAGTTGCGGATGCTTGATGTTTGAAAATAGATGACATAGTTTAAAGTCGGATTCTAAAGCATTGTAAATAGATGACTTTGTTCAAGTTGCGGATTCTTAAGGTTTGAAAATAGATGATATCTTTTAAAGTCGGATTCTAATGCATTGTAAATAGATGACTTTGTTCAAGTTGCGGATTCTTAAGGTTTGACAATAGATGATATCGTTTAAAGTCGGATTCTAAAGTATTGTAAATAGATGACTTTTTCAAGTTGCGGATTCTTAAGGTTTGAAAATAGATGATATCGTTTAAAGTCGGATTCTAAAGCATTGTAAATAGATGACTTTGTTCAAGTTGCCGATTCTTAAGCTTTGAAAATAGATGATATCGTTTAAAGTCGGATTCCAAAGCATTGTAAATAGATGACTTTGTTCAAGTTACCGGATCTGAAGGTTTTAAAATAGATGATATCGTTTCAAGTCGGATTCTAAAGCATTGTAAATTAAGGACTTGTTCCAGTCGCCGATTCTCAAGCTTTGAAAATAGATGATATCGTTTTAAGTCGGAATCTAAAGCACTGTAAATAGATGACTTTGTTCAAGTTGCCGATTCTTATGGTTTGAAAATAGATGATATCGTTTAAAGTTCGATTCTAAAGCATTGTAAATAGATGACTTTGTTCAAGTTGCCGATTCTTAAGGATTGAAAATAGATGATATCGTTTAAAGTCGGATTCTAAAGCATTGTAAATAGATTACTTTGTTCAAGTTGCCGATACTCAAGGATTAAAAATAGATGATATCGGTTAAAGTCGAATTCTAAAGCATTGTAAATAGATGACTTTGTTCACGTTGCGGACTCTGATAGTTTGAAAATAGATTATATCGTTTAAAGTCGGATTCTAAAGCATTGTTAATAGATGACTTTGTTCAAGTTGCGGATTCTTAAGGTTTGAAAATAGATGATATTGTTTTAAGTCGGATTCTAAAGCATTGTAAATAGTTGACTTTGTTCAAGTTGCGGATTCTAAAGGTTTGAAAATAGATGATATCGTTTAAAGTCGGATTCTAAGCATTGTAAATAGATGACTGTGTTCAAGTTGCGGATTCTTAAGGTTTGAAAATAGATGATATCGTTTAAGATCGGATTACAAACCATTGTAAATAGATGACTTTGTTAAGTTGCGGATTCTTAAGGTTTGAAAATAGATGATATCGTTTAAAGTCGGATTCTACAGCATTGTAAATAGATGACTTTGTTCAAGTGGCCGATACTTTAGGTTTGAAATTAGATAGTATCGTTTATAGTCGGATTCTAAAGCATTGTAAATCGATGACCTTGTTCAAGTGTCGGATGCTTGATGTTTGAAAATTCATGACATAGTTTAAAGTCGGATTCTAAAGCATTGTAAATAGATGACTTTGTTCAAGTTGCGGATTCTTAAGGTTTGAAAATAGATGATATCGTTTAAAGTCGAATTGTAAAGCATTGTAAATAGATGACTTTGTTCAATGGCGGACTCTTAAGGTTTGAAAATAGATGATATTGTTTAAAGTCGGATTCTTAAGCAGTGTAAGTAGATGACTTTATTACAGTTGCGGATTCTTAAGGTTTGAAATAGATGACATTGTTTAAAGTCGCACTCTAAAGCATTGTAAATAGATGACTTTGTTCAAGTTGCGGATTCTTAAGGTTTGAAAATAGATTATATCGGTAAAAGTCGGATTCTAAAGCATTGTAAATAGATGACTTTGTTCAAGTTGCGAGTTCTTAAGGTTTGAAAATAGATGATATCCTTTAAAGTAGGATTCTAAAGCATTGTAAATAGATGACTTTGTTCAAGTTGCGGATTCTTAAGGGGGTGAAAATAAATGATATCGTTTAAAGTCGGATTCTAAAGCGTTGTAAATAGATGACTTTGTTCAAGTTGCGGATTCTTAAGGTTAAAAAATAGAAGATAATGTTTAAAATAGGATTCAAAAGCATTGTAAATAGATGACTTCGTTCAAGTTGCGGATTCTTAAGGTTTTAAATCAGATGATATCGTTGCAAGTGTGATTCTAAAGCATTGTAAATAGATGACTTTGTTCAAGTTGAGGATTCTTAAGGTTTGAAAATAGATAATAACGTTTAAAGTCGGATTCTAACGCATTGTAAATAGATGACTTTGTTCAAGTGTCGGATTCTTAAGGTTTGAAAATAGATAATATCGTTTAAAGTCGGATTCTAAAGCATTGTAAATAGATGACTTTGTTCAAGTTACCGATTCTTACGGTTTGAAAATCGATGATGTCGGTTAAAGTGAGATTCTAAAGCATTGTAAATAGATGGCTTTCTTACAAATTGCCCGTTCTTAAGCTTTGAAAATAGATTATATCGTTTAAAGTCGGATTCTAAAGCATTGTAAATTGATCACTTTGTTCAAGTTGCAGATTCTTAAGATTTGAAAATAGATGATATTGTTGTAAGTCGGATTCTAAAGAATTGTAAATAGATGACATTGTTAAAGTTGTGGATTCTTAAGGTGTGAAAAAAGATGATAATGTTTAAAGTCGGATTCTAAAGCATTGTAAATAGATGACTTTGTTCAAGTTACGGATTCTAAAAGTTTGAAAATCGATGATATCGTTTAAAGTCGGATTCTAAAACATTGTAAAAAGATGACTTTGTTCAAGTTGCGGATTCTTAAGGTTTGAAAATAGATGATATATTTTAAAGTCGGATTCCAAAGCATTGTAAATAAGTGACTTTGTTCAAGTTGCGGATTCTAAAAGTTTGAAAATAGATGATATCGTTAAAAGTCGGATTCTAAAGCATTGTAAATAGATGACATGTTCAAGTCGCCGATTCTTAAGCTTTGAAAATAGATGATATCGTTTAAAGTCGGATTCTAAAGCATTGTAAATAGATGACTTTGTTCAAGTTGCGAGTTCTTAAAGTTTAACACTAGATTATATCGTTTAAAGTCAGATTCTAACGCACTGTAAATAGATGACTTTGTTTAAGTTGCCGATTTTTAACGTTCGAAAAAAGGTGATATCGTTTACAATCGGATTCTAAAGCATTGTAAATAGATTACTTTGTTCAAGTTGCGGATTCTTGAGGTTTGAAAATAGAGTATATCGTTAATAGATTATATCGTTTAAAGTCGGATTCTAACGCACTGTAAATAGATGACTTTGTTTAAGTTGCCGATTCTTAACGTTCGAAAATAGGTGATATCGTTTAAAATCGGATTCTAAAGCATTGTAAATAGATGACTTTGTTCAAGTTGCGGATTCTCAAGGTTTGAAAATAGATGATATTGTTTAAAGTCAGGTTCTAATGAATTGTGAATAGATGACTTTGTTAAAGTTGAAGATTCTTAAGGTTTGAAAATAGATGATGATGTTTAAAGTCGGATTCTAAAGCATTGTAAATAGATGACTGAGTTCTAGTTGCCGATTCTTAAGGTTTTAAAATAGATGATATCGTTTAAAGTCGGATTCTAAAGCATTGTAAATAGATGACTTTGTTCAAGTTGCCGATTCTTAACGTTTGAAAATAGATGATATTGTTGTAAGTCGGATTCTAAAGATTTGTAAATAGATGACATTGTTAAAGTTGTGCATTCTTAAGGTGTGAAAAAAGATGATGATGTTTAAAGTCGGATTCTAAAGCATTGTAAATAGATAACTTTGTTCAAGTAGCAGATTCTTAATGTTTGAAAATAGATGATATCGTTTAAAGTGAGATTCTAAAGCATTGTAAATAGATGACTTAGTTCAAATTGCCGATTCTTTAGGTTTGAAAATAGATGATATCGTTTAAAGTCGGATTCTAAAGCATTGTAAATAGATGACTTTGTTCAAGTTGCCGATTCTTAAGCTTTGAAAATAGATGATATCGTTTAAAGTCGGATTCTAAAGCATTGTAAATAGATGACTTTGTTCAAGTTGCCGATTCTTAAGGTTTTAAAATTAATGATATCGTTTAAAGTCGGATTCTACAGCATTGTAAATAGATGACTTTGTTCAAGTGGCCGATACTTTAGGTTTGAAAATAGATGATATCGTTTAAAGTCGGATTCTAAAGCATTGTAAATAGATGACCTTGTTCAAGTTGCGGATTCTTAATGTTTGAAAATAGATGATATCGTTTTAAGTCGGATTCTAAAGCATTGTAAATAGATGACTTTGTTCAAGTTGCGGATTCTTCAGGTTTGAAAATAGATCATATCGTTTCAAGTCGGATTCTAAAGCATTGTAAATAGATGACTTTGTTCAAGTTACGGATTCTTAATGTTTCAAAATAGATGATATCGTTTTAAGTCGGATTCTAAAGCATTGTAAATAGATGACTTTGTTCAAGTTGCGGATTCTTAAGGTTTGAAAATAGATGATATCGTTTCAAGTCGGATTCTAAAGCATTGTAAATAGATGACTTTGTTCAAGTGGCGGACTCTTAAGGTTTGAAAATAGATGATATTGTTTAAAGTACGATTCTAAAGCATTGTAAGTAGATGACTTTATTACAGTTGCGGATTCTTTAGGTTTGAAAATAGATGATATCGTTTAAAGTCGGATTCTAAAGCATTGTAAATAGATGACTTTGTTCAAGTTGCCGATTCTTAAGCTTTGAAAATAGATGATATCGTTTAAAGTCGGATTCCAAAGCATTGTAAATAGATGACTTTGTTCAAGTTGCCGATTCTTAAGGTTTTAAAATAGATGATATCGTTTAAAGTCGGATTCTACAGCATTGTAAATAGATGATCTTGTTCAAGTGGCCGATACTTTAGGTTTGAAAATAGATGATATCGTTTAAAGTCGGATTCTAAAGCATTGTAAATAGATGACCTTGTTCAAGTTTCGGATTCTTAATGTTTGAAAATAGATGATATCGTTTTAAGTCGGATTCTAAAGCATTGTAAATAGATGACTTTGTTCAAGTTGCGAATTCTTAAGGTTTGAAAATAGATGATATCGTTTCAAGTCGGATTCTAAAGCATTGTAAACAGATGACTTTGTTCAAGTTGCCGATTCTTAAGGATTGAAAATAGATGATATCGTTTCAAGTCGGATTCTAAAGCATTGTAAACAGATGATTTGTTCAAGTTGCCGATTCTTAAGGATTGAAAATAGATGATATCGTTGTAAGTCGGATTATAAAGCATTGTAAATAGATGACTTTGTTCAAGTTGCCGATACTTAAGGATTAAAAATAGATGATATCGGTTAAAGTCGGATTCTAAAGCATTGTAAATAGATGACTTTGTTCAAGTTGCGGACTCTGATAGTTTGAAAAAAGATTATATCGTTTAAAGTCGGATTCTAAAGCATTGTAAATAGATGACTTTGTTCAAGGTGCAGATTCGTAAGGTTTGAAAATAGATGATATTGTTTAAAGTCGCATTCTAAAGCATTGTAAATAGATGACTTTGTTCAAGTTGCGGATTCTTAAGGTTTGAAAATAGATGATATCGTTTAAAGTCGGATTCTAAAGCATTGTAAATAGATGACTTTGTTAAAGTTGCGGATTCTTAAGGTTTTAAAATAGATTATATCGTTAAAAGTCGGATTCTAAAGTATTGTAAATAGATGACTTTGTTCAAGTTGCGGATTCTTAAGGTTTGAAAATAGATGATATCGTTTAAAGTCGGATTCTAAAGCATTGTAAATAGATGACTTTGTTCAAGTTGCGGATTCTTAAGGTTTGAAAATAGATGATATCGTTTAAAGTCAGATTCTAAAGCATTGTAAATAGATGACTTTGTTCAAATTGCGGATTCTCAAAGTTGTAAATAGATTATATCGTTTTAAATCGGATTCTAAAGCATTGTAAATAGATGACTTTGTTCAAGTTGCGAGTTCTTTAGGTTTGCAAATAGATGATAATGTTAAAAGTCGGATTCTAAAGCATTGTAAATAGATGACTTTGTTCAAGTTACGGATTCTAAAAGTTTGAAAATCGATGATATCGTTTAAAGTCGGATTCTAAAACATTGTAAATAGATGACTTTGTTCAAGTTGCGGATTCTTAAGGTTTGAAAATAGATGATATATTTTAAAGTCGGATTCCAAAGCATTGTAAATAGATGACTTTGTTCAAGTTGCGGATTCTAAAAGTTTGAAAATAGATGATATCGTTAAAAGTCGGATTCTAAAGCATTGTAAATAGATGACATGTTCAAGTCGCCGATTCTTAAGCTTTGAAAATAGATGATATCGTTAAAAGTCGGATTCTAAAGCATTGTAAATAGATGAGTTTGTTCAAGTTGCGAGTTCTTAAAGTTTAACACTAGACTATCTCGTTTAAAGTCAGATTCTAACGCACTGTAAATAGATGACTTTGTTTAAGTTGCCGATTTTTAACGTTCGAAAAAAGGTGATATCGTTTACAATCGGATTCTAAAGCATTGTAAATAGATGACTTTGTTCAAGTTGCGGATTCTCAAGGTTTGAAAATAGATGATATTGTTTAAAGTAAGGTTCTAATGAATTGTAAATAGATGACTTTGTTAAAGTTGAAGATTCTTAAGGTTTGAAAATAGATGATGATGTTTAAAGTCGGATTCTAAAGCATTGTAAATAGATGACTGAGTTCTAGTTGCCGATTCTTATGGTTTTAAAATAGATGATATCGTTTAAAGTCGGATTCTAAAGCATTGTAAATAGATGACTTTGTTCAAGTTGCCGATTCTTAACGTTTGAAAATAGATGATATTGTTGTAAGTCGGATTCTAAAGATTTGTAAATAGATGACATTGTTAAAGTTGTGCATTCTTAAGGTGTGAAAAAAGATGATGATGTTTAAAGTCGGATTCTAAAGCATTGTAAATAGATAACTTTGTTCTAGTAGCAGATTCTTAATGTTTGAAAATAGATGATATCGTTTACAGTGAGATTCTAAAGCATTGTAAATAGATGACTTAGATCAAATTGCCGATTCTTAAGGTTTGAAAATAGATGATATCGTTTAAAGTCGGATTCTAAAGCATTGCAAATAGATGACTTTGTTCAAGCCTATTCTTAAGGTTTGAAAATAGATGATATCGTTTAAAGTGAGATTCTAAAGCATTGTAAATAGATGACTTAGTTCAAATTGCCGATTCTTAAGGTTTGAAAATAGATGATATCGTTTAAAGTCGGATTCTAAAGCATTGTAAATAGATGACTTAGTTCAAGTTGCGAGTTCTTTACGTTTGAAAATAGATGATATCGTTTAAAGTCGGATTCTAAAGCATTGTAAATAGATGACTTTGTTCAAATTGCCGATTCTTAACCTTTGAAAATAGATGATATCGTTTAAAGTCGGATTCCAAAGCATTGTAAGTAGATGACAGTGTTCAAGTTGCCGATTCTTAGAGTATGAAAATAGATGATATCGTTTACAGTTCGATTCTTAAGCTTTGTAAATAGATGACTTTGTTCAAATTGCCGATTCTTAAGGATTGAAAATAGATGATATCGTTTAAAGTCGGATTCTAAAGCATTGTAAATAGATGACTTTGTTCAAGTTGCCGATACTTAAGGATTGAAAATAGATGATATCGGTTAAAGTCGGATTCTAAAGCATTGTAAATAGATGACTTTGTTCAAGTTGCGGACTCTGATAGTTTGATAATAGATTATATCGTTTAAAGTCGGATTCTAAAGAATTGTAAATAGATGACTTTGTTCAAGTTGCGGATTCTTAAGGTTTGAAAATAGATGATATCGTTTAAAGTCGGATTCTAAAGCATTGTAAATAGATGACTGTGTTCAAGTTTCGGATTCTTAAGGTTTGAAAATAGATGATATCGTTTAAGATCGGATTCCAAACCATTGTAAATAGATGACTTTGTTAAGTTGCGGATTCTTAAGGTTTTAAAATAGATGATATCGTTTAAAGTCGGATTCTACAGCATTGTAAATAGATGACTTTGTTCAAGTGGCCGATACTTTAGGTTTGAAAATAGATGATATCGTTTAAAGTGTGATTCTAAAGCATTGTAAATAGATGACTTTGTTCAAGTGGCGGACTCTTAATGTTTGAAAATAGATGATATTGTTTAAAGTACGATTCTAAAGCATTGTAAGTAGATGACTTTATTACAGTTGCGGATTCTTAAGGTTTGAAAATAGATGACATTGTTTAAAGTCGCATTCTAAAGCATTGTAAATAGATGACTTTGTTCAAGTTGCGGATTCTTAAGGTTTGAAAATAGATGATATCGTTTAAAGTCGGATTCTAAAGCATTGGAAATAAATGACTTTGTTCAAGTTGCGGATTCTTAAAGTTTGAAAATAGATGATATCGTTTAAAGTCGGATTATAAAGCATTGTAAATAGATAACTTTGTTCAAGTTGCGGATTCTTTAGGTTTGAAAATAGATGATATCGTTTAAAGTCGGATTCTAAAGCATTGTAAATAGATGACTTTGTTCAGGTTGCCGATTCTTAAGCTTTGAAAATAGATGATATCGTTTAAAGTCGGATTCCAAGGCATTGTAAATAGATGACTTTGTTCAAGTTGCCGATTCGTAAGGTTTTTAAATAGATGATATCGTTTCAAGTCGGATGCTAAAGCATTGTTAATTAACGACTTGTTCAAGTCGCCGATTCTCAAGCTTTGAAAATAGATGATATCTTTTAAAGTCGGATTCTAAAGCACTGTAAATAGATGACTTTGTTCAAGTTGCCGATTCTTAAGGTTTGAAAATAGATGATATCGTTTAAAGTTCGATTCTTAAGCATTGTAAATAGATGACTTTGTTCAAGTTGCCGATTCTTAAGGATTGAAAATAGATGATATCGTTTAAAGTCGGATTCTAAAGCATTGTAAATAGATGACTTTGTTCAAGTTGCCGATACTTAAGGATTGAAAATAGATGATATCGGTTAAAGTCGGATTCTAAAGCATTGTATATAGAGTACCTTGTTCAAGTTGCGGACTCTGATAGTTTGAAAATAGATTATATCGTTTAAAGTCGGATTCTAAAGCATTGTTAATAGATGATTTTGTTCAAGTTGCGGATTCTTAACGTTCGAAAATAGATGATATTGTTTTAAGTCGGATTCTAAAGCATTGTAAATAGATGACTTTGTTCAAGTTGCGGATTCTTAAGGTTTGAAAATAGATGATATCGTTTAAAGTCGGATTCTAAAGCATTGTAAATAGATGACTGTGTTCAAGTTGCGGATTCTTAAGGTTTGAAAATAGATGATATCGTTTAAGATCGGATTCCAAACCATTGTAAATAGATGACTTTGTTAAGTGTCGGATTCTTAAGGTTTGAAAATAGATGATATCGTTTAAAGTCGGATTCTACAGCATTGTAAATAGATGACTTTGTCCAAGTGGCCGACACTTTAGGTTTGAAAATAGATGATATGGTTTATAGTCGGATTCTAAAGCATTGTAAATAGATGACCTTGTTCAAGTTGCGGATGCTTGATATTTGAAAATAGATGACATAGTTTAAAGTCGGATTCTAAAGCATTGTAAATAGATTACTTTGTTCAAGTTGCGGATTCTTAAGGTTTGAAAATAGATGATATCGTTTAAAGTCGGATTCTAAAGCATTGTAAATAGATGACTTTGTTCAAGTGGCGGACTCTTAAGGTTTGAAAATAGATGATATTGTTTAAAGTACGATTCTAAAGCATTGTAAGTAGATGACTTTATTACAGTTGCGGATTCTTAAGGTTTGAAAATTGATGACATTGTTTAAAGTCGCATTCTAAAGCATTGTAAATAGATGACTTTGTTCAAGTTGCGGATTCTTAAGGTTTGAAAATAGATGATATCGGTTAAAGTCGGATTCTAAAGCATTGTAAATAGATAACTTTGTTCAAGTTGCGGATTCTTAAGGTTTGAAAATAGATGATATTGTTTAAAGTCGGATTCTAAAGCATTGTAAATAGATAACTTTGTTCAAGTTGCGGATTCTTAAGGTTTGAAAATAGATGATATCGTTTAAAGTCGGATTCTAAAGCATTGTAAATAGATGACTTTGTTCAAGTTGCGGATTCTTAAGGTTTGAAAATAGATGATATCGTTTAAAGTCGGATTCTAAAGCATTGTAAATAAATGACTTTGTTAAAGTTGCGGATTCTTAAGGTTTGAAAATAGATGATATCGTTTAAAGTCGGATTCTAAAGCATTGTAAATAGATTACTTTGTTCAAGTTGCGGATTCTTAAGGTTTGAAAATAGAAGATAATGTTTAATGTAGGATTCAAAAGCATTGTAAATAGATGACTTCGTTCAAGTTGCGGATTCTTAAGGTTTGAAAATTGATGATATCGTTTGAAGTCGGATTCTAAAGCATTGTAAATAGATGACTTTGTTCAAGGTACCGATTTTTAAGCTTTGAAAAAAGGTGATATCGTTTAAAGTCGGATTCCAAGGCATTGTAAATAGATGACTTTGTTCAAGTTGCGGATTCTTAAGGTTTGAAAATAGATGATATCGTTTAAAGTCGGGTTCTTAAGCATTGTAAATAGATGACTTGTTTAAGTTGCCGATTCTTAAGCTTTGAAAATAGATGATATGGTTTAAATTCGGATTCTAAAGCATTGTAAATAGATGACTTTGTTCAAGTTGCGGATTCTTAAGGTTTGAAAATAGATGATATCGTTTAAAGTCGGATTCTAAAGCATTGTAAATAGATGACTTTGTTCAAGTGGCGGACTCTTAAGGTTTGAAAATAGATGATATTGTTTAAAGTACGATTCTAAAGCATTGTAAGTAGATGACTTTATTACATTTACGGATTCTTAAGGTTTGAAAATAGATGATATCGTTTAAAGTCGGATTCTTAAGCATTGTAAATAGATGACTTGTTTAAGTTGCCGATTCTTAAGCTTTGAAAATAGATGATATGGTTTAAATTCGGAACTTAAAGCATTGTAAATAGATGACTTTGTTCAAGTTGCGGATTCTTAAGGTTTGAAAATAGATTATATCGTTTAAAGTCGGATTCTAAAGCATTGTAAATAGATGACTTTGTTCAAGTGGCGGACTCTTAAGGTTTTAAAATAGATGATATTGTTTAAAGTACGATTCTAAAGCATTGTAAGTAGATGACTTTATTACAGTTGCGGATTCTTAAGGTTTGAAAATAGATGACATTGTTTAAAGTCGCATTCTAAAGCATTGTAAATAGATGACTTTGTTCAAGTTGCGGATTCTTAAGGTTTGAAAATAGATGATATCGGTTAAAGTCGGATTCTAAAGCATTGTAAATAGATAACTTTGTTCAAGTTGCGGATTCTTAAGGTTTGAAAATAGATGATATCGTTTAAAGTCGGATTCTAAAGCATTGTAAATAGATAACTTTGTTCAAGTTGCGGATTCTTAAGGTTTGAAAATAGATGATATCGTTTAAAGTCGGATTCTAAAGCATTGTGAATAGATGACTTTGTTCAAGTCGCGGATTCTTAAGGTTTGAAAATAGATTATATCGGTTAAAGTCGGATTCTAAAGTATTGTAAATAGATAACTTTGTTCAAGTTGCGGATTCTTAAGGTTGTAAAATAGATGATATCGTTTAAAGTCGGATTCTAAAGCATTGTAAATACATAACTTTGTTCAAGTTGCGGATTCTTAAGGTTTGAAAATAGACGATATCGTTTAAAGTCGGATTCTAAAGCATTGTAAATAGATGACTTTGTTCAAGTTGCGGATTCTTAAGGTTTGAAAATAGATGATATCGTTTAAAGTAGGATTCTAAAGCATTGTAAATTAATGACTTTGTTCAAGTTGCGGATTCTTAAGGTTTGAAAATAGATGATATCGTTTAAAGTCGGATTCTAAAGCATTGTAAATAGATTACTTTGTTCAAGTTGCGGATTCTTAAGGTTTGAAAATAGAAGATAATGTTTAAAGTAGGATTTAAAAGCATTGTAAATAGATGACTTCGTTCAAGTTGCGGATTCTTAAAGTTTGAAAATCGATGATATCGTTTGAAGTCGGATTCTAAAGCATTGTAAATAGATGACTTTGTTCAAGGTACCGATTATTAAGCTTTGAAAAAAGGTGATATCCTTTAAAGTCGGATTCCAAGGCATTGTAAATAGATGACTTTGTTCAAGTTGCGGATTATTAAGGTTTGAAAATAGATGATATCGTTTAAAGTCGGATTCTTAAGCATTGTAAATAGATGACTTGTTTAAGTTGCCGATTCTTAAGCTTTGAAAATAGATGATATGGTTTAAATTCGGATTCTAAAGCATTGTAAATAGATGACTTTGTTCAAGTTGCGGATTCTTAAGGTTTGAAAATAGATGATATCGTTTAAAGTCGGATTCTAAAGCATTGTAAATAGATGACTTTGTTCAAGTGGCGGACTCTTAAGGTTTGAAAATAGATGATATTGTTTAAAGTACGATTCTAAAGCATTGTAAGTAGATGACTTTATTACAGTTGCGGATTCTTAAGGTTTGAAAATAGATGACATTGTTTAAAGTCGCATTCTAAAGCATTGTAAATAGATGACTTTGTTCAAGTTGCGGATTCTTAAGGTTTGAAAATAGATGATATCGGTTAAAGTCGGATTCTAAAGCATTGTAAATAGATAACTTTGTTCAAGTTGCGGATTCTTAAGGTTTGAAAATAGAAGATATCGTTTAAAGTCGGATTCTAAAGCATTGTAAATAGATAACTTTGTTCAAGTTGCGGATTCTTAAGGTTTGAAAATAGATGATATCGTTTAAAGTCGGATTCTAAAGCATTGTGAATAGATGACTTTGTTCAAGTTGCGGATTCTTAAGGTTTGAAAATAGATGATATCGGTTAAAGTCGGATTCTAAAGCATTGTAAATAGATAACTTTGTTCAAGTTGCGGATTCTTAAGGTTTGAAAATAGATGATATCGTTTAAAGTCGGATTCTAAAGCATTGTAAATACATAACTTTGTTCAAGTTGCGGATTCTTAAGGTTTGAAAATAGACGATATCGTTTAAAGTCGGATTCTAAAGCATTGTAAATAGATGACTTTGTTCAAGTTGCGGATTCTTAAGGTTTGAAAATAGATGATATCGTTTAAAGTAGGATTCTAAAGCATTGTAAATTAATGACTTTGTTCAAGTTGCGGATTCTTAAGGTTTGAAAATAGATGATATCGTTTAAAGTCGGATTCTAAAGCATTGTAAATAGATTACTTTGTTCAAGTTGCGGATTCTTAAGGTTTGAAAATAGAAGATAATGTTTAAAGTAGGATTCAAAAGCATTGTAAATAGATGACTTCGTTCAAGTTGCGGATTCTTAAAGTTTGAAAATCGATGATATCGTTTGAAGTCGGATTCTAAAGCATTGTAAATAGATGACTTTGTTCAAGTTGCGGATTCTTAAGGTTTGAAAATAGATGATATCGGTTAAAGTCGGATTCTAAAGCATTGTAAATAGATAACTTTGTTCAAGTTGCGGATTCTTAAGGTTTGAAAATAGATGATATCGTTTAAAGTCGGATTCTAAAGCATTGTAAATAGATAACTTTGTTCAAGTTGCGGATTCTTAAGGTTTGAAAATAGATGATATCGTTTAAAGTCGGATTCTAAAGCATTGTGAATAGATGACTTTGTTCAAGTCGCGGATTCTTAAGGTTTGAAAATAGATGATATCGGTTAAAGTCGGATTCTAAAGCATTGTAAATAGATAACTTTGTTCAAGTTGCGGATTCTTAAGGTTTGAAAATAGATGATATCGTTTAAAGTCGGATTCTAAAGCATTGTAAATACATAACTTTGTTCAAGTTGCGGATTCTTAAGGTTTGAAAATAGATGACATTGTTTAAAGTCGCATTCTAAAGCATTGTAAATAGATGACTTTGTTCAAGTTGCGGATTCTTAAGGTTTGAAAATAGATGATATCGGTTAAAGTCGGATTCTAAAGCATTGTAAATAGATAACTTTGTTCAAGTTGCGGATTCTTAAGGTTTGAAAATAGATGATATCGTTTAAAGTCGGATTCTAAAGCATTGTAAATAGATAACTTTGTTCAAGTTGCGGATTCTTAAGGTTTGAAAATAGATGATATCGTTTAAAGTCGGATTCTAAAGCATTGTGAATAGATGACTTTGTTCAAGTTGCGGATTCTTAAGGTTTGAAAATAGATGATATCGGTTAAAGTCGGATTCTAAAGCATTGTAAATAGATAACTTTGTTCAAGTTGCGGATTCTTAAGGTTTGAAAATAGATGATATCGTTAAAACTCGGATTCTAAAGCATTGTAAATACATAACTTTGTTCAAGTTGCGGACTCTTAAGGTTTGAAAATAGATGATATCGTTTAAAGTCGGATTCTAAAGCATTGTAAATAGATGACTTTGTTCAAGTTGCGGATTCTTAAGGTTTGAAAATAGATGATATCGGTTAAAGTCGGATTCTAAAGCATTGTAAATAGATAACTTTGTTCAAGTTGCGGATTCTTAAGGTTTGAAAATAGATGATATCGTTTAAAGTCGGATTCTAAAGCATTGTAAATACATAACTTTGTTCAAGTTGCGGATTCTTAAGGTTTGAAAATAGACGATATCGTTTAAAGTCGGATTCTAAAGCATTGTAAATAGATGACTTTGTTCAAGTTGCCGATTCTTAAGGATTGAAAATAGATGATATCGTTTAAAGTCGGATTCTAAAGCATTGTAAATAGATTACTTTGTTCAAGTTGCCGATACTCAAGGATTAAAAATAGATGATATCGGTTAAAGTCGGATTCTAAAGCATTGTAAATAGATGACTTTGTTCACGTTGCGGACTCTGATAGTTTGAAAATAGATTATATCGTTTAAAGTCGGATTCTAAAGCATTGTTAATAGATGACTTTGTTCAAGTTGCGGATTCTTAAGGTTTGAAAATAGATGATATTGTTTTAAGTCGGATTCTAAAGCATTGTAAATAGTTGACTTTGTTCAAGTTGCGGATTCTTAAGGTTTGAAAATAGATGATATCGTTTAAAGTCGGATTCTAAGCATTGTAAATAGATGACTGTGTTCAAGTTGCGGATTCTTAAGGTTTGAAAATAGATGATATCGTTTAAGATCGGATTACAAACCATTGTAAATAGATGACTTTGTTAAGTTGCGGATTCTTAAGGTTTGAAAATAGATGATATCGTTTAAAGTCGGATTCTACAGCATTGTAAATAGATGACTTTGTTCAAGTGGCCGATACTTTAGGTTTGAAATTAGATAGTATCGTTTATAGTCGGATTCTAAAGCATTGTAAATCGATGACCTTGTTCAAGTGTCGGATGCTTGATGTTTGAAAATACATGACATAGTTTAAAGTCGGATTCTAAAGCATTGTAAATAGATGACTTTGTTCAAGTTGCGGATTCTTAAGGTTTGAAAATAGATGATATCGTTTAAAGTCGAATTGTAAAGCATTGTAAATAGATGACTTTGTTCAAGTGGCGGACTCTTAAGGTTTGAAAATAGATGATATTGTTTAAAGTCGGATTCTAAAGCAGTGTAAGTAGATGACTTTATTACAGTTGCGGATTCTTAAGGTTTGAAATAGATTACATTGTTTAAAGTCGCATTCTAAAGCATTGTAAATAGATGACTTTGTTCAAGTTGCGGATTCTTAAGGTTTGAAAATAGATTATATCGGTAAAAGTCGGATTCTAAAGCATTGTAAATAGATGACTTTGTTCAAGTTGCGAGTTCTTAAGGTTTGAAAATAGATGATATCCTTTAAAGTCGGATTCTAAAGCATTGTAAATAGATGACTTTGTTCAAGTTGCGGATTCTTAAGGTTTGAAAATAGATGATATCGTTTAAAGTCGGATTCTAAAGCATTGTAAATAGATGACTTTGTTCAAGTTGCGGATTCTTAAGGTTTGAAAATAGATTATATCGTTTAAAGTCGGATTCTAAAGCATTGTTAATAAATGACTTTGTTCAAGTTGCGGATTCTTAAGGGGGTGAAAATAAATGATATCGTTTAAAGTCGGATTCTAAAGCGTTGTAAATAGATGACTTTGTTCAAGTTGCGGATTCTTAAGGTTTGAAAATAGAAGATAATGTTTAAAATAGGATTCAAAAGCATTGTAAATAGATGACTTCGTTCAAGTTGCGGATTCTTAAGGTTTTAAATCAGATGATATCGTTGCAAGTGTGATTCTAAAGCATTGTAAATAGATGACTTTGTTCAAGTTGCGGATTCTTAAGGTTTGAAAATAGATAATATCGTTTAAAGTCGGATTCTAAAGCATTGTAAATAGATGACTTTGTTCAAGTTACCGATTCTTACGGTTTGAAAATCGATGATGTCGGTTAAAGTGAGATTCTAAAGCATTGTAAATAGATGGCTTTCTTACAAATTGCCCGTTCTTAAGCTTTGAAAATAGATTATATCGTTTAAAGTCGGATTCTAAAGCATTGTAAATTGATCACTTTGTTTAAGTTGCAGATTCTTAAGATTTGAAAATAGATGATATTGTTGTAAGTCGGATTCTAAAGAATTGTAAATAGATGACATTGTTAAAGTTGTGGATTCTTAAGGTGTTAAAAAAGATGATAATGTTTAAAGTCGGATTCTAAAGCATTGTAAATAGATGACTTTGTTCAAGTTACGGATTCTAAAAGATTGAAAATCGATGATATCGTTTAAAGTCGGATTCTAAAACATTGTTAAAAGATGACTTTGTTCAAGTTGCGGATTCTTAAGGTTTGAAAATAGATGATATATTTTAAAGTCGGATTCCAAAGCATTGTAAATAAGTGACTTTGTTCAAGTTGCGGATTCTTAAAGTTTGAAAATAGATGATATCGTTAAAAGTCGGATTCTAAAGCATTGTAAATAGATGACATGTTCAAGTCGCCGATTCTTAAGCTTTGAAAATAGATGATATCGTTTAAAGTCGGATTCTAAAGCATTGTAAATAGATGACTTTGTTCAAGTTGCGAGTTCTTAAAGTTTAACACTAGATTATATCGTTTAAAGTCAGATTCTAACGCACTGTAAATAGATGACTTTGTTTAAGTTGCCGATTTTTAACGTTCGAAAAAAGGTGATATCGTTTACAATCGGATTCTAAAGCATTGTAAATAGATGACTTTGTTCAAGTTGCGGATTCTTGAGGTTTGAAAATAGAGTATATCGTTAATAGATTATATCGTTTAAAGTCGGATTCTAACGCACTGTAAATAGATGACTTTGTTTAAGTTGCCGATTCTAAACGTTCGAAAATAGGTGATATCGTTTAAAATCGGATTCTAAAGCATTGTAAATAGATGACTTTGTTCAAGTTGCGGATTCTCAAGGTTTGAAAATAGATGATATTGTTTAAAGTCAGGTTCTAATGAATTGTAAATAGATGACTTTGTTAAAGTTGAAGATTCTTTAGGTTTGAAAATAGATGATGATGTTTAAAGTCGGATTCTAAAGCATTGTAAATAGATGACTGAGTTCTAGTTGCCGATTCTTAAGGTTTTAAAATAGATGATATCGTTTAAAGTCGGATTCTAAAGCATTGTAAATAGATGACTTTGTTCAAGTTGCCGATTCTTAACGTTTGAAAATAGATGATATTGTTGTAAGTCGGATTCTAAAGATTTGTAAATAGATGACATTGTTAAAGTTGTGCATTCTTAAGGTGTGAAAAAAGATAATGATGTTTAAAGTCGGATTCTAAAGCATTGTAAATAGATAACTTTGTTCAAGTAGCAGATTCTTAATGTTTGAAAATAGATGATATCGTTTAAAGTGAGATTCTAAAGCATTGTAAATAGATGACTTAGTTCAAATTGCCGATTCTTTAGGTTTGAAAATAGATGATATCGTTTAAAGTCGGATTCTAAAGCATTGTAAATAGATGACTTTGTTCAAGCCTATTCTTAAGGTTTGAAAATAGATGATATCGTTTAAAGTGAGATTCTAAAGCATTGTAAATAGATGACTTAGTTCAAATTGCCGATTCTTAAGGTTTGAAAATAGATGATATCGTTTAAAGTCGGATTCTAAAGCATTGTAAATAGATGACTTAGTTCAAGTTGCGAGTTCTTTAGGTTTGAAAATAGATGATATCGTTTAAAGTCGGATTCTAAAGCATTGTAAATAGATGACTTTGTTCAAGTTGCCGATTCTTAAGCTTTGAAAATAGATGATATCGTTTAAAGTCGGATTCCAAAGCATTGTAAATAGATGACTTTGTTCAAGTTGCCGATTCTTAAGGTTTTAAAATAGATGATATCGTTTAAAGTCGGATTCTACAGCATTGTAAATAGATGATCTTGTTCAAGTGGCCGATACTTTAGGTTTGAAAATAGATGATATCGTTTAAAGTCGGATTCTAAAGCATTGTAAATAGATGACCTTGTTCAAGTTGCGGATTCTTAATGTTTGAAAATAGATGATATCGTTTTAAGTCGGATTCTAAAGCATTGTAAATAGATGACTTTGTTCAAGTTGCGGATTCTTAAGGTTTGAAAATAGATGATATCGTTTCAAGTCGGATTCTAAAGCATTGTAAACAGATGACTTTGTTCAAGTTGCCGATTCTTAAGGATTGAAAATAGATGATATCGTTTCAAGTCGGATTCTAAAGCATTGTAAATAGATGACTTTGTTAAAGTTGCGGATTCTTAAGGTTTTAAAATAGATGATATCGTTAAAAGTCGGATTCTAAAGTATTGTAAATAGATGACTTTGTTCAAGTTGCGGATTCTTGAGGTTTGAAAATAGATGATATCGTTTAAAGTCGGATTCTAAAGCATTGTAAATAGATGACTTTGTTCAAGTTGCGGATTCTTAAGGTTTGAAAATAGATGATATCGTTTAAAGTCAGATTCTAAAGCATTGTAAATAGATGACTTTGTTCAAATTGCGGATTCTCAAAGTTGTAAATAGATGATATCGTTTTAAATCGGATTCTAAAGCATTGTAAATAGATGACTTTGTTCAAGTTGCGAGTTCTTTAGGTTTGAAAATAGATGATAATGTTAAAAGTCGTGTTCTAAAGCATTGTAAATAGATGACTTTGTTCAAGTTACGGATTCTAAAAGTTTGAAAATCGATGATATCGTTTAAAGTCGGATTCTAAAACATTGTAAATAGATGACTTTGTTCAAGTTGCGGATTCTTAAGGTTTGAAAATAGATGATATATTTTAAAGTCGGATTCCAAAGCATTGTAAATAGATGACTTTGTTCAAGTTGCGGATTCTAAAAGTTTGAAAATAGATGATATCGTTAAAAGTCGGATTCTAAAGCATTGTAAATAGATGACATGTTCAAGTCGCCGATTCTTAAGCTTTGAAAATAGATGATATCGTTAAAAGTCGGATTCTAAAGCATTGTAAATAGATGAGTTTGTTCAAGTTGCGAGTTCTTAAAGTTTAACACTAGATTATATCGTTTAAAGTCAGATTCTAACTCACTGTAAATAGATGACTTTGTTTAAGTTGCCGATTTTTAACGTTCGAAAAAAGGTGATATCGTTAACAATCGGATTCTAAAGCATTGTAAATAGATGACTTTGTTCAAGTTGCGGATTCTTGAGGTTTGAAAATAGAGTATTTCGTTAATAGATTATATCGTTTAAAGTCGGATTCTAACGCACTGTAAATAGATGACTTTGTTTAAGTTGCCGATTCTTAACGTTCGAAAATAGGTGATATCGTTTAAAATCGGATTCTAAAGCATTGTAAATAGATGACTTTGTTCAAGTTGCGGATTCTCAAGGTTTGAAAATAGATGATATTGTTTAAAGTCAGGTTCTAATGAATTGTAAATAGATGACTTTGTTAAAGTTGAAGATTCTTAAGGTTTGAAAATAGATGATGATGTTTAAAGTCGGATTCTAAAGCATTGTAAATAGATGACTGAGTTCTAGTTGCCGATTCTTATGGTTTGAAAATAGATGATATCGTTTAAAGTCGGATTCTAAAGCATTGTAAATAGATGACTTTGTTCAAGTTGCCGATTCTTAACGTTTGAAAATAGATGATATTGTTGTAAGTCGGATTCTAAAGATTTGTAAATAGATGACATTGTTAAAGTTGTGCATTCTTAAGGTGTGAAAAAAGATGATGATGTTTAAAGTCGGATTCTAAAGCATTGTAAATAAATAACTTTGTTCAAGTTGCGAATTCTTAAGGTTTGAAAATAGATGATATTGTTTAAAGTCGGATTCTAAAGCATTGTAAATAGATGACTTAGTTCAAATTGCCGATTCTTAAGGTTTGAAAATAGATGATATCGTTTAAAGTCGGATTCTAAAGCATTGTAAATAGATGACTTTGTTCAAGCCTATTCTTAAGGTTTGAAAATAGATGATATCGTTTAAAGTGAGATTCTAAAGCATTGTAAATAGATGACTTAGTTCAAATTGCCGATTCTTAAGGTTTGAAAATAGATGATATCGTTTAAAGTCGGATTCTAAAGCATTGTAAATAGATGACTTAGTTCAAGTTGCGAGTTCTTTAGGTTTGAAAATAGATGATATCGTTTAAAGTCGGATTCTAAAGCATTGTAAATAGATGACTTTGTTCAAGTTGCCGATTCTTAACCTTTGAAAATAGATGATATCGTTTAAAGTCGGATTCCAAAGCATTGTAAGTAGATGACAGTGTTCAAGTTACCGATTCTTAGAGTATGAAAATAGATGATATCGTTTAAAGTTCGATTCTTAAGCTTTGTAAATAGATGACTTTGTTCAAATTGCCGATTCTTAAGGATTGAAAATAGAGGATATCGTTTAAAGTCGGATTCTAAAGCATTGTAAATAGATGACTTTTTTCAAGTTGCCGATACTTAAGGATTGAAAATAGATGATATCGGTTAAAGTCGGATTCTAAAGCATTGTAAATAGATGACTTTGTTCAAGTTGCGGACTCTGATAGTTTGATAATAGATTATATCGTTTAAAGTCGGATTCTAAAGAATTGTTAATAGATGACTTTGTTCAAATTGCGGATTCTTAAGGTTTGTAAATATATGATATTGTTTTAAGTCGGATTCTAAAGCATTGTAAATAGATGACTTTGTTCAAGTTGCGGATTCTTAAGGTTTGAAAATAGATGATATCGTTTAAAGTCGGATTCTAAAGCATTGTAAATAGATGACTGTGTTCAAGTTTCGGATTCTTAAGGTTTGAAAATAGATGATATCGTTTAAGATCGGATTCCAAACCATTGTAAATAGATGACTTTGTTAAGTTGCGGATTCTTAAGGTTTTAAAATAGATGATATCGTTTAAAGTCGGATTCTACAGCATTGTAAATAGATGACTTTGTTCAAGTGGCCGATACTTTAGGTTTGAAAATAGATGATATCGTTTAAAGTCGGATTCTAAAGCATTGTAAATAGATTACTTTGTTCAAGTGGCGGACTCTTAATGTTTGAAAATAGATGATATTGTTTAAAGTACGATTCTAAAGCATTGTAAGTAGATAACTTTATTACAGTTGCGGATTCTTAAGGTTTGAAAATAGATGACATTGTTTAAAGTCGCATTCAAAAGCATTGTAAATAGATGACTTTGTTCAAGTTGCGGATTCTTAAGGTTTTAAAATAGATGATATCGGTTAAAGTCGGATTCTAAAGCATTGTAAATAGATAACTTTGTTCAAGTTGCGGATTCTTAAGGTTTGAAAATAGATGATATCGTTTAAAGTCGGATTCTAAAGCATTGTAAATAGATAACTTTGTTCAAGTTGCGGATTCTTAAGGTTTGAAAATAGATGATATCGTTTAAAGTCGGATTCTAAAGCATTGTAAATAGATGACTTTGTTCAAGTTGCGGATTCTTAAGGTTTGAAAATAGATGATATCGTTTAAAGTCGGATTCTAAAGCATTGGAAATAAATGACTTTGTTCAAGTTGCGGATTCTTAAGGTTTGAAAATAGATGATATCGTTTAAAGTCGGATTATAAAGCATTGTAAATAGATAACTTTGTTCAAGTTGCGGATTCTTTAGGTTTGAAAATAGATGATATCGTTTAAAGTCGGATTCTAAAGCATTGTAAATAGATGACTTTGTTCAAGTTGCCGATTCTTAAGCTTTGAAAATAGATGATATCGTTTAAAGTCGGATTCCAAGGCATTGTAAATAGATGACTTTGTTCAAGTTGCCGATTCGTAAGGTTTTTAAATAGATGATATCGTTTCAAGTCGGATTCTAAAGCATTGTTAATTAACGACTTGTTCAAGTCGCCGATTCTCAAGCTTTGAAAATAGATGATATCTTTTAAAGTCGGATTCTAAAGCACTGTAAATAGATGACTTTGTTCAAGTTGCCGATTCTTAAGGTTTGAAAATAGATGATATCGTTTAAAGTTCGATTCTTAAGCATTGTAAATAGATGACTTTGTTCAAGTTGCCGATTCTTAAGGATTGAAAATAGATGATATCGTTTAAAGTCGGATTCTAAAGCATTGTAAATAGATGACTTTGTTCAAGTTGCCGATACTTAAGGATTGAAAATAGATGATATCGGTTAAAGTCGGATTCTAAAGCATTGTATATAGAGTACTTTGTTCAAGTTGCGGACTCTGATTGTTTGAAAATAGATTATATCGTTTAAAGTCGGATTCTAAAGCATTGTTAATAGATGATTTTGTTCAAGTTGCAGATTCTTAAGGTTTGAAAATAGATGATATTGTTTTAAGTCGGATTCTAAAGCATTGTAAATAGATGACTTTGTTCAAGTTGCGGATTCTTAAGGTTTGAAAATAGATGATATCGTTTAAAGTCGGATTCTAAAGCATTGTAAATAGATGACTGTGTTCAAGTTGCGGATTCTTAAAGTGTGAAAATAGATGATATCGTTTAAGATCGGATTCCAAACCATTGTAAATAGATGACTTTGTTAAGTTGCGGATTCTTAAGGTTTTAAAATAGATGATATCGTTTAAAGTCGGATTCTACAGCATTGTAAATAGATGACTTTGTTCAAGTGGCCGATACTTTAGGTTTGAAAATAGATGATATGGTTTATAGTCGGATTCTAAAGCATTGTAAATAGATGACTTTGTTCAAGTTGCGGATTCTTAAGGTTTGAAAATAGATGATATCGTTTAAAGTCGGATTCTAAAGCATTGTAAATAGATGACTGTGTTCAAGTTTCGGATTCTTAAGGTTTGAAAATAGATGATATCGTTTAAGATCGGATTCCAAACCATGGTAAATAGATGACTTTGTAAAGTTGCGGATTCTTAAGGTTTTAAAATAGATGATATCGTTTAAAGTCGGATTCTACAGCATTGTAAATAGATGACTTTGTTCAAGTGGCCGATACTTTAGGTTTGAAAATAGATGATATCGTTTAAAGTCGGATTCTAAAGCATTGTAAATAGATGACTTTGTTCAAGTGGCGGACTCTTAATGTTTGAAAATAGATGATATTGTTTAAAGTACGATTTTAAAGCATTGTAAGTAGATGACTTTATTACAGTTGCGGATTCTTAAGGTTTGAAAATAGATGACATTGTTTAAAGTCGCATTCTAAAGCATTGTAAATAGATGACTTTGTTCAAGTGGCGGATTTTTAAGGTTTGAAAATAGATGATATCGGTTAAAGTCGGATTCTAAAGCATTGTAAATAGATAACTTTGTTCAAGTTGCGGATTCTTAAGGTTTGAAAATAGATGATATCGTTTAAAGTCGGATTCTAAAGCATTGTAAATAGATAACTTTGTTTAAGTTGCGGATTCTTAAGGTTTGAAAATAGATGATATCGTTTAAAGTCGGATTCTAAAGCATTGTAAATAGATGACTTTGTTCAAGTTGCGGATTCTTAAGGTTTGAAAATAGATGATATCGTTTAAAGTCGGATTCTAAAGCATTGGAAATAAATGACTTTGTTCAAGTTGCGGATTCTTAAGGTTTGAAAATAGATGATATCGTTTAAAGTCGGATTATAAAGCATTGTAAATAGATAACTTTGTTCAAGTTGCGGATTCTTTAGGTTTGAAAATAGATGATATCGTTTAAAGTCGGATTCTAAAGCATTGTAAATAGATGACTTTGTTCAAGTTGCCGATTCTTAAGCTTTGAAAATAGATGATATCGTTTAAAGTCGGATTCCAAGGCATTGTAAATAGATGACTTTGTTCAAGTTGCCGATTCGTAAGGTTTTTAAATAGATGATATCGTTTCAAGTCGGATTCTAAAGCATTGTTAATTAACGACTTGTTCAAGTCGCCGATTCTCAAGCTTTGAAAATAGATGATATCTTTTAAAGTCGGATTCTAAAGCACTGTAAATAGATGACTTTGTTCAAGTTGCCGATTCTTAAGGTTTGAAAATAGATGATATCGTTTAAAGTCGGATTCTAAAGCATTGTAAATAGATGACTTTGTTCAAGTTGCCGATACTTAAGGATTGAAAATAGATGATATCGGTTAAAGTCGGATTCTAAAGCATTGTATATAGAGTACTTTGTTCAAGTTGCGGACTCTGATAGTTTGAAAATAGATTATATCGTTTAAAGTCGGATTCTAAAGCATTGTTAATTGATGATTTTGTTCAAGTTGCAGATTCTTAAGGTTTGAAAATAGATGATATTGTTTTAAGTCGGATTCTAAAGCATTGTAAATAGATGACTTTGTTCAAGTTGCGGATTCTTAAGGTTTGAAAATAGATGATATCGTTTAAAGTCGGATTCTAAAGCATTGTAAATAGATGACTGTGTTCAAGTTGCGGATTCTTAAGGTTTGAAAATAGATGATATCGTTTAAGATCGGATTCCAAACCATTGTAAATAGATGACTTTGTTAAGTTGCGGATTCTTAAGGTTTTAAAATAGATGATATCGTTTAAAGTCGGATTCTACAGCATTGTAAATAGATGACTTTGTTCAAGTGGCCGATACTTTAGGTTTGAAAATAGATGATATGGTTTATAGTCGGATTCTAAAGCATTGTAAATAGATGACTTTGTTCAAGTGGCGGACTCTTAAGGTTTGAAAATAGATGACATTGTTTAAAGTCGCATTCTAAAGCATTGTAAATAGATGACTTTGTTCAAGTTGCGGATTCTTAAGGTTTGAAAATAGATGATATCGGTTAAAGTCGGATTCTAAAGCATTGTAAATAGATAACTTTGTTCAAGTTGCGGATTCTTAAGGTTTGAAAATAGATGATATTGTTTAAAGTCGGATTCTAAAGCATTGTAAATAGATAACTTTGTTCAAGTTGCGGATTCTTAAGGTTTGAAAATAGATGATATCGTTAAAAGTCGGATTCTAAAGCATTGTAAATAGATGAGTTTGTTCAAGTTGCGAGTTCTTAAAGTTTAACACTAGATTATATCGTTTAAAGTCAGATTCTAACTCACTGTAAATAGATGACTTTGTTTAAGTTGCCGATTTTTAACGTTCGAAAAAAGGTGATATCGTTTACAATCGGATTCTAAAGCATTGTAAATAGATGACTTTGTTCAAGGTACCGATTTTTAAGCTTTGAAAAAAGGTGATATCGTTTAAAGTCGGATTCCAAGGCATTGTAAATAGATGACTTTGTTCAAGTTGCGGATTCTTAAGGTTTGAAAATAGATGATATCGTTTAAAGTCGGATTCTTAAGCATTGTAAATAGATGACTTGTTTAAGTTGCCGATTCTTAAGCTTTGAAAATAGATGATATGGTTTAAATTCGGAATCTAAAGCATTGTAAATAGATGACTTTGTTCAAGTTGCGGATTCTTAAGGTTTGAAAATAGATGATATCGTTTAAAGTCGGATTCTAAAGCATTGTAAATAGATGACTTTGTTCAAGTGGCGGACTCTTAAGGTTTGAAAATAGATGATATTGTTTAAAGTACGATTCTAAAGCATTGTAAGTAGATGACCTTATTACAGTTGCGGATTCTTAAGGTTTGAAAATAGATGATATCGTTTAAAGTCGGATTCTTAAGCATTGTAAATAGATGACTTGTTTAAGTTGCCGATTCTTAAGCTTTGAAAATAGATGATATGGTTTAAATTCGGATTCTAAAGCATTGTAAATAGATGACTTTGTTCAAGTTGCGGATTCTTAAGGTTTGAAAATAGATGATATCGTTTAAAGTCGGATTCTAAAGCATTGTACATAGATGACTTTGTTCAAGTGGCGGACTCTTAAGGTTTGAAAATAGATGATATTGTTTAAAGTACGATTCTAAAGCATTGTAAGTAGATGACTTTATTACAGTTGCGGATTCTTAAGGTTTGAAAATAGATGACATTGTTTAAAGTCGCATTCTAAAGCATTGTAAATAGATGACTTTGTTCAAGTTGCGGATTCTTAAGGTTTGAAAATAGATGATATCGGTTAAAGTCGGATTCTAAAGCATTGTAAATAGATAACTTTGTTCAAGTTGCGGATTCTTAAGGTTTGAAAATAGATGATATCGTTTAAAGTCGGATTCTAAAGCATTGTAAATAGATAACTTTGTTCAAGTTGCGGATTCTTAAGGTTTGAAAATAGATGATATCGTTTAAAGTCGGATTCTAAAGCATTGTGAATAGATGACTTTGTTCAAGTTGCGGATTCTTAAGGTTTGAAAATAGATGATATCGGTTAAAGTCGGATTCTAAAGCATTGTAAATAGATAACTTTGTTCAAGTTGCGGATTCTTAAGGTTTGAAAATAGATGATATCGTTTAAAGTCGGATTCTAAAGCATTGTAAATACATAACTTTGTTCAAGTTGCGGATTCTTAAGGTTTGAAAATAGACGATATCGTTTAAAGTCGGATTCTAAAGCATTGTAAATAGATGACTTTGTTCAAGTTGCGGATTCTTAAGGTTTGAAAATAGATGATATCGTTTAAAGTAGGATTCTAAAGCATTGTAAATTAATGACTTTGTTCAAGTTGCGGATTCTTAAGGTTTGAAAATAGATGATATCGTTTAAAGTCGGATTCTAAAGCATTGTAAATAGATTACTTTGTTCAAGTTGCGGATTCTTAAGGTTTGAAAATAGAAGATAATGTTTAAAGTAGGATTCAAAAGCATTGTAAATAGATGACTTCGTTCAATTTGCGGATTCTTAAAGTTTGAAAATCGATGATATCGTTTGAAGTCGGATTCTAAAGCATTGTAAATAGATGACTTTGTTCAAGGTACCGATTATTAAGCTTTGAAAAAAGGTGATATCCTTTAAAGTCGGATTCCAAGGCATTGTAAATAGATGACTTTGTTCAAGTTGCGGATTATTAAGGTTTGAAAATAGATGATATCGTTTAAAGTCGGATTCTTAAGCATTGTAAATAGATGACTTGTTTAAGTTGCCGATTCTTAAGCTTTGAAAATAGATGATATGGTTTAAATTCGGAATCTAAAGCATTGTAAATAGATGACTTTGTTCAAGTTGCGGATTCTTAAGGTTTGAAAATAGATGATATCGTTTAAAGTCGGATTCTAAAGCATTGTAAATAGATGACTTTGTTCAAGTGGCGGACTCTTAAGGTTTGAAAATAGATGATATTGTTTAAAGTACGATTCTAAAGCATTGTAAGTAGATGACCTTATTACAGTTGCGGATTCTTAAGGTTTGAAAATAGATGATATCGTTTAAAGTCGGATTCTTAAGCATTGTAAATAGATGACTTGTTTAAGTTGCCGATTCTTAAGCTTTGAAAATAGATGATATGGTTTAAATTCGGATTCTAAAGCATTGTAAATAGATGACTTTGTTCAAGTTGCGGATTCTTAAGGTTTGAAAATAGATGATATCGTTTAAAGTCGGATTCTAAAGCATTGTACATAGATGACTTTGTTCAAGTGGCGGACTCTTAAGGTTTGAAAATAGATGATATTGTTTAAAGTACGATTCTAAAGCATTGTAAGTAGATGACTTTATTACAGTTGCGGATTCTTAAGGTTTGAAAATAGATGACATTGTTTAAAGTCGCATTCTAAAGCATTGTAAATAGATGACTTTGTTCAAGTTGCGGATTCTTAAGGTTTGAAAATAGATGATATCGGTTAAAGTCGGATTCTAAAGCATTGTAAATAGATAACTTTGTTCAAGTTGCGGATTCTTAAGGTTTGAAAATAGATGATATCGTTTAAAGTCGGATTCTAAAGCATTGTAAATAGATAACTTTGTTCAAGTTGCGGATTCTTAAGGTTTGAAAATAGATGATATCGTTTAAAGTCGGATTCTAAAGCATTGTGAATAGATGACTTTGTTCAAGTTGCGGATTCTTAAGGTTTGAAAATAGATGATATCGGTTAAAGTCGGATTCTAAAGCATTGTAAATAGATAACTTTGTTCAAGTTGCGGATTCTTAAGGTTTGAAAATAGATGATATCGTTTAAAGTCGGATTCTAAAGCATTGTAAATACATAACTTTGTTCAAGTTGCGGATTCTTAAGGTTTGAAAATAGACGATATCGTTTAAAGTCGGATTCTAAAGCATTGTAAATAGATGACTTTGTTCAAGTTGCGGATTCTTAAGGTTTGAAAATAGATGATATCGTTTAAAGTAGGATTCTAAAGCATTGTAAATTAATGACTTTGTTCAAGTTGCGGATTCTTAAGGTTTGAAAATAGATGATATCGTTTAAAGTCGGATTCTAAAGCATTGTAAATAGATTACTTTGTTCAAGTTGCGGATTCTTAAGGTTTGAAAATAGAAGATAATGTTTAAAGTAGGATTCAAAAGCATTGTAAATAGATGACTTCGTTCAATTTGCGGATTCTTAAAGTTTGAAAATCGATGATATCGTTTGAAGTCGGATTCTAAAGCATTGTAAATAGATGACTTTGTTCAAGGTACCGATTATTAAGCTTTGAAAAAAGGTGATATCCTTTAAAGTCGGATTCCAAGGCATTGTAAATAGATGACTTTGTTCAAGTTGCGGATTATTAAGGTTTGAAAATAGATGATATCGTTTAAAGTCGGATTCTTAAGCATTGTAAATAGATGACTTGTTTAAGTTGCCGATTCTTAAGCTTTGAAAATAGATGATATGGTTTAAATTCGGATTCTAAAGCATTGTAAATAGATGACTTTGTTCAAGTTGCGGATTCTTAAGGTTTGAAAATAGATGATATCGTTTAAAGTCGGATTCTAAAGCATTGTAAATAGATGACTTTGTTCAAGTGGCGGACTCTTAAGGTTTGAAAATAGATGATATTGTTTAAAGTACGATTCTAAAGCATTGTAAGTAGATGACTTTATTACAGTTGCGGATTCTTAAGGTTTGAAAATAGATGACATTGTTTAAAGTCGCATTCTAAAGCATTGTAAATAGATGACTTTGTTCAAGTTGCGGATTCTTAAGGTTTGAAAATAGATGATATCGGTTAAAGTCGGATTCTAAAGCATTGTAAATAGATAACTTTGTTCAAGTTGCGGATTCTTAAGGTTTGAAAATAGATGATATCGTTTAAAGTCGGATTCTAAAGCATTGTAAATAGATAACTTTGTTCAAGTTGCGGATTCTTAAGGTTTGAAAATAGATGATATCGTTTAAAGTCGGATTCTAAAGCATTGTGAATAGATGACTTTGTTCAAGTTGCGGATTCTTAAGGTTTGAAAATAGATGATATCGGTTAAAGTCGGATTCTAAAGCATTGTAAATAGATAACTTTGTTCCAGTTGCGGATTCTTAAGGTTTGAAAATAGATGATATCGTTTAAAGTCGGATTCTAAAGCATTGTAAATACATAACTTTGTTCAAGTTGCGGATTCTTAAGGTTTGAAAATAGACGATATCGTTTAAAGTCGGATTCTAAAGCATTGTAAATAGATGACTTTGTTCAAGTTGCGGATTCTTAAGGTTTGAAAATAGATGATATCGTTTAAAGTAGGATTCTTAAGCATTGTAAATTAATGACTTTGTTCAAGTTGCGGATTCTTAAGGTTTGAAAATAGATGATATCGTTTAAAGTCGGATTCTAAAGCATTGTAAATAGATTACTTTGTTCAAGTAACGGTTTCTTAAGGTTTGAAAATAGAAGATAATGTTTAAAGTAGGATTCAAAAGCATTGTAAATAGATGACTTCGTTCAAGTTGCGGATTCTTAAGGTTTGAAAATCGATGATATCGTTTGAAGTCGGATTCTAAAGCATTGTAAATAGATGACTTTGTTCAAGGTACCGATTTTTAAGCTTTGAAAAAAGGTGATATCGTTTAAAGTCGGATTCCAAGGCATTGTAAATAGATGACTTTGTTCAAGTTGCGGATTCTTAAGGTTTGAAAATAGATGATATCGTTTAAAGTCGGATTCTTAAGCATTGTAAATAGATGACTTGTTCAAGTTGCCGATTCTTAAGCTTTGAAAATAGATGATATGGTTTAAAGTCGGATTCTAAAGCATTGTAAATAGATGACTTTGTTCAAGTTGCGGATTCTTAAGGTTTGAAAATAGATGATATCGTTTAAAGTCGGATTCTAAAGCATTGTAAATAGATGACTTTGTTCAAGTTGCGGACTCTTAAGGTTTGAAAATAGATGATATTGTTTAAAGTACGATTCTAAAGCATTGTAAGTAGATGACTTTATTACAGTTGTGGATTCTTAAGGTTTGAAAATAGATGACATTGTTTAAAGTCGCATTCTAAAGCATTGTAAATAGATGACTTTGTTCAAGTTGCGGATGTTTAAGGTTTGAAAATAGATGATATCGGTTAAAGTCGGATTCTAAAGCATTGTAAATAGATGACTTTGTTCAAGTTGCGGATTCTTAAGGTTTGGAAATAGATTATATCGTTTAAAGTCGGATTCTAAAGCATTGTAAATAGATGACTTTGTTCAAGTTGCGGATTCTTAAGGTTTGAAAATAGATGATATCGTTTAAAGTCGGATTCTAAAGCATTGTAAATAGATGACTTTGTTCAAGTTGCGGATTCTTAAGGTTTGAAAATAGAAGATAATGTTTGAAGTTGGATTCAAAAGCATTGTAAATAGATGACTTCGTTCAAGTTGCGGATTCTTAAGGTTTTAAATCAGATGATATCGTTGCAAGTGTGATTCTAAAGCATTGTAACTTGATGACTTTGTTCAAGTTGCGGATTCTTAAGGTTTTAAAATCGATGATATCGTTTAAAGTCGGATTCTAAAGCATTGTAAATAGATGACTTTGTTCAAGGTACCGATTCTTAAGCTTTGAAAATAGATGATATCGTTTTAAGTCGGATTCTAAAGCATTGTAAATAGATGACTTTGTTCAAGTTGCGGATTCTTAAGCTTTGAAAATAGATGATATCGTTTAAAGTCGAGTTCTAAAGTATTGTAAATAGATGACTTTGTTCAAGTGTCGGATTCTTTAGGTTTTAAAATAGATGATATCGTTTAAAGTCGGATTCTAAAGCATGGTAAATAGATGACTTTGTTCAAGTTGCGGACTCTGATAGTTGTAAAATAGATTATATCGTTTAAAGTCGGATTCTACAGCATTGTAAATAGATGACTGTGTTCAAGTTGCGGATTCTTAAGGTTTGAAAATAGATGATATCGTTTAAGATCGGATTCCAAACCATTGTAAATAGATGACTTTGTTAAGTTGCGGATTCTTAAGGTTTGAAAATAGATGATATCGTTTAAGGTCGTATTCTACAGCATTGTAAATAGATGACTTTGTTCAAGTGGCCGATACTTTAGGTTTGAAAATAGATGATATCGTTTAAAGTCGGATGCTAAAGCATTGTAAATAGATGACCTTGTTCAAGTTGCGGATGCTTGATGTTTGAAAATAGATGACATAGTTTAAAGTCGGATTCTAAAGCATTGTAAATAGATGACTTTGTTCAAGTAGTGGATTCTTAAGGTTTGAAAATAGATGATATCGTTTAAAGTCGGATTCTAAAGCATTGTAAATAGATGACTTTGGTCAAGTGGCGGACTCTTAAGGTTTGAAAATAGATGATATTGTTTAAAGTACGATTCTAAAGACTTGTAAGTAGATGACTTTATTACAGTTGCGGATTCTTAAGGTTTGAAAATAGATGACATTGTTTAAAGTCACATTCTAAAGCATTGTAAATAGATGACTTTGTTCAAGTTGCGGATTCTTAAGGTTTGAAAATAGATGATATCGGTTAAAGTTTAATTCTAAAGCATTGTAAATAGATGACTTTGTTCAAGTTGCGGACTCTTAAGGTTTGAAAATAGATGATATTGTTTAAAGTACGATTCTAAAGCATTGTAAGTAGATGACTTTATTACAGTTGTGGATTCTTAAGGTTTGAAAATAGATGACATTGTTTAAAGTCGCATTCTAAAGCATTGTAAATAGATGACTTTGTTCAAGTTGCGGATGTTTAAGGTTTGAAAATAGATGATATCGGTTAAAGTCGGATTCTAAAGCATTGTAAATAGATGACTTTGTTCAAGTTGCGGATTCTTAAGGTTTGGAAATAGATTATATCGTTTAAAGTCGGATTCTAAAGCATTGTAAATAGATGACTTTGTTCAAGTTGCGGATTCTTAAGGTTTGAAAATAGATGATATCGTTTAAAGTCGGATTCTAAAGCATTGTAAATAGATGACTTTGTTCAAGTTGCGGATTCTTAAGGTTTGAAAATAGAAGATAATGTTTGAAGTTGGATTCAAAAGCATTGTAAATAGATGACTTCGTTCAAGTTGCGGATTCTTAAGGTTTTAAATCAGATGATATCGTTGCAAGTGTGATTCTAAAGCATTGTAACTTGATGACTTTGTTCAAGTTGCGGATTCTTAAGGTTTTAAAATCGATGATATCGTTTAAAGTCGGATTCTAAAGCATTGTAAATAGATGACTTTGTTCAAGGTACCGATTCTTAAGCTTTGAAAATAGATGATATCGTTTTAAGTCGGATTCTAAAGCATTGTAAATAGATGACTTTGTTCAAGTTGCGGATTCTTAAGCTTTGAAAATAGATGATATCGTTTAAAGTCGAGTTCTAAAGTATTGTAAATAGATGACTTTGTTCAAGTGTCGGATTCTTTAGGTTTTAAAATAGATGATATCGTTTAAAGTCGGATTCTAAAGCATGGTAAATAGATGACTTTGTTCAAGTTGCGGACTCTGATAGTTGTAAAATAGATTATATCGTTTAAAGTCGGATTCTACAGCATTGTAAATAGATGACTGTGTTCAAGTTGCGGATTCTTAAGGTTTGAAAATAGATGATATCGTTTAAGATCGGATTCCAAACCATTGTAAATAGATGACTTTGTTAAGTTGCGGATTCTTAAGGTTTGAAAATAGATGATATCGTTTAAGGTCGTATTCTACAGCATTGTAAATAGATGACTTTGTTCAAGTGGCCGATACTTTAGGTTTGAAAATAGATGATATCGTTTAAAGTCGGATGCTAAAGCATTGTAAATAGATGACCTTGTTCAAGTTGCGGATGCTTGATGTTTGAAAATAGATGACATAGTTTAAAGTCGGATTCTAAAGCATTGTAAATAGATGACTTTGTTCAAGTAGTGGATTCTTAAGGTTTGAAAATAGATGATATCGTTTAAAGTCGGATTCTAAAGCATTGTAAATAGATGACTTTGGTCAAGTGGCGGACTCTTAAGGTTTGAAAATAGATGATATTGTTTAAAGTACGATTCTAAAGACTTGTAAGTAGATGACTTTATTACAGTTGCGGATTCTTAAGGTTTGAAAATAGATGACATTGTTTAAAGTCACATTCTAAAGCATTGTAAATAGATGACTTTGTTCAAGTTGCGGATTCTTAAGGTTTGAAAATAGATGATATCGGTTAAAGTTTAATTCTAAAGCATTGTAAATAGATGACTTTGTTGAAGTTGCCGATTCTTAAGCTTGGAAAATAGATGATATCGTTAAAAGTCGGATTCCAAAGCATTGTAAATAAATGACTTTGTTCAAGTTGCGGATTCTTAAGGTTTGAAAATAGATGATATCGGTTAAAGTCGGATTCCAAAGCATTGTAAATAAATGACTTTGTTCAAGTTGCGGATTCTTAAGGTTTGAAAATAGATGATATCGTTTAAAGTCGGATTCTAAAGTATTGTAAATAAATGACTTTGTTCAAGTTGCGGATTCTTAAGGTTTGAAAATAGATGATATCGTTTAAAGTCGGATTCTAAAGCATTGTAAATAGATGACTGTGTTCAAGTTGCGGATTCTTAAGGTTTGAAAATAGATGATATCGTTTAAAGTCGGATTCTAACGCATTGTAAATACATGACTTTGTTCAAGTTTCGGATGCTTGATGTTTTAAAATAGATGACATAGTTCAAAGTGGGATTCTAAAGCATTGTAAATAGATGACTTTGTTCAAGTTGCGGACTCTTAAGGTTTGAAAATAGATGATATCGTTTAAAGTCGGATTCTAAAGCATTGTAAATAGATAGCTTTTTTCAAGTTGCCGATTCTTAAGGATTGAAAATAGATGATATCGTTTAAAGTCGGATTCTAAAGCATTGTAAATAGATGACTTTGTACAAGTTACCGATACTTAAGGATTGAAAATAGATAATATCGGTTAAAGTCGGATTCTAAAGCATTGTAAATAGATGACTTTGTTCAAGTTGCGGACTCTGATAGTTTGAAAATATATTATATCGTTTAAAGTCGGATTCTAAAGCATTGTTAATACATGACTTTGTTCAAGTTGCGGATTCTTAAGGTTTGAAAATAGACGATATTGTTTTAAGTCGGATTCTAAAGCATTGTAAATACATGACTTTGTTCAAGTTGCGGATACTTAAGGTTTGAAAATAGATGATATCGTTTAAAGTCGGATTCTAAAGCATTGTAAATAGATGACTGTGTTCAAGTTGCGGATTCTTAAGGTTTGAAAATAGATGATATCGTTTAAAGTCGGATTCTAACGCATTGTAAATAGATGACTTTGTTCAAGTTGCGGATGCTTGATGTGTGAAATTAGATGACATAGTTTAAAGTCGGATTCTAAAGCATTGTAAATAGATGACTTTGTTCAAGTTGCGGATTCTTAAGGTTTGAAAATAGATGATATCGTTTAAAGTCGGATTCTAAAGCATTGTAAATAGAGGACTTTGTTCAAGTGGCGGACTCTTAAGGTTTGAAATAGATGATATTGTTAAAAGTACGATTCTAAAGCATTGTAAGTAGATGACTTTATTACAGTTGCGGATTTTTAAGGTTTGAAAATAGATGACATTGTTTAAAGTCGCATTCTAAAGCATTGTAAATAGATGACTTTGTTCAAGTTTCGGATTCTTAAGGTTTGAAAATAGATGATATCGGTTAAAGTCGGATTCTAAAGCATTGTAAATAGATGACTTTGTCGAAGTTGCGGATTCTTAAGGTTTGAAAATAGATGATATCGTTTAAAGTAGGATCTTAACGCATTGTAAATAGATGACTTTGTTCAAGTTGCGGATTCTTAAGGTTTTAAAATAGATGATATCGTTTAAAGTCGGATTCTAAAGCATTGTAAATAGATGACTTTGTTCAAGTTGCGGATTCTTAAGGTTTGAAAATAGATGATATCGTTTAAAGTCGGATTCTAAAGCATTGTAAATAAATGACTTTGTTCAAGTTGCGGATTCTTAAGGTTTGAAAATAGATGATATCGTTTAAAGTCGGATTCTAAAGTATTTTAAATAGATGACTTTGTTCAAGTTGCGAATTCTTAAGGTTTAAAAATAGATGATATCGTTTAAAGTCGGATTCTACAGCATTGTAAATAGATGACTTTGTTCAAGTTGCGGATTCTTAAAATTTGCCAATAGATGATATCGTTTAAAGTCGGATTCTAAAGCATTGTAAATAGATGACTTTGTTCAAATTGCGGATTCTTAAGGTTTGAAAATAGATGATATCGTTTAAAATCGGATTCTAAAGCATTGTAAATAGATGACTTTGTTCAAGTTGCGAGTTCTTTAGGTTTGAAAATAGATGATATCGTTTAAAGTCGGATTCTTAAGCATTGTAAATAAATGACTTTGTTGAAGTTGCCGATTCTTAAGCTTTGAAAATAGATGATATCGTTTAAAGTCGGATTCCAAAGCATTGTAAATAGATGACTTTGTTCAAGTTGCCGATTCTCAAGGTTTTAAAATAGATGATATCGGTTAAAGTCGGATTCTAAAGCATTGTAAATAGATGACTTTGTTCAAGTTGCCGATACTTAAGGATTGAAAATAGATGATATCGGTTAACTTCGGATTCTAAAGCGTTGTAAATAGATGACTGTGTTCAAGTTGCGGACTCTGATAGTTTGAAAATAGATTATATCGTTTAAAATCGGATTCTAAAGCATTGTTAATAGATGACTTTGTTCAAGTTGCGGATTCTTAAGGTTTGAGAATAGATGATATTGTTTTAAGTCGGATTCTAAAGCATTGTAAATAGATGACTTTGTTCAAGTTGCGGATTCTTAAGGTTTGAAAATAGATGATATCGTTTAAAGTCGGATTCTAAAGCATTGTAAATAGATGACTGTGTTCAAGTTGCGGATTCTTAAGGTTTTTAAAATAGATGATATCGTTTAAAGTCGGATTCTACAGCATTGTAAATAGATGACTTTGTTCAAGTGGCCGATACTTTAGGTTTGAAAATAGATGATATCGTTTATAGTCGGATTCTAAAGCATTGTAAATAGATGACCTTGTTCAAGTTGCGGATGCTTGATATTTGAAAATAGATGACATAGTTTAAAGTCGGATTCTAAAGCATTGTAAATAGATGACTTTGTTCAAGTTGCGGATTCTTAAGGTTTGAAAATAGATGATATCGTTTAAAGTCGGATTCTAAAGCATTGTAAATAGATGACTTTGTTCAAGTGGCGGACTTTTTAGGTTTGAAAATAGATGATATTGTTTAAAGTACGATTCTAAAGCATTGTAAGTAGATGACTTTATTACAGTTGCGGATTCTTAAGGTTTGAAAATAGATGACATTGTTTAAAGTCGCATTCTAAAGCATTGTAAATTAATGACTTTGTTCAAGTTGCGGATTCTTAAGGTTTGAAAATAGATGATATCGGTTAAAGTCGGATTCTAAAGCATTGTAAATAGATGACTTTGTTCAAGTGGCGGATTCTTAAGGTTTGAAAATAGATGATATCGTTTAAAGTCGGATTCTAAAGCATTGTAAATAAATGACTTTGTTCAAGTTGCTGATTCTTAAGGTTTGAAAATAGATGATATCGTTTAAAGTCGGATTCTAAAGCATTGTAAATAGATGATTTTGTTCAAGTTGCGGATTCTTAAGGTTTGAAAATAGAAGATAATGTTTAAAGTAGGATTAAAAAGCATTGTAAATAGATGACTTCGTTCAAGTTGCGGATTCTTAAGGTTTGAAAATCGATGATATCGTTTGAAGTCGGATTCTAAAGCATTGTAAATAGATGACTTTGTTCAAGGTACCGATTTTTAAGCTGGAAAAAAAGGTGATATCGTTTAAAGTCGGATTCCAAGGCATTGTAAATAGATGACTTTGTTCAAGTTGCGGATTCTTAAGGTTTGTAAAATAGATGATATCGTTTAAAGTCGGATTCTTAAGCATTGTAAATAGATGACTTGTTCAAGTGGCCGATTCTTAAGCTTTGAAAATAGATGATATGGTTTAAAGTCGGATTCTTAAGCATTGTAAATAGATGACTTTGTTCAAGTTGCGGATTCTTAAGGTTTGAAAATAGATGATATCGTTTAAAGTCGGATTCTAAAGCATTGTAAATAGATGACTTTGTTCAAGTGGCGGACTCTTAAGGTTTGAAAATAGATGATATTGTTTAAAGTACGATTCTAAAGCATTGTAAGTAGATGACTTTATTACAGTTGCGGATTCTTAAGGTGTGAAAATAGATGACATTGTTGAAAGTCGCATTCTAAAGAATTGTAAATAGATGACTCTGTTCAAGTTGCGGATTTTTAAGGTTTGAAAATAGATGATATCGTTTAAAGTCGGATTCTTAAGCATTGTAAATAGATGACTTGTTCAAGTTGCCGATTCTTAAGCTTTGAAAATAGATGATATTGTTTAAAGTCGGATTCTTAAGCATTGTAAATAGATGACTTTGTTCAAGTTGCGGATTCTTAAGGTTTGGAAATAGATGATATCGTTTAAAGTCGGATTCTAAAGCATTGTAAATAGATGACTTTGTTCAAGTTGCGGATTCTTAATGTTTGAAAATAGATGATATCGTTTAAAGTCGGATTCTAAAGCATTGTAAATAGATGACTTTGTTCAAGTTGCGGATTCTTAATGTTTGAAAATAGATGATATCGTTTAAAGTCGGATTCTAAAGCATTGTAAATAAATGAATTTGTTCAAGTTGCGGATTCTTAAGGTTTGAAAATAGATGATATCGTTTAAAGTCGGATTCTAAAGCATTGTAAATAGATGACTTTGTTCAAGTTGCGGATTCTTAAGGTTTGAAAATAGAAGATAATGTTTGAATTTGGATTCAAAAGCATTGTAAATAGATGACTTCGTTCAAGTTGCGGATTCTTAAGGTTTTAAATCAGATGATATCGTTGCAAGTGTGATTCTAAAGCATTGTAAATAGATGACTTTGTTAAAGTTGCGGATTCTTAAGGTTTGAAAATAGATGATATCGTTTAAAGTCGGATTCTAAAGCATTATAAATAGATGACTTGTTCAAGTTTCCGATTCTTAAGCTTTGAAAATAGATGATATGGTTTAAAGTCGGATTCTAAAGCATTGTAAATAGATGACTTTGTTCAAGTTGCGGATTCTTAAGCTTTGGAAATAGATGATATCGTTTAAAGTCGGATTCTAAAGTATTGTAAATAGATGATTTTTTTCAAGTGTCGGATTCTTTAGGTTTTAAAATAGATGATATCGTTTAAAGTCGGATTCTAAAGCATTGTAAATAGATGACTTTGTCCAAGTTGCGGACTCTGATAGTTTGAATTTAGATTATATCGTTTAAAGTCGGATTCTAAAGCATTGTAAATAGATGACTTTGTTCAAGTTGCGGATTCTTAAGGCTTGAAAATAGATGATATCGTTTAAGATCGGATTCCAAACAATTGTAAATAGATGACTTTGTTAAGTGTCGGATTCTTAAGGTTTGAAAATAGATGATATTGTTTAAGGTCGGATTCTACAGCATTGTAAATAGATGACTTTGTTCAAGTTGCGGATTCTTAAGGTTTGAAAATAGATGATATCGCTTAAAGTCGCATTCTAAAGCATTGTAAATAGATGACTTTGGTCAAGTGGCGGATGCTTGATGTTTGAATATAGATGACATAGTTTAAAGTCGGATTCTAAAGCATTGTAAATAGATGACTTTGTTCAAGTTGCGGATTCTTAAGGTTTGAAAATAGATGATATCGTTTAAAGTCGGATTCTAACGCATTGTAAATTGATGACTTTGGTCAAGTGGCGGACTCTTAAGGTTTGAAAATAGATGATATTGTTTAAAGTACGATTCTAAAGCATTGTAAGTAGATGACTTTATTACAGTTGCGGATTCTTAAGGTTTTAAAATAGATGA
This sequence comes from Sepiola atlantica, assembly GCA_963556195.1. NCBI lineage: Eukaryota > Metazoa > Mollusca > Cephalopoda > Sepiida > Sepiolidae > Sepiola > Sepiola atlantica. The sequence goes on from OY744522.1 coordinate 9,613,903, forward strand.
CATTGTTTAAAGTCGCATTCTAAAGCATTGTAAATAGATGACTTTGTTCAAGTTGCGGATTTTTAAGGTTTGAAAATAGATGATATCGGTTAAAGTCGGATTCTAAAGCATTGTAAATAGATGACTTTGTTCAAGTTGCGGATTCTTAAGGTTTTAAAATAGATGATATCGTTTAAAGTCGGATTCTAAAGCATTGTAAATAGATGACTTTGTTCAAGTTGCGGATTCTTTAGGTTTGAAAATAGATGATATCGTTTAAAGTCGGATTCTACAGCATTGTAAATAGATGACTTTGTTCAAGTTGCGGATTCTTAAGGTTTTAAAATAGATGATATCGTTTAAAGTTAGATTCTAAAGCATTGTAAATAAATGACTGTGTTCAAGTTGCGGATTCTTAAGGTTTGAAAATAGATGATATCGTTTAAAGTCGGATTCTAAAGCATTGTAAATAGATGACTTTGTTCAAGTTGCGGATTCTTAAGGTTTGAAAATAGAAGATAATTTTTGAATTTGGATTCAAAAGCATTGTAAATAGATGACTTCGTTCAAGTTGCGGATTCTTAAGGTTTTAAATCAGATGATATCGTTGCAAGTGTGATTCTAAAGCATTGTAAATAGATGACTTTGTTAAAGTTGCGGATTCTTAAGGTTTGAAAATAGATGATATCGTTTAAAGTCGGATTCTAAAGCATTATAAATAGATGACTTGTTCAAGTTTCCGATTCTTAAGCTTTGAAAATAGATGATATGGTTTAAAGTCGGATTCTAAAGCATTGTAAATAGATGACTTTGTTCAAGTTGCGGATTCTTAAGCTTTGGAAATAGATGATATCGTTTAAAGTCGGATTCTAAAGTATTGTAAATAGATGACTTTGTTCAAGTGTCGGATTCTTTAGGTTTTAAAATAGATGATATCGTTTAAAGTCGGATTCTAAAGCATTGTAAATAGATGACTTTGTCCAAGTTGCGGACTCTGATAGTTTGAATTTAGATTATATCGTTTAAAGTCGGATTCTAAAGCATTGTAAATAGATGACTTTGTTCAAGTTGCGGATTCTTAAGGCTTAAAAATAGATGATATCGTTTAAGATCGGATTCCAAACAATTGTAAATAGATGACTTTGTTAAGTGTCGGATTCTTAAGGTTTGAAAATAGATGATATTGTTTAAGGTCGGATTCTACAGCATTGTAAATAGATGACTTTGTTCAAGTTGCGGATTCTTAAGGTTTGAAAATAGATGATATCGCTTAAAGTCGGATTCTAAAGCATTGTAAATAGATGACTTTGGTCAAGTGGCGGATGCTTGATGTTTGAATATAGATGACATAGTTTAAAGTCGGATTCTAAAGCATTGTAAATAGATGACTTTGTTCAAGTTGCGGATTCTAAAGGTTTGAAAATAGATGATATCGTTTAAAGTCGGATTCTAACGCATTGTAAATCGATGACTTTGGTCAAGTGGCGGACTCTTAAGGTTTGAAAATAGATGATATTGTTTAAAGTACGATTCTAAAGCATTGTAAGTAGATGACTTTATTACAGTTGCGGATTCTTAAGGTTTTAAAATAGATGACATTGTTTAAAGTCGCATTCTAAAGCATTGTAAATAGATGACTTTGTTCAAGTTGCGGATTTTTAAGGTTTGGAAATAGATGATATCGTTTACAGTCGGATTCTAAAGCAATGTAAATAGATGACTTTGTTCAAGTTGCGGATTCTTTAAGTTTGAAAATAGATGATATCGTTTAAAGTCGGATTCTACAGCATTGTAAATAGATGACTTTGTTCAAGTTGCGGATTCTTAAGGTTTGAAAATAGATGATATCGTTTAAAGTCAGATTCTAAAGCATTGTAAATAAATGACTTTGTTCAAGTTGCGGATTCTTAAGGTTTGAAAATAGATGATATCGTTTAAAGTCGGATTCTAAAGCATTGTAAATAGATGACTTTGTTCAAGTTGCGGATTCTTAAGGTTTGAAAATAGAAGATAATGTTTGAAGTTGGATTCAAAAGCATTGTAAATAGATGACTTCGTTCAAGTTGCGGACTCTTAAGGTTTTAAATCAGATGATATCGTTGCAAGTGTGATTCTAAAGCATTGTAAATAGATGACTTTGTTAAAGTTGCGGATTCTTAAGGTTTGAAAATCGATGATATCGTTTGAAGTCGGATTCTAAAGCATTGTAAATAGATGACTTTGTTCAAGTTGCGGATTCTTAAGCTTTGGAAATAGATGATATGGTTTAAAGTCGGATTCTAAAGCATTGTAAATAGATGACTTTGTTCAAGGTACCGATTCTTAAGCTTTGAAAAAAGATGATATCGTTTGAAGTAGGATTCCAAAGCATTGTAAATAGATTACTTTGTTCAAGTTCCGGATTCTTAAGGTTTGAAAATAGATGATATCGTTTAAAGTCGGATTCTTAAGCATTGTAAATAGATGACTTGTTCAAGTTTCCGATTCTTAAGCTTTAAAAATAGATGATATGGTTTAAAGTCGGATTCTAAAGCATTGTAAATAGATGACTTTGTCCAAGTTGCGGACTCTGATAGTTTGAAAATAGATTATATCGTTTAAAGTCGGATTCTAAAGCATTGTAAATAGATGACTTTGTTCAAGTTGCGGATTCTTAAGGCTTGAAAATAGATGATATCGTTTAAGATCGGATTCCAAACAATTGTAAATAGATGATTTTGTTAAGTTGCGGATTCTTAAGGTTTGAAAATAGATGATATTGTTTCACGTCGGATACTACAGCATTGTAAATAGATGACTTTGTTCAAGTTGCGGATTCTAAAGGTTTGAAAATAGATGATATCGTTTAAAGTCGGATTCTAAAGCATTGTAAATAGATAACTTTGGTCAAGTGGCGGATGCTTGATGTTTGAATATAGATGACATAGTTTAAAGTCGGATTCTAAAGCATTGTAAATAGATGACTTTGTTCAAGTTGCGGATTCTAAAGGTTTGAAAATAGATGATATCGTTTAAAGTCGGATTCTAACGCATTGTAAATCGATGACTTTGGTCAAGTGGCGGACTCTTAAGGTTTGAAAATAGATGATATTGTTTAAAGTACGATTCTAAAGCATTGTAAGTAGATGACTTTATTACAGTTGCGGATTCTTAAGGTTTTAAAATAGATGACATTGTTTAAAGTCGCATTCTAAAGCATTGTAAATAGATGACTTTGTTCAAGTTGCGGATTTTTAAGGTTTGGAAATAGATGATATCGTTTATAGTCGGATTCTAAAGCAATGTAAATAGATGACTTTGTTCAAGTTGCGGATTCTTTAGGTTTGAAAATAGATGATATCGTTTAAAGTCGGATTCTACAGCATTGTAAATAGATGACTTTGTTCAAGTTGCGGATTCTTAAGGTTTGAAAATAGATGATATCGTTTAAAGTCAGATTCTAAAGCATTGTAAATAAATGACTTTGTTCAAGTTGCGGATTCTTAAGGTTTGAAAATAGATGATATCGTTTAAAGTCGGATTCTAAAGCATTGTAAATAGATGACTTTGTTCAAGTTGCGGATTCTTAAGGTTTGAAAATAGAAGATAATGTTTGAAGTTGGATTCAAAAGCATTGTAAATAGATGACTTCGTTCAAGTTGCGGACTCTTAAGGTTTTAAATCAGATGATATCGTTGCAAGTGTGATTCTAAAGCATTGTAAATAGATGACTTTGTTAAAGTTGCGGATTCTTAAGGTTTGAAAATCGATGATATCGTTTGAAGTCGGATTCTAAAGCATTGTAAATAGATGACTTTGTTCAAGGTACCGATTCTTAAGCTTTGAAAAAAGATGATATCGTTTGAAGTAGGATTCCAAAGCATTGTAAATAGATTACTTTGTTCAAGTTCCGGATTCTTAAGGTTTGAAAATAGATGATATCGTTTAAAGTCGGATTCTTAAGCATTGTAAATAGATGACTTGTTCAAGTTTCCGATTCTTAAGCTTTAAAAATAGATGATATGGTTTAAAGTCGGATTCTAAAGCATTGTAAATAGATGACTTTGTTCAAGTTGCGGATTCTTAAGCTTTGGAAATAGATGATATCGTTTAAAGTCGGATTCTAAAGTATTGTAAATAGATGACTTTGTTCAAGTGTCGGATTCTTTAGGTTTTAAAATAGATGATATCGTTTAAAGTCGGATTCTAAAGCATTGTAAATAGATGACTTTGTCCAAGTTGCGGACTCTGATAGTTTGAAAATAGATTATATCGTTTAAAGTCGGATTCTAAAGCATTGTAAATAGATGACTTTGTTCAAGTTGCGGATTCTTAAGGCTTGAAAATAGATGATATCGTTTAAGATCGGATTCCAAACAATTGTAAATAGATGATTTTGTTAAGTTGCGGATTCTTAAGGTTTGAAAATAGATGATATTGTTTCACGTCGGATACTACAGCATTGTAAATAGATGACTTTGTTCAAGTTGCGGATTCTAAAGGTTTGAAAATAGATGATATCGTTTAAAGTCGGATTCTAAAGCATTGTAAATAGATAACTTTGGTCAAGTGGCGGATGCTTGATGTTTGAATATAGATGACATAGTTTAAAGTCGGATTCTAAAGCATTGTAAATAGATGACTTTGTTCAAGTTGCGGATTCTTAAGGTTTGAAAATAGATGATATCGTTTAAAGTCGGATTCTAACGCATTGTAAATTGATGACTTTGGTCAAGTGGCGGACTCTTAAGGTTTGAAAATAGATGATATTGTTTAAAGTACGATTCTAAAGACTTGTAAGTAGATGACTTTATTACAGTTGCGGATTCTTAAGGTTTGAAAATAGATGACATTGTTTAAAATCGCATTCTAAAGCATTGTAAATAGATGACTTTGTTCAAGTTGCGGATTCTTAAGGTTTGAAAATAGATGATATCGGTTAAAGTCGGATTCTAAAGCATTGTAAATAGATGACTTTGTTCAAGTTGCGGATTCTTAAGGTTTGAAAATAGATAGTATCGTTTTATGTCGGATACTAAAGCATTGTAAATAGATGACTTTGTTTAAGGTTCAGATTCTTAATGTTTCAAAATAGATGATATCGTTAAAAGTCGGATTCTAAAGCATTGTAAATAGATGACTTTGTTCAAGTTGCGAGTTCTAGATGATATATTTTAATGTCAGATTTTTAAGCATTGTTAATAGATGACCTTGTTCAAGTTGCGGATTCTTGAGGTTTAAAAATAGATGATATCGGTTAAAGTCGGATTCTAAAGCATTGTAAATAGATGACTTTGTTCAAGTGGCGGACTCTTAAGGTTTGAAAATAGATGATATTGTTTAAAGTACGATTCTAAAGCATTGTAAGTAGATGACTTTATTACAGTTGCGGATTCTTAAAGTTTGAAAATAGATGATATCATTTAAAGTCGGATTATAAAGCATTGTAAATAGATGACTTTGTTCAAGTTGCGGATTCTTTAGGTTTGAAAATAGATGATATCGTTTAAAGTCGGATTCCAAAGCATTGTAAATAGATGACTTTGTTCAAGTTGCCGATTCGTAAGGTTTTTAAATAGATGATATCGTTTCAAGTCGGATTCTAAAGCATTGTTAATTAATGACTTGTTCAAGTCGCCGATTCTTAAGCTTTGAAAATAGATGATATCGTTTAAAGTCGGATTCTAAAGCACTGTAAATAGATAACTTTGTTCAAGTTGCCGATTCTTAAGGTTTGAAAATAGATGATATCGTTTAAAGTCGGATTCCAAAGCCTTGTAAATAGATGACTTTGTTCAAGTTGCCGATTTGTAAGATTTTTAAATAGATGATATCGTTTCAAGTCGGATTCTAAAGCATTGTTAATTAATGACTTGTTCAAGTCGCCGATTTTTAAGCTTTGAAAATAGATGATATCGTTTAAAGTCGGATTCTAAAGCATTGTAAATAGATGACTTTGTTCAAGTTGCGGACTCTGATAGTTTGAAAATAGATTATATCGTTTAAAGTCGGATACTAAAGCATTGTTAATTGATGACTTTGTTCAAGTTGCGGTTCTTAAGGTTTGAGAATAGATGATATTGTTTTAAGTCGGATTCTAAAGCATTGTAAATAGATGACTTTGTTCAAGTTGCGGATTCTTAAGGTTTGAAAATAGATGATATCGTTTAAAGTCGGATTCTAAAGCATTGTAAATAGATGACTGTGTTCAAGTTGCGGATTCTTAAGGTTTGAAAATACATGATATCGTTTAAGATCGGATTCCAAACCATTGTAAATAGATGACTTTGTTAAGTTGCGGATTCTTAGGGTTTTAAAATAGATGATATCGTTTAAAGTCGGATTCTAAAGCATTGTAAATAGATGACTTTGTTCAAGTGGCGGACTCTTAAGGTTTGATAATAGATGATATTGTTTAAAGTACGATTCTAAAGCATTGTAAGTAGATGACTTTATTACAGTTGCGGATTCTTAAGGTTTGAAAATAGATGGCATTGTTTAAAGTCGCATTCTAAAGCATTGTAAATAGATGACTTTGTTCAAGTGGCGGACTAAAATAGATGATATTGTTTAAAGTACGATTCTTAAGCATTGTACGTAGATGACTTTATTACAGTTGCGGATTCTTTAGATTTGAAAATAGATAATAATGTTTAAAGTCGCATTCTAAAGCATGGTAAATAGATGACTTTGTGAAAGTTGCGGACTCTTAAGGTTTGAAAATAGATGATATCGTTTAAAATCGGATTCTAAAGCATTGTAAATAGATGACTTTGTTCAAGTTCCGGATTATTAAGGTTTTAAAATAGAGTATATCGTTTAAAGTCGGATTCTGGAGCATTGTAAATAGATGACATTGTTCAAGTTGCGGATTCTACCGGTTTTAAAATAGATTATATCGTTTATAGTCGGATTCTTAAGCATTGTAAATAGATGACTTTGTTAAAGTTGCGGATTCTTAAGGGGTTGAACATAGATGATATCGTTTAAAGACGGATTCTAAAGCATTGTAAGTAGATGACTTTGTTCACGTTGCCGATTCTTTATGTTTGAAAATAGATGATATCTTTTAAAGTCGGATTCTAAAGCATTGTAAATAGATTACTTTGTTCAAGTTGCAGACTCTTAAGGTTTGAAAATAGATGATATCGTTTCAAATCAGATTTTAAACAATAGTAAATAGATGACTTTGTTCAAGTTGCCGATTCTTAAGGTGTGAAAATAGATGTTATCGTTTAAAGTCGGATTCTAAAGCATTGTAAATAGATTACTTTGTTCAAGTTGCGGACTGCTAAGGTTCGAAAATAGATGATATCGTTTAAAGTCGGATTCTAAAGCATTGTAAATAGATGACTTTGTTCAAGTTGCGAGGTGTTAAGGTTTGAAAATAGATGATATCGTTTAAAGTCGGATTTTAAAGCATTGTAAGTAGATGACTTTGTTCAAGTTGCCGATTCTTAAAGTTTGAAAATAGATTATATCGTTTCAAGTCGGATTCTAAAGCATTGTAAATAGATGACTTTGTTCAAGTTGCGGATTCTTAAGATTTGAAAATAGATGATATCGTTAAATGTCGGATTCTAAAGCATTGTAAATAGATGACTTTGTTCAAGTTGCGGACTCTTATAGTTTGAACATAGATGATATCGTTTCAAGTCGGATTCTAAAGCATTGTAAATAGATGACTTTGTTCAAGTTGTTATTCTCAAGGTTTTAAAATAGATGATATCGGTTAAAGTCGGATTCTAAAGCATTGTAAATAGATTACTTTGTTCAAGTTGCCGGTTCTTAAAGTTTTTAAATAGATAATATCGTTTAAAGTCGGATTCTAAAGCATAGTAAATAGATGACTTTGTTCAAATTGCAGATTCTTAAGGTTTTAAAATAGATGATATCGGTTAAAGTCGGATTCTAACGCATTGTAAATAGATGACTTTGTTCAAGTTGCGGATTCTTAATGTTTGAAAATAGATGATATAGTTTAAAGTCGGATTCTAAAGCATTGTAAAAAGATCACTTTGTTACAGTTGCGGACTCTGAAGGTTTGAAAATAGATGTAATCGTTTAAGATCGGATTGCAAACCATTGTAAATAGATGACTTTGTTAAGTTGCGGATTCTTAACGGTATAAAATAGATGATACTGTTTAAAGTCGGATTCTACAGCATTGTAAATAGATGACTTTGTTCAAGTGGCCGATTGTTAATGTTTGAAAATAGATGAAATCGTTTAAAGTCGGATTCTAAAGCATTGTAAATAGATGACTTTGTTCAAGTTGCGGATTCTTAATGTTTGAAAATAGATGATATAGTTTAAAGTCTGATTCTAAAGCATTGTAAATAGATGACTTTGTTCAAGTTGCGGATTCTGAGGGTTTAAAAATAGATAATATCGTTAAAGGTCGGATTCTAAAGCATTGTAAATAGATGACCTTGTTCAAGTGGCGGACTAAAATAGATGATATTGTTTAAAGTACGATTCCAAAGCATTGTAAGTAGATGACTTGATTACAGTTGCGGACTCTTAAGGTTAGAAAATAGATGATATCGTTTAAAGTCGGATTCTAAAGCATTGTAATCAGATGACTTTGTTCAAGTTGTTATTCTCAAGGTTTTAAAATAGATGATATCGGTTAAAGTCGGATTCTAAAGCATTGTAAATAGATTACTTTGTTCAAGTTGCCTGTTCTTAAAGTTTTTAAATAGATAATATCGTTTAAAGTCGGATTCTAAAGCATAGTAAATAGATGACTTTGTTCAAATTGCAGATTCTTAAGGTTTTAAAATAGATGATATCGGTTAAAGTCGGATTCTAACGCATTGTAAATAGATGACTTTGTTCAAGTTGCGGATTCTTAATGTTTGAAAATAGATGATATAGTTTAAAGTCGGATTCTAAAGCATTGTAAAAAGATCACTTTGTTACAGTTGCGGACTCTGAAGGTTTGAAAATAGATGTAATCGTTTAAGATCGGATTGCAAACCATTGTAAATAGATGACTTTGTTAAGTTGCGGATTCTTAACGGTTGAAAATAGATGATATCGTTTAAAGTCGGATTCTACAGCATTGTAAATAGATGACTTTGTTCAAGTGGCCGATTGTTAATGTTTGAAAATAGATGAAATCGTTTAAAGTCGGATTCTAAAGCATTGTAAATAGATGACTTTGTTCAAGTTGCGGATTCTTAATGTTTGAAAATAGATGATATAGTTTAAAGTCTGATTCTAAAGCATTGTAAATAGATGACTTTGTTCAAGTTGCGGATTCTGAGGGTTTAAAAATAGATAATATCGTTAAAGGTCGGATTCTAAAGCATTGTAAATAGATGACCTTGTTCAAGTGGCGGACTAAAATAGATGATATTGTTTAAAGTACGATTCCAAAGCATTGTAAGTAGATGACTTGATTACAGTTGCGGACTCTTAAGGTTAGAAAATAGATGATATCGTTTAAAGTCGGATTCTAAAGCATTGTAAATAGATGACTTTGTTCAAGTTGTTATTCTCAAGGTTTTAAAATAGATGATATCGGTTAAAGTCGGATTCTAAAGCATTGTAAATAGATTACTTTGTTCAAGTTGCCGGTTCTTAAAGTTTTTAAATAGATAATATCGTTTAAAGTCGGATTCTAAAGCATAGTAAATAGATGACTTTGTTCAAATTGCAGATTCTTAAGGTTTTAAAATAGATGATATCGGTTAAAGTCGGATTCTAACGCATTGTAAATAGATGACTTTGTTCAAGTTGCGGATTCTTAATGTTTGAAAATAGATGATATAGTTTAAAGTCGGATTCTAAAGCATTGTAAAAAGATCACTTTGTTACAGTTGCGGACTCTGAAGGTTTGAAAATAGATGTAATCGTTTAAGATCGGATTGCAAACCATTGTAAATAGATGACTTTGTTAAGTTGCGGATTCTTAACGGTTGAAAATAGATGATATCGTTTAAAGTCGGATTCTACAGCATTGTAAATAGATGACTTTGTTCAAGTGGCCGATTGTTAATGTTTGAAAATAGATGACCCCGTTTAAAGTCGGATTCTAAAGCATTGTAAATAGATGACTTTGTTCAAGTTGCGGATTCTTAATGTTTGAAAATAGATGATATAGTTTAAAGTCTGATTCTAAAGCATTGTAAATAGATGACTTTGTTCAAGTTGCGGATTCTGAGAATTTAAAAATAGATAATATCGTTAAAGGTCGGATTCTAAAGCATTGTAAATAGATGACCTTGTTCCAGTGGCGGACTAAAATAGATGATATTGTTTAAAGTACGATTCCAAAGCATTGTAAGTAGATGACTTGATTACAGTTGCGGACTCTTAAGGTTAGAAAATAGATGATATCGTTTAAAGTCGGATTCTAAAGCATTGTAAATAGATGACTTTGTTCAAGTTGCGGATTCTTAAGGTTGGTAAATAGATGATATCGTTTAAAGTCGGATTCTAAAGCATTGTAAATAGATGACTTTGTTCAAGTTGCGGATTCTTAAGGTTTGAAAATAGATGATATCGGTTAAAATCGGATTCTAAAGCATTGTAAATAGATGAATTTGTTAAAGTTGCGGACTCTTATGGTTTGAAAATAGATGATATTTGTTAAAATCGGATTCTAAAGCATTGTAAATAGATGACTTTGTTCAAGTTCCGGATTCTTAAGGTTTGAAAATAGAGTATATCGCTTAAAGTCGGATTCTGAAGCATTGTAAATAGATGACTTTGTTCAAGTTGCGGATTCTTAAGGTTTTTAAATAGATGATATCGTTAATAGTCGGATTCTTAAGCATTGTAAATAGATGACTTTGTTCAAGTTGCGGATTCTTAAGGTTTGAAAATAGCTGATATCGTTTAAAGTCGGATTCTAAAGCATTGTAAGTAGATGACTTTGTTCACGTTGCCGATTCTTTATGTTTGAAAATAGATGATATCTTTTAAAGTCGGATTCTAAAGCATTGTAAATAGATCACTTTGTTCAAGTTGCAGACTCTTAAGGTTTGAAAATAGATGATATCGTTTCACATCAGATTTTAAAGAATTGTAAATAGATGACTTTGTTCAAGTTGCCGATTCTTAAGGTGTGAAAATAGATGATATCGTTGTAAGTCGGATTCTAAAGCATTGTAAATAGATGACTTTGTTCAAGTTGCGAGTTGTTAAGGTTTGAAAATAGATGATATCGTTTAAAGTCGGATTCTAAAGCATTGTAAGTAGATTACTTTGTTCAAGTTGCCGATTCTTAAAGTTTGAAAATAGATTATATCGTTTAAATTCGGATTCTAAATCATTGTAAATAGATGACTTTGTTCAAGTTACGGATTCTTAAGATTTGAAAATAGATGATATCGTTAAAAGTCGGTTTCTAAAGCATTGTAAATAGATGACTTTGTTCAAGTTGCGGACTCTTATGGTTTGAACATAGATGATATCGTTTCAAGTCGGATTCTAAAGCATTGTAAATAGATGACTTTGTTCAAGTTGTTATTCTCAAGGTTTTAAAATAGATGATATCGGTTAAAGTCGGATTCTAAAGCATTGTAAATAGATGACTTTGTTCAAGTTGCCGATTCTTAAAGTTTTTAAATAGATGATATCGTTTAAAGTCGGATTCTAAAGCATAGTAAAATGATGACTTTGTTCAAGTTGCAGATTCTTAAGGTTTTAAAATAGATGATATCGGTTAAAGTCGGATTCTAAAGCATTGTAAATAGATGACTTTGTTCAAGTTGCGGATTCTTAATGTTTGAAAATAGATGATATAGTTTCAAGTCGGATTCTAAAGCATTGTAAATAGATCACTTTGTTAAAGTTGCGGACTCTGAAGGTTTGAAAATAGATGTAATCGTTTAATATCGAATTGCAAACCATTGTAAATAGGGGACTTTGTTAAGTTGCGGATTTTTAACGGTGGAAAATAGATGATATCGTTTAAAGTCGGATTCTACAGCATTGTAAATAGATGACTTTGTTCAAGTGGCCGATTGTTAATGTTTGAAATGTGATGAAATCGTTCAAAGTCGGATTCTAAAGCATTGTAAATAGATGACTTTGTTCAAGTTGCGGATTCTTAATGTTTGAAAATAGATGATATAGTTTAAAGTCGGATTCTAAAGCATTGTAAATAGATGACTTTGTTCAAGTTGCGGATTCTGAGGGTTTAAAAATAGATAATATCGTTTAAAGTCGGATTCTAAAGCATAGTAAATAGATGACTTTGTTCAAGTGGCGGACTAAAATAGATGATATTGTTTAAAGTACGATTCTAAAGCATTGTAAGTAGATGACTTTATTACAGTTGCGGATTCTTAAGGTTAGAAAATAGAGGATATCGTTTAAAGTCGGATTCTAAAGCATTGTAAATAGATGACTTTGTTCAAGTTGCGGATTCTTCAGGTTTGAAAATAGATGATATCGTTTAAAATCGGATTCTAAAGCATTGTAAATAGATGACTTTGTTAAAGTTGCGGACTCTTAAGGTTTGAAAATAGATGATATCGTTTAAAATCGGATTCTAAAGCATTGTAAATACATGACTTTGTTCAAGTTCAAGATTCTTAAGGTTTGAAAATAGATGATATCGTTTAAAGTCGGATTCTGAAGCATTGTAAATAGATGACTTTGTTGAAGTTGCGGATTCTTAAGGTTTTAAAATAGATGATATCGTTTATAGTCGGATTCTTAAGCATTGTAAATAGATGACTTTGTTCAAGTTGCGGATTCTTAAGGTTTGAAAATAGATGATATCGTTTAAAGTCGGATTCTAAAGCATTGTAAGTAAATGACTTTGTTCACGTTGCCGAATCTTTATGTTTGAAAATAGATGATATCTTTTAAAGTCGGATTCTAAAGCATAGTAAATAGATTACTTTGTTCAAGTTGCAGACTCTTAAAGTTTGAAAATAGATTATATCGTTTCAAATCAGATTTTAAAGAATTGTAAATAGATGACTTTGTTCAAGTTGCCGATTCTTAAGGTGTGAAAATAGATGTTATCGTTTAAAGTCGGATTCTAAAGCATTGTAAATAGATTACTTTGTTCAAGTTGCGGACTGCTAAGGTTTGAAAAAAGATGATATCGTTTAAAGTCGGATTCAAAAGGATCGTAAATAGATGACTTTGTTCCAGTTGCGGATTCTTAAGGTTTGAAAATAGATGATATCGTTTAAAATCGGATTCTAAAGCATTGTAAATAGATTACTTTGTTCAAGTTGCCGGTTCTTAAAGTTTTTAAATAGATAATATCGTTTAAAGTCGGATTCTAAAGCATAGTAAATAGATGACTTTGTTCAAATTGCAGATTCTTAGAGTTTTAAAATAGATGATATCGGTTAAAGTCGGATTCTAAAGCATTGTAAATAGATGACTTTGTTCAAGTTGCGGATTCTTTATGTTTGAAAATAGATGATATAGTTTAAAGTCGGATTCTAAAGCATTGTAAAAAGATCACTTTGTTACAGTTGCGGACTCTGAAGGTTTGAAAATAGATGTAATCGTTTAAGATCGGATTGCAAACCATTGTAAATAGATGACTTTGTTCAAGTTGCGGATTCTTAACGGTTGGAAATTGATGATATCGTTTAAAGTCGGATTCTACAGCATTGTAAATAGATGACTTTGTTCAAGTGGCCGATTGTTAATGTTTGAAAATAGATGAAATCGTTTAAAGTCGGATTCTAAAGCATTGTAAATAGATGACTTTGTTCAAGTTGCGGATTCTTAATGTTTGAAAATAGATGATATAGTTTAAAGTCTGATTCTAAAGCATTGTAAATAGATGACTTTGTTCAAGTTGCGGATTCTGAGGGTTTAAAAATAGATAATATCGTTAAAGGTCTGATTCTAAAGCATTGTAAATAGAATACTTTGTTCAAGTGGCGGACTAAAATAGATGATATTGTTTAAAGTACGATTCCAAAGCATTGTAAGTAGATGACTTGATTACAGTTGCGGACTCTTAAGGTTAGAAAATAGATGATATCGTTTAAAGTCGGATTCTAAAGCATTGTAAATAGATGACTTTGTTCAGGTTGCGGATTCTTAAGGTTGGAAAATAGATGATATCGTTTAAAGTCGGATTCTAAAGCATTGTAAATAGATGACTTTGTTCAAGTTGCGGATTCTTAAGGTTTGAAAATAGATGATATCGTTTAAAATCGGATTCTAAAGCATTGTAAATAGATGAATTTGTTAAAGTTGCGGACTCTTATGGTTTGAAAATAGATGATATCGTTAATAGTCGGATTCTTAAGCATTGTAAATAGATGACTTTGTTCAAGTTCCGGATTCTTAAGGTTTGAAAATAGCTGATATCGTTTAAAGTCGGATTCTAAAGCATTGTAAGTAGATGACTTTGTTCACGTTGCCGATTCTTTATGTTTGAAAATAGATGATATCTTTTAAAGTCGGATTCTAAAGCATTGTAAATAGATTACTTTGTTCAAGTTGCAGACTCTTAAGGTTTGAAAATAGATGATATCGTTTCACATCAGATTTTAAAGAATTGTAAATAGATGACTTTGTTCAATTTGCCGATTCTTAAGGTGTGAAAATAGATGATATCGTTTAAAGTCGGATTCTAAAGCATTGTAAATAGATGACTTTGTTCAAGTTGCGAGTTGTTAAGGTTTGAAAATAGATGATATCGTTTAAAGTCGGATTCTAAAGCATTGTAAGTAGATTACTTTGTTCAAGTTGCCGATTCTTAAAGTTTGAAAATAGATTATATCATTTAAAGTCGGATTCTAAATCATTGTAAATAGATGACTTTGTTCAAGTTACGGATTCTTAAGATTTGAAAATAGATGATATCGTTAAAAGTCGGATTATAAAGCATTATAAATAGATGACTTTGTTCAAGTTGCGGACTCTTATGGTTTGAACATAGATGATATCGTTTCAAGTCGGATTCTAAAGCATTGTAAATAGATGACTTTGTTCAAGTTGTTATTCTCAAGGTTTTAAAATAGATGATATCGGTTAAAGTCGGATTCTAAAGCATTGTAAATAGATTACTTTGTTCAAGTTGCCGATTCGTAAAGTTTTTAAATAGATGATATCGTTTAAAGTCGGATTCTAAAGCATAGTAAATCGATTTCTTTGTTCAAGTTGCAGATTCTTAACGTTTAAAAATAGATGATATCGGTTAAAGTCGGATTCTAAAGCATTGTAAATAGATGACTTTGTTCAAGTTGCGGATTCTTAATGTTTGAAAATAGATGATATAGTTTCAAGTCGGATTCTAAAGCATTGTAAATAGATCACTTTGTTAAAGTTGCGGACTCTGAAGGTTTGAAAATAGATGTAATCGTTTAAGATCGGATTGCAAACCATTGTAAATAGATGACTTTGTTAAGTTGCGGATTCTTAACGGTGGAAAATAGATGATATCGTTTAAAGTCGGATTCTACAGCATTGTAAATAGATGACTTTGTTCAAGTGGCCGATTGTTAATGTTTGAAATGTGATGAAATCGTTCAAAGTCGGATTCTAAAGCATTGTAAATAGATGACTTTGTTCAAGTTGCGGATTCTTAATGTTTGAAAATAGATGATATAGTTTAAAGTCGGATTCTAAAGCATTGTAAATAGATGACTTTGTTCAAGTTGCGGATTCTGAGGGTTTAAAAATAGATAATATCGTTTAAAGTCGGATTCTAAAGCATAGTAAATAGATGACTTTGTTCAAGTGGCGGACTAAAATAGATGATATTGTTTAAAGTACGATACTAAAGCATTGTAAGTAGATGACTTTATTACAGTTGCGGATTCTTAAGGTTAGAAAATAGAGGATATCGTTTAAAGTCGGATTCTAAAGCATTGTAAATAGATAACTTTGTTCAAGTTGCGGATTCTTCAGGTTTGAAAATAGATGATATCGTTTAAAATCGGATTCTAAAGCATTGTAAATAGATGACTTTGTTAAAGTTGCGGACTCTTAAGGTTTTAAAATAGATGATATCGTTAAAAATCGACTTCTAAAGCATTGTAAATAGATGACTTTGTTCAAGTTCAAGATTCTTAAGGTTTGAAAATAGATGATATCGTTTAAAGTCGGATTCTGAAGCATTGTAAATAAATGACTTTGTTCAAGTTGCGGATTCTTAAGGTTTTAAAATAGATGATATCGTTTATAGTCGGATTCTTAAGCATTGTAAATAGATGACTTTGTTCAAGTTGCGGATTCTTAAGGTTTGAAAATAGATGATATCGTTTAAAGTCGGATTCTAAAGCATTGTAAGTAAATGACGTTTTTCACGTTGCCGAATCTTTATGTTTGAAAATAGATGATATCTTTTAAAGTCGGATTCTAAAGCATAGTAAATAGATTACTTTGTTCAAGTTGCAGACTCTTAAAGTTTGAAAATAGATGATATCGTTTCAAATCAGATTTTAAAGAATTGTAAATAGATGACTTTGTTCAAGTTGCCGATTCTTAAGGTGTGAAAATAGATGTTATCGTTTAAAGTCGGATTCTAAAGCATTGTAAATAGATTACTTTGTTCAAGTTGCGGACTGCTAAGGTTTGAAAAAAGATGATATCGTTTAAAGTCGGATTCTAAAGCATTGTAAATAGATGACTTTGTTCCAGTTGCGGATTCTTAAGGTTTGAAAATAGATGATATCGTTTAAAATCGGATTCTAAAGCATTGTAAATTGATGACTTTGTTAAAGTTGCGGACTCTTATGGTTTGAAAATAGATGATATTTTTTAAAATCGGATTCTAAAGCATTGTAAATAGATGACTTTGTTCAAGTTCCGGATTCTTAAGGTTTGAAAATAGAGTATATCGTTTAAAGTCGGATTCTGAAGCATTGTAAATAGATGACTTTGTTCAAGTTGCGGATTCTTAAGGTTTTTAAATAGAAGATATCGTTTATAGTCGAATTCTTAAGCATTGTAAATAGATGAATTTGTTTAAGTTGCGGATTCTTAAAGTTTAAAAATCGATGATATCGTTTAAAGTCGGATTCTAATGCATTGTAAATCTTTGACTTTGTTCAAGTTGCGGATTCTTGATGTTTGAAAATAGATGATATTGTTTAAAGTCGGATTCTAAAGCATCGTAAATAGATAACTTTGTTCAAGTTGCGGATTCTTGAGGTTTGAAAATTTAGGAAATTGGTTGAAGTCGTATTCTAAAGCATTGTAAATAGATGGCTTTGTTCAAGTTGCGGATTCTTGAGGTTTGAAAATAGATGATATCGGTTAAAGTCGGATTCTTAAGCATTGTAAATAGATAACTTGTTCAAGTTGCGAATTCTGAAGGTTTGAAAATAGAGGATATCGTTTATAGTCGGATTCTAAAGCACTGTAAATAGATGACTTAGTTCAAGTTGCCGATTCTTAAGCTTTCAAAATAGATGATATCGTTTACCGTCGGATTCCAAAGCATTGTAAATAGATGACTTTGTTCAAGTTGCCGCTTCTTAAGGTTTTAAAATAGATGATATCGTTTAAAGTCGTATTCTAATGGACTGTAAATAGATGACTTGTTCCAGTCGCCGATTCTCAAGCTTTGAAAATAGATGATATCGTTTAAAGTCGGATTCTAAAGAACTGTAAATAGATTACTTTGTTCAAGTTTCCGATGGTTAAGGTTCGAAAATAGATGATATCGTTTAAAGTCGGATTCTAAAGCATTGTAAATAGATGACTATGTTCAAATTGCGAGTTTTAGTTGATATATTTTAATGTCGGATTCTAAAGCATTGTAAATAGATGACCTTGTTCAAGTCGCGGATTCTTGAGGTTTGAAAATAGATGATATCGGTTAAAGTCGGATTCTAAAGCATTGTAAATAGATGACATTGTTCAAGTTGCGGAATCTTATAGTTTGAAAATAGATTATATCGTTTAAAGTCGGATTCTAAAGCATTGTTAATAGATGACTTTGTTTAAGTTGCGGATTCTTTAGGTTTGAAAATAGATGATATTGTTTAAAGTCGAATTCTAAAACATTGTAAATAGATGACTGTGTTCAAGTTGCGGATTCTTTATGGTTGCAAATAGATGATATCGTTTAAGATCGGATTCCAAACAATTGTAAATAGATGACTTTGTTAAGTTGCGGATTCTTAAGATTTGAAAATAGATGATATCGTTTACAGTCGGATTCTAAAGCATTGTAAATAGATGACTTTGTTCAAGTTGCGGATTCTTGATGTTTGAAAATAGATGACATAGTTTAAAGTCGGATTCTAAAGCATTGTAAATAGATGACTTTGTTCAAGTTGCGAGTTCTTAAGGTTTAAATCTAGATGATATCGTTTAATGTCGGATACTAAAGCATTGTAAATAGATGACTTTGTTCAAGTGTCGGACTCTTAAGGTTGGAAAATAGATGATATTGTTTAAATTACGATTCTAAAGCATTGTAAGTAGATGACTTTATTACAGTTGCGGATTCTTAAGGCTTAAAAATAGATGATATTGTTTAAAGTCGCATTCTAAAGCATTATAAATAGATGACTTTGTTCATGTTGCGGATTCTTAAGGTTTGAAAATAGATGATATCGTTTAAAGTCGGATTCAAAAGCATTGTAAATAGATGACTTTGTTCAAGTTGCGGATTCTTAAGGTTTGAAAATAGATGATATCGTTTAAAGTCGGATTCTAAAGCATTGTAAATAGATGACTTTGTTCAAGTTGCGGATTCTTAAGGTTTGAAAATAGATGATATCGTTTAAAGTCGGATTCTAAGTATTGTAAATAGATGACTTTGTTCAAGTGTCGGATTCTTAAGGTTTGAAAATAGATGATATCGTTTAAAGTCAGATTCTAAAGCATTGTAAATAGATGACTTTGTTCAAGTTGCGGATTCTTAAGGTTTTAATATAGATTATATCGTTTACAGTCGGATTCTAAAGCATTGTAAATAGATGACTTTGTTCAAGTTGCGAGTTCTTAAGGTTTTAAACTAGATGATATCGTTTAATGTCGGATACTAAAGCATTGTAAATAGATTACTATGTTCAAGTTACGTATTCTTAAAGTTTGAAAATAGATGATATCGCTTAAAGTCGGATTCGAAAGCATTGTAAATAGATGACTTTGTTGAAGTTGCGGATTTTTTACGTTTGAAAATAGATTATATCGTTTACAGTCGGATTCTAAAGCATTGTAAATCGATGACTTTGTTCAAGTTGCCGATTCTTTAGCTTTGAAAATAGATGATATCGTTTAAAGTCGGATTCCAAAGCATTGTAAATAGATGACTTTGTCAAAGTTGCCGATTCTTAAGGTTTTAAAATAGATGATATCGTTTAAACTCGGATTCTAAAGCATTGTAAATAGATGACTTGTTCAAGTCGCCGATTCTCAAGCTTTGAAAATAGATTATATCGTTTAAAGTCGGATTCTAAAGCACTGTAAATACATGACTTTGTTCAAGTTGCCGATTCTTTAGGTTTGAAAATAGATGATATCGTTTAAAGTTCGATTCTAAAGCATTGTAAATAGATGACTTTGTTCAAGTTGCCGATTCTTAAGCTTTGTAAATAGATGATATCGTTTAAAGTCGGATTCTAAAGCATTGTAAATAGATGACTTTGTTCAAGTTGCCGATCCTTAAGGATTAAAAATAGATGATATCGGTTAAAGTCGGATTCTAAAGCATTGTAAATAAATGACTTTGTTCAAGTTGCGGACTCTGATAGTTTGAAAATAGATTTTATCGTTTACAGTCGGATTCTAAAGCATTGTAAATAGATGACTTTGTTCAAGTTGCGGATTCTTAAGGTTTGATAATAGATGATATCGTTTAAAGTCGGATTCTAAAGCATTGTAAATAGATGACTTTGTTCAAGTTGCGGATTCTTAAGGTTTGAAAATAGATGATATCGTTTAAAGTCGGATTCTAAAGCATTGTAAATAGATGACTTTGTTCAAGTTGCGAGTTCTTAAGGTTTAAAACTAGATGGTATCGTTTAATGTCGTATACTAAAGCATTGTAAATAGACTACTATGTTCAAGTTACGTATTCTTAAGGTTTGAACATAGATGATATCATTTAAAGTCGGATTATAAAGCATTGTAAATAGATGACTTTGTTCAAGTTACGGATGGTTTAGGTTTCAACATTGATTATATCGCTTAAAGTCGGATTCCAAAGCATTGTAAATAGATGACTTTGTTCAAGTTGCCGATTATTAAGGATTGAAAATAGATGATATCGTTTAAAGTCGGATTCTAAAGCATTGTAACTAGATGACTGTGTTCAAGTTGCGAGTTGTTTAGGTTTAAAAGTAGATGATATCGTTTAATGTCAGATACTAAAGCATTGTAAATAGATGACTTTGTAAGAGTTGCGGATCCTTAATGTTTGAAAATAGATGATATCGTTTAAGTCGGATTCTAAAGAAATGTAAATAGATGACTTTGTCCAAGTGGCGGATACTTAATGTTTGAAAATAGATGATATCGTTTAAAGTCGGATTCTAAAGCATTGTAAATAGATGACTTTGTTGCAGTTCCGGATTCTTAAGGTTTTAAAATAGATGATATCGTTTCAGGTTGGATTCTAAAGCATTGTAAATAGATGACTTTGTTCAAGTTGCCGATTCTTAAAGTTGGAAAATAGATTATATCGTTTAAGGTCTGATTCTAAATCATTGTAAATAGATGACTTTGTTCAAGTGTCGGATTCTTAAGGTTTGAAAATAGATGATATCGTTTAAAGTCAGATTCTAAAGCATTGTAAATAGATGACTTTGTTCAAGTTGCCGATTCTTTATGTTTGAAAATAGATGATATCGTTTAACGTCGGATTCTAAAGCATTGCAAATAGATTACTTTGTTCAAGTTGCAGACTCTTAAGGTTATAAAATAGATGATATCGTTTCAAATCGGATTCCAAACCATTGTAAATAGAAGACTTTGTTCAATTTGCAGATTCTTAAGGTGTGAAAATAGATGATATCGTTTAAAGTCGGATTCTAAAGCATTGTAAATAGATTACTTTGTTCAAGTTGCGGACTGCTCAGGTTTGAAAATAGATGATATCGTTTAAAGTCGGATTCTAAAGAATTGTAAATAGTTGACTTTGTAAATGTTGGTGGATTCTTAGGGTTGGAAAATAGATGATATCGTTTAAAGTCGGATTCTAAAGCATTGTAAATGGATGACTTTGTTAAAGTTGCGGATTCTTAGGGTTTGAAAATAGATTATATCGTTTAAAGTCGAATTCCAAAGCATTGTAAATAGATGACTTTGTTCAAGTTGTCATTTCTAAAGGTTTGAAAATAGATGATATCGTTTAAAGTCGGATTCTAAAGCATTGTAAATAGATGACTTGTTAAACTCGCCGATTCTCAAGCTTTGAAAATAGATGATACTGTTTAAAGTCGGATTCTAAAGCATTGTAAATAGATAGCTTTGTTCAAGTTGCGAGTTGTTTTGGTTTAAAAGTAGAGGATATCGTTTAATGTCGGATACTAAAGCATTGTTAATAGATGACTCAGTTCCAGTTGCGGATTCTAAATGTTTGAAAATAGATGACATCGTTTGAAGTCGTATTCTAAAGCATTGTAAATAGATGACTTTGTTCAAGTTGCCGATTCTTAAGGTTTGAAAATAGATTATATAGTTTAAAGTTGGATTCTAAAGCATTGTAAATAGATGACTTTGTTCAAGTTGCGGATTCTTGATGTTTTAAAATAGATGATATGGTTACAGTCGGATTCTAAAGCATTGTAAATAGATTACTTTGTTACTGTTGCGGATATTTACTGTTTGAAAATAGATGATATCGTTTAAAGTCGGATTCTTCAGCATTGTAAATAGATTACTTTGTTAAAGTTGCGGACTCTTAAGGTTTGAAAATAGATGATATCGTTTAAAATCGGATTCTAAAGCACTGTAAATAGATGACTTTGTTCAAGTTCCGGATTCTTAAGGTTTGAAAATATATGATATCGTTTAAAGTCTGATTCTAAAGCATTGTAAGTAGATGACTTTGTTCAAGTTGCCGATTCTTAAAGTTTGAAAATAGATTATATCGTTTAAAGTCGGATTCTAAATCATTGTAAATAGATGACTTTGTTACAGTTGCGGATTCTTAAGATTTGAAAATAGATGATATCGTTTAAAGTCGGATTCTAAAGCATTGTAAATAGATTATATTGTTCAAGTTGCTGACTTTTATGGTTTGAACATATATGATATCGTTTCAAGTCGGATTCTAAAGCATTGTAAATAGATTACTTTGTTCAAGTTGATGATTCTCAAAGTTTTAAAAAGATGATATCGGTTAAAGTCGGATTCTAAAGCATTGTAAATAGATGACTTTGTTCAAGTTGCCGATTCTTAAAGTTTTTAAATAGATGACATCGTTTTAAGTCGGATTCTAAAGCATAGTAAATAGATGACTTTGTTCAAGTTGCAGATTCTTAAGGTTTTAAAATAGATGATATCGGTTAAAGTCGGATTCTAAAGCATTGTAAATAGATGAATTTGTTCAAGTTGCGGATTCTTAATGTTTTAAAATAGATGATATAGTTTAAAGTCGGATTCTAAAGCATTGTAAATAGATCATATTGTTAAAGTTGCGGACTCTGAAGGTTTGAAAATAGATGATATCGTTTAAAGTCGGATTCTAAAGCATTGTAAATAGATGACTTTGTTCAAGTTGCGGATTCTGAGGGTTTAAAAATAGATAATATCGTTTAAAGTCGGATTCTAAAGCATTGTAAATAGATGACTTTGTTCAAGTGGCGGACTAAAATAGATGATATTGTTTAAAGTACGATTCTAAAGCATTGTAAGTAGATGACTTTATTACAGTTGCGGATTCTTTAGATTTGAAAATAGATAATAATGTTTAAAGTCGCATTCTAAAGCATTGTAGATAGATGACTTTGTTCAAGTTGCCGATTCTTAAGGTTGGAAAATAGATGATATCGTTTAAGTCGGAACTAAAGCATTGTAAATAGATGACTTTGTTCAAGTTGCGGATTCTTAAGGTTTGAAAATAGATGATATCGTTCAAAATCGGATTCTAAAGCATTGTAAATAGATGACTTTGTTCAAGTTGCGGATTCTTAAGGTTTGAAAATAGATGATATCGTTTAAAATCGGATTCTAAAGCATTGTAAATAGATGACTTTGTTCAAGTTCCGGATTCTTAAGGTTTTAAAGTAGAGTATATCGTTTAAAGTCGGATTCTGGAGCATTGTAAATAGATGACTTTGTTCAAGTTGCGGATTCTTAAGGTTTTAAAATAGATGATATCGTTTATAGTCGGATTCTTAAGCATTGTAAATAGATGACTTTGTTCAAGTTGCGGATTGTTAAGGTTTGAAAATAGATGATATCGTTTAAAGTCGGATTCTAAAGCATTGTAAGTAGATGACTTTGTTCACGTTGCCGATTCTTTATGTTTGAAAATAGATGATATCTTTTAAAGTCGGATTCTAAAGCATTGTACATAGATGACTTTGTTCAAGTTGCAGACTCTGAAGGTTTGAAAATAGATGATATCGTTTCAAATCAGATTTTAAAGAATTGTAAATAGATGACTTTGTTCAAGTTGCCGATTCTTAAGGTGTGAAAATAGATGTTATCGTTTAAAGTCGGATTCTAAAGCATTGTAAATAGATTACTTTGTTCAAGTTGCTGACTGCTAAGGTTTGAAAATAGATGATATCGTTTAAAGTCGGATTCTAAAGCATTGTAAATAGATGACTTTGTTCAAGTTGCGAGTTGTTAAGGTTATAAAATAGATGATATCGTTTAAAGTCGGATTCTAATGCATTGTAAGTAGATGACTTTTTTCAAGTTGCCGATTCTTAAAGTTTGAAAATAGATTATATCGTTTAAAGTCGGATTCTAAATCATTGTAAATAGATGACTTTGTTCAAGTTGCGGATTTATAAGATTTGAAAATAGATGATATCATTAAATGTCGGATTCTAAAGCATTGTAAATAGATGACTTTGTTCAAGTTGCGGACTCTTATGGTTTGAACATAGATGATATCGTTTCTAGTCGGATTCTAAAGCATTGTAAATAGATGACTTTGTTCAAGTTGTTATTCTCAAGGTTTTAAAATAGATGATATCGGTTAAAGTCGGATTCTAAAGCATTGGAAATAGATGACTTTGTTCAAGTTGCGGATTCTTAAAGTTTTTAAATAGATGATATCGTTTAAAGTCGGATTCTAAAGCATAGTAAATAGATGACTTTGTTCAAGTTGCCGATTCTTAAGGTGTGAAAATAGATGATATCGGTTAAAGTCGGATTCTAAAGCATTGTAAATAGATGACTTTGTTCAAGTTGCGGATTCTTAATGTTTGAAAATAGATGATATAGTTTAAAGTCGGATTCTAAAGCATTGTAAATAGATCACTTTGTTACAGTTGCGGACTCTGAAGGTTTGAATATAGATGTAATAATTTTAGATCGGATTGCAAACCATTGTAAATAGATGACTTTGTTCAAGTTGCGGATTCTGAGGGTTTAAAAATAGATAATATCGTTTAAAGTCGGATTCTAAAGCATTGTAAATAGATGACTTTGTTCAAGTGGCGGACTAAAATAGATGATATCGTTTAAAGTACGATTCTAAAGCATTGTAAGTAGATGACTTTATTACAGTTGCGGATTCTTAAGGTTAGAAAATAGATGATATCGTTTAAAGTCGGATTCTAAAGCATTCTAAATAGATGACTTTGTTCAAGTTGCGGATGTTTAAGGTTGGAAAATAGATGATATCGTTTAAAGTCGGATTCTAAAGCATTGTAAATAGATGACTTTGTTCAAGTTGCGTATTCTTAAGGTTTGAAAATAGATGATATCGTTTTAATTCGGATTCTAAAGCATTGTAAGTAGATGACTTTGTTCACGTTGCCGATTCTTTATGTTTGAAAATAGATGATATCTTTTAAAGTCGGATTCTAAAGCATTGTAAATAGATTACTTTGTTCAAGTTGCAGACTCTTAAGATTTTAAAATAGATGATATCGTTTCAAATCAGATTTTAAAGAATTGTAAATAGATGACTTTGTTCAAGTTGCCGATTCTTAAGGTGTGAAAATAGATGTTATCGTTTAAAGTCGGATTCTAAAGCATTGTAAATAGATGACTTTGTTCCAGTTGCGGATCCTAAGGGTTTGAAAATAGATGATATCGTTTTAAGTCGGATTCTAAAGCATTGTAAATAGATGACTTTGTTCAAGTTGCGGACTCTTAAGCGTTGAAAATAGATGATATCGTTTAAAGGTCGATTCTAAAGCATTGTCAATAGATGACTTTGTTCAAGTTGCCGATTCTTAAGGATTGAAAATAGATGATATCGTTTAAAGTCGGATTCTAAAGCATTGTAAATAGATTACTTTGTTCAAGTTGCAGACTCTTAAGGTTTTAAAATAGATGATATCGTTTCAAATCAGATTTTAAAGAATGGTAAATAGAGTACTTTGTTCAAGTTGCCGATTCTTAAGGTGTGAAAATAGATGTTATCGTTTAAAGTCGGATTCTAAAGCATTGTAAATAGATTACTTTGTTCAAGTTGCAGACTGCTAAGGTTTGAAAATAGATGATATCGTTTAAAGTCGGATTCTAAAGCATTGTAAATAGATGACGTTGTTCAAGTTGCAAGTTGTTAAGGTTTGAAAATAGATGATATCGTTTAAAGTCGGATTCTAAAGCATTGTAAGTAGATGACTTTGTTCAAGTTGCCGATTCTTAAAGTTTGAAAATAGATTATATCGTTTAAAGTCGGATTCTAAATCATTGTAAATAGATGACTTTGTGCAAGTTGCCGATTCTTAAGATTTGAAAATAGATGATATCGTTAAAAGTCGGATTCTAAAGCATTGTAAATAGATGACTTTGTTCAAGTTGCGGACTCTTATGGTTTGAACATAGATGATATCGTTTCAAGTCGGATTCTAAAGCATTGTAAATAGATGACTTTGTTGAAGTTGTTATTCTCAAGGTTTTAAAATAGATGATATCGGTTAATATCGGATTCTAAAGCATTGTAAATAGATGACTTTGTTCAAGTTGCCGATTCTTCAAGTTTTTAAATAGATGATATCGTTTAAAGTCGGATTCTAAAGAATAGTAAATAGATGACTTTGTTCAAGTTGCAGATTCTTAAGGTTTTAAAATAGATCATATCGGTTAAAGTACGATTCTAAAGCATTGTAAATAGATGACTTTGTTCAAGTTGCGGATTCTTGATGTTTGAAAATAGATGATATAGTTTAAAGTCGGATTCTAAAGCATTGTAAATAGATCACTTTGTTAAAGTTGCGGACTCTGAAGGTTTGAAAATAGATGTAATCGTTTAAGATCGGATTGCCAACCATTGTAAATAGATGACTTTGTTAAGTTGCGGATTCTTAACGGTTGAAAATAGATGATATCGTTTAAAGTCGGATTCTACAGCATTGTAAATAGATGACTTTGTTCAAGTGGCCGATTGTTAATGTTTGAAATGTGATGAAATCGTTTAAAGTCGGATTCTACAGCATTGTAAATAGATGACTTTGTTCAAGTTGCGGATTCTTAATGTTTGAAAATAGATTATATAGTTTAAAGTCGGATACTAAAGCATTGTAAATAGATGACTTTGTTCAAGTTGCGGATTCTGAGGGTTTAAAAATAGATAATATCGTTTAAAGTCGGATTCTAAAGCATAGTAAATAGATGACTTTGTTTAAGTGGCGGACTAAAATAGATGATATTCTTTAAAGTACGATTCTAAGACATTGTAAGTAGATTACTTTATTACAGTTGCGGATTCTTAAGGTTAGAAAATAGATGATATCGTTTAAAGTCGGATTCTAAAGCATTGTAAATAGATGACTTTGTTCAAGTTGCGGATTCTTAAGGTTTGAAAATAGATGATATCGTTTAAAATCGGATTCTAAAGCATTGTAAATAGATGACTTTGTTAAAGTTACGGACTCTTAAGGTTTGAAAATAGATGATATCGTTTAAAATCGGATTCTAAAGCATTGTAAATAGATGACTTTGTTCAAGTTCCGGATTCTTAAGGTTTGAAAATAGATGATATTGTTTAAAGTCGGATTCTGAAGCATTGTAAATAGATGATTTTGTTCAAGTTGCGGATTCTTAAGGTTTTAAAATAGATGATATCGTTTATAGTCGAATTCTTAAGCATTGTAAATAGATGACTTTGTTCAAGTTGCGGATTCTTCAGGTTTGAAAATAGATGATATCGTTTAAAGTCGGATTCTAAAAGAATTGTAAGTAGATGACTTTGTTCACGTTGCCGAATCTTTATGTAAGAAAATAGATGATATCTTTTAAAGTCGGATTCTAAAGCATAGTAAATAGATTACTTTGTTCAAGTTGCAGACTCTTAAGGTTTGAAAATAGATGATATCGTTTCAAATCAGATTTTAAAGAATTGTAAATAGATGACTTTGTTCAAGTTGCCGATTCTTAAGGTGTGTAAATAGATGTTATCGTTTAAAGTCGGATTCTAAAGCATTGTAAATAGATTACTTTGTTCAAGTTACGGACTGCTAAGGTTTGAAAATAGATGATATCGTTTAAGGTCGGATTCGAAAGCATTGTAAATAGATGACTTTGTTCAAGTTGGTGGATTCTTAGGGTTTGAAAATTGATGATATCGTTTAAAGTCGGATTCTAAAGCATTGTAAATAGATGACTTTGTTCCAGTTGCGGATCCTAAGGGTTTGAAAATAGATGATATCGTTTAAAGTCGGATTCTAAAGCATTGTAAATAGATGACTTTGTTCATGTTGCGGACTCTTAAGCGTTGAAAATAGATGATATCGTTTAAAGGTCGATTCTAAAGCATTGTAAATAGATGACTTTGTTCAAGTTGCCGATTCTTAAGAAGTGAAAATAGATGATATCGTTTAAAGTCGGATTCTAAAGCATTGTAAATAGAGGACTTTGTTCAAGTTGCGAGTTGTTAAGGTTTAAAAGTAGATGATATCGTTTAATGTCGAATACTAAAGCATTGTAAATAGATGACTTTGTTCAAGTCGCTGATTCGCAAGCTTTGAAAATAGATGATATCGGTTAAAGTCGGATTCTACAGCATTGTAAATAGATGACTTTGTTCAAGTTGCGGATTCTTAATGTTTGAAAATAGATGATATAGTTTAAAGTCGGATTCTAAAGCATTGTAAATAGATGACTTTGTTCAAGTTGCGGATTCTGAGGGTTTAAAAATAGATAATATCGTTTAAAGTCGGATTCTAAAGCATTGTAAATAGATGACTTTGTTCAAGTTCCGGATTCTTAAGGTTTGAAAATAGAGTATATCGTTTAAAGTCGGATTCTGAAGCCTTGTAAATAGATGACTTTGTTCAAGTTGCGGATTCTTAAGGTTTTTAAATAGATGATATCGTTTATAGTCGGATTCTTAAGCATTGTAAATAGATGACTTTGTTCAAGTTTCTGATTCTTAAGGTTTGAAAATAGCTGATATCGTTTAAAGTCGGATTCTAAAGCATTGTAAGTAGATAGCTTTGTTCAAGTTGCGGATTCTTAAGGTTTGAAAATAGATGATATCGTTTAAAATCGGATTCTAAAGCATTGTAAATAGATGACTTTGTTCAAGTTGCGGATTCTTAATGTTTGAAAATAGATGATATAGTTTAAAGTCGGATTCTAAAGCATTGTAAATAGATGACTTTGTTCAAGTTGCGGATTCTGAGGGTTTAAAAATAGATAATATCGTTTAAAGTCGGATTCTAAAGCATTGTAAATAGATGACTTTGTTCAAGTTCCGGATTCTTAAGGTTTGAAAATAGAGTATATCGTTTAAAGTCGGATTCTGAAGCCTTGTAAATAGATGACTTTGTTCAAGTTGCGGATTCTTAAGGTTTTTAAATAGATGATATCGTTTATAGTCGGATTCTTAAGCATTGTAAATAGATGACTTTGTTCAAGTTGCGGATTCTTAAGGTTTGAAAATAGCTGATATCGTTTAAAGTCGGATTCTAAAGCATTGTAAATAGATGACTTTGTTCAAGTTGCGGATTCTTAAGGTTTGAAAATAGATGATATCGTTTAAAATCGGATTCTAAAGCATTGTAAATAGATGACTTTGTTAAAGTTACGGACTCTTAAGGTTTGAAAATAGATGATATCGTTTAAAATCGGATTCTAAAGCATTGTAAATAGATGACTTTGTTCAAGTTCCGGATTCTTAAGGTTTGAAAATAGATGATATTGTTTAAAGTCGGATTCTGAAGCATTGTAAATAGATGATTTTGTTCAAGTTGCGGATTCTTAAGGTTTTAAAATAGATGATATCGTTTATAGTCGAATTCTTAAGCATTGTAAATAGATGACTTTGTTCAAGTTGCGGATTCTTCAGGTTTGAAAATAGATGATATCGTTTAAAGTCGGATTCTAAAAGAATTGTAAGTAGATGACTTTGTTCACGTTGCCGAATCTTTATGTAAGAAAATAGATGATATCTTTTAAAGTCGGATTCTAAAGCATAGTAAATAGATTACTTTGTTCAAGTTGCAGACTCTTAAGGTTTGAAAATAGATGATATCGTTTCAAATCAGATTTTAAAGAATTGTAAATAGATGACTTTGTTCAAGTTGCCGATTCTTAAGGTGTGAAAATAGATGTTATCGTTTAAAGTCGGATTCTAAAGCATTGTAAATAGATTACTTTGTTCAAGTTACGGACTGCTAAGGTTTGAAAATAGATGATATCGTTTAAGGTCGGATTCGAAAGCATTGTAAATAGATGACTTTGTTCAAGTTGGTGGATTCTTAGGGTTTGAAAATTGATGATATCGTTTAAAGTCGGATTCTAAAGCATTGTAAATAGATGACTTTGTTCCAGTTGCGGATCCTAAGGGTTTGAAAATAGATGATATCGTTTAAAGTCGGATTCTAAAGCATTGTAAATAGATGACTTTGTTCATGTTGCGGACTCTTAAGCGTTGAAAATAGATGATATCGTTTAAAGGTCGATTCTAAAGCATTGTAAATAGATGACTTTGTTCAAGTTGCCGATTCTTAAGAAGTGAAAATAGATGATATCGTTTAAAGTCGGATTCTAAAGCATTGTAAATAGAGGACTTTGTTCAAGTTGCGAGTTGTTAAGGTTTAAAAGTAGATGATATCGTTTAATGTCGAATACTAAAGCATTGTAAATAGATGACTTTGTTCAAGTCGCTGATTCGCAAGCTTTGAAAATAGATGATATCGGTTAAAGTCGGATTCTACAGCATTGTAAATAGATGACTTTGTTCAAGTTGCGGATTCTTAATGTTTGAAAATAGATGATATAGTTTAAAGTCGGATTCTAAAGCATTGTAAATAGATGACTTTGTTCAAGTTGCGGATTCTGAGGGTTTAAAAATAGATAATATCGTTTAAAGTCGGATTCTAAAGCATTGTAAATAGATGACTTTGTTCAAGTTCCGGATTCTTAAGGTTTGAAAATAGAGTATATCGTTTAAAGTCGGATTCTGAAGCCTTGTAAATAGATGACTTTGTTCAAGTTGCGGATTCTTAAGGTTTTTAAATAGATGATATCGTTTATAGTCGGATTCTTAAGCATTGTAAATAGATGACTTTGTTCAAGTTTCTGATTCTTAAGGTTTGAAAATAGCTGATATCGTTTAAAGTCGGATTCTAAAGCATTGTAAGTAGATAGCTTTGTTCACGTTGCCGATTCTTTATGTTTGAAAATAGATGATATCTTTTAAAGTCGGATTCTAAAGCATTGTAAATAGATTACTTTGTTCAAGTTGCAGACTCTTAAGGTTTTAAAATAGATGATATCGTTTCAAATCAGATTTTAAAGAATTGTAAATAGATGACTTTGTTCAAGTTGCCGATTCTTAAGGTGTGAAAATAGATGTTATCGTTTAAAGTCGGATTCTAAAGCATTGTAAATAGATGACTTTGTTCCAGTTGCGGATCCTAAGGGTTTGAAAATAGATGATATCGTTTTAAGTCGGATTCTAAAGCATTGTAAATAGATGACTTTGTTCAAGTTGCGGACTCTTAAGCGTTGAAAATAGATGATATCGTTTAAAGGTCGATTCTAAAGCATTGTCAATAGATGACTTTGTCTAAGTTGCCGATTCTTTAGGATTGAAAATAGATGATATCGTTTAAAGTCGGATTCTAAAGCATTGTAAATAGATTACTTTGTTCAAGTTGCAGACTCTTAAGGTTTTAAAATAGATGATATCGTTTCAAATCAGATTTTAAAGAATGGTAAATAGAGTACTTTGTTCAAGTTGCCGATTCTTAAGGTGTGAAAATAGATGTTATCGTTTAAAGTCGGATTCTAAAGCATTGTAAATAGATTACTTTGTTCAAGTTGCAGACTGCTAAGGTTTGAAAATAGATGATATCGTTTAAAGTCGGATTCTAAAGCATTGTAAATAGATTACGTTGTTCAAGTTGCGAGTTGTTAAGGTTTGAAAATAGATGATATCGTTTAAAGTCGGATTCTAAAGCATTGTAAGTAGATGACTTTGTTCAAGTTGCCGATTCTTAAAGTTTGAAAATAGATTATATCGTTTAAAGTCGGATTCTAAATCATTGTAAATAGATGACTTTGTGCAAGTTGCGGATTCTTAAGATTTGAAAATAGATGATATCGTTAAAAGTCGGATTCTAAAGCATTGTAAATAGATGACTTTGTTCAAGTTGCGGACTCTTATGGTTTGAACATAGATGATATCGTTTCAAGTCGGATTCTAAAGCATTGTAAATAGATGACTTTATTGAAGTTGTTATTCTCAAGGTTTTAAAATAGATGATATCGGTTAATATCGGATTCTAAAGCATTGTAAATAGATGACTTTGTTCAAGTTGCCGATTCTTAAAGTTTTTAAATAGATGATATCGTTTAAAGTCGGTTTCTAATGCATAGTAAATAGATGACTTAGTTCAAGTTGCAGATTCTTAAGGTTTTAAAATAGATGATATCGGTTAAAGTCGGATTCTAAAGCATTGTAAATAGATGACTTTGTTCAAGTTGCGGATTCTTAATGTTTGAAAATAGATGATATAGTTTAAAGTCGGATTCTAAAGCATTGTAAATAGATCACTTTGTTAAAGTTGCGGACTCTGAAGGTTTGAAAATAGATGTAATCGTTTAAGATCGGATTGCAAACCATTGTATATAGATAACTTTGTTAAGTTGCGGATTCTTAATGTTTAGAGAATAGATTATATAGTTTAAAGTCGGATTCTAAAGCATTGTAAATAGATGACTTTGTTCAAGTTGCGGATTCTGAGGGTTTAAAAATAGATAATATCGTTTAAAGTCGGATTCTAAAGCATAGTAAATAGATGACTTTGTTCAAGTTGCGGACTAAAATAGATGATATTGTTTAAAGTACGATTCTAAGACATTGTAAGTAGATGACTTTATTACAGTTGCGGATTCTTAAGGTTAGAAAATAGATGATATCGTTTAAAGTCGGATTCTAAAGCATTGTAAATAGATGACTTTGTTTAAGTTGCGGATTCTTAAGGTTTGAAAATAGATGATATCGTTTAAAATTGGATTCTAAAGCATTGTAAATAGATGACTTTGTTAAAGTTACGGACTCTTAAGGTTTGAAAATAGATGATATCGTTTAAAATCGGATTCTAAAGCATTGTAAATAGATGACTT
This sequence comes from Sepiola atlantica, assembly GCA_963556195.1. Taxonomy (NCBI): domain Eukaryota; kingdom Metazoa; phylum Mollusca; class Cephalopoda; order Sepiida; family Sepiolidae; genus Sepiola; species Sepiola atlantica. Next base: position 9,646,471 of record OY744522.1, read on the forward strand.
TGTTCAAGTTCCGGATTCTTAAGGTTTGAAAATAGATGATATCGTTTAAAGTCGGATTCTGAAGCATTGTAAATAGATGACTTTGTTCAAGTTGCGGATTCTTAAGGTTTTAAAATAGATGATATCGTTTATAGTCGGATTCTTAAGCATTGTAAATAGATGACTTTGTTCAAGTTGCGGATTCTTAAGGTTTGAAAATAGATGATATCGTTTAAAGTCGGATTCTAAAAGAATTGTAAGTAGATGACTTTGTTCACGTTGCCGAATCTTTATGTTTGAAAATAGATGATATCTTTTAAAGTCGGATTCTAAAGCATAGTAAATAGATTACTTTGTTCAAGTTGCAGACTCTTAAGGTTTGAAAATAGATGATATCGTTTCAAATCAGATTTTAAAGAATTGTAAATAGATGACTTTGTTCAAGTTGCCGATTCTTAAGGTGTGAAAATAGAAGTTATTGGTTAAAGTCGGTTTCTAAAGCATTGTAAATAGATTACTTTGTTCAAGTTGCGGACTGCTAAGGTTTGAAAATAGATGATATCGTTTAAGGTCGGATTCTAAAGCATTGTAAATAGATGACTTTGTTCAAGTTGGTGGATTCTTAGGGTTTGAAAATAGATGATATCGTTTAAAGTCGGATTCTAAAGCATTGTAAATAGATGACTGTGTTCCAGTTGCGGATCCTAAGGGTTTGAAAATAGATGATATCGTTTAAAGTCGGATTCTAAAGCATTGTAAATAGATGACTTTGCTCATGTTGCGGACTCTTAAGCGTTGAAAATAGATGATATCGTTTAAAGGTCGATTCTAAAGCATTGTAAATAGATGACTTTGTTCAAGTTGCCGATTCTTAAGGAGTGAAAATAGATGATATCGTTTAAAGTCGGATTCTAAAGCATTGTAAATAGAGGACTTTGTTCAAGTTGCGAGTTGTTAAGGTTTAAAAGTAGATGATTTCGTTTAATGTCGAATACTAAAGCATTGTAAATAGATGACTTTGTTCAAGTCGCTGATTCGCAAGCTTTGAACATAGATGATATCGGTTAAAGTCGGATTCTACAGCATTGTAAATAGATGACTTTGTTCAAGTGGCCGATTGTTAATGTTTGAAATGTGATGAAATCGTTTAAAGTCGGATTCTACAGCATTGTAAATAGATGACTTTGTTCAAGTTGCGGATTCTTAATGTTTGAAAATAGATGATATAGTTTAAAGTCGGATTCTAAAGCATTGTAAATAGATGACTTTGTTCAAGTTGCGGATTCTGAGGGTTTAAAAATAGATAATATCGTTTAAAGTCGGATTCTAAACCATAGTAAATAGATGACTTTGTTCAAGTGGCGCCCTAAAATAGATGATAATGTTTAAAGTACGATTCTGAGACATTGTAAGTAGATGACTTTATTACAGTTGCGGATTCTTAAGGTTAGAAAATAGATGATATCGTTTAAAGTCGGATTCTAAAGCATTGTAAATAGATGACTTTGTTCAAGTTGCGGATTCTTAAGGTTTGAAAATAGATGATATCGTTTAAAATCGGATTCTAAAGCATTGTAAATAGATGACTTTGTTAAAGTTGCGGACTCTTAAGGTTTGAAAATAGATGATATCGTTTAAAATCGAATTCTAAAGCATTGTAAATAGATGACTTTGTTCAAGTTCCGGATTCTTAAGGTTTGAAAATAGATGATATCGTTTAAAGTCGGATTCTGAAGCATTGTAAATAGATGACTTTGTTCAAGTTGCGGATTCTTAAGGTTTTAAAATAGATGATATCGTTTATAGTCGGATTCTTAAGCATTGTAAATAGATGACTTTGTTCAAGTGGCGGACTAAAATAGATGATATTGTTTAAAGTACGATTCTAAGACATTGTAAGTAGATGACTTTATTACAGTTGCGGATTCTTAAGGTTAGAAAATAGATGATATCGTTTAAAGTCGGATTCTAAAGCATTGTAAATAGATGACTTTGTTTAAGTTGCGGATTCTTAAGGTTTGAAAATAGATGATATCGTTTAAAATTGGATTCTAAAGCATTGTAAATAGATGACTTTGTTAAAGTTACGGACTCTTAAGGTTTGAAAATAGATGATATCGTTTAAAATCGGATTCTAAAGCATTGTAAATAGATGACTTTGTTCAAGTTCCGGATTCTTAAGGTTTGAAAATAGATGATATCGTTTAAAGTCGGATTCTGAAGCATTGTAAATAGATGACTTTGTTCAAGTTGCGGATTCTTAAGGTTTTAAAATAGATGATATCGTTTATAGTCGGATTCTTAAGCATTGTAAATAGATGACTTTGTTCAAGTTGCGGATTCTTAAGGTTTGAAAATAGATGATATCGTTTAAAGTCGGATTCTAAAAGAATTGTAAGTAGATGACTTTGTTCACGTTGCCGAATCTTTATGTTTGAAAATAGATGATATCTTTTAAAGTCGGATTCTAAAGCATAGTAAATAGATTACTTTGTTCAAGTTGCAGACTCTTAAGGTTTGAAAATAGATGATATCGTTTCAAATCAGATTTTAAAGAATTGTAAATAGATGACTTTGTTCAAGTTGCCGATTCTTAAGGTGTGAAAATAGATGTTATTGTTTAAAGTCGGTTTCTAAAGCATTGTAAATAGATTACTTTGTTCAAGTTGCGGACTGCTAAGGTTTGAAAATAGATGATATCGTTTAAGGTCGGATTCTAAAGCATTGTAAATAGATGACTTTGTTCAAGTTGGTGGATTCTTAGGGTTTGAAAATAGATGATATCGTTTAAAGTCGGATTCTAAAGCATTGTAAATAGATGACTTTGTTCCAGTTGCGGATCCTAAGTGTTTGAAAATAGATGATATCGTTTAAAGTCGGATTCTAAAGCATTGTAAATAGATGACTTTGTTCATGTTTCGGACTCTTAAGCGTTGAAAATAGATGATATCGTTTAAAGGTCGATTCTAAAGCATTGTAAATAGATGACTTTGTTCAAGTTGCCGATTCTTAAGGAGTGAAAATAGATGATATCGTTTAAAGTCGGATTCTAAAGCATTGTAAATAGAGGACTTTGTTCAAGTTGCGAGTTGTTAAGGTTTAAAAGTAGATGATTTCGTTTAATGTCGAATACTAAAGCATTGTAAATAGATGACTTTATTCAAGTCGCTGATTCGCAAGCTTTGAAAATAGATGATATCGGTTAAAGTCGGATTCTACAGCATTGTAAATAGATGACTTTGTTCAAGTGGCCGATTGTTAACGTTTGAAATGTGATGAAATCGTTTAAAGTCGGATTCTACAGCATTGTAAATAGATGACTTTGTTCAAGTTGCGGATTCTTAATGTTTGAAAATAGATGATATAGTTTAAAGTCGGATTCTAAAGCATTGTAAATAGATGACTTTGTTCAAGTTGCGGATTCTGAGGGTTTAAAAATAGATAATATCGTTTAAAGTCGGATTCTAAAGCATAGTAAATAGATGACTTTGTTCAAGTGGCGCCCTAAAATAGATGATATTGTTTAAAGTACGATTCTGAGACATTGTAAGTAGATGACTTTATTACAGTTGCGGATTCTTAAGGTTAGAAAATAGATGATATCGTTTAAAGTCGGATTCTAAAGCATTGTAAATAGATGACTTTGTTCAAGTTGCGGATTCTTAAGGTTTGAAAATAGATGATATCGTTTAAAATCGGATTCTAAAGCATTGTAAATAGATGACTTTGTTAAAGTTGCGGACTCTTAAGGTTTGAAAATAGATAATATCGTTTAAAATCGAATTCTAAAGCATTGTAAATAGATGACTTTGTTCAAGTTCCGGATTCTTAAGGTTTGAAAATAGATGATATCGTTTAAAGTCGGATTCTGAAGCATTGTAAATAGATGACTTTGTTCAAGTTGCGAATTCTTAAGGTTTGAAAATAGATGATATCGTTTATAGTCGGATTCTTAAGCATTGTAAATAGATGACTTTGTTCAAGTTGCGGATTCTTAAGGTTTGAAAATAGATGATATCGTTTAAAGTCGGATTCTAAAAGAATTGTAAGTAGATGACTTTGTTCACGTTGCCGAATCTTTATGTTTGAAAATAGATGATATCTTTTAAAGTCGGATTCTAAAGCATAGTAAATAGATTACTTTGTTCAAGTTGCAGACTCTTAAGGTTTGAAAATAGATGATATCGTTTCAAATCAGATTTTAAAGAATTGTAAATAGATGACTTTGTTCAAGTTGCCGATTCTTAAGGTGTGAAAATAGATGTTATCGTTTAAAGTCGGATTCTAAAGCATTGTAAATAGATTACTTGGTTCAAGTTGGTGGATTCTTAGGGTTTGAAAATAGATGATATCCGTTAAAGTCGGATTCTAAAGCATTGTAAATAGATGACTTTGTTCAAGTTGCGGATCCTAAGGGTTTGAAAATAGATGATATCGTTTAAAGTCGGATTCTAAAGCATTGTAAATTGATGACTTTGTTCAAGTTGCGGATTCTTTGGGTTTGAAAATAGATGATATCGTTTTAAGTCGGATTCTAAAGCATTGTAAATAGATGACTTTGTTCAAGTTGCGGACTCTTAAGATTAGAAAATAGATGATATCGTTTAAAGTTCGATTCTACAGCATTGTAAATAGATGACTTTGTTCAAGTTGCCGATTCTTAAGGATTCAAAATAGATGATATCGTATCAAATCGGATTCTAAAGCATTGTAAATAGATGACTTTGTTCAAGGTGCCGATTATTAAAGTTTTAAAATAGATGATATCGTTGAAAGTGTAATTCTAAAGCATTGTAAATAGATGACTTTGTAGAAGTTGCCGATTCTTAAGCTTGGAAAATAGATGATATCGTTTAAAGTCGGATTCCAAAGCATTGTAAATAGGTGACTTGTTCAAGTTGCCGATTCTTAAGCTTTGAAAATAGATGATATGGTTTAAAGTCGGATTCTAAAGCACTGTAAATGGATGACTTTGTTCAAGTTGCTGATTCTTAAGGTTCGGAAATAGAAGATATCGTTTAAATCGGATTCTAAATTATTGTAAATAGATGACTTTGTTCAAGTTGCGAGTTCTTAAGGTTTAAAACTAGATGATATCGTTTAATGTCGGATACTAAAGCATTGTAAATAGATTATTATGTTCAAGTTACGTATTCTTAAGGTTTGAAAATAGATGATATCATTTAAAGTCGGATTATAAAGCATTATAAATAGATAGCTTTGTTCAAGTTGCGGATTTTTAAGGTTTGAAAATAGATGATATCGTTTTAAGTCGGATTCCGAAGCATTGTAAATAGATGACTTTGTTCAAGTGGCGGATCCTTTAGGTTGGAAAATAGATGATATCGTTTAAAGTCGGATTCTAAAACCTTGTAAATAGATGACTTTGTTCAAGTTTCTGATTCTTAAGGTTTGAAAATAGATGATATCTTTTAAAGACGGATTCTAAAGCATTGTAAATAGAGGACTTTATTCAACTTGCGGATTCTTGAGGTTTAAAAATAGATGATATCGTTTAAAGTCGGATTCTTAAGCATTGTAAATAGATGACTTGTTCAAGTTGCGGACTCTGAAGGTTTGAAAATAGATGATATCGTTTAAATTCGGATTCTAAAGCATTGTAAATAGATGACTTTGTTCAAGTTGCGGATTCTTAAGGGTTTAAAATAGATGATAATGTTTCAAGTCAAATTATAGAACATTGTAAATAGATGACTTTGTTCAAGTTGCGGATTCTTTATGTTTGAAAATAGATGATATCGTTTAAAGTCGGATTCTAAAGCACTGTAAATAGATGACTTTGTTCAAGTTGCCGATTCTTAAGCTTTGAAAATAGATGATATCGTTGAAAGTGTAATTCTAAAGCATTGTAAATAGATGACTTTGTTCAAGTTGCGGATTCTTAAGGTTTGAAAATAGATGATATCGTCAAAAGTCGGATTCTAAAGCATTGTAAGTAGATAACTTTATTCAAGTGGCCGATTCTTTAGGTTTGAAAATAGATGATATCGTTTAAAGTCGGATTCTAAAGCATTGTAAATAGATTACTTTGTTCCAGTTGCAGACTCTTAAGGTTTGAAAATAGATGATACCGTATCAAATCGGACTCTAAAGAATTGTAAATAGATGACTTTGTTCAAGGTGCCGATTATTAAGGTGTGAAAATTGATGATATCGTTTCAAGTGGGATTCTAAAGCATTGTAAATAGATTACTTTGTTCAAGTTGCGGATTCTTAAGGTTTTAAAATAGATGATATCGTTGAAAGTGTAATTCTAAAGCATTGTAAATAGATGATTTTGTTGAAGTTGCCGATTCTTAAGCTTGGAAAATAGATGATATCGTTTAAAATCGGATTCTAAAGCATTGTAAATTGATGACTTTGTTCAAGTTGCGGATTCTTAAGGTTCCGAAATAGATGATATCGTTTAAAGTCGGATTTTAAAGCATTGTAAATAGATGACTTGTTCAAGTTGCCGATTCTTAAGCTTTGAAAATAGATGATATGGTTTAAAGTCGGATTCTAAAGCACTGTAAATAGATGACTTTGTTCAAGTTGCTGATTCTTAAGGTTCCGAAATAGAAAGTTATCGTTTAAAGTCGGATTCTAAAGCATTGTAAATAGATGACTTTGTTCAAGTTGCGAGTTCTTAAGGTTTAAAACTAGATGATATTGTTTCAAATCGGATGCTAAAGCATTGTAAATAGATGAATTTGTTACATTTGAAAATAGATGATATCGTTTAAAGTTCGATTCTACAGCATTGTAAATAGATGACTTTGTTCAAGTTGCCGATTCTTAAGGATTCAAAATAGATTATATCGTTAAAAGTCGGATTCTAAAGAATTGTAAGTAGATGACTTTGTTCACGTTGCCGATTCTTGATGTTTGAAAAAAGATGATATCTTTTAAAGTCGGATTCTAAGCATTGTAAATAGATTACTTTGTTCAAGTTGCAGACTCTTAAGGTTGTAAAATAGTAGATATCATTTCAAATCGGATTTTAAAGAATTGTTAATAGATGACTTTGTTCAAGTTGCCGATTCTTAAGGTGTGAAAATAGATGTTATCGTTTAAAGTCGGATTCCAAAGCATTGTAAATAGATTGTTTTTTTCAAGTTGCCGATTCTTAATGTTTTAAAATAGATGATATCGGTTAAAGTCGGATTCTAAAGCATTGTAAATAGATGACTTGTTCAAGTCGCCGATTCTCAAGCTTTGAAAATAGATTATATCGTTTAAAGTCGGATTCTAAAGCACTGTAAATAGATGACTTTGTTCAAGTTGCCGATTCTTAAGGGGGGGAAAATAGATGATATCGTTAAAAGTTCGATTCTAAAGCATTGTAAATAGATGACTTTGTTCAAGTTGCCGATTCTTAAGCTTTGAAAATAGATGATATCGTTTAAAGTCGGATTCTCAAGCATTGTAAATAGATGACTTTGTTCAAGTTGCCGATTCTTAAAGATTGAAAATGGATGATATCGGTTAAAGTCGGATTCTAAAGCATTGTAAATAAATGACTTTGTTCAAGTTGCGGACTCTGTATGTTTGAAAATAGATGATATCGTTTAAAGTCGCATTCTAAAGCATTGTAAATAGATGACTTTGTTAAAGTTGCGGATTCTTAAGGTTTGAAAATAGATGATATCGTTTAAAGTCGGATTCTAAAGCATTGTCAATAGATGACTTTGTTCAAGTTGCGGATTCTTAAGGTTTGAAAATGGATGATATCGTTTAAAGTCGGATTCTAAAGTTATGTAAATAGATGACTTTGTTCAAGTTGCGGATTCTTAAGGTTTGAAAATAGATGATATCGTTTAAAGTCGGATTCTAAAGCATTGTAAATAGATGACTTTGTTCAAGTTGCGGATTCTTAAGGTTTGAAAATAGATTATATCGTTTAAAGTCGGATTCTAAAGCATTGTAAATAGATGACTTTGTTCAAGTTGCGATTTCTTAAGGTTTGAACATAGATGATATCGTTTAAAGTCGGATTCTAAAGTATTGTAAATAGATGACTTTTTTCAAGTGTCGGATTCTTAAATTTTGAAAATTAATGATATCGTTTACAGTCGGATTCTAAAGCATTGTAAATAGATGACTTTGTTCAAGTTGCGGATTCTTAAGGTTTGAAAATAGATGATATCGTTTAAAGTCGGATTCTAAAGCATTGTAAATAGATGACTGTGTTCAAGTTGCGGATTTTTAAGGTTTGCAAATAGATGATATCGTTTTAGATCGGATTCTCAAACCATTGTAAATAGATGACTTTGTTAAGTTGCAGATTCTTAAGGTTTGAAAATAGATGATATAGTTAAAAGTCGGATACTACAGCATTGTAAATTAATGACTTTGTTCAAGTTGCGGATTCTTAAGGTTTAAAAATAGATGATATCGTTTAAAGTCGGATTCTAACGCATTGTAAATAGATGACTTTGTTCAAGTTGCGGATTCTTAAGGTTTGAAAATAGATGATATCGTTTAAAGTCGGATTCTAAAGCATTGTAAATAGATGACTTTGTTCAAGTTGCGGATTCTTTAGGTTTGAAAATAGATAATATCGGTTAAAGTCAGGTTCTAAAGCATTGTAAATAGATGACTTTGTTCCATTTTCCGATTCTTAAGGTTTGAAAATAGATGATATCGTTTAAAGTCGGATTCTAACGCATTGTAAATAGATGAATTTGTTTAAGATGCGGATTCTTAAGGTTTGAAAATAGATGATATTGTTTAAAGTACGATTCTAAAGCATTGTAAGTAGATTACTTTATTACAGTTGCGGATTCTTTAGGCTTGAAAATAGATGATATTGTTTAAAGTCGCATTCTAAAGCATTGTAAATAGATGACTTTGTTCAAGTTGCGGATTCTTTAGGTTGGAAAATAGATAATATCGTTTAAAGTCGGATTCTAAAGCATTGTAAATACATGACTTTGTTCAAGTTGCGGACTTTAAAGGTTTTAAAATAGATGATATCGTTTAAAATCGGATTCTAAAGCATTGTAAATAGATTACTTTGTTCAAGTTCCGGATTCTTAAGGTTTGACAATAGATGATATCGTTTAAAGTCGGATTCTGAAGCATTGTAAATAGATGACTTTGTTCAAGGTGCGGATTCTTAAGGTTTTAAAATAGATGATATCGTTTATAGTCGGATTCTAAAGCATTGTAAATAGATGACTTTGTTCAAGTTGCGGATTCTTAAGGTTTGAAAATAGATTATATCGTTAAAAGTCGGATTCTAAAGAATTGTAAGTAGATGACTTTGTTCACGTTGCCGATTCTTGATGTTTGAAAAAAGATGATATCTTTTAAAGTCGGATGCTACAGCATTGAAAATAAATTACTTTGTTCAAGTTGCAGACTCTTAAGGTTGTAAAATAGTAGATATCATTTCAAATCGGATTTTAAAGAATTGTTAATAGATGACTTTGTTCAAGTTGCCGATTCTTAAGGTGTGAAAATAGATGTTATCGTTTAAAGTCGGATTCCAAAGCATTGTAAATAGATTGTTTTGTTCAAGTTGCCGATTCTTAAGGTTTTAAAATAGATGATATCGGTTAAAGTCGGATTCTAAAGCATTGTAAATAGATGACTTGTTCAAGTCGCCGATTCTCAAGCTTTGAAAATTGATTATATCGTTTAAAGTCGGATTCTAAAGCACTGTAAATAGATGACTTTGTTCAAGTTGCCGATTCTTAAGGGGGGGAAAATAGATGATATCGTTAAAAGTTCGATTCTAAAGCATTGTAAATAGATGACTTTGTTCAAGTTGCGTATTTTTAAGGTTTGAAAATAGATGATATTGTTGAAAGTCGCATTCTAAAGCATTGTAAATAGATCACTTTGTTCAAGTTGCGGATTCTTAAGGTTTGAAAATAGATGATATCGTTTAAAGTCGGATTCTAAAGCATTGTAAATAGATGACTTTGTTCAAGTTGCGGATTCTTAAGGTTTGAAAATAGATGATATCGTTTAAAGTCGGATTCTAAAGCATTGTAAATAGATGACTTTGTTCAAGTTGCGGATTCTTAAGGTTTGAAAATAGATGATATCGTTTAAAGTCGGATTCAAAAGCATTGTAAATAGATGACTTTGTTCAAGTTGCGATTTCTTAAGGTTTGAAAATAGATGATATCGTTTAAAGTCGGATTCTAAAGTATTGTAAATAGATGACTTTTTTCAAGTGTCGGATTCTTAAATTTTGAAAATTAATGATATCGTTTACAGTCGGATTCTAAAGCATTGTAAATAGATGACTTTGTTCAAGTGGCGAATTCTTAAGGTTTGAAAATAGATGATATCGTTTAAAGTCGGATTCTAAAGCATTGTAAATAGATGACTGTGTTCAAGTTGCGGATTCTTAAGGTTTGCAAATAGATGATATCGTTTTAGATCGGATTCTCAAACCATTGTAAATAGATGACTTTGTTAAGTTGCAGATTCTTAAGCTTTGAAAATAGATGATATAGTTAAAAGTCGGATTCTACAGCATTGTAAATTAATGACTTTGTTCAAGTTGCGGATTCTTAAGGTTTGAAAATAGATGATATCGTTCAAAGTCGGATTCTAACGCATTGTAAATAGATGACTTTGTTAAAGTTGCGGATTCTTAAGGTTTGAAAATAGATGATATCGTTTAAAGTCGGATTCTAAAGCATTGTAAATAGATGACTTTGTTCAAGTTGCGGATTCTTAAGGTTTGAAAATAGATAATATCGGTTAAAGTCAGGTTCTAAAGCATTGTAAATAGATGACTTTGTTCCATTTTCGGATTCTTAAGGTTTGAAAATAGATTATATCGTTTAAAGTCGGATTCTAACGCATTGTAAATAGATGAATTTGTTCAAGATGCGGATTCTTAAGGTTTGAAAATAGATGATATTGTTTAAAGTACGATTCTAAAGCATTGAAAGTAGATGACTTTATTACAGTTGCGGATTCTTTAGGCTTGAAAATAGATGATATTGTTTAAAGTCGCATTCTAAAGCATTGTAAATAGATGACTTTGTTCTAGTTGCGGATTCTTGAGGTTGGAAAATAGATAATATCGTTTAAAGTCGGATTCTAAAGCATTGTAAATACATGACTTTGTTCAAGTTGCGGACTTTAAAGGTTTTAAAATAGATGATATCGTTTAAAATCGGATTCTAAAGCATTGTAAATAGATGACTTTGTTCAAGTTCCGGATTCTTAAGGTTTGAAAATAGATGATATCGTTTAAAGTCGGATTCTGAAGCATTGTAAATAGATGACTTTGTTCAAGTTGCGGATTCTTAATGTTTTAAAATAGATGATATCGTTTATAGTCGGATTCTAAAGCATTGTAAATAGATGACTTTGTTCAAGTTGCGGATTTTTAAGGTTTGAAAATAGATTATATCGTTAAAAGTCGGATTCTAAAGAATTGTAAGTAGATGACTTTGTTCACGTTGCCGATTCTTTATGTTTGAAAAAAGATGATATCTTTTAAAGTCGGATTCTAAAGCATTGTAAATAGATTACTTTGTTCAAGTTGCAGACTCTTAAGGTTGTAAAATGGTAGATATCATTTCAAATCGGATTTTAAAGAATTGTTAATAGATGACTTTGTTCAAGTTACCGATTCTTAAGGTGTGAAAATAGATGTTATCGTTTAAAGTCGGATTCCAAAGCATTGTAAATAGATTGTTTTGTTCAAGTTGCCGATTCTTAAGGTTTTAAAATAGATGATATCGGTTAAAGTCGGATTCTAAAGCATTGTAAATAGATGACTTGTTCAAGTCGCCGATTCTCAAGCTTTGAAAATAGATTATATCGTTTAAAGTCGGATTCTAAAGCACTGTAAATAGATGACTTTGTTCAAGTTGCCGATTCTTAAGGGAGGGAAAATAGATGATATCGTTAAAAGTTCGATTCTAAAGCATTGTAAATAGATGACTTTGTTCAAGTTGCGTATTTTTAAGGTTTGAAAATAGATGATATTGTTTAAAGTCGCATTCTAAAGCATTGTAAATAGATGACTTTGTTCAAGTTGCGGATTCTTAAGGTTTGAAAATAGATGATATCGTTTAAAGTCGGATTCTAAAGCATTGTAAATAGATGACTTTGTTCAAGTTGCGGATTCTTAAGGTTTGAAAATGGATGATATCGTTTAAAGTCGGATTCTAAAGTTATGTAAATAGATGACTTTGTTCAAGTTGCGGATTCTTAAGGTTTGAAAATAGATGATTTCGTTTAAAGTCGGATTCTAAAGCATTGTAAATAGATGACTTTGTTCAAGTGGCGAATTCTTAAGGTTTGAAAATAGATGATATCGTTTAAAGTCGGATTCTAAAGCATTGTAAATAGATGACTGTGTTCAAGTTGCCGATTCTTAAGGTTAGCAAATAGATGATATCGTTTTAGATCGGATTCTCAAACCATTGTAAATAGATGACGTTGTTAAGTTGCAGATTCTTAAGGTTTGAAAATAGATGATATAGTTAAAAGTCGGATTCTACAGCATTGTAAATTAATGACTTTGTTCAAGTTGCGGATTCTTAAGGTTTGAAAATAGATGATATCGTTCAAAGTCGGATTCTAACGCATTGTAAATAGATGACTTTGTTAAAGTTGCGGATTCTTAAGGTTTGAAAATAGATGATATCGTTTAAAGTCGGATTCTAAAGCATTGTAAATAGATGACTTTGTTCAAGTTGCGGATTCTTAAGGTTTGAAAATAGATAATATCGGTTAAAGTCAGGTTCTAAAGCATTGTAAATAGATGACTTTGTTCCATTTTCGGATTCTTAAGGTTTGAAAATAGATTATATCTTTTAAAGTCGGATTCTAACGCATTGTAAATAGATGAATTTGTTCAAGATGCGGATTCTTAAGGTTTGAAATTGATGATATTGTTTAAAGTACGATTCTAAAGCATTGTAAGTAGATGACTTTATTACAGTTGCGGATTCTTTAGGCTTGAAAATAGATGATATTGTTTAAAGTTGCATTCTAAAGCATTGTAAATAGATGACTTTGTTCAAGTTGCGGATTCTTTAGGTTGGAAAATAGATAATATCGTTTAAAGTCGGATTCTAAACCATTGTAAATACATGACTTTGTTCAAGTTGCGGACTTTAAAGGTTTTAAAATAGATGATATCGTTTAAAATCGGATTCTAAAGCATTGTAAATAGATGACTTTGTTCAAGTTCCGGATTCTTAAGGTTTGAAAATAGATGATATCGTTTAAAGTCGGATTCTTAAGCATTGTAAATAGATGACTTTGTTCAAGTTGCGGATTCTTAATGTTTTAAAATAGATGATATCGTTTATAGTCGGATTCTAAAGCATTGTAAATAGATGACTTTGTTCAAGTAGCGGATTTTTAGGTTTGAAAATAGATTATATCGTTAAAAGTCGGATTCTAAAGAATTGTAAGTAGATGACTTTGTTCACGTTGCCGATTCTTGATGTTTGAAAAAAGATGATATCTTTTAAAGTCGGATTCTGAAGCATTGTAAATAGATTACTTTGTTCAAGTTGCAGACTCTTAAGGTTGTAAAATAGTAGATATCATTTCAAATCGGATTTTAAAGAATTGTTAATAGATGACTTTGTTCAAGTTACCGATTCTTAAGGTGTGAAAATAGATGTTATCGTTTAAAGTCGGATTCCAAAGCATTGTAAATAGATTGTTTTGTTCAAGTTGCCGATTCTTAAGGTTTTAAAATAGATGATATCGGTTAAAGTCGGATTCTAAAGCATTGTAAATAGATGACTTGTTCAAGTCGCCGATTCTCAAGCTTTGAAAATAGATTATATCGTTTAAAGTCGGATTCTAAAGCACTGTAAATAGATGACTTTGTTCAAGTTGCCGATTCTTAAGGGGGGGAAAATAGATGATATCGTTAAAAGTTCGATTCTAAAGCACTGTAAATAGATGACTTTGTTCAAGTTGCGTATTTTTAAGGTTTGAAAATAGATGATATTGTTTAAAGTCGCATTCTAAAGCATTGTAAATAGATGACTTTGTTCAAGTTGCGGATTCTTAAGGTTTGAAAATAGATGATATCGTTTAAAGTCGGATTCTAAAGCATTGTAAATAGATGACTTTGTTCAAGTTGCGGATTCTTAAGGTTTGAAAATAGATGATATCGTTTAAAGTCGGATTCAAAAGCATTGTAAATAGATGACTTTGTTCAAGTTGCGATTTCTTAAGGTTTGAAAATAGATGATATCGTTATAAGTCGGATTCTAAAGTATTGTAAATAGATGACTTTTTTCAAGTGTCGGATTCTTAAATTTTGAAAATTAATGATATCGTTTACAGTCGGATTCTAAAGCATTGTAAATAGATGACTTTGTTAAGTTGCAGATTCTTTTGGTTTGAAAATAGATGATATCGTTTAAAGTCGGATTCTAAAGCATTGTAAATAGATGACTTTGTTCAAGTTGCGGATTCTTAAGGTTTGAAAATAGATGATATCGTTTAAAGTCGGATTCTAACGCATTGTAAATAGATGACTTTGTTCAAGTTGCGGATTCTTAAGGTTTGAAAATAGATGATATCGTTTAAAGTCGGATTCTAAAGCATTGTAAATAGATGACTTTGTTCAAGTTGCGGATTCTTAAGGTTTGAAAATAGATGATATCGTTTAAAGTCAGGTTCTAAAGCATTGTAAATAGATAACTTTGTTCCATTTTCGGATTGTTAAGGTTTGAAAATAGATGATATCGTTTAAAGTCGGATTCTAACCCATTGTAAATAGATGAATTTGTTCAAGTTGCGGATTCTTAAGGTTTGAAAATAGATTATATCGTTGCAAGTCGGATTCTAAAGCATTGTAAATAGATGACTTTGTTCAAGTTGCAGATTATTAAGGTTTTAAAATAGATGATATCGTTTAAAGTCGGATTCTAAAGCATTGTAAATAGATGACTTTGTTCAAATGTCGGATTCTTATATTTTGAAAATTAATGATATCGTTTACAGTCGGATTCTAAAGCATTGTAACTAGATGACTTTGTTCAAGTGGCGGATTCTTAAGGTTTGAAAATAGATGATATCGGTTAAAGTCGGATTCTAAAGCATTGTAAATAGATAACTGTGTTCAAGTTGCGGATTCTTAAGGTTTGCAAATAGATGATATCGTTTAATATCGGATTCTAAAGCATTGTAAATAGATGACTTTGTTCAAGTTGCGGATTCTTAAGGTTTGCAAATAGATGATATCGTTTAAAGTCGGATTCTAAAGCATTGTAAATAGATGACTTTGTTCAAGTTGCGGATTCTAAAGGTTTGAAAATAGAAGATAATGTTTAAAGTAGGATTCAAAAGCATTGTAAATAGATGACTTCGTTCAAGTTGCGGATTCTTAAGGTTTTCAATCAGATGATATCGTTGCAAGTGTGATTCTTATGCATTGTAAATAGATGACTTTGTTCAAGTTGCGGATTCTTAAGGTTTGAAAATCGATGATATCGTTTGAAGTCGGATTCTAAAGCATTGTAAATAGATGACTTTGTTCAAGTTGCCGATTCCTAAGCTTTGAAAATAGATGATATGGTTTAAAGTCGGATTCTAAAGCATTGTAAATAGATGACTTTGTTCAAGTTGCCGATTCTTAAGGATTGAAAATAGATGATATCGGTAAAAGTCGGATTCTAAAGCATTGTAAATAAATGACTTTGTTCAAGTTGCAGACTCTGATAGTTTGAACATAGATGATATCGTTTAAAGTCGCATTCTAAAGCATTGTAAATAGATGACTTTGTTCAATTTGCGGATTCTTAAGGTTTGAAAATAGATGATATCGTTTAAAGTCGGATTCTAAAGCATTGTAAATAGATGACTTTGTCTAAGTTGCGGATTCTTAAGGTTTGAAAATGGATGATATCGTTTAAAGTCGGATTCTAAAGTTATGTAAATAGATGACTTTGTTCAAGTTGCGGATTCTTAAGGTTTGAAAATAGATGATATCGTTTAAAGTCGGATTCTAAAGCATTGTAAATAGATGACTTTGTTCAAGTTGCGGATTCTTAAGGTTTGAAAATAGATTATATCGTTTAAAGTCGGATTCTAAAGCATTGTAAATAGATGACTTTGTTCAAGTTGCGGATTCTTAAGGTTTGAAAATAGATGATATCGTTTAAAATCGGATTCTAAAGCATTGTAAATAGATGCCTTTGTTCAAGTTGCGGATTCTTAAGGTTTGAAAATAGATGATATCGTTTAAAGTCGGATTCTAAAGCCTTGTAAATAGATGACTTTGTTCAAGTTGCGATTTTTTAAGGTTTGAAAATAGATGATATCGGTTAAAGTCGGATTCTAAAGCATTGTAAATAGATAACTGTGTTCAAGTTGCGGATTCTTAAGGTTTGCAAATAGATGATATCGTTTAATATCGGATTCTAAAGCATTGTAAATAGATGACTTTGTTCAAGTTGCGGATTCTTAAGGTTTGCAAATAGATGATATCGTTTAAAGTCGGATTCTAAAGCATTGTAAATAGATAGCCTTGTTCAAGTTGCGGATTCTAAAGGTTTGAAAATAGAAGATAATGTTTAAAGTAGGATTCAAAAGCATTGTAAATAGATGACTTCGTTCAAGTTGCGGATTCTTAAGGTTTTCAATCAGATGATATCGTTGCAAGTGTGATTCTAAAGCATTGTAAATAGATGACTTTGTTCAAGTTGCGGATTCTTAAGGTTTGAAAATCGATGATATCGTTTGAAGTCGGATTCTAAAGCATTGTAAATAGATGACTTTGTTCAAGTTGCCGATTCCTAAGCTTTGAAAATAGATGATATGGTTTAAAGTCGGATTCTAAAGCATTGTAAATAGATGACTTTGTTCAAGTTGCCGATTCTTAAGGATTGAAAATAGATGATATCGGTAAAAGTCGGATTCTAAAGCATTGTAAATAAATGACTTTGTTCAAGTTGCAGACTCTGATAGTTTGAACATAGATGATATCGTTTAAAGTCGCATTCTAAAGCATTGTAAATAGATGACTTTGTTCAAGTTGCGGATTCTTAAGGTTTGAAAATAGATGATATCGTTTAAAGTCGGATTCTAAAGCATTGTAAATAGATGACTTTGTCTAAGTTGCGGATTCTTAAGGTTTGAAAATGGATGATATCGTTTAAAGTCGGATTCTAAAGTTATGTAAATAGATGACTTTGTTCAAGTTGCGGATTCTTAAGGTTTGAAAATAGATGATATCGTTTAAAGTCGGATTCTAAAGCATTGTAAATAGATGACTTTGTTCAAGTTGCGGATTCTTAATGTTTGAAAATAGATGATATCGTTTAAAATCGGATTCTAAAGCATTGTAAATAGATGCCTTTGTTCAAGTTGCGGATTCTTAAGGTTTGAAAATAGATGATATCGTTTAAAGTCGGATTCTAAAGCATTGTAAATAGATGACTTTGTTCAAGTTGCGATTTCTTAAGGTTTGAAAATAGATGATATCGTTTAAAGTCGGATTCTAAAGTATTGTAAATAGATGACTTTTTTCAAGTGTCGGATTCTTAAATTTTGAAAATTAATGATATCGTTTACAGGGTGATTCTAAAGCATTGTAAATAGATGACTTTGTTCAAGTGGCGAATTCTTAAGGTTTGAAAATAGATGATATCGTTTAAAGTCGGATTCTAAAGCATTGTAAATAGATGACTGTGTTCAAGTTGCGGATTCTTAATGTTTGCAAATAGATGATATCGTTTTAGATCGGATTCTCAAACCATTGTAAATAGATGACTTTGTTAAGTTGCAGATTCTTAAGGTTTGAAAATAGATGATATAGTTAAAAGTCGGATTCTACAGCATTGTAAATTAATGACTTTGTTCAAGTGGCCGATTCTTTAGGTTTGAAAATAGATGATATCGTTTAAAGTCGGATTCTAAAGCATTGTAAATAGATGACTTTGTTCAAGATGCGGATTCTTTAGGTTTGAAAATAGATGATATCGTTTAAAGTCAGATTCTAAAGCATTGTAAATAGATTACTTTGTTCAAGGTGCGGACTCTTAAGGTTTGAAAATAGATGATATTGTTTAAAGTACGATTCTAAAGCATTGTAAGTAGATGACTTTATTACAGTTGCGGATTCTTAAGGCTTGAAAATAGATGATATTGTTTAAAGTCGGATTCTAAAGCATTGTAAATAGATGACTTTGTTCAAGTTGCGGATTCTTTAGGTTGGAAAATAGATAATATCGTTTAAAGTCGGATTCTAAAGCATTGTAAATAGATGACTTTGTTCAAGTTGCGGACTTTAAAGGTTTTAAAATAGATGATATCGGTTAAAATCGGATTCTAAAGCATTGTAAATAGATGACTTTGTTCAAGTCTCGGATTCTTAAGGTGTGAAAATAGATGGTATCGTTTAAAGTCGGATTCCAAAGCATTGTAAATAGATTGTTTTGTTCAAGTTGCCGATTCTTAAGGTTTTAAAATAGATGATATCGGTTAAAGTCAGATTCTAATGCATTGTAAATAGATGACTTGTTCAAGTCGCCGATTCTCAAGCTTTGAAAATAGATTATATCGTTTAAAGTCGGATTCTAAAGCACTGTAAATAGATGACTTTGTTCAAGTTGGCGATTCTTAAGGGGGGGAAAATAGATGATATCGTTAAAAGTTCGATTCTAAAGCATTGTAAATAGATGACTTTGTTCAAGTTGCGGATTTTTAAGGTTTGAAAATAGATGATATTGTTTAAAGTCGCATTCTAAAGCATTGTAAATAGATGACTTTGTTCAAGTTGCGGATTCTTAAGGTTTGAAAATAGATGATATCGTTTAAATTCGGATTCTAAAGCATTGTAAATAGATGACTTTGTTCAAGTTGCGGATTCTTAAGGTTTGAAAATGGATGATATCGTTTAAAGTCGGATTCTAAAGTTATGTAAATAGATGACTTTGTTCAAGTTGCGGATTCTTAAGGTTTGAAAATAGATGATATCGTTTAAAGTCGGATTCTAAAGCATTGTAAATAGATGACTTTGTTTAAGGTGCCGATTATTTAGGTGTGAAAATTGATGATATCGTTTTAAGTGGGATTCTAAAGCATGGTAAATAGATTACTTTGTTCAAGTTGCGGATTCTTAAGGTTTTAAAATAGATGATATCGTTGAAAGTGTAATTCTAAAGCATTGTAAATAGATGACTTTGTTGAAGTTTCCGATTCTTAAGCTTGGAAAATAGATGATATCGTTTAAAGTCGGATTCCAAAGCATTGTAAATAGATGACTTGTTCAAGTTGCCGATTCTTAAGCTTTGAAAATAGATGATATGGTTTAAAGTCGGATTCTAAAGCACTGTAAATGGATGACTTTGTTCAAGTTGCTGATTCTTAAGGTTCGGAAATAGAAGATATCGGTTAAATCGGATTCTAAATTATTGTAAATAGATGACTTTGTTCAAGTTGCGAGTTCTTAAGGTTTAAAACTAGTTGATATCGTTTAATGTCGGATACTAAAGCATTGTAAATAGATTATTATGTTCAAGTTACGTATTCTTAAGGTTTGAAAATAAGATGATATCATTTAAAGTCGGATTATAAAGCATTATAAATAGATAGCTTTGTTCAAGTTGCGGATTTTTAAGGTTTGAAAATAGATGATATCGTTTTAAGTCGGATTCCGAAGCATTGTAAATAGATGACTTTGTTCAAGTGGCGGATTCTTTAGGTTGGAAAATAGATGATATCGTTTAAAGTCGGATTCTAAAACCTTGTAAATAGATGACTTTGTTCAAGTTTCTGATTCTTAAGGTTTGAAAATAGATGATATCGTTTAAAATCGGATTCTAAAGCATTGTAAATAGATGACTTTGTTCAAGTTGCGGATTCTTAAGGTTTGAAAATAGATAATATCGGTTAAAGTCAGGTTCTAAAGCATTGTAAATAGATGACTTTGTTCAAGTTGCGGACTCTGAAGGTTTGAAAATAGATGATATCGTTTAAAGTCGGATTCTAAAGCATTGTAAATAGATGACTTTGTTCAAGTTGCCGATTCTAAAGGTTTGAAAATAGATGATATTGTTTAAATTCGGATTCTAAAGGATTGTAAATAGATGACTTTGTTCAAGTTGCGGATTCTTAAGGGTTTAAAATAGATGATAATGGTTCAAGTCAAATTATAGAACATTGTAAATAGATGACTTTGTTCAAGTTGCGGATTCTTTATGTTTTAAAATAGATGATATCGTTTAAAGTCGGATTCCAAAGCATTGTAAATAGATGACTTTGTTCAAGTTGCCGATTCTTAAGGTTTGAAAATAGATGATATCATTTAAAGTCGGATTTTAAAGCATTGTAAATAGATGACTTTGTTCAAGTTGCTGATTTTTTTCAATTTGAAAATAGATGATATCGCTGAAAGTCGGATTCTACAGCATTGTTTATAGATGACTTTGTTCAAGTTGCGATTCTTTAGGTTTAAAAATAGATGATATCGTTTAAAGTCGGATTCTAAAGCATTGTAAACAGATGACTTTGTTCAAGTTTCTGATTCTTAAGGTTTGAAAATAGATGATATCTTTTAAAGACAGATGCTACAGCATTGTAAATAGAGGACTTTATTCAGGTTACCGATTCTTGTGGTTTGAAAATACATGATATCGTTTAAAGTCGGATTCTAAAGCATTGTAAATAGATGACTTTTTTCAAGTTGCCGATTCTTAAGGTTCCGAAATAGATGATATCGTTTAAAGTCGGATTCTAAAGCATTGTAAATAGATGACTGTGTTCAAGTTGCGGATTCTTTAGGTTTGAAAATGGATGATATCGTTTAAGGTCGGATTCTACAGCATTGTAAATAGATGACTTTGTTCAAGTGGCCGATTCTTAAGGTTTGAAAATAGATGATATCGTTTTAAGTCGGATTCTAAAGCATTGTAAATAGATGCCTGTGTTCAAGTTTCGGATTCTTAAGGTCTGAAAATAGATAATGTCGTTTAAAGTGGGAGTCAAAAGCATTGTAAATAGATGACTTTGTTCAGGTTGAGGATCTTCAAGGTTTGAAAATAGATGATAATGTTTAAAGTCGGATTCTAAAGCATTGTTAATAGATGACTTTTGTTCAAGTTGCGGATATATAAAGTTTAGCAATAGATGATATCGTTTAAAGTCGGATTCTAAAGCATTGTAAATAGATTACTTTGTTCAAGTTGCAGACTCTTAAGGTTTGAAAATAGATGATATCGTATCAAATCTGATTCTAAAGCATTGTAAATAGATGACTTTGTTCAAGGTGCCGATTATTAAGGTGTGAAAATTGATGATATCGTTTAAAGTGGGATTCTAAAGCATTGTAAATAGATTACTTTGTTCAAGTTGCGGATTCTTAAGGTTTTAAAATAGATGATATCGTTGAAAGTGTAATTCTAAAGCATTGTAAATAGATGACTTTGATGAAGTTGCCGATTCTTAAGCTTGGAAAATAGATGATATCGTTTAAAGTCGGATTCCAAAGCATTGTAAATAGATGACTTTGTTCAAGTTGCGGATTCTTAAGGTTTGAAAATAGATGATATCGTTTAAAGTCGGATTCTAAAGCATTGTAAATAGATGACTTGTTCAAGTTGCCGATTCTTAAGCTTTGAAAATAGATGATATGGTATAAAGTCGGATTCTAAAGCACTGTAAATGGATAACTTTGTTCAAGTTGCGGATTCTTAAGGTTTGAAAATAGATGATATCGTTTAAAATCGGATTCTAAAGCATTGTAAATAGATGACTTTGTTCAAGTTGCGGATTCTTAAGGTTTGAAAATAGATTATATCGTTTAAAGTCGGATTCTAAAGCATTGTAAATAGATGACTTTGTTCAAGTTGCGGATACTTAAGGTTTGAAAATAGATTATATCGTTTAAAATCGGATTCTAAAGCATTGTAAATAGATGACTTTGTTCAAGTTGCGGATTCTTAAGGTTTGAAAATAGATGATATCGTTTAAAGTCGGATTCAAAAGCATTGTAAATAGATGACTTTGTTCAAGTTGCGATTTCTTAAGGTTTGAAAATAGATGATATCGTTTAAAGTCGGATTCTAAAGTATTGTAAATAGATGACTTTTTTCAAGTTGCGGATTCTTAAGGTTTGAAAATAGATGATATCGTTTAAAGTCGGATTATAAAGCATTGTAAATAGATGACATTGTTGAAGTTGAGGATCTTCAAGGTTTGAAAATAGATGATATTGTTTAAAGTCGGATTACAAAGCATTATAAATAGATGACTTTGTTCAAATTACGGATTCTTTAGGTTTAAAAATAGATGATATCGTTTAAAGTCGGATTCTAAAGCATTGTAAATAGAACACTTTGTTCAAGTTTCTGATTCTTAAGGTTTGAAAATACATGATATCTTTTAAAGACGGATTCTACAGCATTGTAAATAGAGGACTTTTATCAGGTTACCGATTCTTGAGGTTTGAAAATACATGATATCGTTTAATATCGGATTCTAAAGCATTGTAAATAGATGACTTTTTCAAGTTGCCGATTCTTAAGGTTCCGAAATAGATGATATCGTTTAAAGTCGGATTCTAAAGCATTGTAAATAGATGACTTTGTTCAAGTTGCGGATTCTTAAGGTTTGAAAATAGATGATATCGTTTAAAGTCGGATTCTAAAGCATTGTAAATAGATGACTTTGTTCAAGTTGCGGATTCTTAAGGTTTGAAAATAGATGATTTCGTTTAAAATCGGATTCTAAAGCATTGTAAATAGATGACTTTGTTCAAGTATCGGATTCTTAAGGTTTGAAAATAGATGATATCGTTTAAAGTCGGATTCTAAAGCATTGTAAATAGATGACTTTGTTCAAGTTGCCGATTCTTAAGGTTTGAAAATAGATGATATCGTTTAAAATCGGATTCTAAAGTATTGTAAATAGATGACTTTGTTCAAGTGTCGGATTCTTAAGGTTTTAAAATTAATGATATCGTTTAAAGTCGGATTCTAAAGCATTGAAAATAGATGACTTTGTTCAAGTTGCGGATTCTTAAGGTTTGAAAATAGATGATATCGTTTAAAGTCGCATTCTAAAGCATTGTAAATAGATGACTTTGTTCAAGTTGCGGATTCTTAAGGTTTGCAAATAGATGATATCGTTTAAGATCGGATTCCAAACCATTGTAAATAGATGACTTTGTTAAGTTGCAGATTCTTAAGGTTTGAAAATAGATGATATAGTTTGAAGTCGGATTCTACAGCATTGTAAATAGATGACTTTGTTCAAGTGGCCGATTCTTTAGGTTTGAAAATAGATGATATCGTTTAAAGTCGGATTCTAAAGCATTGTAAATAGATGACTTTGTTCAAGTTGCGGACTTTAAAGGTTTTTAAATAGATGATATCGTTTAAAATCGGATTCTAAAGCATTGTAAATAGATGACTTTGTTCAAGTTCCGGATTCTTAAGGTTTTAAAATAGATGATATCGTTTAAAGTCGGATTCTGAAGCATTGTAAATAGATAACTTTGTTCAAGTTGCGGATTCTTAAGGTTTTAAAATAGATGATATCGTTTATAGTCGGATTCTAAAGCATTGTAAATAGATGACTTTGTTCAAGTTGCGGATTCTTAAGGTTTGAAAATAGATTATATCGTTAAAAGTCGGATTCTAAAGAATTGTAAGTAGATGACTTTGTTCACGTTGCCGATTCTTGATGTTTGAAAAATAATGATATCTTTTAAAGTCGGATTCTAAAGCATTGTAAATAGATTACTTTGTTCAAGTTGCAGACTCTTAAGGTTTTAAAATAGTAGATATCATTTCAAATCGGATTTTAAAGAATTGTTAATAGATGACTTTGTTCAAGTTGCCGATTCTTAAGGTGTGAAAATAGATGTTATCGTTTAAAGTCGGATTACAAAGCATTGTAAATAGATTGTTTTGTTCAAGTTGCCGATTCTTAAGGTTTTAAAATAGATGATATCGGTTAAAGTCGGATTCTAAAGCTTTGTAAATAGATGACTTGTTCAAGTCGCCGATTCTCAAGCTTTGAAAATAGATTATATCGTTTAAAGTCGGATTCTAAAGCACTGTAAATAGATGACTTTGTTCAAGTTGCCGATTCTTAAGGGGCGGAAAATAGATGATATCGTAAGAATTTCGATTCTAAAGCATTGTAAATAGATGACTTTGTTCAAGTTGCCGATTCTTAAGCTTTGAAAATAGATGATATCGTTTAAAGTCGGATTCTAAAGCATTGTAAATAGATGACTTTGTTCAAGTTGCGGATTCTTAAGGATTGAAAATAGATGATATCGGTTAAAGTCGGATTCTAAAGCATTGTAAATAAATGACTTTGTTCAAGTTGCGGACTCTGATAGTTTGAAAATAGATGATATCGTTTAAAGTCGCATTCTAAAGCATTGTAAATAGATGACTTTGTTCAAGTTGCGGATTCTTAAGGTTTGAAAATAGATGATATCGTTTAAAGTCGGATTCTAAAGCATTGTAAATAGATGACTTTGTTCAAGTTGCGGATTCTTAAGGTTTGAAAATGGATGATATCGTTTAAAGTCGGATTCTAAAGTTATGTAAATAGATGACTTTGTTCAAGTTGCGGATTCTTAAGGTTTGAAAATAGATGATATCGTTTAAAGTCGGATTCTAAAGCATTGTAAATAGATGACTTTGTTCAAGTTGCGGATTCTTAAGGTTTGAAAATAGATTATATCGTTTAAAGTCGGATTCTAAAGCATTGTAAATAGATGACTTTGTTCAAGTTGCGGATTCTTAAGGTTTGAAAATAGATGATATCGTTTAAAATCGGATTCTAAAGCATTGTAAATAGATGCCTTTGTTCAAGTTGCGGATTCTTAAGGTTTGAAAATAGATGATATCGTTTAAAGTCGGATTCTGAAGCATTGTAAATAGATGACTTTGTTCAAGTTGCGATTTCTTAAGGTTTGAAAATAGATGATATCGTTTAAAGTCGGATTCTAAAGTATTGTAAATAGATGACTTTTTTCAAGTGTCGGATTCTTAAATTTTGAAAATTAATGATATCGTTTACAGTCGGATTCTAAAGCATTGTAAATAGATGACTTTGTTCAAGTGGCGAATTCTAAAGGTTTGAAAATAGATGATATCGTTTAAAGTCGGATTCTAAAGCATTGTAAATAGATGACTGTGTTCAAGTTGCGGATTCTGAAGGTTTGCAAATAGATGATATCGTTTTAGATCGGATTCTCAAACCATTGTAAATACATGACTTTGTTAAGTTGCAGATTCTTAAGGTTTGAAAATAGATGATATAGTTAAAAGTCGGATTCTACAGCATTGTAAATTAATGACTTTGTTCAAGTTGCGAATTCTTAAGGTTTGAAAATAGATGATATCGTTTAAAGTCGGATTCTAACGCATTGTAAATAGATGACTTTGTTCAAGTTGCGGATTCTTAAGGTTTGAAAATAGATGATATCGTTTAAAGTCGGATTCTAAAGCATTGTAAATAGATGACTTTGTTCAAGTTGCGGATTCTTAAGGTTTGAAAATAGATAATATCGGTTAAAGTCAGGTTCTAAAGCATTGTAAATAGATGACTTTGTTCCATTTTCGGATTCTTAAGGTTTGAAAATAGATGATATCGTTTAAAGTCGGATTCTAACGCATTGTAAATAGATGAATTTGTTCAAGATGCGGATTCTTAAGGTTTGAAAATAGATGATATCGTTTAAAGTCAGATTCTAAAGCATTGTAAATAGATTACTTTGTTCAAGGTGCGGACTCTTAAGGTTTGAAAATAGATGATATTGTTTAAAATACGATTCTAAAGCATTGTAAGTAGATGACTTTATTACAGTTGCGGATTCTTAAGGCTTGAAAATAGATGATATTGTGTAAAGTGACATTCTAAAGCATTGTAAATAGATGACTTTGTTCAAGTTGCGGATTCTTTAGGTTGGAAAATAGATAATATCGTTTAAAGTCGGATTCTAAAGCATTGCAAATAGATGACTTTGTTCAAGTTGCGGACTTTAAAGGTTTTAAAATAGATGATATCGTTTAAAATCGGATTCTAAAGCATTGTAAATAGATGACTTTGTTCAAGTTCCGGATTCTTAAGGTTTGAAAATAGATGATATCGTTTAAAGTCGGATTCTGAAGCATTGTAAATAGATGACTTTGTTCAAGTTGCGGATTCTTAAGGTTTGAAAATAGATGATATTGTTTAAAGTCGCATTCTAAAGCATTGTAAATAGATGACTTTGTTCAAGTTGCGGATTCTTAAGGTTTGAAAATAGATGATATCGTTTAAAGTCGGATTCTAAAGCATTGTAAATAGATGACTTTGTTCAAGTTGCGGATTCTTAAGGTTTGAAAATGGATGATATCGTTTAAAGTCGGATTCTAAAGTTATGTAAATAGATGACTTTGTTCAAGTTGCGGATTCTTAAGGTTTGAAAATAGATGATATCGTTTAAAGTCGGATTCTAACGCATTGTAAATAGATGACTTTGTTCAAGTTGCGGATTCTTAAGGTTTGAAAATAGATGATATCGTTTAAAGTCGGATTCTAAAGCACTGTAAATAGATGACTTTGTTCAAGTTGCCGATTCTTAAGGGGGGGAAAATAGATGATATCGTAAAAATTTCGATTCTAAAGCATTGTAAATAGATGACTTTGTTCAAGTTGCCGATTCTTAAGCTTTGAAAATAGATGATATCGTTTAAAGTCGGATTCTAAAGCATTGTAAATAGATGACTTTGTTCAAGTTGCGGATTCTTAAGGATTGAAAATAGATGATATCGGTTAAAGTCGGATTCTAAAGCATTGTAAATAAATGACTTTGTTCAAGTTGCGGACTCTGATAGTTTGAAAATAGATGATATCGTTTAAAGTCGCATTCTAAAGCATTGTAAATAGATGACTTTGTTCAAGTTGCGGATTCTTAAGGTTTGTAAATAGATGATATCGTATAAAGTCGGATTCTAAAGCATTGTAAATAGATGACTTTGTTCAAGTTGCGGATTCTTAAGGTTTGAAAATGGATGATATCGTTTAAAGTCGGATTCTAAAGTTATGTAAATAGATGACTTTGTTCAAGTTGCGGATTCTTAAGGTTTGAAAATAGATGATATCGTTTAAAGTCGGATTCTAAAGCATTGTAAATAGATGACTTTGTTCAAGTTGCGGATTCTTAAGGTTTGAAAATAGATTATATCGTTTAAAGTCGGATTCTAAAGCATTGTAAATAGATGCCTTTGTTCAAGTTGCGGATTCTGAAGGTTTGAAAATAGATGATATCGTTTAAAATCGGATTCTAAAGCATTGTAAATAGATGCCTTTGTTCAAGTTGCGGATTCTTAAGGTTTGAAAATAGATGATATCGTTTAAAGTCGGATTCTGAAGCATTGTAAATAGATGACTTTGTTCAAGTTGCGATTTCTTAAGGTTTGAAAATAGATGATATCGTTTAAAGTCGGATTCTAAAGTATTGTAAATAGATAACTTTTTTCAAGTGTCGGATTCTTAAATTTTGAAAATTAATGATATCGTTTACAGTCGGATTCTAAAGCATTGTAAATAGATGACTTTGTTCAAGTGGCGAATTCTAAAGGTTTGAAAATAGATGATATCGTTTAAAGTCGGATTCTAAAGCATTGTAAATAGATGACTGTGTTCAAGTTGCGGATTCTTAAGGTTTGCAAATAGATGATATCGTTTTAGATCGGATTCTCAAACCATTGTAAATACATGACTTTGTTAAGTTGCAGATTCTTAAGGTTTGAAAATAGATGATATAGTTAAAAGTCGGATTCTAAAGCATTGTAAATAAATGACTTTGTTCAAGTGGCGGATGTTTAAGGTTTGAAAATAGATGATATCGGTTAAAGTCGGATTCTAAAGCATTGTAAATAGATGACTTTGTTCAAGTTGCGGATTCTTAAGGTTTGAAAATAGATGATATCGTTTAAAGTCGGATTCTAACGCATTGTAAATAGATGACTTTGTTCAAGTTGCGATTTCTTAAGGTTTGAAAATAGATGATATCGTTTAAAGTCGGATTCTAAAGCATTGTAAATAGATGACTTTGTTCAAGTTGCGGATTCTTAAGGTTTGAAAATAGATAATATCGGTTAAAGTCAGGTTCTAAAGCATTGTAAATAGATGACTTTGTTCCATTTTCGGATTCTTAAGGTTTGAAAATAGATGATATCGTTTAAAGTCGGATTCTAACGCATTGTAAATAGATGAATTTGTTCAAGATGCGGATTCTTAAGGTTTGAAAATAGATGATATCGTTTAAAGTCAGATTCTAAAGCATTGTAAATAGATTACTTTGTTCAAGGTGCGGACTCTTAAGGTTTGAAAATAGATGATATTGTTTAAAATACGATTCTAAAGCATTGTAAGTAGATGACTTTATTACAGTTGCGGATTCATAAGGCTTGAAAATAGATGATATTGTGTAAAGTGACATTCTAAAGCATTGTAAATAGATGACTTTGTTCAAGTTGCGGATTCTTTAGGTTGGAAAATAGATAATATCGTTTAAAGTCGGATTCTAAAGCATTGCAAATAGATGACTTTGTTCAAGTTGCGGACTTTAAAGGTTTTAAAATAGATGATATCGTTTAAAATCGGATTCTAAAGCATTGTAAATAGATGACTTTGTTCAAGTTCCGGATTCTTAAGGTTTGAAAATAGATGATATCGTTTAAAGTCGGATTCTGAAGCATTGTAAATAGATGACTTTGTTCAAGTTGCGGATTCTTAAGGTTTGAAAATAGATGATATTGTTTAAAGTCGCATTCTAAAGCATTGTAAATAGATGACTTTGTTCAAGTTGCGGATTCTTAAGGTTTGAAAATAGATGATATCGTTTAAAGTCGGATTCTAAAGCATTGTAAATAGATGACTTTGTTCAAGTTGCGGATTCTTAAAGTTTGAAAATGGATGATATCGTTTAAAGTCGGATTCTAAAGTTATGTAAATAGATGACTTTGTTCAAGTTGCGGATTCTTAAGGTTTGAAAATAGATGATATCGTTTAAAGTCGGATTCTAACGCATTGTAAATAGATGACTTTGTTCAAGTTGCGGATTCTTAAGGTTTGAAAATAGATGATATCGTTTAAAGTCGGATTCAAAAGCATTGTAAATAGATGACTTTGTTCAAGTTGCGATTTCTTAAGGTTTGAAAATAGATGATATCGTTTAAAGTCGGATTCTAAAGTATTGTAAATAGATGACTTTTTTCAAGTGTCGGATTCTTAAATTTTGAAAATTAATGATATCGTTTACAGTCGGATTCTAAAGCATTGTAAATAGATGACTTTGTTCAAGTGGCGAATTCTTTAGGTTTGAAAATAGATGATATCGTTTAAAGTCGGATTCTAAAGCATTGTAAATAGATGACTGTGTTCAAGTTGCAGATTCTTAAGGTTTGCAAATAGATGATATCGTTTTAGATCGGATTCTCAAACCATTGTAAATAGATGACTTTGTTAAGTTGCAGATTCTTAAGGTTTGAAAATAGATGATATAGTTAAAAGTCGGATTCTACAGCATTGTAAATTAATGACTTTGTTCAAGTGGCCGATTCTTTAGGTTTGAAAATAGATGATATCGTTTAAAGTCGGATTCTAAAGCATTGTAAATAGATGACTTTGTTCAAGTTGCGGATTCTTAAGGTTTGAAAATAGATGATATCGTTTAAAGTCGGATTCTAACGCATTGTAAATAGATGACTTTGTTCAAGTTGCGGATTCTTAAGGTTTGAAAATAGATGATATCGTTTAAAGTCGGATTCTAAAGCATTGTAAATAGATGACTTTCTTAAAGTTGCGGATTCTTAAGGTTTGAAAATAGATAATATCGGTTAAAGTCAGGTTCTAAAGCATTGTAAATAGATGACTTTGTTCCATTTTCAGATTCTTAAGGTTTGAAAATAGATGATATCGTTTAAAGTCGGATTCTAACGCATTGTAAATAGATGAATTTGTTCAAGTTGCGGATTCTTAAGGTTTGAAAATAGATTATATCGTTGCAAGTCGGATTCTAAAGCATTGTAAATAGATGACTTTGTTCAAGTTGCAGATTCTTAAGGTTTGAAAATAGATGATATCGTTTAAAGTCGGATTCTAAAGCATTGTAAATAGATGACTTTGTTCAAGTGTCGGATTCTTAAATTTTTAAAATTAATGATATCGTTTACAGTCGGATTCTAAAGCATTGTAACTAGATGACTTTGTTCAAGTGGCGGATTCTTAAGGTTTGAAAATAGATGATATCGTTTAAAGTCGGATTCTAAAGCATTGTAAATAGATAACTGTGTTCAAGTTGCGGATTCTAAAGGTTTGCAAATAGATGATATCCTTTAATATCAGATTCTAAAGCATTGTAAATAGATGACTTTGTTCAAGTTGCGGATTTTTAAGGTTTGCAAATAGATGATATCGTTTAAAGTCGGATTCTTAAGCATTGTAAATAGATGACTTTGTTCAAGTTGCGGATTCTTAAGGTTTCAAAATAGAAGATAATGTTTAAAGTCGGATTCAAAAGCATTGTAAATAGATGACTTCGTTCAAGTTGCGGATTCTTAAGGTTTTAAAGCAGATGATATCGTTGCAAGTGTGATTCTAAAGCATTGTAAATAGATGACTTTGTTCAAGTTGCGGATTCTTAAGGTTTGAAAATCGATGATATCGTTTGAAGTCGGATTCTAAAGCATTGTAAATAGATGACTTTGTTCAAGTTGCCGATTCCTAAGCTTTGAAAATAGATGATATGGTTTAAAGTCGGATTCTAAAGCATTGTATATAGATGACTTTGTTCAAGTTGCCGATTCTTAAGGATTGAAAATAGATGATATCGGTTAAAGTCGGATTCTAAAGCATTGTAAATAAATGACTTTGTTCAAGTTGCGGACTCTGATAGTTTGAAAATAGATGATATCGTTTAAAGTCGCATTCTAAAGCATTGTAAATAGATGACTTTGTTCAAGTTGCGGATTCTTAAGGTTTAAAAATAGATGATATCGTTTAAAGTCGGATTCTAAAGCATTGTAAATAGATGACTTTGTTCAAGTTGCGGATTCTTAAGGTTTGAAAATGGATGATATCGTTTAAAGTCGGATTCTAAAGTTATGTAAATAGATGACTTTGTTCAAGTTGCGGATTCTTAAGGTTTCAAAATAGATGATATCGTTTAAAGTCGGATTCTAAAGCATTGTAAATAGATGACTTTGTTCAAGTTGCGGATTCTTAAGGTTTGAAAATAGATTATATCGTTTAAAGTCGGATTCTAAAGCATTGTAAATAGATGACTTTGTTCAAGTTGCGGATTCTTAAGGTTTGAAAATAGATGATATCGTTTAAACTCGGATTCTAAAGCATTGTAAATAGATGCCTTTGTTCAAGTTGCGGATTCTTAAGGTTTAAAAATAGATGATATCGTTTAAAGTCGGATTCTAAAGCATTGTAAATAGATGACTTTGTTCAAGTTGCGATTTCTTAAGGTTTGAAAATAGATGATATCGTTTAAAGTCGGATTCTAAAGTATTGTAAATAGATGACTTTTTTCAAGTGTCGGATTCTTAAATTTTGAAAATTAATGATATCGTTTACAGTCGGATTCTAAAGCATTGTAAATAGATGACTTTGTTCAAGTGGCGAATTCTTAAGGTTTGAAAATAGATGATATCGTTTAAAGTCGGATTCTAAAGCATTGTAAATAGATGACTGTGTTCAAGTTGCGGATTCTTAAGGTTTGCAAATAGATGATATCGTTTTAGATCGGATTCTCAAACCATTGTAAATAGATGACTTTGTTAAGTTGCAGATTCTTAAGGTTTGAAAATAGATGATATAGTTAAAAGTCGAATTCTACAGCATTGTAAATTAATGACTTTGTTCAAGTGGCCGATTCTTTAGGTTTGAAAATAGATGATATCGTTTAAAGTCGGATTCTAAAGCATTGTAAATAGATGACTTTGTTCAAGTTGCGGATTCTTAAGGTTTGAAAATAGATGATATCGTTTAAAGTCGGATTCTAACGCATTGTAAATAGATGACTTTGTTCAAGTTGCGGATTCTTAAGGTTTGAAAATAGATGATATCGTTTAAAGTCGGATTCTAAAGCATTGTAAATAGATGACTTTGTTCAAGTTGCGGATTCTTAAGGTTTGAAAATAGATAATATCGGTTACAGTCAGGTTCTAAAGCATTGTAAATAGATGACTTTGTTCCATTTTCGGATTCTTAAGGTTTGAAAATAGATGATATCGTTTAAAGTCGGATTCTAACGCATTGTAAATAGATTAATTTGTTCAAGATGCGGATTCTTAAGGTTTGAAAATAGATGATATCGTTTAAAGTCAGATTCTAAAGCATTGTAAATAGATTACTTTGTTCAAGGTGCGGACTCTTAAGGTTTGAAAATAGATGATATTGTTTAAAGTACGATTCTAAAGCATTGTAAGTAGATGACTTTATTACAGTTGCGGATTCTTAAGGCTTGAAAATAGATGATATTGTTTAAAGTCGCATTCTAAAGCATGATAAATAGATGACTTTGTTCAAGTTGCGGATTCTTTAGGTTGGAAAATAGATAATATCGTTTAAAGTCGGATTCTAAAGCATTGTAAATAGATGACTTTGTTCAAGTTGCGGACTTTAAAGGTTTTAAAATAGATGATATCGTTTAAAATCGGATTCTAAAGCATTGTAAATTGATGACTTTGTTCAAGTTCCGGATTCTTAAGGTTTGAAAATAGATGATATCGTTTAAAGTCGGATTCTGAAGCATT
The DNA here is from genome assembly GCA_963556195.1 of Sepiola atlantica. Classification (NCBI taxonomy): domain Eukaryota; kingdom Metazoa; phylum Mollusca; class Cephalopoda; order Sepiida; family Sepiolidae; genus Sepiola; species Sepiola atlantica. The sequence goes on from OY744522.1 coordinate 9,679,188, forward strand.
GTAAATAGATGACTTTGTTCAAGTTGCGGATTCTTAAGGTTTTAAAATAGATGATACTGTTTATAGTCGGATTCTAAAGCATTGTAAATAGATGACTTTGTTCAAGTTGCGGATTCTTAAGGTTTGAAAATAGATTATATCGTTAAAAGTCGGATTCTAAAGAATTGTAAGTAGATGACTTTGTTCACGTTGCCGATTCTTGATGTTTGAAAAAAGATGATATCTTTTAAAGTCGGATTCTAAAGCATTGTAAATAGATTACTTTGTTCAAGTTGCAGACTCTTAAGGTTGTAAAATAGTAGATATCATTTCAAATCGGATTTTAAAGAATTGTAAATGGATTGTTTTGTTCAAGTTGCCGATTCTTAAGGTTTTAAAATAGATGATATCGGTTAAAGTCGGATTCTAAAGCATGGTAAATAGATGACTTGTTCAAGTCGCCGATTCTCAAGCTTTGAAAATAGATTATATCGTTTAAAGTCGGATTCTAAAGCACTGTAAATAGATGACTTTGTTCAAGTTGCCGATTCTTAAGGGGGGGGAAATAGATGATATCGTTAAAAGTTCGATTCTAAAGCATTGTAAATAGATGACTTTGTTCAAGTTGCGGATTCTTATGGTTTGAAAATGGATGATTTCGTTTAAAGTCGGATTCTAAAGTTATGTAAATAGATGACTTTGTTCAAGTTGCGGATTCTTAAGGTTTGAAAATAGATGATATCGTTTAAAGTCGGATTCTAAAGCATTGTAAATAGATGACTTTGTTCAAGTTGCGGATTCTTACGGTTTGAAAATAGATTATATCGTTTAAAGTCGGATTCTAAAGCATTGTAAATAGATGACTTTGTTCAAGTTGCGGATTCTTAAGGTTTGAAAATAGATGATATCGTTTAAAATCGGATTCTAAAGCATTGTAAATAGATGACTTTGTTCAAGTTGCGGATTCTTAAGGTTTGAAAATAGATGATATCGTTTAAAGTCGGCTTCAAAAGCATTGTAAATAGATGACTTTGTTCAAGTTGCGATTTCTTAAGGTTTGAAAATAGATGATATCGTTTAAAGTCGGATTCTAAAGTATTGTAAATAGATGACTTTTTTCAAGTGTCGGATTCTTAAATTTTGAAAATTAATGATATCGTTTACAGTCGGATTCTAAAGCATTGTAAATAGATGACTTTGTTCAAGTGGCGAATTCTTAAGGTTTGAAAATAGATGATATCGTTTAAAGTCGGATTCTAAAGCATTGTAAATAGATGACTGTGTTCAAGTTGCGGATTCTTAAGGTTTGCAAATAGATGATATCGTTTTAGATCGGATTCTCTAACCATTGTAAATAGATGACTTTGTTAAGTTGCAGATTCTTAAGGTTTGAAAATAGATGATATAGTTAAAAGTCGGATTCTACAGCATTGTAAATTAATGACTTTGTTCAAGTGGCCGATTCTTTAGGTTTGAAAATAGATGATATCGTTTAAAGTCGGATTCTAAAGCATTGTAAATAGATGACTTTGTTCAAGTTGCGGATTCTTAAGGTTTGAAAATAGATGATATCGTTTAAAGTCGGATTCTAACGCATTGTAAATAGATGACTTTGTTCAAGTTGCGGATTCTTAAGGTTTGAAAATAGATGATATCGTTTAAAGTCGGATTCTAAAGCATTGTAAATAGATGACTTTGTTCAAGTTGCGGATTCTTAAGGTTTGAAAATAGATAATATCGGTTAAAGTCAGGTTCTAAAGCATTGTAAATAGAGTACTTTGTTCCATTTTCGGATTCTTAAGGTTTGAAAATAGATGATATCGTTTAAAGTCGGATTCTAACGCATTGTAAATAGATGAATTTGTTCAAGTTGCGCATTCTAAAGGTTTGAAAATAGATTATATCGTTGCAAGTCGGATTCTAAAGCATTGTAAATAGATGACTTTGTTCAAGTTGCAGATTCTTAAGGTTTGAAAATAGATGATATCGTTTAAAGTCGGATTCTAAAGCATTGTTAATAGATGACTTTGTTCAAGTGGCGGATTCTTAAATTTTGAAAATTAATGATATCGTTTACAGTCGGATTCTAAAGCATTGTAACTAGATGACTTTGTTCAAGTGGCGGATTCTTAAGGTTTGAAAATAGATGATATCGTTTAAAGTCGGATTCTAAAGCATTGTAAATAGATAACTGTGTTCAAGTTGCGGATTCTTAAGGTTTGCAAATAGATGATATCGTTTAATATCGGATTCTAAAGCATTGTAAATAGATGACTTTGTTCAAGTTGCGGATTCTTAAGGTTTGCAAATAGATGATATCGTTTAAAGTCGGATTCTAAAGCATTGTAAATAGATGACTTTGTTCAAGTTGCGGATTCTTTAGGTTTGAAAATAGAAGATAATGTTTAAAGTAGGATTCAAAAGCATTGTAAATAGATGACTTCGTTCAAGTTGCGGATTCTTAAGGTTTTAAATCAGGTGATATCGTTGCAAGTGTGATTCTAAAGCATTGTAAATAGATGACTTTGTTCAAGTTGTGGATTCTTAAGGTTTGAAAATCGATCATATCGTTTGAAGTCGGATTCTAAAGCATTGTAAATAGATGACTTTGTTCAAGTTGCCGATTCCTAAGCTTTGAAAATAGATGATATGGTTTAAAGTCGGATTCTAAAGCATTGTAAATAGATGACTTTGTTCAAGTTGCGGATTCTTAAGGTTTGAAAATAGATGATATCGTTTAAAGTCGGATTCTAAAGCATTGTACATAGATGACTTTCTTCAAGTTGCGGATTCTTAAGGTTTGAAAATAGATGATATCGTTTAAAGTCGGATTCTAAAGCATTGTAAATAGATGACTTTGTTCAAGTTGCGGATTCTTAAGGTTTGAAAATAGATTATATCGTTTAAAGTCGGATTCTAAATCATTGTAAATACATGACTTTGTTCAAGTTGCGGATTCTTAAGGTTTTAACATAGATGATATCGTTTCAAGTCGGATTCTAACGCATTGTAAAGAGATTACTTTGTTCAAGTTGAGGATTCTCAAAGTTTTAAAATAGATTATAATGTTTTAAGTCGCATTCTAAAGCATTGTAAATAGATGACTTTGTTCATTTTGCGAGTTCTTTAGGTTTGAAAATAGATGATATCGTTTAAAGTCGGATTCTAAAGCATTGTAAATAGATGACTTTGTTCAAGTTGCCGTTTCTTAATGTTTGAAAATAGATGATATCGTTTTAAGTCGGATTCTAAAGCATTGTAAATAGATGACTTTGTTCAAGTTGCGGATTCTTAAGGTTTTAAAATAGATGATATCGTTTCAAGTCGGATTCTAAAGCATTGTAAATAGATGACTTTGTTCAAGTGGCGGACTCTTAAGGTTTGAAAATAGATGATATTGTTTAAAGTACGATTCTAAAGCATTGTAAGTAGATGACTTTATTACAGTTGCGGATGCTTAAGTTTTGAAAATAGATGATATCATTTAAAGTCGGATTATAAAGCATTGTAAATAGATGACTTTGTTCAAGTTGCGGATTCTTTACGTTTGAAAATAGATGATATCGTTTAAAGTCGGATTCTAAAGCATTGTAAATAGATGACTTTGTTCAAGTTGCCGATTCTTAAGCTTTGAAAATAGATGATATCGTTTAAAGTCGGATTCAAAAGCATTGTAAATAGATGACTTTGTTCAAGTTGCGGATTCTTTAGGTTTTAAAATAGATGATATCGTTTAAAGTCGGATTATAAAGCTGTGTAAATAGATGACTTTGTTCAAGTTGCCGATTCTTAAGAATTGAAAATAGATGATATCGGTTAAAGTCGGATTCTAAAGCATTGTAAATAAATGACTTTGTTCAAGTTGCGGACTCTGATAGTTTGAAAAACGATTATATCGTTTAAAGTCGGATTCTAAAGCATTGTAAATAGATGACTTTGTTCAAGTTGCGGATTCTAAAGGTTTGAAAATAGATGATATTGTTTAAAGTCGCATTCTAAAGCATTGTAAGTAGATGACTTTATTACAGTTGCGGACTCTTAAGGTTTGAAAATAGATGATATCGTTTAAAGTTCGATTTTAAAGCATTGTAAATAGATGACTTTGTTCAAGTTGCGGATTCTTAAGGTTTGAAAATAGATGATATCGTTTAAGTCGGATTCTAAAGCATTGTAAATAGATGACTTTGTTCAAGTTGCGGATTCTTAAGGTTTGAAAATAGATGATATCGTGTACAGTCGGATTCTAAAGCATTGTAAATAGATTACTTTGTTCAAGTTGCTAATCTTTGTGGTGTACGTGACACTGCTGGCCGTACTTCCGCTTTCTATCCACTCCGAGACGAATTTCTGCAACGTTTTTCTTCACTCTCTACGAATCCGACTTTTCTCCTATGATCAAACTTCTCTGTTCGCAATCTAACTTCACTCTGCCTCCTCCCCCAATCACTCCTCTTTTATCTCTTTCATTTCCAATCAGGAGCATCTCATTTGCATACCTCGTAGTCACCCTGTAGGCATTTAAAGAAACAAGTCGGCCATTCTTGTTTCCTTCTTCTTCACACGAGGTAAGCCACGCAAAAACGCGGTCGGTCGTTCTTGTTTTCTCTTCTTTTTTCCTCATTTACACCACACGCCCCCCTTGATCTTCGAGATCAATAGGATACTTCGTAATCCTCCATCTAAGCAGGCCGCCTCCTCTCACGTCGAGGCCTCTGGGGAACAACTTCTTGGGGGTTAACGTTTTCAGGTTCACTACAACGTGGGTCTAAGTCCGGTAGAGTCGCATCATTTGCTTCTCGGTTGCCCTCGATTTCCTCTTCTTTACTGCCCTCACTGCGTACCGGCAGTGTCATGCGACGCAGGTCTAGGATATGCCGGGGAACGCCGTTCACCATCACATTGTTCTTCGACCGCAATCCCGTTACGACCCCTTTTTTCCAACGAGTGGTACACTGTGCATTAGGGGGTTTCACCCACACCTCTTCACCTACTTTGATAGTGGCTTCCTCACTCTCGATTCCTGCTGTTTTGTTGCACGGGTGCCGCCACTTATATGTGAAAACGGCCCTATGAGGGACAGTTGTCTCGTCTTGTTTGGTTTTTGGCGAGATGTTGTACCAAAACACCGCCTCTATGGGTGATACGTTGCTTTTTTCCGCAGCGGCTTTAATGGTGCGATGATTCCTCTCCACTATTCCGTTGCCACTCGGCCGATACGCTGCTCTAAAAAATTGCCTTACTCCCCACTTATCGCATACCCCTTTAAAGGCTTCAGATCGGAAAGCGGGCCCATTGTCCATCAAGAGTTCCTCAACCGGCCCTCTCTCCAAAAATATCTCCTCGATGACCCCTCCGATCGCCCATGCCGCTTCTGCCCTGATTTCTCTCCAGATGGCAAACCTTCCCGGTCCACAGTCGACCATCGAGAGATACAATTTGTGGCGATAGTGCGTCACATCAATAGCCAATCGCTTCCAGTCCTCCGCAACGTGCAACTGTCCTGTTTCGTGTCTGGACGGTCTAGGGTCAATTGATTGGCACTCTCGACAGTTCTCCACCACTTCCCTAACCTCCTCCTCGGTGGTCTCCGGGTAAACCTCTCTGGCTAGGAATAACGTTCGTTCCCGACCAAAGTGGTGCATTTCGTGTGACTCCTTGACTTCTTCCCCTGCATAGCATACCGAGGAGACCTCCTTTCCCTCCTGCAGCCAGGCCTTCTTCACGCGTGTAATCGAATCCGCCTTGTTTTTTTCTGATGGGACCAACACGACAGATACTCTTAACTGGAACTCCGCTATTAGATCGGCGAGCGCTCCGAGTCTGCGCTTGATCAGCATTTCCGCAGCACCTTTGGTCTTAACTCTCTTATCGCCAGTTACTGCCGACCGAATCCACGATGCTGCCGTTGCCGAATCGGTTTTAATTTCAATTATTTTCAATCCCCACTTCAGGGCCAGATTGAGTCCTTTCATAACGGCATCTAGTTCTGCTACGTTGATATGGGAGAAGTCGTTGGTTTTTCTTAGCCATGCCGCATCCTCAACAGTTACGCCTCCCATCTCTAGTACGACGCCCAACGCCAGGTTACTGGCATCGCACCAAATCACACCCGCATCTCCGCTGCTGACATACCAGTCCCCTTTCACTGGGTCCTCATTCCTCACCCTCGCAATGATTTCTTGCAGCATGTTCATAACCTCCTTCGTTACACGGCCCTCCCAGCCATCAGTGCCTGCTAGTCGTTTAATAAAACTACATGCTATCCTGAGCCAGCCAGCGATAGGATAGTGCCCGACCAGCCTCCCGCAGACTGAGAAGAGTTCTCGCTTCGTCAGCTCAGATCCGACTTCGGGTATTACACTCCCTCGTTCGAAGACAAGGCTTTCTTTTCCATCTCGCCTTAGTTTCAACCCCAGCACCCGTCCTCCATCCAGGGCCTCCGCCGGTTTTGCAGTTAACCCATACTTCTCGACATGGCTTCTTACTTTCTCCGCTGTCACCTCTGCCTCCTCCACCAGAATGTCGTCAATGTACGAACTAGTGGCCTCCTCCACTGAACGGTCTTTGCTCAGCACTGTCTTCAGCACGGCAGTCATAATTTTGGGGGCTGAACTCAGCCCAAAGCCTAGCCTCGTCAGACAATACACTCGCCCCTTGTACCGGACCAGCTGGTACTGCCAGAGTTTTTCATCTACATGGATCTGCAGATATGCCGATTTCAGATCGACAATTTTTGTGGCCCGTCCCATTCTTCTCCATTTCCTCATGACCTCCTCACATACGTCGATCCCCGTTCCAGTGTGGCAGGCTACGTGTCTGTTCAATTCTCTGAAGTCCAGTACGGGCCTAATCTTGTTTTTCGTAGGCTGAACAACCGCCAGTAGTGGCAACACTCCTTTTTCTTCCCCTGTCCACGGTTTCAGAATTCCTTCTTTTATCCACCTCTCCACTTCTTCCTCAAATCCTTTTCTTATTTCTCCTCGCAGGGTGTTTTCGTAGCAGCCCACTTTATTCTGTAGTTCCGGGGGTCCGGAGATGCATTTCCATTCCACCGTCCACCTCACGCCATCAAACTTTGCCAGGAAATCTTTGTCCTCAATGCAGCAAACCTCCGGTTTTGGTATTCTGATGGTTCTATCACCTTCCACTCCTGCCATTCCCACTGCGCTGAGACGTCCGAACGTCACTTGGCTCCCTCGTAACGTGGCGCCCCCCAGTCGGTTAATTGCACTCATACCTATAATCACGTCAACACCACCGACCAGATGATTCAACACTAAGGCTCGCAGTCCAATGGACACCCCTTGCACCATTACTTCCGCTGTTGTCTCACCTAGGCACTTCACATCCCTGCCATCCACGGTCCTAATAGTCCTGGTTCCGCTCCATGACCTAGCGACATTCCTCGCTAACAACGTTGTAGTACAGCCTGTGTCGACAAGGGCTATGGCTTTCTTCCCATTGACTACTACCGGTAACCGAGGCAACGTTCCATCATGCGCCATCTCCGCACAGAAGGGGTAACCACTGGCGCAATAGCTCCCCTTCACTCGTTCGACTGGTGCCGTGCAGCAACACAATAGCGGCTAAGGTGCCCCACTTGTCCACATCGGTAGCACGTGATCCCCGGTCTCGGCTCTTTGCAGTCCTTGATCAGATGAGGGCCCTGGCACCGGAAGCACTTGATTGCAGGTCTCCCCTCCTGTCGCCTCGCCGGCTGCCTCTCATTCAAGTGAGGCCTCATGCACATATTTCCACCCACAGCTGCAGCCACGATTGGGCTTTTAACATTTTTCACTAGGACTCTGGCGTGAACCAAGAGATCGTCCACTTCCATAGTATGGATCCCAGTGATTCTCTGCATGTTCGTAGAGATTTCCTCTGGGAAGCCGTTAACTAGGTACAGCTTTACCGTCATCTCCAGGCTCCTCCCCACGTAACCAGCCAACCCTGCCAGTCTCCTGATCTCTGCCGCAAAGACGTCAACACACTCGCCGGTCCACCTCAAACTGGAAAGCTTACCAAGTGCTTCGAATGGGCCCTCAGCGAAGGCCAGATTCAGCCTTCGCTCCACTGAGGCAAAGTCTTCCTTGTCTTCATCTCGCATCTGCTGGTAAATCGTGAGGGCTTCCCCCTCTAAGTATAGCGGCAGCAGGGTGACCACATCTTCTATCTTTTGCAGCTTCGCCACCATCTTTAATTTCTCCAGCCACTTAATCAGGTCACCCTCCCCAGTAAAGGGTCTCAGCATGTGAGTGCTCAGTCTCCACTCAGCCATGGTAATTTGCTCGATGCGCCGAAATAGCTTGTGGTATACGTGACACTGCTGGCCGTACTTCCGCTTTCTATCCACTCCGAGACGAATTTCTGCAACGTTTTTCTTCACTCTCTACGAATCCGACTTTTCTCCTATGATCAAACTTCTCTGTTCGCAATCTAACTTCACTCTGCCTCCTCCCCCAATCACTCCTCTTTTATCTCTTTCATTTCCAATCAGGAGCATCTCATTTGCATACCTCGTAGTCACCCTGTAGGCATTTAAAGAAACAAGTCGGCCATTCTTGTTTCCTTCTTCTTCACACGAGGTAAGCCACGCAAAAACGCGGTCGGTCGTTCTTGTTTTCTCTTCTTTTTTCCTCATTTACACCACAATCTTTAAGGTTTGAAAATATATGATATCGTTTAAAGTGTGATTCTAAAGCATTGTAAATAGACGACTTTGTTCAAGTTGCGGATTCTTAAAGTTTTAAAATCGATGATATCGTTTAAAGTCGGATTCTAAAGAAATGTAAATAGATGACTTTGTTCAGGTTGCTGATTCTTAAGCTTTGAAAATAGATGATATCGTTTAAAGTCGGATTCCAAAGCATTGTAAATAGATGACTTTGTTCAAGTTGCGGATTCTTTAGGTTTGAAAATAGATGATATCGTTTAAAGTCGGATTCTAAAGCATTGTAAATAGATGACTTTGTTCAAGTTGCTAATTTTTAAGGTTTGAAAATAGATGATATCGTTTAAAGACGGACTCTAAAGCATTGTAAATAGATGACTGTGTTCAAGTTGCGGATTCTTGAGGTTTGAAAATAGATGATATCGGTTAAAGTCGGATTCTAAAGCATTGTAAATAGATGAGTTTGTTCAAGTTGCCGATTCTTAAGGTTTGAAAATAGATGATATTATTTAACTTCGGATTCTAAAGGATTGTCCATAGATGACTTTGTTCAAGTTGCAGATTCTTAAGGGTTGAAAATAGATGATACTGTTGAAAGTGTGATTCTAAAGCATTATTAATAGATGACTTGTTGAAGTTGCGGATTCTTAAGGGTTTAAAATTGATGATATCGTTTAAAGTCGGATTCTAAAGCATTGTAAATAGATGACTGTGTTCAAGTTGCCGATTCTTTAATTTTTAAAATAGATGATATCGTTTCAAGTCGGATTCTAAAGCATTGTAAATAGATGACTTTGTTCAAGTTGCGGATTCTTAATGTTTGAAAATAGATGATATCGGTTAAAGTCGGATTCTAAAGCATTGTAAATAGATAGCTTTGTTCAAGTTTGGGATTCTCAATGTTTAAAAATAGATGATATAGTTTAAAGTCGGATTCTAAAGCATTGTAAATAGATGACTTTGTTAATGTTGCGGACTCTGAAGGTTTGAAAATATATGATATCGTTTAAGATCGGATTACAAACCATTGTAAATAGATGACTTTGTAAAGTTGCGGATTCTTAAGGGTTGAAAATAGATGATATTGTTTAAAGTCGGATTCTACAGCATTGTAAATAGATGACTTTGTTCAAGTTGCGGATCCTAAGGGTTTAAAAATGGATAATATCGTTTAAAGTCGGCTTCTAAAGCATTGTAAATAGATGACTTTGTTCAAGTGGCGGACTAAAATAGATGATATTGTTTAAAGTACGATTCTAAAGCATTGTAAGTAGATGACTTTATTACAGTTGCGGATTCTTTAGGTTTGAAAATAGATAATAATTTTTAAAGTCGGATTCTAAAGCATTGTAAATAGATGACTTTGTTCAAGTTCCGGATTCTTAAGGTTTGAAAGTAGATGATATCGTTTAAAGTCGGATTCTGAAGCATTGTAAATAGATGACTTTGTTCAAGTTGCGGATTCTTAAGGTTTTAAAATAGATGATATCGTTTATAGTCGGATTCTAAAGCATTGTAAATAGATGACTTTGTTCAAGTTGAGGATTCTTAAGGTTTGAAAATAGATTATATCGTTAAAAGTCGGATTCTAAAGAATTGTAAGTAGATGACTTTGTTCACGTTGCCGATTCTTGATGTTTGAAAAAAGATGATATCGTTTAAAGTCGGATTCTAAAGCATTGTAAATAGATTAATTTGTTCAAGTTGCAGACTCTTAAGGTTTGAAAATAGTAGATATCATTTCAAATCGGATTTTAAAGAATTGTAAATAGATGACTTTGTTCAAGTTGCCGATGCTTAAGGTGTGAAAATAGATGTTATCGTTTAAAGTCGGATTCTAAAGCATTGTAAATAGATTGTTTTGTTCAAGTTTCGGACTGCTAAGGTTTGAAAATAGATGATATCGTTTAAAGTCGGATTCTAAAGCATTGTAAATAGATGACTTTGTTCAAGTTGGTGGATCCTTAAGGTTTGAAAATAGATGATATCGTTTAAAGTCCGATTCTAAAGCATTGTAAATAGATGACTTTGTTCAAGTTGCGGATTCTTAGGGTTTGAAAATAGATGATATCGTTTCAAGTCGGATTCTAAAGCATTGTAAATAGATGACTTTGTGCAAGTTTCCGATTCATAAAGTTTGAAAATTGATTATATCGTTTAAAGTCGGATTCTAAATCATTGTAAATAGATGACTTTGTTCAAGTTGCGGATTCTTAAGATTTGAAAATAGATAATATTGTTTAAAGTCGGATTCTAAAGCATTGTAAATAGATTACGTTGTTCAAGTTGCGGACTCTTTTAGTTTGAAAATAGAGTATATCGTTTCAAGTCGGATTCTAAAGCATTGTAAGTAGATGACTTTGTTTAAGTTGAGGATCTTCAAGGTTTGAAAATAGATGATATTGTTTAAAGTCGGATTCTAAAGCATTGTAAATAGATGACTTTGTTCAAGTTGCGGATTCTTAAGGTTTGAAAATAGATGATATCGTTTTAGTCGGATTCTAAAGCATTGTAAATAGATGACTTTGTTCAAGTTGCTAATCTTTAAGGTTTGAAAATATATGATATCGTTTAAAGTGTGATTCTAAAGCATTGTAAATAGACGACTTTGTTCAAGTTGCGTATTCTTAAAGTTTTAAAATCGATGATATCGTTTAAAGTCGGATTCCAAAGCATTGTAAATAGATGACTTTGTTCAAGTTGCGGATTCTTTAGGTTTGAAAATAGATGATATCGTTTAAAGTCGGATTCTAAAGCATTGTAAATAGATGACTTTGTTCAAGTTGCTAATTTTTAAGGTTTGAAAATAGATGATATCGTTTAAAGACGGACTCTAAAGCATTGTAAATAGAAGACCATTGTTCAAGTTGCGGATTCCTGAGGTTTGAAAATAGATGATATCGGTTAAAGTCGGATTCTAAAGCATTGTAAATAGATGAGTTTGTTCAAGTTGCGGATTCTTAAGGGTTGAAAATAGATGATACTGTTGAAAGTGTTATTCTAAAGCATTATTAATAGATGACTTGTTGAAGTTGCGGATTCTTAAGGTTTGAAAATCGATGATATCGTTTAAAGTCGGATTCTAAAGCATTGTAAATAGATGACTTTGTTCAAGTTGCCGATTCTTTAAGTTTTAAAATAGATGATATCGTTTAAAGTCGGATTCTAAAGCATAGTAAATAGATGATTTTGTTCAAGTTGCGGATTCTTAATGTTTGAAAATAGATGATATCGGTTAAAGTCGGATTCTAAAGCATTGTAAATAGATAGCTTTGTTCAAGTTTCGGATTCTCAATGTTTAAAAATAGATGATATAGTTTAAAGTCAGATTCTTAAGCATTGTAAATAGATGACTTTGTTAAAGTTGCGGACTCTGAAGGTTTGAAAATAGATGATATCGTTTAAGATCGGATTGCAAACCATTGTAAATAGATGACTTTGTAAAGTTGCGGATTCTTAAGGGTTGAAAATAGATGATATCGTTTAAAGTCGGATTCTACAGCATTGTAAATAGATGACTTTGTTCAAGTTGCGAATCCTAAGGGTTTAAAAATGGATAATATCGTTTAAAGTCGGCTTCTAAAGCATTGTAAATAGATGACTTTGTTCAAGTGGCGGACTAAAATAGATGATATTGTTTAAAGTACGATTCTAAAGCATTGTAAGTAGATGACTTTATTACAGTTGCGGATTCTTTAGGTTTGAAAAAAGATGATATCGTTTAAAGTCGGATTCTAAAGCATTGTAAATAGATTACTTTGTTCAAGTTGCAGACTCTTAAGCTTTGAAAATAGTAGATATCATTTCAAATCGGATTTTAAAGAATTGTAAATAGATGACTTTGTTCAAGTTGCCGATCCGTAAGGTGTGAAAATAGATGTTATCGTTTAAAGTCGGATTCTAAAGCATTGTAAATAGATTACTTTGTTCAAGTTTCGGACTGCTAAGGTTTGAAAATAGATGATATCGTTTAAAGTCGGATTCTAAAGCATTGTAAATAGATGACTTTGTTCAAGTTGGTGGATCCTTTAGGTTTGAAAATAGATGATATCGTTTAAAGTCCGATTCTAAAGCATTGTAAATAGATGACATTGTTCAAGTTGCGGATTCTTAAGGTTTGAAAATAGATGATATCGTTTCAAGTCGGATTCTAAAGTATTGTAAATAGATGACTTTGTTCAAGTTTCCGATTCTTAAAGTTTGAAAATAGATTATATCGTTTAAAGTCGGATTCTAAATCATTGTAAATAGATGACTTTGTTCAAGTTGCGGATTCTTAAGATTGGAAAATAGATAATATTGTTTAAAGTCGGATTCTAAAGCATTGTAAATAGATTACTTTGTTCAAGTTGCGGACTTTTTTAGTTTGAAAATAGAGTATATCGTTTCAAGTCGGATTCTAAAGCATTGTAAATAGATGACTTTGTTTAAGTTGAGGATCTTCAAGGTTTGAAAATAGATGATATTGTTTAAAGTCGGATTCTAAAGCATTGTAAATAGATGACTTTGTTCAAGTTGCGGATTCTTAAGGTTTGAAAATAGATGATATCGTTTAAAGTCGGATTCTAAAGCATTGTAAATAGATTACTTTGTTCAAGTTGCAGACTCTTAAGGTTTGAAAATAGATGATATTTTTTCAAATTGGATTCTAAAGCATTGTAAATAGATGATTTGTTCAAGTTGCGGACTGCTAAGGTTTGAAAATAGATGATATCGTTTAAAGTTGGATTCTAAAGCATTGTCAATAGATGACTTTGTTCAAGTTGTGGATTCTTAATGTTTGAAAATCGATGATATCGTTTAAAGTCGGATTCTAAAGCATTGTAAATTGATGACTTTGTTCAAGTTGCGGATTCTTAGGGTTTGAGAATAGATGATATCGGTTAAAGTCGGATTCTAAAGCATTGTAAATAGATGACTTTGTTCAATTGCGGACTCTTAAGGTTTGAAAATAGATGATATCGTTAAAAGTTCGATTTTAAAGCATTGTAAATAGATGACTTGTTCAAGTTGCCGATTCTTAAGGATTTAAAACAGATAATATCGTTTAAAGTCGGATTCTACAGCATTGTAAATAGATGACTTTGTTCAAGTTGCGAATCCTAAGGGTTTAAAAATGGATAATATCGTTTAAAGTCGGCTTCTAAAGCATTGTAAATAGATGACTTTGTTCAAGTGGCGGACTAAAATAGATGATATTGTTTAAAGTACGATTCTAAAGCATTGTAAGTAGATGACTTTATTACAGTTGCGGATTCTTTAGGTTTGAAAAAAGATGATATCGTTTAAAGTCGGATTCTAAAGCATTGTAAATAGATTACTTTGTTCAAGTTGCAGACTCTTAAGCTTTGAAAATAGTAGATATCATTTCAAATCGGATTTTAAAGAATTGTAAATAGATGACTTTGTTCAAGTTGCCGATCCGTAAGGTGTGAAAATAGATGTTATCGTTTAAAGTCGGATTCTAAAGCATTGTAAATAGATTACTTTGTTCAAGTTTCGGACTGCTAAGGTTTGAAAATAGATGATATCGTTTAAAGTCGGATTCTAAAGCATTGTAAATAGATGACTTTGTTCAAGTTGGTGGATCCTTAAGGTTTGAAAATAGATGATATCGTTTAAAGTCCGATTCTAAAGCATTGTAAATAGATGACATTGTTCAAGTTGCGGATTCTTAAGGTTTGAAAATAGATGATATCGTTTCAAGTCGGATTCTAAAGTATTGTAAATAGATGACTTTGTTCAAGTTTCCGATTCTTAAAGTTTGAAAATAGATTATATCGTTTAAAGTCGGATTCTAAATCATTGTAAATAGATGACTTTGTTCAAGTTGCGGATTCTTAAGATTGGAAAATAGATAATATTGTTTAAAGTCGGATTCTAAAGCATTGTAAATAGATTACTTTGTTCAAGTTGCGGACTTTTTTAGTTTGAAAATAGAGTATATCGTTTCAAGTCGGATTCTAAAGCATTGTAAATAGATGACTTTGTTTAAGTTGAGGATCTTCAAGGTTTGAAAATAGATGATATTGTTTAAAGTCGGATTCTAAAGCATTGTAAATAGATGACTTTGTTCAAGTTGCGGATTCTTAAGGTTTGAAAATAGATGATATCGTTTAAAGTCGGATTCTAAAGCATTGTAAATAGATTACTTTGTTCAAGTTGCAGACTCTTAAGGTTTGAAAATAGATGATATTTTTTCAAATTGGATTCTAAAGCATTGTAAATAGATGATTTGTTCAAGTTGCGGACTGCTAAGGTTTGAAAATAGATGATATCGTTTAAAGTTGGATTCTAAAGCATTGTCAATAGATGACTTTGTTCAAGTTGTGGATTCTTAATGTTTGAAAATCGATGATATCGTTTAAAGTCGGATTCTAAAGCATTGTAAATTGATGACTTTGTTCAAGTTGCGGATTCTTAGGGTTTGAGAATAGATTATATCGGTTAAAGTCGGATTCTAAAGCATTGTAAATAGATGACTTTGTTCAATTGCGGACTCTTAAGGTTTGAAAATAGATGATATCGTAAAAAGTTCAATTTTAAAGCATTGTAAATAGATGACTTGTTCAAGTTGCCGATTCTTAAGGATTTAAAACAGATCATATCGTTTAAAGTCGGATTCTAAAGCATTGTAAATAGATGACTTTGTTCAAGTTGCAAGTTGTTTTGGTTTAAAAGTAAATGATATCGTTTAAAGTCGGATTCTAAAGCATTGTAAATAGATGAATTTGTTTAAGTTGCGGATTCTTAATGTTTGAAAATAGATTATATCGTTTAAAGTTGGATTCTAAAGCATTGTAAATAGATGACTTTGTTCCAGTAGCGGATTCTTAAGGTTTGAAAATAGATGATATACTTTAAAGTCGGATTCTAAAGCATTGTAAGTAGATGACTTTGTTCAAGTTGCCGATTCTTAAAGTTTGAAAATAGATTATATCGTTTAAAGTCGGACTCTAAATCATTGTAACTAGATGACTTTGTTCAAGTTGCGGATTCTTATGATTTGAAAATAGATGATATCGTTAAAAGTCGGATTCTAAAGCATTGTAAATAGATGACTTTGTTCAAGTTGCGGACTCTTATGGTTTGAACATAGATGATATTGGTGCAAGTCGGATTCTCAAGCATTGTAAATAGATGACTTTGTTAAAGTTGATGATTCTCAAGGGTTTAAAATAGATGATATCGTTTAAAGTCGGATTCTAAAGCATAGTAAATAGATGACTTTGTTCAAGTTGCGGATTCTTAATGTTTGAAAATAGATGATATCGGTTAAAGTCGGATTCTAAAGCATTGTAAATAGATAGCTTTGTTCAAGTTTCGGATTCTCAATGTTTAAAAATAGATGATATAGTTCAAAGTCAGATTCTAAAGCATTGTAAATAGATGACTTTGTTAAAGTTGCGGACTCTGAAGGTTTGAAAACAGATGATATCGTTTAAGATCGGATTGCAAACCATTGTAAATAGATAACTTTGTAAAGTTGCGGATTCTTAAGGGTTGAAAATAGATGATATCGTTTAAAGTCGGATTCTACAGCATTGTAAATAGATGACTTTGTTCAAGTTGCGGATCCTGGGGGTTTAAAAATAGATAATATTGTTTAAAGTCGGCTTCTAAAGCATTGTAAATAGATGACTTTGTTCAAGTGACAGACTAAAATAGATGATATTGTTTAAAGTACGATTCTTAAGCATTGTAAGTAGATGACTTTATTACAGTTGCGGATTCTTTAGGTTTGAAAATAGATAATAATGTTTAAAGTCGCATTCTAAAGCATTGTAAATAGATGACTTTGTTCAAGTTGCGGATTCTTGAGGTTGAAAAATAGATGATATCGTTTAAAGTCGGATTCTAAAGCATTGTAAATAGATGAATTTGTTCAGGTTGCGGACTCTACTGGTTTGAAAATAGATGATATCGTTTAAAATCGGATTCTAAACCATTGTAAATAGATGACTTTGTTCAAGTTCCGGATTCTTAAGGTTTGAAAATAGATGATATCGTTTAAAGTCGGATTCTGAAGCATTGTAAAAAGATGACTTTGTTCAAGTTGCGGATTCTTAAGGTTTGAAAATAGATGATATCGTTTAAAGTCGGATTCTAAAGCATTGTAAATAGATGACTGTGTTCACGTTGCGGATACTTAAGGTTTGCAAATAGATGATATCGTTTAAGATCGGATTCCAAACCATTGTAAATAGATGACTTTGTTAAGTTGCAGATTCTTCAGGTTTGAAAATAGATGATATAGTTTAAAGTCGGATTCTACAGCATTGTAAATAGATGACTTTGTTCAAGTGGCCGATTCTTTAGGTTTGAAAATAGATGATATCGTTTAAAGTCGGATTCTAAAGCATTGTAAATAGAGGACTTTGTTCAAGTTACGTATTCTTAAGGTTTGAAAAGAGATGATATCATTTAAAGTCGGATTATAAAGCATTGTAAATAGATGACTTTGTTCAAGTTGCGGATTTTTGAGGTTTGAAAGTGATAATATCGGTTGAAGTCGGATTCTTAAGCATTGTAAATAGATGACTTTGTTAAAGTTTCGGATTCTTTAGGTTTGAATATAGATTATATCGTTTATAGTCGGATTCTACAGCATTGTAAATAGATGACTTTGTTCAAGTTGCGGATCCTGTCGGTTTAAAAATAGATAATATCGTTTAAAGTCGGCTTCTAAAGCATTGTAAATTGATGACTTTGTTTAAGTGGCGGACTAAAATAGATGATATTGTTTAAAGTACGATTCTTAAGCATTGTAAGTAGATGCTTTTATTACAGTTGCGGATTCTTTAGGTTTGAAAATAGATAATAATGTTTAAAGTCGCATTCTAAAGCATTGTAAATAGATGACTTTGTTCAAGTTGCTGATTCTTTAGGTTGGAAAATAGATGATATCGTTAAAAGTCGGATTCTAAAGCATTGTAAATAGATGACTTTGTTCAAGTTGCGGACTCTAAAGGTTTGAAAATAGATGATATCGTTTAAAATCGGATTCTAAAGCATTGTAAATAGATGACTTTGTTCAAGTTCCGGATTCTTAAGGTTTGAAAATAGATGATATCGTTTAAAGTCGGATTCTGAAGCATTGTAAATAGATGACTTTGTTCAAGTTGCGGATTCTTAAGGTTTTAAAATAGATGATATCGTTTATAGTCGGATTCTAAAGCATTGTAAATAGATGACTTTGTTCAAGTTGCGGATTCTTAAGGTTTGAAAATAGATGATATCGTTAAAAGTCGGATTCTAAAGCATTGTAAATAGATGACTTTGTTCAAGTTGCGGACTCTAAAGGTTTGAAAATAGATGATATCGTTTAAAATCGGATTCTAAAGCATTGTAAATAGATGACTTTGTTCAAGTTCCGGATTCTTAAGGTTTGAAAATAGATGATATCGTTTAAAGTCGGATTCTGAAGCATTGTAAATAGATGACTTTGTTCAAGTTGCGGATTCTTAAGGTTTGAAAATCGACGATATCGTTTGAAGTCGGATTCTAAAGCATTGTAAATGGATGACTTTGTTCAAGTTGCCGATTCTTAAGCTTTGAAAAAAGATGATATCGTTTAAAGTCGGATTCCAAAGCATTGTAAATAGATGACTTTGTTCAAGTTGCGGATTCTTAAGGTTTGAAAATAGATGATATCGTTTTAAGTCGGATTCTTAAGCATTGTAAATAGATGACTTGTTCAAGTTGCCGAATCTTAAGCTTTGAAAATAGATGATATCGTTTTAAATCGGATTCTAAAGCATTGTAAGTAGATGACTTTGTTCAAGTTGCGGATTCTTAAGGTTTGAAAATAGATGATATCGTTTAAAGTCGGATTCTAAATCATTGTAAATACATGACTTTGTTCAAGTTGCGGATTCTTAAGGTTTTAAAATAGATGATATCGTTGCAAGTCGGATACTAACGCATTGTAAAGAGATGACTTTGTTCAAGTTGAGGATTCTTAAGGTTTGAAAATAGATGATATCGTTTAAAGTCGGATTCTAAAGCATTGTAAATAGATGACTGTGTTCAAGTTGCGGATTCTTTAAGTTTGAAAATAGATGATATCGTTTAAGATCGGTCTCCAAACCATTGTAAATAGATGACTGTGTTCAAGTTGCGGATTCTTAAGGTTGGAAAATAGATGATATCGTTTAAAATCGGATTCTAAAGCATTGTAAATAGATGACTTTGTTCAAGTTGCGGATTCTTAAAGTTTGAAAATAGATGATATCGTTTAAAGTCGGATTCTAAAGCATTGTAAATAGATGACTTTGTTCAAGTTGCGAGTTCTTAAGGTTTGAAAATAGATGATATCGTTTAAGTCGGATTCTTTAGTATTGTAAATAGATGACTTTGTTCAAGTGTCGGATTCTTAAATTTTGAAAATTAATGATATCGTTTAAAGTCGGATTCTGAAGCATTGTAAATAGATGACTTTGTTCAAGTTGCGGATTCTTAAGGTTTGAAAATAGATGATATCGTTTAAGGTCGGATTCTAAAGCATTGTAAATAGATGATTGTGTTCAAGTTGCGGATACTTAAGGTTTGCAAATAGATGATATCGTTTAAGATCGGATTCCAAACCATTGTAAATAGATGACTTTCTTAAGTTGCAGATTCTTAAGGTTTGAAAATAGATGATATCGTTTAAAGTCGGATTCTACAGCATTGTAAATAGATGACTTTGTTCAAGTGGCCGATTCTTGTGGTTTGAAAATAGATGATATCGTTTAAAGTCGGATTCTAAAGCATTGTAAATAGATGACTTTGTTCAAGTTGCGGATGTTTAAGGTTTGAAAATAGATGATATCGGTTAAAGTCGGATTCTAAAGCATTGTAAATAGATGACTTTGTTCAAGTTGCGGATTCTTAAGGTTTGAAATTAGATGATATCGTTTAAAGTCGGATTCTAAAGCATTGTAAATAGATGACTTTGTTCAAGTTGCGGATTCTTAAGGTTTTAAAATAGATGATATCGTTTAAAATCGGATTCTAAAGCATTGTAAGTAGATGACTTTGTTTAAGTTGCGGATTCTTAAGGTTTGAAAATAGATGATATCGTTTAAAGTCGCATTCTAAATCATTGTAAATACATGACTTTGTCAAGTTGCGGATTATTAAGCTTTTAAAATAGATGATATCGTTTCAAGTCGGATACTAACGCATTGTAAAGAGATGACTTTGTTCATGTTGAGGAATCTTAAGGTTTGAAAATAGATGATATCGTTTAAAGTCGCATTCTAAAGCATTGTAAATAGATGACTGTGTTCAAGTTGCGGATTCTTTAAGTTTGAAAATAGATGATATCGTTTAAGATCCGTCTCCAAACCATTGTAAATAGATGACTGTGTTCAAGTTGCGGATTCTTAAGGTTGGAAAATAGATGATATCGGTTAAAGTCGGATTGTAAAGCATTGTAAATAGATGACTTTGTTCAAGTTGCGGATTCTTAAGTTTTGAAAATAGATTATATCGTTTAAAGTCGGATTCTAAAGCATTGTAAATAGATGACATTGTTCAAGTTGCGGATTCTTAAGGTTTGAAAATAGATGATATCGTTTAAAGTCGGATTCTAAAGCATTGTAAATAGATGACTTTTTTCAAGTTGCGAGTTCTTAAGGTTTGAATATAGATGATATCGTTTAAAGTCGGATTCTAAAGCATTGTAAATAGATGACTTTTTTCAAGTTGCGAGTCCTTAGGTTTGAATATAGATGATATCGTTTAAAGTCGGATTCTAAAGTATTGTAAATAGATGACTTTGTTAAAGTGTCGGATTCTTAAATTTTGAAAATTAATGATATCGTTTAAATTCGGATTCTGAAGCATTGTAAATAGATGACTTTGTTCAAGTTGCGGATTCTTAATGTTTGAAAATAGATGATATCGTTTAAAGTCGGCTTCTAAAGCATTGTAAATAGATGACTTTGTTTAAGGGGCGGACTAAAATAGATGATATTGTTTAAAGTACGATTCTTAAGCATTGTAAGTAGATGACTTTATTACAGTTGCGGATTCTTTAGGTTTGAAAATAGATAATAATGTTTAAAGTCGCATTCTAAAGCATTGTAAATAGATGACTTTGTTCAAGTTGCTGATTCTTTAGGTTGGAAAATAGATGATATCGTTAAAAGTCGGATTCTAAAGCATTGTAAATAGATGACTTTGTTCAAGTTGCGGACTCTAAAGGTTTGAAAATAGATGATATCGTTTAAAATCGGATTCTACAGCATTGTAAATAGATGACTTTGTTCAAGTTCCGGATTCTTAAGGTTTGAAAATAGATGATATCGTTTAAAGTCGGATTCTGAAGCATTGTAAATAGATGACTTTGTTCAAGTTGCGGATTCTTAAGGTTTTAAAATAGATGATATCGTTTATAGTCGGATTCTAAAGCATTGTAAATAGATGACTTTGTTCAAGTTGCGGATTCTTAAGGTTTGAAAATAGATGATATCGTTTAAAGTCGGATTCTAACGCTTTGTAAATAGATGACTTTGTTGAAGTTGCGGATTCTTAAGGTTTGAAAATAGATGATATCGTTTAAAGTCGGATTCTAAAGCATTGTAAATAGATGACTTTGTTCAAGTTGCAGATTCTTAAGGTTTGAAAATAGATGATATCGTTTAAAGTCGGATTTTAAAGCATTGTAAATAGATGACTTTGTTCAAGTTGCGGATTCTTAAGGTGTGAAAATAAATGATATCGTTTAAAGTCGGATTCTAAAGCATTGTAAATAGATGACTTTGTTCAAGTTGCGGATTCTTAAGGTTTGAAAATAGATGATATCGTTTAAAGTCGGATTCTAAAGCATTGTAAATAGATGACTTTGTTCAAGTTGCGGATTCTTAAGGTTTGAAAATAGAAGATAATGTTTAAAGTAGGATTCAAAAGCATTGTAAATAGATGACTCTGTTCAAGTTGCGGATTCTTAAGGTTTTAAATCAGATGATATCGTTGCAAGTGTGATTCTAAAGCATTGTAAATAGATGACTTTGTTCAAGTTGCGGATTCTTAAGGTTTGAAAATCGATGATATCGTTTGAAGTCGGATTCTAAAGCATTGTAAATGGATGACTTTGTTCAAGTTGCCGATTCTTAAGCTTTGAAAAAAGATGATATCGTTTAAAGTCGGATTCCAAAGCATTGTAAATAGATGACTTTGTTCAAGTTGCGGATTCTTAAGGTTTGAAAATAGATGATATCGTTTGAAGTCGGATTCGTAAGCATTGTAAATAGATGACTTGTTCAAGTTGCCGAATCTTAAGCTTTGAAAATAGATGATATGGTTTAAAGTCGGATTCTAAAGCATTGTAAATAGATGACTTTGTTCAAGTTGCGGATTCTTAAGGTTTGAAAATAGATGATATCGTTTAAAGTCGGATTCTAAAGCATTGTAAATAGATGACTTTGTTCAAGTTGCGGATTCTTAAGGTTTGAAAATAGATGATATCGTTTTAAATCGGATTCTAAAGCATTGTAAGTAGATGACTTTGTTCAAGTTGCGGATTCTTAAGGTTTGAAAATAGATGATATCGTTTAAAGTCGGATTCTAAATCATTGTAAATACATGACTTTGTTCAAGTTGCGGATTCTTAAGGTTTTAAAATAGATGATATCGTTGCAAGTCGGATACTAACGCATTGTAAAGAGATGACTTTGTTCAAGTTGAGGATTCTTAAGGTTTGAAAATAGATGATATCGTTTAAAGTCGGATTCTAAAGCATTGTAAATAGATGACTGTGTTCAAGTTGCGGATTCTTTAAGTTTGAAAATAGATGATATCGTTTAAGATCGGTCTCCAAACCATTGTAAATAGATGACTGTGTTCAAGTTGCGGATTCTTAAGGTTGGAAAATAGATGATATCGGTTTAAGTCGGATTCTAAAGCATTGTAAATAGATGACGTTGTTCAAGTTGCGGATTCTTAATGGTTTGAAAATAGATGATATCGTTTAAAATCGGATTCTAAAGCATTGTAAATAGATGACTTTGTTCAAGTTGCGGATTCTTAAGGTTTGAAAATAGATGATATCGTTTAAAGTCGGATTCTAAAGCATTGTAAATAGATGACTTTGTTCAAGTTGCGAGTTCTTAAGGTTTGAAAATAGATGATATCGTTTAAGTCGGATTCTTTAGTATTGTAAATAGATGACTTTGTTCAAGTGTCGGATTCTTAAATTTTGAAAATTAATGATATCGTTTAAAGTCGGATTCTGAAGCATTGTAAATAGATGACTTTGTTCAAGTTGCGGATTCTTAAGGTTTGAAAATAGATGATATCGTTTAAGGTCGGATTCTAAAGCATTGTAAATAGATGACTGTGTTCAAGTTGCGGATACTTAAGGTTTGCAAATAGATGATATCGTTTAAGATCGGATTCCAAACCATTGTAAATAGATGACTTTGTTAAGTTGCAGATTCTTAAGGTTTGAAAATAGATGATATCGTTTAAAGTCGGATTCTAAAGCATTGTAAATAGATGACTTTGTTCAAGTGGCCGATTCTTGTGGTTTGAAAATAGATGATATCGTTTAAAGTCGGATTCTAAAGCATTGTAAATAGATGACTTTGTTCAAGTTGCGGATGTTTAAGGTTTGAAAATAGATGATATCGGTTAAAGTCGGATTCTAAAGCATTGTAAATAGATGACTTTGTTCAAGTTGCCGATTCTTAAGGTTTGAAATTAGATGATATCGTTTAAAGTCGGATTCTAAAGCATTGTAAATAGATGACTTTGTTCAAGTTGCGGATTCTTAAGGTTTGAAAATAGATGATATCGTTTAAAATCGGATTCTAAAGCATTGTAAGTAGATGACTTTGTTCAAGTTGCAGATTCTTAAGGTTTGAAAATAGATGATATCGTTTAAAGTCGCATTCTAAATCATTGTAAATACATGACTTTGTCAAGTTGCGGATTATTAAGCTTTTAAAATAGATGATATCGTTTCAAGTCGGATACTAACGCATTGTAAAGAGATGACTTTGTTCAAGTTGAGGAATCTTAAGGTTTGAAAATAGATGATATCGTTTAAAGTCGCATTCTAAAGCATTGTAAATAGATGACTGTGTTCAAGTTGCGGATTCTTTAAGTTTGAAAATAGATGATATCGTTTAAGATCCGTCTCCAAACCATTGTAAATAGATGACTGTGTTCAAGTTGCGGATTCTTAAGGTTGGAAAATAGATGATATCGGTTAAAGTCGGATTGTAAAGCATTGTAAATAGATGACTTTGTTCAAGTTGCGGATTCTTAAGGTTTGAAAATAGATTATATCGTTTAAAGTCGGATTCTAAAGCATTGTAAATAGATGACTTTGTTCAAGTTGCGGATTCTTAAGGTTTGAAAATAGATGATA
Source organism: Sepiola atlantica (assembly GCA_963556195.1). Taxonomy (NCBI): domain Eukaryota; kingdom Metazoa; phylum Mollusca; class Cephalopoda; order Sepiida; family Sepiolidae; genus Sepiola; species Sepiola atlantica. The sequence continues at coordinate 9,703,199 of OY744522.1, forward strand.
TCGTTTAAAGTCGGATTCTAAAGCATTGTAAATAGATGACTTTTTTCAAGTTGCGAGTTCTTAAGGTTTGAATATAGATGATATCGTTTAAAGTCGGATTCTAAAGCATTGTAAATAGATGACTTTTTTCAAGTTGCGAGTTCTTAAGGTTTGAATATAGATGATATCGTTTAAAGTCGGATTCTAAAGTATTGTAAATAGATGACTTTGTTAAAGTGTCGGATTCTTAAATTTTGAAAATTAATGATATCGTTTAAATTCGGATTCTGAAGCATTGTAAATAGATGACTTTGTTCAAGTTGCGGATTCTTAATGTTTGAAAATAGATGATATCGTTTAAAGTCGGATTCTAAAGCATTGTAAATAGATGACTGTGTTCAAGTTGCGGATACTTAAGGTTTGCAAATAGATGATATCGTTTAAGATCGGATTCCAAACCATTGTAAATAGATGACTTTGTTAAGTTGCAGATTCTTAAGGTTTGAAAATAGATGATATCGTTTAAAGTCGGATTCTAAAGCATTGTAAATAGATGACTTTTTTCAAGTTGCGGATGTTTAAGGTTTGTAAATAGATTATATCGTTAAAAGTCGGATTCTAAAGAATTGTAAGTAGATGACTTTGTTCACGTTTCCGATTCTTGATGTTTGAAAAGAGATGATATCGTTTAAAGTCGGATTCTAAAGCATTGTAAATAAATTACTTTGTTCAGGTTGCAGACTCTTAAGGTTTGAAAATAGTAGATATCATTTCAAATCGGCTTTTAAAGAATTGTAAATAGATGACTTTGTTCAAGTTACCGATTCTTAAGGTGTGAAAATAGATGTTATCGTTTAAAGTCGGATTCTAAAGCATTGTAAATAGATGACTTTGTTCAAGTTTCGGACTGCTAAGGTTTGAAAATAGATGATATCGTTTAAAGTCGTATTCTAAAGCATTTTAAATAGATGACTTTGTTCAAGTTGGTGGATCATAAGGGTTTGAAAATAGATGATATCGTTTAAAGTCGAATTCTAACGCATTGTAAATAGATGACTTTGTTCCAGTTGCGGATTCTTAGGGTGTGAAAATAGATGATATCGTTTCAAGTCGGATTCTAAAGCATTGTAAACAGATGACTTTGTTCAAGTTGCGCACTCTTAAGCGTTGGAAATAGATGATATCGTTTAAAGGTCGATTCTAAAGCATTGTAAATAGATGACTTTGTTAAAGTTGCGGACTCTGAAGGTTTGAAAATAGATGATATCGTTTACGATCGGATTGCAAACCATTGTAAATAGATGACTTTGTAAAGTTGCGGATTCTTAAGGGTTGAAAATAGATGATATCGTTTAAAGTCGGATTCTACAGGATTGTAAATAGATGACTTTGTTCAACTTGCTGATCCTGAGGGTTAAAAAATAGATAATATCGTTTAAAGTCGGCTTCTAAAGCATTGTAAATAGATGACTTTGTTCAAGTGGCGGACTAAAATAGATGATATTGTTTAAAGTACGATTCTAAAGCATTGTAAGTAGATGACTTTATTACAGTTGCGGATTCTTTAGGTCTGAAAATAGATAATAATGTTTAAAGTCGCATTTTAAAGCATTGTAAATAGATGACTTTGTTCAAGTTGCGGATATTTTAGGTTGGAAAATAGATAATATCGTTTAAAGTCGGATTCTAAAGCATTGTAAATAGATGACTTTGTTCAAGTTCCGGACTCTAAACGTTTGAAAATAGATGATATCGTTTAAAATCGGATTCTAAAGCATTGTAAATAGATGACTTTGTTCAAGTTCCGGATTCTTAAGGTTTGAAAATAGATGATATCGTTTAAAGTCGGATTCTGAAGCATTGTAAATAGATGACTTTGTTCAAGTTGCGGACTCTTAAGCGTTGGAAATAGATGATATCGTTTAAAGGTCGATTCTAAAGCATTGTAAATAGATGACTTTGTTCAAGTTGCGGATTCTTAAGGTTTGAAAATAGATTATATCGTTTAAAGTCAGATTCTAAAGCATTGTAAATAGATGACTTTGTTCAAGTTGCGGATTCTTAAGGTTTGAAAATAGATGATATCGTTTAAAGTCGGATTCTAAAGCATTGTAAATAGATGACTTTGTTCAAGTTGCGAGTTCTTAAGGTTTGAAAATAGATGATATCGTTTAAAGTCGGATTCTAAAGTATTGTAAATAGATGACTTTGTTAAAGTGTCGGATTCTTAAATTTTGAAAATTAATGATATCGTTTAAATTCGGATTCTGAAGCATTGTAAATAGATGACTTTGTTCAAGTTGCGGATTCGTAATGTTTGAAAATAGATGATATCGTTTAAAGTCGGATTCTAAAGCATTGTAAATAGATGACTGTGTTCAAGTTGCGGATACTTAAGGTTTGCAAATAGATGATATCGTTTAAGATCGGATTCCAAACCATTGTAAATAGATGACTTTGTTAAGTTGCAGATTCTTAAGGTTTGAAAATAGATGATATCGTTTAAAGTCGGATTCTAAAGCATTGTAAATAGATGGCTTTGTTCAAGTGGCCGATTCTTGTTGTTTGAAAATAGATGATATCGTTTAAAGTCGGATTCTAAAGCATTGTAAATAGATGACTTTGTTCAAGTTTCGGATGTTTAAGGTTTGAAAATAGATTATATCGTTAAAAGTCGGATTCTAAAGAATTGTAAGTAGATGACTTTGTTCACGTTTCCGATTCTTGATGTTTGAAAAAAGATGATATCGTTTAAAGTCGGATTCTAAAGCATTGTAAATTAATTACTTTGTTCAGGTTGCAGACTCTTAAGGTTTGAAAATAGTAGATATCATTTCAGATCGGATTTTAAAGAATTGTAAATAGATGACTTTGTTCAAGTTACCGATTCTTAAGGTGTGAAAATAGATGTTATCGTTTAAAGTCGGATTCTAAAGCATTGTAAATAGATGACTTTGTTCAAGTTTCGGACTGCTAAGGTTTGAAAATAGATGATATCGTTTAAAGTCGTATTCTAAAGCATTGTAAATAGATGACTTTGTTCAAGTTGGTGGATCCTTATGGTTTGAAAATAGATGATATCGTTTCAAGTCGGATTCTAACGCATTGTAAATAGATGACTTTGTTCAAGTTGCGGATTCTTAGGGTGTGAAAATAGATGATATCGTTTCAAGTCGGATTCTAAAGCATTGTAAATAGATGACTTTGTTCAAGTTGCGGACTCTTAAGCGTTGGAAATAGATGATATCGTTTAAAGGTCGATTCTAAAGCATTGTAAATAGATGACTTTGTTAAAGTTGCGGACTCTGAAGGTTTGAAAATAGATTGTATCGTTTAAGATCGGATTGCAAACCATTGTAAATAGATGACTTTGTAAAGTTGCGGATTCTTAAGGGTTGAAAATAGATGATATCGTTTAAAGTCGGATTCTACAGCATTGTAAATAGATGACTTTGTTCAACTTGCTGATCCTGAGGGTTTAAAAATAGATAATATCGTTTAAAGTCGGCTTCTAAATCATTGTAAATAGATGATTTTGTTCAAGTGGCGGACTAAAATAGATGATATTGTTTAAGGTACGATTCTAAAGCATTGTAAGTAGATGACTTTATTACAGTTGCGGATTCTTTAGGTCTGAAAATAGATAATAATGTTTGAAGTCGCATTTTAAAGCATTGTAAATAGATGACTTTGTTCAAGTTGCGGATATTTACGGTTGGAAAATAGATGATATCGTTTAAAGTCGGATTCTAAAGCATTTTAAATAGATGACTTTGTTCAAGTTGCGGACTCTAAACGTTTGAAAATAGATGATATCGTTTAAAATCGGATTCTAAAGCATTGTAAATAGATGACTTTGTTAAAGTTGCGGACTCTCAAGGTTTTAATATAGATGATATTGTTTAAAATCGGATTCTAAAGCATTGTAAATAGATGACTTTGTTCAAGTTCCGGACTCTTAAGCGTTGGAAATAGATGATATCGTTTAAAGGTCGATTCTAAAGCATTGTAAATAGATGACTTTGTTCAAGTTGCCGATTCTTAAGGATTGAAAATAGATGATATCGTTTAAAGTCGGATTCTAAAGCATTGTAAATAGATGACTTTGTTCAAGTTGCGAGTTGTTAAGGTTAAAAAATAGATGATATCGTTTAATGTCGATTCTAAAGCATTGTAAATAAATGACTTTGTTCAAGTTGCGAACTCTGATAGTTTGAAAATAGATTATCTCGTTTAAAGTCGGATTCTAAAGCATTGTAAATAGATGACTTTGTTCAAGTTGCGGATTCTGAGGGTTTAAAAATAGATAATATCGTTTAAAGTCGGATTCTAAAACATTGTAAATAGATGACTTTGTTCAAGTGGCGGACTAAAATAGATGATATTGTTTAAAGTACGATTCTAAAGCATTGTAAGTAGATGACTTTATTACAGTTGCGGATTCTTTAGATTTGAAAATAGATAATAATGTTTAAAGTCGCATTTTAAAGCATTGTAAATTGATGACTTTGTTCAAGTTGCGGATTCTTAAGGTTGGAAAATAGATGATATCGTTTAAAGTCGGATTCTAAAGCATTGTAAATAGATGACTTTGTTCAAGTTGCGGATTCTTAAGGTTTTAATATAGATGATATTGTTTAAAATAGGATTCTAAAGCATTGTAAATAGATGACTTTGTTCAAGTTCCGGACTCTTAAGCGTTGGAAATAGATGATATCGTTTAAAGGTCGATTCTAAAGAATTGCAAATAGATGACTTTGTTCAAGTTACCGATTCTTAAGGATTGAAAATAGATGATATCGTTTAAAGTCGGATTCTACAGCATTGTAAATAGAGGACTTTGTTCAAGTTGCGAGTTGTTAAGGTTAAAAAATAGATGATATCGTTTAATGTCGAATACGAAAGCATTGTAAATAGATTACTTTGTTCAAGTCGCCGATTCGCAAGCTTTGAAAATAGATGATATCGGTTAAAGTCGGATTCTAAAGCACTGTTAATAGACGACTTTGTTCAAGTTGCCGATTCTTAAGGTTTGAAAATAGATGATATCGTTTAAAGTTCGATTCTAAAGCATTGTAAATAGATGACTTTGTCCCGTTGCCGATTCTTAAGGATTGAAAATAGATGATATCGTTTAAAGTCGGATTCTAAAGCATTGTAACTAGATGACTGTGTTCAAGTTGCGAGTTGTTAAGGTTTAAAAGTAGATGATATCGTTTAATGTTAGATACTAAAGCATTGTAAATAGATGACTTTGTAAGAGTAGCGGATCCTTAATGTTTTAAAATAGATGATATCGTTTAAGTCGGATTCTAAAGCATTGTAAATAGATGACTTTGTTCAAGTTGCGGATATTTTATGTTTGAAAATAGATGATATCGTTTAAAGTCGGATTCTAAAGCATTGTAAATAGATGACTTTGTTCAAGTTTCCGATTCTTAAGCTTTGAAAATAGATGATATCGTTCAAAGTCGGAATCCAAAGCATTGTAAATAGATGACTTTGTTCAAGTTGCCGATTCTTAAGGTTTTAAAATAGATGATATCGTTTAAACTCGGATTCTAAAGCATTGTAAATAGATGACTTGTTCAAGTCGCCGATTCTCAAGCTTTGAAAATAGATTATATCGTTTAAAGTCGGATTCTAAAGCACTGTAAATAGATGACTTTGTTCAAGTTGCCGATTCTTAAGGTTTAGAAAATAGATGATATCGTTTAATGTTCGATCCTAAAGCATTGTAAATAGATGACTTTGTTCAAGTTGCCGATTCTTAAGCTTTGAAAATAGATGATATTGTTTAAAGTCGGATTCTAAAGCATTGTAAATAGATGACTTTGTTCTAGTTGCCGATCCTTAAGGATTAAAAATAGATGATATCGTTTAAAGTCGGATTCTAAAGCATTGTAAATAAATGACTTTGTTCAAGTTGCGAACTCTGATAGTTTGAAAATAGATTATATCGTTTAAAGTCGGATTCTAAAGCATTGTAAATAGATGACTTTGTTCAAGTTGCGGATTCTGAGGGTTTAAAAATAGATAATATCGTTTAAAGTCGGATTCTAAAGCATTGTAAGTAGATGACTTTGTTCACGTGGCGGACTAAAATATATGATATTGTTTAAAGTACGATTCTAAAGCATTGTAAGTAGATGACTTTATTACAGTTGCGGATTCTTTAGATTTGAAAATAGATAATAATGTTTAAAGTCACATTTTAAAGCATTGTAAATTGATGACTTTGTTCAAGTTGCGGATTCTTAAGGTTGGAAAATAGATGATATCGTTTAAAGTCGGATTCTAAAGCATTGTAAATAGATGACTTTGTTCAAGTTGCTGATTCTTAAGGTTTGAAAATAGATGATATCGTTTAAAATCGGATTCTAAAGCATTGTAAATAGATGACTTTGTTAAAGTTGCGGACTCTCAAGGTTTTAAAATAGATGATATTGTTTAAAATCGGATTTTAAAGCATTGTAAATAGATGACTTTGTTCAAGTTCCGGATTCTTAAGGTTTGAAAATAGAGTATATCGTTTAAAGTCGGATTCTGAAGCATTGTAAATAGATGACTTTGTTCAAGTTGCGGATTCTTAAGGTTTTAAAATAGATGATATCGTTTATAGTCGGATTCTTAAGCATTGTAAATAGATGACTTTGTTCAAGTTGCGGATTCTTAAGGTTTGAAAATAGATGATATCGTTTAAAGTCGGATTCTAAAGCATTGTAAGTAGATGACTTTGTTCACGTTTCCGATTCTTTATGTTTGAAAATAGATGATATCTTTTAAAGTCGCATTCTAAAGCATTGTAAATAGATTACTTTGTTCAAGTTGCAGACTCTTAAGGTTTGAAAATAGATGATATCGTTTCAAATCAGATTTTAAAGAATTGTAAATAGATGACTTTGTTCAAGTTGCTTATTCTTAAGGTGTGAAAATAGATGTTATCGTTTAAAGTCGGATTCTAAAGCATTGTAAATAGATTACTTTGTTCAAGTTGCGGACTGCTAAGGTTTGAAAATAGATGATATCGTTTAAAGTCGGATTCTAAAGCATTGTAAATAGATGACTTTGTTCAAGTTGCGTGTTGTTAAGGTTTGAAAATAGATGATATCGTTTAAAGTCGGATTCTAAAGCAATGTAAGTAGATGACTTTGTTTAAGTTGCCGATTCTTAAAGTTTGAAAATAGATTATTTCGTTTAAATCGGATTCTAAATCATTGTAAATAGATGACTTTGTTCAAGTTGCGGATTCTTAAGATTTGAAAATAGATGATATCGTTTAAAGTCGGATTCTAAAGCATTGTAAATAGATGACTTAGTTCATATTGCGGACTCTTATGGTTTGAACATAGATGATATCGTTTAAAGTCGGATTCTAAAGCATTGTAAATAGATGACTTTGTTCAAGTTGTTATTCTCAAGGTTTTAAAATAGATGATATCAGTTAAAGTCGGATTCTAAAGCATTGTAAATAGATGACTTTGTTCAAGTTGCCGATTCTTAAAGTTTTTAAATAGATGATATCGTTTAAAGTCGGATTCTAAAGCATAGTAAATAGATGACTTTGTTCAAGTTGCAGATTCTTAAGGTTTTAAAATAGATGATATCGGTTAAAGTCGGATTCTAAAGCATTGTAAATAGATGACTTTGTTCAAGTTGCGGATTCTTAATGTTTGAAAATAGATGATATAGTTTAAAGTCGGATTCTAAAGCATTGTAAATAGATCACTTTGTTAAAGTTGCGGACTCTGAAGGTTTGAAAATAGATGTAATCGTTTAAGATCGGATTGCAAACCATTGTAAATAGATGACTTTGTTAAGTTGCGGATTCTTAACGGTTGAAAATAGATGATATCGTTTAAAGTCGGATTGTACAGCATTGTAAATAGATGACTTTGTTCAAGTGGCCGATTGTTAATGTTTGAAAATAGATGAAATCGTTTAAAGTCGGATTCTAAAGCATTGTAAATAGATGACTTTTTTCAAGTTGCGGATTCTTAATGTTTTAAAACAGATGATATAGTTTAAAGTCAGATTCTAAAGCATTGTAAATAGATGACTTTGTTCAAGTTGCAGACTCTTAAGGTTTGAAAATAGATGATATCGTTTCAAATCAGATTTTAAAGAATTGTAAATAGATGACTTTGTTCAAGTTGCTTATTCTTAAGGTGTGAAAATAGATGTTATCGTTTAAAGTCGGATTCTAAAGCATTGTAAATAGATGACTTTGTTCAAGTGGCGGACTAAAATAGATGATATTGTTTAAAGTACGATTCTAAAGTATTGTAAGTAGATGACTTTATTACAGTTGCGGATTCTTAAGGTTAGAAAATAGATGATATCGTTTAAAGTCGGATTCTAAAGCATTGTAAATAGATGACTTTGTTCAAGTTGCGAATTCTTAAGGTTTGAAAATAGATGATATCGTTTAAAATCGGATTCTAAAGCATTGTAAATAGATGACTTTGTAAAAACTGCGGACTCTTAAGGTTTGAAAATAGATGATATCGTTTAAAATCGGATTCTAAAGCATTGTAAATAGATGACTTTGTTCACTTTCCGAATTCTTAAGGTTTGAAAATAGATAGTATCGTTTAAAGTCGGATTCTGAAGCATTGTAAATAGATGACTTTGTTCAAGTTGCGGACTCTTAAGCGTTGGAAATAGATGATATCGTTTAAAGGTCGATTCTAAAGCATTGTAAATAGATGACTTTGTTCAAGTTCCCGATTCTTAAGGATTGAAAATAGATGATATCGTTTAAAGTCGGATTCTAAAGCATTGTAAATAAAGGACTTTGTTCAAGTTGCGAGTTGTTAAGGTTAAAAAGTAGATGATATCGTTTAATGTCGAATACTAAAGCATTGTAAATAGATTACTTTGTTCAAGTCGCCGATTCGCAAGCTTTGAAAATAGATGATATCGGTTAAAGTCGGATTCTAAAGCACTGTTAATAGACGACTTTGTTCAAGTTGCCGATTCTTAAGGTTTGAAAATAGATGATATCGTTTAAAGTTCGATTCTAAAGCATTGTAAATAGATGACTTTGTCCAGTTGCCGATTCTTAAGGATTGAAAATAGATGATATCGTTTAAAGTCGGATTCTAAAGCATTGTAACTAGATGACTGTGTTCAAGTTGCGAGTTGTTAAGGTTTAAAAGTAGATGATATCGTTTAATGTCAGATACTAAAGCATTGAAAATAGATGACTTTGTAAGAGTAGCGGATCCTTAATGTTTGAAAATAGATGATATCGTTGAAAGTCGGATTCTAAAGCATTGTAAATAGATGACTTTGTCTAAGTTGCGGACTCTTATTGTTTTAAAATAGATGATATCGTTTAAAGTCGGATTCTAAAGCATTGTAAATAGATGACTTTGTTCAAGTTGAGGATTCTCAAGGTTTGAAAATAGATGATATTGTTTAAAGTCGGATTCTAAAGCATTTGAAATAGATGACTTTGTTCAATTTGCGGATTGTCAAGGTTTGAAAATTGATTATATCGCTTAAAGTCGGATTCTAAAGCATTGTAAATAGATGACTTTGTTCAAGTTTCGAGTTGTTAGGGTTTAAAAATAAATGATATCGTTTAATGTCAGATACTAAAGCATTGTAAATAGAAGACTTTGTTTAAGTTTCGGATTCTGTAGGTTTGAAAATAGATGATATCGTTTTAAGTCGGATTCTAAAGCATAGCAAATGGATAACTTTGTTCAAGTTCCGGATTCTTAAGGTTTGAAAATAGATGATATTGTTTAAAGTCGGATTCTAAACAATTGTAAATAGATGACTTTGTCTAAGTTGCGGATTCTTAATGTTTGAAAATGGACGATACTGTTTAAAGTCGGATTCTAAAGCATTGTAAATTGATGAAATTATTGAAGTGGCGGATTCTTAATGTTTAAAAATAGATGATATCGTTTAAAGTCGGATTCTAAAGCATTGTAAATAGATGACTTTGTTCAAGTTGCCGATTCTTAAGGTTTGAAAATAGATGATATCGGTTAAAGTCGGATTCTAAAGCATTGTAAATAGATGACTTTGTTCAAGTTGCGGATTCTAAAATTTTGAAAATAAATGATAATGTTTAAAGTCGGATTCTAAAACATTGTAAATAGATGACTTTGTTAAAGTTGCGGATTCTGAGGGTTTGAAAATAGATGATATCGTTTAAAGTATGATTCTAAAGCATTGTAAATAGATGACTTTGTTCAAGTTGCGGATGCTAAAAGTTTGAAAATAGATGATCCTGTTGAAAGTCGCCTTCTAAAGCATTGTAAATAGATGACTTTGTTCAAGTTGCCGATTCTTAAGGTTTGAAAATAGATGATATCATTTAAAGTCGGATTCTTAAGCATTGTAAATAGATGACTTTGTTCAAGTTGTGGATTCTAAAGCTTTGAAAATAGATGATATCGTTTAAAGTCGGATTCTAAAGCATTGTACATAGATGACTTTGTTCAAGTTGCGGATACTTAATGTTTGAAAATAGATGATATCGTTTAAAGTCGGATTCCGAAGCATTGTAAATAGATGACTTTGTTCAAGTTGCCGATTCTTAAGGTTTGAAAATAGATGATATCGTTTAAAGTCGGATTCTAAAGCATTGTAAATAGATGACTTTGTTCAAGTGTCGGATTCTAAAATTTTGAAAATAAATGATAATGTTTAAAGTCGGATTCTAAAACATTGTAAATAGATGACTTTGTTCAAGTTGCGGATTCTTACCGTTTAAAAATAGATGATATCGTTGGAAGTGGTATTCTAAAGCATTGTAAATAGATGACTTTGTTCAAGTAGCCGATTCTAACGGTTTGAAAAAAAAGATAATGTTTAAAATCGGATTCTAAAGCATTGTAAATAGATGACTTTGTTCAAGTTGCGAATTCTTAAGGTTTAAAAAAGATGATATCGTTTAATGTGGAATTCTAAACCATTGTAAATATATTACTTTGTTAAAGTTGCCGATCTTTAAGGTAAGAAATAGATTATATCGTTTAAAGTCGGATTCTAAAGCATTGTAAATAGATGACTTTGTTCAAGTTGCGGATTCTTGAGGTTTAAAACCAAAGGATATACGTTAAAGTCGAATTCTACAGCATTGTAAATAGATGACTTTGTTCCAGTTGCGGATTCTTCATGTTTTAAAATAGATGATATCGTTGAAAGTCGGATTCTAAAGCATTGTAAATAGATGACTTTGTTCAAGTTGCGGATACTTAAGGTTTCTAAATATATGATATCGTTGAAAGTCGGATTCTAAAACATTGTAAATAAATGACTTTGTTACAGTTGCGGAGTCTTAAGGTTTGAAAATAGATGATATCGTTTAAAGTGTGATTCTAAAACATTGTAAGTAGATGACTTTGTTCAAGTTGCCGATTCTTAAAGTTTGAAAATAGATTATATCGTTTAAAGTTGGATACTAAATCATTGTAAATAGATGACTTTGTTCAAGTTGTGCATTCTTTAGGTTTGAAAATATGTGATATCGTTTAGACTCGGATTCCAAAGCATTGTAAATAGATGACTTTGTTAAAGTTGCGGATTCTTAAGGTTTGAAAATAGATGATATCGTTTAAAGTATGATTCTAAAGCATTGTAAATAGATGACTTTGTTCAAGTTGCGGATGCTAAAGGTTTGAAAATAGATGATATTGTTGAAAGTCGCATTCTAAAGCATTGTAAATAGATGACTTTGTTCAAGTTGCCGATTTTTAAGGTTTGAAAATAGATGATATCATTCAAAGTCGGATTCTTAAGCATTGTAAATAGATGACTTTGTTCAAGTTGTGGATTCTAAAGCTTTGAAAATAGATGATATCGTTTAAAGTCGGATTCTAAAGCATTGTACATAGATGACTTTGTTCAAGTTGCGGATACTTAATGTTTGAAAATTGATGATATTGTTGAAAGTCGCATTCTAAAGCATTGTGAATAGATGACTTTGTTCAAGTTGCCGATTCTAAAGGTTTGAAAATAGGTGATATCGTTTAAAGTCGGATTCTAAAGCATTGTAAATAGATGACTTTGTTCAACTTGCCGATTCTTCAGGTTTGAAAATAGATGATATTGTTTAAAGTCAGGTTCTAAAGCATCGTAAATAGATAACTTTGTTCAAGTGGCCGATTCTAAAGGTTTAAAAATAGATGATATCGTCGAAAGTCGGATTCTAAATCATTGAAAATAGATGACTTTGTTCAAGTTGACGATTCTGAAGGTTTGACAATAGATGATATCGTTTAAAGTCGGATTTTAAAGCATTGTAAATAGATGACCTTGTGTAAGTTGCGGATTCATAAGGTTTGAAAATAGATGATATCGTTTCAAATCTGTTTCTAAAGCAATGTAAATAGATAACTTTGTGCAAGTTTCCGATTCTTAAGGTGTGAAAATAGATGATATCGTTGAAAGTCGAGTTCTAAAGCATTGTAAATAGATGACTTTGTTCAAGTTGCGGATTCTCAAGCTTTGAAAATAGATGATTATGTGTAAAGTCGGATTCTAAAGCATTGTAAATAGATGACTTTGTTCAAGTTGCGGATCCTTAAGGTTTGAAAATAGATAATATCGTTTAAATTGTGATTATAAAGCATTGTAAATAGATGACTTTGTTCAAGTTGCGGATTCTTAAGGTTTGAAAATAGATGATATCGTTTAAAGTCGGATTCTAAAGCATTGTAAATAGATGACTTTGTTCAAGTTGCCGATCTTTAAGGTTAGAAAATAGATTATATCGTTTAAAGTCAGATTCTAAAGCATTGTAAATAGATGACTTTGTTCAAGTTGCGGATTCTTGAGGTTTAAAACCAAATGATATACGTAAAAGTCGAATTCTACAGCATTGTAAATAGATGACTTTGTTCCAGTTGCGGATTCTTAATGTTTGAAAATAGATGATATCGTTTAAAGTCGGATTCTTAAGCATTGTAAATAGATGACTTTGTTCAAGTTGCGGATACTTAAGGTTCCTAAATATATGATATCGTTGAAAGTCGGATTCTAAAAATTGTAAATAGATGACTTTGTTACAGGTGCGGATGCTTAATGTTTGAAAATAGATGAGATCGTTTAAAGTGTGATTCTAAAGCATTGTAAATAGATGACTTTGTAAAAGTTGCCGATTCTTAAAGTTTAAAATAGATAATATCGTTTAAACGCGGATTCTAAAGCATTGTAAATAGATGACTTTGTTCAAGTTGCCGATTCTTAAGGTTTGAAAATAGATGATATCGTTTAAAGTCGGATTCTAAAGCATTGTAAATAGATGACTTTGTTCAAGTTGCGGATTTCTAAAATTTTGAAAATAAATGATAATGTTAAAAGTCGGATTCTAAAACATTGTAAATAGATGACTTTGTTCAAGTTGCGGATTCTTACCGTTTAAAAATAGATGATATAGTTGGAAGTGGTATTCTAAAGCATTGTAAATAGATGACTTTGTTCAAGTAGCAGATTCTAACGGTTTGAAAAAAAAGATAATGTTTAAAATCGGATTCTAAAGCATTGTAAATAGATGACTTTGTTCAAGTTGCGGATTCTTAAGGTTTCAAAATAGAGGATATCGTTTAAAGTCGGATTCTAAAGCATTGTAAATATATGACTTTGTTAAAGTTGCCGATCTTTAAGGTTAGAAAATAGATTATATCGTTTAAAGTCGGATTCTAAAGCATTGTAAATAGATGACTTTGTTCAAGTTGCGGATTCTTGGGGTGTAAAACCAAATGATATACGTTAAAGTCGAATTCTACAGCATTGTAAATAGATGACTTTTTTCCAGTTTCGGATTCTTCATGTTTTAAAATAGATGATATCGTTGAAAGTCGGATTCTAAAGCATTGTAAATAGATGACTTTGTTCACATTCCTGTTGCTTGAAAATCGATGATATTTTTATAAGTCGGATTCTAAAGCATTGTAAATAGATGACTTTGTTCAAGTTGCGGATACTTAAGGTTTCTAAATATATAATATCGTTGAAAGTCGGATTCTAAAACATTGTAAATAGATGACTTTGTTAAAGTTGCGGAGTCTTAAGGTTTGAAAATAGATGATATCGTTTAAAGTCGAATTCTAAAGCACTGTAAAAAGATTACTTGGACAAGTTGCCGATCTTTAATCTTTGAAAATAGGTGATATTGATAAAAGTAGGATTCTAAAGCATTGTAAGTAGATGACTTTGTTCAAGTTGCCGATTCTGAATGTTTGAAAATAGATGATATCGTTTAAAGTCGGATTCTAATGCATTGTAAATAGATGACTTTGTTCAAGTTGCGGATTCTTAAATTTTGAAAATAAATGATAATGTTTAAAGTCGGATTCTAAAACATTGTAAATAGATGACTTTGTTCAAGTTGCGGATTCTTAAGGTTTGAAAATAGATGATATCGTTTAAAGTCGGATCCTAATGCATTGTAAATAGATAGCCCTTGTTCAAGTTGCGGATTCTTAAGGTTTGAAAATAGATAGTATCGTTTAAAGTCGGATTCTAAAGTATCGTAAATAGATGACTTTGTTCAAGTTGCGGATTCTTAAGGTTTTTAAAATAAATGATATTGTTTTATGTCGGATTCTAAAGCATTGTAAATAGATGACTTTGTTCAAGTTGCGAATTCTTAAAGTTTGAAAATAAATGATATCGTTTAAATTTGGATTCTAAAGCATTGTATATAGATGACTTTGTTCAATTTGCCGATTCTAAAGATTTGAAAATAGATAATATCGTTTAAAGTGGGAGTCTAAAGCATTGTAAATAGATGACTTTGTTCAAGTTGCCGATTCTTAATGTTTGAAAATAGATGATATCGTTTAAAGTCAGATTCTAAAGCATTGTAAATAGATGACTTTGTTCAAGTTGCCGATTCTTAAGCTTTGAAAATATGTGATATCGTTAAGACTCGGATTCCAAAGCATTGTAAATAGATGACTTTGTTAAAGTTGCGGATTCTGAGGGTTTGAAAATAGATGATATCGTTTAAAGTATGATTCTAAAGCATTGTAAATAGATGACTTTGTTCAAGTTGCGGATGCTAAAGGTTTGAAAATAGATGATATTGTTGAAAGTCGCATTCTAAAGCATTGTAAATAGATGACTTTGTTCAAGTTGCCGATTCTTAAGGTTTGAAAATAGATGATATCATTTAAAGTCGTATTCTTAAGCATTGTAAATAGATGACTTTGTTCAAGTTGTGGATTCTAAAGCTTTGAAAATAGATCATATCGTTTAAAGTCGGATTCTAAAGCATTGTACATAGATGACTTTGTTCAAGTTTCGAGTTGTTAAGGTTTAAAAATAGATGATATCGTTTAATGTCGGATACTAAAGCATTGTAAATAGAAGACTTTGTTTAAGTTTCGGATTCTGTAGGTTAGAAAATAGATGATATCGTTTTAAGTCGGATTCTAAAGCATAGCAAATGGATAACTTTGTTCAAGTTCCGGATTCTTAAGGTTTGAAAATAGATGATATTGTTTAAAGTCGGATTCTAAACAATTGTAAATAGATGACTTTGTCCAAGTTGCGGATTCTTAATGTTTGAAAATGGACGATACTGTTTAAAGTCGAATTCTAAAGCATTGTAAATTGATGAAATTATTGAAGTGGCGGATTCTTAATGTTTAAAAATAGATGATATCGTTTAAAGTCGGATTCTAAAGCATTGTAAGTAGATGACTTTGTTCAAGTTGCCGATTCTTAATGTTTGAAAATAGATGATATCGTTTAAAGTCGGATTTTAAAGCATTGTAAATTGATGAAATTATTGAAGTTGCGGATTCTTAATGTTTAAAAATAGATGATATCGTTTAAAGTCGGATTCCAAAGCATAGCAAATGGATAACTTTGTTCAAGTTCCGGATTCTTAAGGTTTGAAAATAGATGATATTGTTTAAAGTCGGATTCTAAACAATTGTAAATAGATGACTTTGTCTAAGTTGCGGATTCTTAATGTTTGAAAATGGACGATACTGTTTAAAGTCGGATTCTAAAGCATTGTAAATTGATGAAATTATTGAAGTTGCGGATTCTTAATGTTTAAAAATAGATGATATCGATTAAAGTCGGATTCCAAAGCATTGTAAATAGATGACTTTGTTCAAGTTGCCGATTCTTAAGGTTTGAAAATAGATGATATCGTTTAAAGTCGGATTCTAAAGCATTGTAAATAGATGACTTTGTTCAAGTTGCGGATTCTAAAATTTTGAAAATAAATGATAATGTTTAAAGTCGGATTCTAAAACATTGTAAATAGATGACTTTGTTAAAGTTGCGGATTCTGAGGGTTTGAAAATAGATGATATCGTTTAAAGTATGATTCTAAAGCATTGTAAATAGATGACTTTGTTCAAGTTGCGGATGCTAAAAGTTTGAAAATAGATGATCCTGTTGAAAGTCGCCTTCTAAAGCATTGTAAATAGATGACTTTGTTCAAGTTGCCGATTTTTAAGGTTTGAAAATAGATGATATCATTTAAAGTCGGATTCTTAAGCATTGTACATAGATGACTTTGTTCAAGTTGCGGATACTTAATGTTTGAAAATAGATGATATCGTTTAAAGTCGGATTCCAAAGCATTGTAAATAGATGACTTTGTTCAAGTTGCCGATTCTTAAGGTTTGAAAATAGATGATATCGTTTAAAGTCGGATTCTAAAGCATTGTAAATAGATGACTTTGTTCAAGTTGCGGATTCTAAAATTTTGAAAATAAATAATAATGTTTAAAGTCGGATTCTAAAACATTGTAAATAGATGACTTTGTTCAAGTTGCGGATTCTTACCGTTTAAAAATAGATGATATCGTTGGAAGTGGTATTCTAAAGCATTGTAAATAGATGACTTTGTTCAAGTAGCCGATTCTAACGGTTTGAAAAAAAGATAATGTTTAAAATCGGATTCTAAAGCATTGTAAATAGATGACTTTGTTCAAGTTGCGAATTCTTAAGGTTTAAAAAAGATGATATCGTTTAAAGTGGAATTCTAAACCATTGTAAATAGATGTCTTTGTTCAAGTTGCGGATTCTTAAGGTTTGAAAATAGATGATATCGTTTAAAGTCGGATTCTAAAGGATTGTAAATATATGACTTTGTTAAAGTTGCCGATCTTTAAGGTAAGAAAATAGATTATATCGTTTAAAGTCGGATTCTAAAGCATTGTAAATAGATGACTTTGTTCAAGTTGCGGATTCTTGAGGTTTAAAACCAAAGGATATACGTTAAAGTCGAATTCTACAGCATTGTAAATAGATGACATTGTTCCAGTTGCGGATTCTTCATGTTTTAAAATAGATGATATCGTTGAAAGTAGGATTCTAAAGCATTGTAAATAGATGACTTTGTTCACATTCCTGTTGTTTGAAAATAGATGATATTGTTATAAGTCGGATTCTAAAGCATTGTAAATAGATGACTTTGTTCAAGTTGCGGATACTTAAGGTTTCTAAATATATGATATCGTTGAAAGTCGGATTCTAAAACATTGTAAATAAATGACTTTGTTACAGTTGCGGAGTCTTAAGGTTTGAAAATAGATGATATCGTTTAAAGTGTGATTCTAAAACATTGTAAGTAGATTACTTTGTTCAAGTTGCCGATTCTTAAAGTTTGAAAATAGATTATATCGTTTAAAGTCGGATACTAAATCATTGTAATTAGATGACTTTGTTCAAGTTGTGCATTCTTTAGGTTTAGAAATATGTGATATCGTTTAGACTTGGATTCCAAAGCATTGTAAATAGATGACTTTGTTAAAGTTGCGGATTCTTAAGGTTTGAAAATAGATGATATCGTTTAAAGTATGATTCTAAAGCATTGTAAATAGATGACTTTGTTCAAGTTGCGGATGCTAAAGGTTTGAAAATAGATGATATTGTTTAAAGTCGCATTCTAAAGCATTGTAAATAGATGACTTTGTTCAAGTTGCCGATTTTTAAGGTTTGAAAATAGCTGATATCATTTAAAGTCGGATTCTTAAGCATTGTAAATAGATGACTTTGTTCAAGTTGTGGATTCTAAAGCTTTGAAAATAGATGATATCGTTTAAAGTCGGATTCTAAAGCATTGTACATAGATGACTTTGTTCAAGTTGCGGATACTTAATGTTTGAAAATTGATGATATTGTTGAAAGTCGCATTCTAAAGCATTGTGAATAGATGACTTTGTTCAAGTTGCCGATTCTAAACGTTTGAAAATAGATGATATCGTTTAAAGTCGGATTCTAAAGCATTGTAAATAGATGACTTTGTTCAACTTGCCGATTCTTCAGGTTTTAAAATAGATGATATTGTTTAAAGTCAGGTTCTAAAGCATCGTAAATAGATAACTTTGTTCAAGTGGCCGATTCTAAAGGTTTAAAAATAGATGATATCGTCGAAAGTCGGATTCTAAATCATTGAAAATAGATGACTTTGTTCAAGTGGACGATTCTGAAGGTTTGACAATAGATGATATCGTTTAAAGTCGGATT
This sequence comes from Sepiola atlantica, assembly GCA_963556195.1. Lineage (NCBI taxonomy): Eukaryota > Metazoa > Mollusca > Cephalopoda > Sepiida > Sepiolidae > Sepiola > Sepiola atlantica. The sequence goes on from OY744522.1 coordinate 9,721,640, forward strand.
TTAAAGCATTGTAAATAGATGACCTTGTGTAAGTTGCGGATTCATAAGGTTTGAAAATAGATGATATCGTTTCAAATCTGTTTCTAAAGCATTGTAAATAGATAACTTTGTGCAAGTTGCCGATTCTTAAGGTGTGAAAATAGATGATATCGTTGAAAGTCGGATTCTAAAGCATTGTAAATAGATGACTTTGTTCAAGTTGCGGATGCTTAAGGTTTTAAAATAGATGATTATGTGTAAAGTCGGATTCTAAAGCATTGTAAATAGATGACTTTGTTCAAGTTGCGGATCCTTAAGGTTTGAAAATAGATAATATCGTTTAAATTGTGATTATAAAGCATTGTAAATAGATGACTTTGTTCAAGTTGCGGATTCTTAAGGTTTGAAAATAGATGATATCGTTTAAAGTCGGATTCTAAAGCATTGTAAATAGATGACTTTGTTCAAGTTGCCGATCTTTAAGGTTAGAAAATAGATTATATCGTTTAAAGTCGGATTCTAAAGCATTGTAAATAGATGACTTTGTTCAAGTTGCGGATTCTTGAGGTTTAAAACCAAATGATATACGTCAAAGTCGAATTCTACAGCATTGTAAATAGATGACTTTGTTCCAGTTGCGGATTCTTAATGTTTGAAAATAGATGATATCGTTTAAAGTCGGATTCTTAAGCATTGTAAATAGATGACTTTGTTCAAGTTGCGGATACTTAAGGTTCCTAAATATATGATATCGTTGAACATCGGATTCTAAAAAATAGTAAATAGATGACTTTGTTACAGGTGCGAATGCTTAATGTTTGAAAATAGATGAGATCGTTTAAAGTGTGATTCTAAAGGATTGTAAATAGATGACTTTGTAAAAGTTGCCGATTCTTAAAGTTTAAAAATAGATAATATCGTTTAAACGCGGATTCTAAAGCATTGTAAATAGATGACTTTGTTCAAGTTGCCGATTCTGAAGGTTTGAAAATAGATGATATCGTTTAAAGTCGGATTCTAAAGCATTGTAAATAGATGACTTTGTTCAAGTTGCGGATTTCTAAAATTTTGAAAATAAATGATAATGTTTAAAGTCGGATTCTAAAACATTGTAAATAGATGACTTTGTTCAAGTTGCGGATTCTTACCGTTTAAAAATAGATGATATCGTTTAAAGTCGGATTCTAAAGCATTGTAAATAGATGACTTTGTTCAACTTGCCGATTCTTCAGGTTTTAAAATAGATGATATTGTTTAAAGTCAGGTTCTAAAGCATCGTAAATAGATAACTTTGTTCAAGTGGCCGATTCTAAAGGTTTAAAAATAGATGATATCGTCGAAAGTCGGATTCTAAATCATTGAAAATAGATGACTTTGTTCAAGTGGACGATTCTGAAGGTTTGACAATAGATGATATCGTTTAAAGTCGGATTTTAAAGCATTGTAAATAGATGACCTTGTGTAAGTTGCGGATTCATAAGGTTTGAAAATAGATGATATCGTTTCAAATCTGTTTCTAAAGCATTGTAAATAGATAACTTTGTGCAAGTTGCCGATTCTTAAGGTGTGAAAATAGATGATATCGTTGAAAGTCGGATTCTAAAGCATTGTAAATAGATGACTTTGTTCAAGTTGCGGATTCTTAAGGTTTTAAAATAGATGATTATGTGTAAAGTCGGATTCTAAAGCATTGTAAATAGATGACTTTGTTCAAGTTGCGGATCCTTAAGGTTTGAAAATAGATAATATCGTTTAAATTGTGATTATAAAGCATTGTAAATAGATGACTTTGTTCAAGTTGCGGATTCTTAAGGTTTGAAAATAGATGATATCGTTTAAAGTCGGATTCTAAAGCATTGTAAATAGATGACTTTGTTCAAGTTGCCGATCTTTAAGGTTAGAAAATAGATTATATCGTTTAAAGTCGGATTCTAAAGCATTGTAAATAGATGACTTTGTTCAAGTTGCGGATTCTTGAGGTTTAAAACTAAATGATATACGTCAAAGTCGAATTCTACAGCATTGTAAATAGATGACTTTGTTCCAGTTGCGGATTCTTAATGTTTGAAAATAGATGATATCGTTTAAAGTCGGATTCTTAAGCATTGTAAATAGATGACTTTGTTCAAGTTGCGGATACTTAAGGTTCCTAAATATATGATATCGTTGAACATCGGATTCTAAAAAATAGTAAATAGATGACTTTGTTACAGGTGCGGATGCTTAATGTTTGAAAATAGATGAGATCGTTTAAAGTGTGATTCTAAAGGATTGTAAATAGATGACTTTGTAAAAGTTGCCGATTCTTAAAGTTTAAAAATAGATAATATCGTTTAAACGCGGATTCTAAAGCATTGTAAATAGATGACTTTGTTCAAGTTGCCGATTCTGAAGGTTTGAAAATAGATGATATCGTTTAAAGTCGGATTCTAAAGCATTGTAAATAGATGACTTTGTTCAAGTTGCGGATTTCCAAAATTTTGAAAATAAATGATAATGTTTAAAGTCGGATTCTAAAACATTGTAAATAGATGACTTTGTTCAAGTTGCGGATTCTTACCGTTTAAAAATAGATGATATCGTTGGAAGTGGTATTCTAAAGCATTGTAAATAGATGACTTTGTTCAAGTAGCCGATTCTAACGGTTTGAAAAAAAAGATAATGTTTAAAATCGGATTCTAAAGCATTGTAAATAGATGACTTTGTTCAAGTTGCAGATTCTTAAGGTTTCAAAATAGAGGATATCGTTTAAAGTCGGATTCTAAAGCATTGTAAATATATGACTTTGTTAAAGTTGCCGATCTTTAAGGTTAGAAAATAGATTATATCGTTTAAAGTCGGATTCTAAAGCATTGTAAATAGATGACTTTGTTCAAGTTGCGGATTCTTGAGGTGTAAAACCAAATGATATACGTTAAAGTCGAATTCTACAGCATTGTAAATAGATGACTTTTTTCCAGTTTCGGATTCTTCATGTTTTAAAATAGATGATATCGTTGAAAGTCGGATTCTAAAGCATTGTAAATAGATGACTTTGTTCACATTCCTGTTGCTTGAAAATAGATGATATTTTTATAAGTCGGATTCTAAAGCATTGTAAATAGATGACTTTGTTCAAGTTGCGGATACTTAAGGTTTCTAAATATATGATATCGTTGAAAGTCGGATTCTAAAACATTGTAAATAGATGACTTTGTTCAAGTTGCGGATTCTTAACGTTTGAAAATAGATGATATCGTTCGAAGTGGTATTCTAAAGCATTGTAAATAGATGACTTTGTTCAAGTTGCCAATTCTAACGGTTTGAAAATAGATGATATTGTTTAAAGTCGGATTCTAAAGCATTGTAAATAGATGACTTTGTTCAAGTTACGGATTCTTAAGGTTTGAAAATAGATGATATCGTTTAAAGTCGGATTCTAAAGCATTGTAAATAGATGACTTTGTTCAAGTTGCCGATCTTTAAGGTTAGAAAATAGATTATATCGTTTAAAGTCGGATTCTAAAGCATTGTAAATAGATGACTTTGTTCAAGTTGCGGATTCTTGAGGTTTAAAACCAAATGATATACGTCAAAGTCGAATTCTACAGCATTGTAAATAGATGACTTTGTTCCAGTTGCGGATTCTTAATGTTTGAAAATAGATGATATCGTTTAAAGTCGGATTCTTAAGCATTGTAAATAGATGACTTTGTTCAAGTTGCGGATACTTAAGGTTCCTAAATATATGATATCGTTGAACATCGGATTCTAAAAAATAGTAAATAGATGACTTTGTTACAGGTGCGGATGCTTAATGTTTGAAAATAGATGAGATCGTTTAAAGTGTGATTCTAAAGGATTGTAAATAGATGACTTTGTAAAAGTTGCCGATTCTTAAAGTTTAAAAATAGATAATATCGTTTAAACGCGGATTCTAAAGCATTGTAAATAGATGACTTTGTTCAAGTTGCCGATTCTGAAGGTTTGAAAATAGATGATATCGTTTAAAGTCGGATTCTAAAGCATTGTAAATAGATGACTTTGTTCAAGTTGCGGATTTCTAAAATTTTGAAAATAAATGATAATGTTTAAAGTCGGATTCTAAAACATTGTAAATAGATGACTTTGTTCAAGTTGCGGATTCTTACCGTTTAAAAATAGATGATATCGTTGGAAGTGGTATTCTAAAGCATTGTAAATAGATGACTTTGTTCAAGTAGCCGATTCTAACGGTTTGAAAAAAAAGATAATGTTTAAAATCGGATTCTAAAGCATTGTAAATAGATGACTTTGTTCAAGTTGCAGATTCTTAAGGTTTCAAAATAGAGGATATCGTTTAAAGTCGGATTCTAAAGCATTGTAAATATATGACTTTGTTAAAGTTGCCGATCTTTAAGGTTAGAAAATAGATTATATCGTTTAAAGTCGGATTCTAAAGCATTGTAAATAGATGACTTTGTTCAAGTTGCGGATTCTTGAGGTGTAAAACCAAATGATATACGTTAAAGTCGAATTCTACAGCATTGTAAATAGATGACTTTTTTCCAGTTTCGGATTCTTCATGTTTTAAAATAGATGATATCGTTGAAAGTCGGATTCTAAAGCATTGTAAATAGATGACTTTGTTCACATTCCTGTTGCTTGAAAATAGATGATATTTTTATAAGTCGGATTCTAAAGCATTGTAAATAGATGACTTAGTTCAAGTTGCGGATACTTAAGGTTTCTAAATATATGATATCGTTGAAAGTCGGATTCTAAAACATTGTAAATAGATGACTTTGTTCAAGTTGCGGATTCTTAACGTTTGAAAATAGATGATATCGTTCGAAGTGGTATTCTAAAGCATTGTAAATAGATGACTTTGTTCAAGTTGCCAATTCTAACGGTTTGAAAATAGATGATATTGTTTAAAGTCGGATTCTAAAGCATTGTAAATAGATGACTTTGTTCAAGTTACGGATTCTTAAGGTTTGAAATAAGATTATATCGTTTAAAGTCGGATTCTAAAGCATTGTAAATAGATGACTTTGTTCAAGTTGCGGATTCTTAAGGTTTGAAAATAGATGATATCGTTTAAAGTCGGATCCTAATGCATTGTAAATAGATGACCTTGTTCAAGTTGCGGATTATTAAGGTTTGAAAATAGATAGTATCGTTTAAAGTCGGATTCTAAAGTATCGTAAATAGATGACTTTGTTCAAGTTGCGGATTCTTAAGGTTTTTAAAATAAATGATATTGTTTTATGTCGGATTCTAAAGCATTGTAAATAGATGACTTTGTTCAAGTTGCGAATTCTTAAAGTTTGAAAATAAATGATATCGTTTAAATTTCGGATTCTAAAGCATTGTATATAGATGACTTTGTTCAATTTGCCGATTCTAAAGATTTGAAAATAGATAATATCGTTTAAAGTGGGAGTCTAAAGCATTGTAAATAGATGACTTTGTTCAAGTTGCCGATTCTTAATGTTTGAAAATTGATGATATCGTTTAAAGTCAGATTCTAAAGCATTGTAAATAGATGACTTTGTTCAAGTTGCCGATTCTTAAGGTTTGAAAATATGTGATATCGTTAAGACTCGGATTCCAAAGCATTGTAAATAGATGACTTTGTTAAAGTTGCGGACTCTGAGGGTTTGAAAATAGATGATATCGTTTAAAGTATGATTCTAAAGCATTGTAAATAGATTACTTTGTTCAAGTTGCGGATGCTAAAGGTTTGAAAATAGATGATATTGTTGAAAGTCGCATTCTAAAGCATTGTAAATAGATGACTTTGTTCAAGTTGCCGATTCTTAAGGTTTGAAAATAGATGATATCATTTAAAGTCGTATTCTTAAGCATTGTAAATAGATGACTTTGTTCAAGTTGTGGATTCTAAAGCTTAGAAAATAGATTATATCGTTTAAATCGGATTCTAAAGCATTGTACATAGATGACTTTGTTCAAGTTTCGAGTTGTTAAGGTTTAAAAATAGATGATATCGTTTAATGTCGGATACTAAAGCATTGTAAATAGAAGACTTTGTTTAAGTTTCGGATTCTGTAGGTTTGAAAATAGATGATATCGTTTTAAGTCGGATTCTAAAGCATAGCAAATGGATAACTTTGTTCAAGTTCCGGATTCTTAAGGTTTGAAAATAGATGATATTGTTTAAAGTCGGATTCTAAACAATTGTAAATAGATGACTTTGTCTAAGTTGCGGATTCTTAATGTTTGAAAATGGACGATACTGTTTAAAGTCGGATTCTAAAGCATTGTAAATTGATGAAATTATGGAAGTTGCGGATTCTTAATGTTTAAAAATAGATGATATCGTTTAAAGTCGGATTCCAAAGCATTGTAAATAGATGACTTTGTTCAAGTTGCCGATTCTTAAGGTTTGAAAATAGATGATATCGTTTAAAGTCGGATTCTAAAGCATTGTAAATAGATGACTTTGTTCAAGTTGCGGATTCTAAAATTTTGAAAATAAATGATAATGTTTAAAGTCGGATTCTAAAACAGTGTATATAGATGACTTTGTTAAAGTTGCGGATTCTGAGGGTTTTAAAATAGATGATATCGTTTAAAGTCAGATTCTAAAGCATTGTAAATAGATGACTTTGTTCAAGTTGCGGATGCTAAAAGTTTGAAAATAGATGATCCTGTTGAAAGTCGCCTTCTAAAGCATTGTAAATAGATGACTTTGTTCAAGTTGCCGATTCTTAAGGTTTGAAAATAGATGATATCATTTAAAGTCGGATTCTTAAGCATTGTAAATAGATGACTTTGTTCAAGTTGTGGATTCTAAAGCTTTGAAAATAGATGATATCGTTTAAAGTCGGATTCTAAAGCATTGTACATAGATGACTTTGTTCAAGTTGCGGATACTTAATGTTTGAAAATAGATGATATCGTTTAAAGTCGGATTCCAAAGCATTGTAAATAGATGACTTTGTTCAAGTTGCCGATTCTTAAGGTTTGAAAATAGATGATATCGTTTAAAGTCGGATTCTAAAGCATTGTAAATAGATGACTTTGTTCAAGTTGCGGATTCTAAAATTTTGAAAATAAATGATAATGTTTAAAGTCGGATTCTAAAACATTGTAAATAGATGACTTTGTTCAAGTTGCGGATTCTTACCGTTTAAAAATAGATGATATCGTTGGAAGTGGTATTCTAAAGCATTGTAAATAGATGACTTTGTTCAAGTAGCCGATTCTAACAGTTTGAAAAAAAAGATAATGTTTTAAATCGGATTCTAAAGCATTGTAAATAGATGACTTTGTTCAAGTTGCGAATTCTTAAGGTTTAAAAAAGATGATATCGTTTAAAGTGGAATTCTAAACCATTGTAAATAGATGTCTTTGTTCAAGTTGCGGATTCTTAAGGTTTGAAAATAGATGATATCGTTTAAAGTCGGATTCTAAAGGATTGTAAATATATGACTTTGTTAAAGTTGCCGATCTTTAAGGTAATAAAATAGATTATATCGTTTAAAGTCGGATTCTAAAGCATTGTAAATAGATGACTTTGTTCAAGTTGCGGATTCTTGAGGTTAAAAATCAAAGGATATACGTTAAAGTCGAATTCTACAGCATTGTAAATAGATGACTTTGTTCCAGTTGCGGATTCTTCATGTTTTAAAATAGATGATATCGTTGAAAGTCGGATTCTAAAGCATTGTAAATAGATGACTTTGTTCACATTCCTGTTGTTTGAAAATAGATGATATTGTTATAAGTCGGATTCTAAAGCATTGTAAATAGATGACTTTGTTCAAGTTGCGGATACTTAAGGTTTCTAAATATATGATATCGTTGAAAGTCGGATTCTAAAACATTGTAAATAAATGACTTTGTTACAGTTGCGGAGTCTAAAGGTTTGAAAATAGGTGATATCGTTTAAAGTCGGATTCTAAAACATTGTAAGTAGATGACTTTGTTCAAGTTGCCGATTCTTAAAGTTTGAAAATAGATTATATCGTTTAAAGTCGGATACTAAATCATTGTAAATAGATGACTTTGTTCAAGTTGTGCATTCTTTCGGTTTGAAAATATGTGATATCGTTTAGACTCGGATTCCAAAGCATTGTAAATAGATGACTTTGTTAAAGTTGCGGATTCTTAAGGTTTGAAAATAGATGATATCGTTTAAAGTATGATTCTAAAGCATTGTAAATAGATGACTTTGTTCAAGTTGCGGATGCTAAAGGTTTGAAAATATATGATATTGTTGAAAGTCGCATTCTAAAGCATTGTAAATAGATGACTTTGTTCAAGTTACCGATTTTTAAGGTTTGAAAATAGATGATATCATTTAAAGTCGGATTCTTAAGCATTGTAAATAGATGACTTTGTTCAAGTTGTGGATTCTAAAGCTTTGAAAATAGATGATATCGTTTAAAGTCGGATTCTAAAGCATTGTACATAGATGACTTTGTTCAAGTTGCGGATACTTAATGTTTGAAAATTGATGATATTGTTGAAAGTCGCATTCTAAAGCATTGTGAATAGATGACTTTGTTCAAGTTGCCGATTCTAAAGGTTTGAAAATAGATGATATCGTTTAAAGTCGGATTCTAAAGCATTGTAAATAGATGACTTTGTTCAACTTGCCGATTCTCTATGTTTGAAAATAGATGATATTGTTTAAAGTCAGGTTCTAAAGCATCGTAAATAGATAACTTTGTTCAAGTGGCCGATTCTAAAGGTTTAAAAATAGATGATATCGTCGAAAGTCGGATTCTAAATCATTGAAAATAGATGACTTTGTTCAAGTTGACGATTCTGAAGGTTTGACAATAGATGATATCGTTTAAAGTCGGATTTTAAAGCATTGTAAATAGATGACCTTGTGTAAGTTGCGGATTCATAAGGTTTGAAAATAGATGATATCGTTTCAAATCTGTTTCTAAAGCATTGTAAATAGATGACTTTGTGCAAGTTGCCGATTCTTAAGGTGTGAAAATAGATGATATCGTTGAAAGTCGGATTCTAAAGCATTGTAAATAGATGACTTTGTTCAAGTTGCGGATTCTTAAGGTTTTAAAATAGATGATTATGTGTAAAGTCGGATTCTAAAGCATTGTAAATAGATGACTTTGTTAAAGTTGCGGATTCTTAAGGTTTGAAAATAGATAATATCGTTTAAATTGTGATTATAAAGCATTGTAAATAGATGACTTTGTTCAAATTGCGGATTCTTAAGGTTTGAAAATAGATGATATCGTTTAAAGTCGGATTCTAAAGCATTGTAAATAGATGACTTTGTTCAAGTTGCGGATTCTTAAGGTTTGAAAATAGATTATATCGTTTAAAGTCAGATTCTAAAGCATTGTAAATAAATGACTTTGTTCAAGTTGCGGATTCTTAAGAGGGTGAAAATAGATGATATCGTTTAAAGTCGGATTCTAAAGCATTGTAAATAGATGACTTTGTTCAAGTTGCCGATCTTTAAGGTTAGAAAATAGATTATATCGTTTAAAGTCGGATTCTAAAGCATTGTAAATAGATGATATTGTTCAAGTTGCGGATTCTTAACGTTTGAAAATAGATGATATCGTTCGAAGTGGTATTCTAAAGCATTGTAAATAGATGACTTTGTTCAAGTTGCCAATTCTAACGGTTTGAAAATAGATGATATTGTTTAAAGTCGGATTCTAAAGCATTGTAAATAGATGACTTTGTTCAAGTTACGGATTCTTAAGGTTTGAAAATAGATGATATCGTTTAAAGTCGGATTCTAAAGCATTGTAAATAGATGACTTTGTTCAAGTTGCCGATCTTTAAGGTTAGAAAATAGATTATATCGTTTAAAGTCGGATTCTAAAGCATTGTAAATAGATGACTTTGTTCAAGTTGCGGATTCTTGAGGTTTAAAACCAAATGATATACGTCAAAGTCGAATTCTACAGCATTGTAAATAGATGACTTTGTTCCAGTTGCGGATTCTTAATGTTTGAAAATAGATGATATCGTTTAAAGTCGGATTCTTAAGCATTGTAAATAGATGACTTTGTTCAAGTTGCGGATACTTAAGGTTCCTAAATATATGATATCGTTGAACATCGGATTCTAAAAAATAGTAAATAGATGACTTTGTTACAGGTGCGGATGCTTAATGTTTGAAAATAGATGAGATCGTTTAAAGTGTGATTCTAAAGGATTGTAAATAGATGACTTTGTAAAAGTTGCCGATTCTTAAAGTTTAAAAATAGATAATATCGTTTAAACGCGGATTCTAAAGCATTGTAAATAGATGACTTTGTTCAAGTTGCCGATTCTGAAGGTTTGAAAATAGATGATATCGTTTAAAGTCGGATTCTAAAGCATTGTAAATAGATGACTTTGTTCAAGTTGCGGATTTCCAAAATTTTGAAAATAAATGATAATGTTTAAAGTCGGATTCTAAAACATTGTAAATAGATGACTTTGTTCAAGTTGCGGATTCTTACCGTTTAAAAATAGATGATATCGTTGGAAGTGGTATTCTAAAGCATTGTAAATAGATGACTTTGTTCAAGTAGCCGATTCTAACGGTTTGAAAAAAAAGATAATGTTTAAAATCGGATTCTAAAGCATTGTAAATAGATGACTTTGTTCAAGTTGCAGATTCTTAAGGTTTCAAAATAGAGGATATCGTTTAAAGTCGGATTCTAAAGCATTGTAAATATATGACTTTGTTAAAGTTGCCGATCTTTAAGGTTAGAAAATAGATTATATCGTTTAAAGTCGGATTCTAAAGCATTGTAAATAGATGACTTTGTTCAAGTTGCGGATTCTTGAGGTGTAAAACCAAATGATATACGTTAAAGTCGAATTCTACAGCATTGTAAATAGATGACTTTTTTCCAGTTTCGGATTCTTCATGTTTTAAAATAGATGATATCGTTGAAAGTCGGATTCTAAAGCATTGTAAATAGATGACTTTGTTCACATTCCTGTTGCTTGAAAATAGATGATATTTTTATAAGTCGGATTCTAAAGCATTGTAAATAGATGACTTTGTTCAAGTTGCGGATACTTAAGGTTTCTAAATATATGATATCGTTGAAAGTCGGATTCTAAAACATTGTAAATAGATGACTTTGTTCAAGTTGCGGATTCTTAACGTTTGAAAATAGATGATATCGTTCGAAGTGGTATTCTAAAGCATTGTAAATAGATGACTTTGTTCAAGTTGCCAATTCTAACGGTTTGAAAATAGATGATATTGTTTAAAGTCGGATTCTAAAGCATTGTAAATAGATGACTTTGTTCAAGTTACGGATTCTTAAGGTTTGAAAATAGATGATATCGTTTAAAGTCGGATTCTAAAGCATTGTAAATAGATGACTTTGTTCAAGTTGCCGATCTTTAAGGTTAGAAAATAGATTATATCGTTTAAAGTCGGATTCTAAAGCATTGTAAATAGATGACTTTGTTCAAGTTGCGGATTCTTGAGGTTTAAAACCAAATGATATACGTCAAAGTCGAATTCTACAGCATTGTAAATAGATGACTTTGTTCCAGTTGCGGATTCTTAATGTTTGAAAATAGATGATATCGTTTAAAGTCGGATTCTTAAGCATTGTAAATAGATGACTTTGTTCAAGTTGCGGATACTTAAGGTTCCTAAATATATGATATCGTTGAACATCGGATTCTAAAAAATAGTAAATAGATGACTTTGTTACAGGTGCGGATGCTTAATGTTTGAAAATAGATGAGATCGTTTAAAGTGTGATTCTAAAGGATTGTAAATAGATGACTTTGTAAAAGTTGCCGATTCTTAAAGTTTAAAAATAGATAATATCGTTTAAACGCGGATTCTAAAGCATTGTAAATAGATGACTTTGTTCAAGTTGCCGATTCTGAAGGTTTGAAAATAGATGATATCGTTTAAAGTCGGATTCTAAAGCATTGTAAATAGATGACTTTGTTCAAGTTGCGGATTTCTAAAATTTTGAAAATAAATGATAATGTTTAAAGTCGGATTCTAAAACATTGTAAATAGATGACTTTGTTCAAGTTGCGGATTCTTACCGTTTAAAAATAGATGATATCGTTGGAAGTGGTATTCTAAAGCATTGTAAATAGATGACTTTGTTCAAGTAGCCGATTCTAACGGTTTGAAAAAAAAGATAATGTTTAAAATCGGATTCTAAAGCATTGTAAATAGATGACTTTGTTCAAGTTGCAGATTCTTAAGGTTTCAAAATAGAAGATATCGTTTAAAGTCGGATTCTAAAGCATTGTAAATATATGACTTTGTTAAAGTTGCCGATCTTTAAGGTTAGAAAATAGATTATATCGTTTAAAGTCGGATTCTAAAGCATTGTAAATAGATGACTTTGTTCAAGTTGCGGATTCTTGAGGTGTAAAACCAAATGATATACGTTAAAGTCGAATTCTACAGCATTGTAAATAGATGACTTTTTTCCAGTTTCGGATTCTTCATGTTTTAAAATAGATGATATCGTTGAAAGTCGGATTCTAAAGCATTGTAAATAGATGACTTTGTTCACATTCCTGTTGCTTGAAAATAGATGATATTTTTATAAGTCGGATTCTAAAGCATTGTAAATAGATGACTTAGTTCAAGTTGCGGATACTTAAGGTTTCTAAATATATGATATCGTTGAAAGTCGGATTCTAAAACATTGTAAATAGATGACTTTGTTCAAGTTGCGGATTCTTAACGTTTGAAAATAGATGATATCGTTCGAAGTGGTATTCTAAAGCATTGTAAATAGATGACTTTGTTCAAGTTGCCAATTCTAACGGTTTGAAAATAGATGATATTGTTTAAAGTCGGATTCTAAAGCATTGTAAATAGATGACTTTGTTCAAGTTACGGATTCTTAAGGTTTGAAATAAGATTATATCGTTTAAAGTCGGATTCTAAAGCATTGTAAATAGATGACTTTGTTCAAGTTGCGGATTCTTAAGGTTTGAAAATAGATGATATCGTTTAAAGTCGGATCCTAATGCATTGTAAATAGATGACCTTGTTCAAGTTGCGGATTATTAAGGTTTGAAAATAGATAGTATCGTTTAAAGTCGGATTCTAAAGTATCGTAAATAGATGACTTTGTTCAAGTTGCGGATTCTTAAGGTTTTTAAAATAAATGATATTGTTTTATGTCGGATTCTAAAGCATTGTAAATAGATGACTTTGTTCAAGTTGCGAATTCTTAAAGTTTGAAAATAAATGATATCGTTTAAATTTCGGATTCTAAAGCATTGTATATAGATGACTTTGTTCAATTTGCCGATTCTAAAGATTTGAAAATAGATAATATCGTTTAAAGTGGGAGTCTAAAGCATTGTAAATAGATGACTTTGTTCAAGTTGCCGATTCTTAATGTTTGAAAATTGATGATATCGTTTAAAGTCAGATTCTAAAGCATTGTAAATAGATGACTTTGTTCAAGTTGCCGATTCTTAAGGTTTGAAAATATGTGATATCGTTAAGACTCGGATTCCAAAGCATTGTAAATAGATGACTTTGTTAAAGTTGCGGACTCTGAGGGTTTGAAAATAGATGATATCGTTTAAAGTATGATTCTAAAGCATTGTAAATAGATTACTTTGTTCAAGTTGCGGATGCTAAAGGTTTGAAAATAGATGATATTGTTGAAAGTCGCATTCTAAAGCATTGTAAATAGATGACTTTGTTCAAGTTGCCGATTCTTAAGGTTTGAAAATAGATGATATCATTTAAAGTCGTATTCTTAAGCATTGTAAATAGATGACTTTGTTCAAGTTGTGGATTCTAAAGCTTAGAAAATAGATTATATCGTTTAAATCGGATTCTAAAGCATTGTACATAGATGACTTTGTTCAAGTTTCGAGTTGTTAAGGTTTAAAAATAGATGATATCGTTTAATGTCGGATACTAAAGCATTGTAAATAGAAGACTTTGTTTAAGTTTCGGATTCTGTAGGTTTGAAAATAGATGATATCGTTTTAAGTCGGATTCTAAAGCATAGCAAATGGATAACTTTGTTCAAGTTCCGGATTCTTAAGGTTTGAAAATAGATGATATTGTTTAAAGTCGGATTCTAAACAATTGTAAATAGATGACTTTGTCTAAGTTGCGGATTCTTAATGTTTGAAAATGGACGATACTGTTTAAAGTCGGATTCTAAAGCATTGTAAATTGATGAAATTATGGAAGTTGCGGATTCTTAATGTTTAAAAATAGATGATATCGTTTAAAGTCGGATTCCAAAGCATTGTAAATAGATGACTTTGTTCAAGTTGCCGATTCTTAAGGTTTGAAAATAGATGATATCGTTTAAAGTCGGATTCTAAAGCATTGTAAATAGATGACTTTGTTCAAGTTGCGGATTCTAAAATTTTGAAAATAAATGATAATGTTTAAAGTCGGATTCTAAAACAGTGTATATAGATGACTTTGTTAAAGTTGCGGATTCTGAGGGTTTTAAAATAGATGATATCGTTTAAAGTCAGATTCTAAAGCATTGTAAATAGATGACTTTGTTCAAGTTGCGGATGCTAAAAGTTTGAAAATAGATGATCCTGTTGAAAGTCGCCTTCTAAAGCATTGTAAATAGATGACTTTGTTCAAGTTGCCGATTCTTAAGGTTTGAAAATAGATGATATCATTTAAAGTCGGATTCTTAAGCATTGTAAATAGATGACTTTGTTCAAGTTGTGGATTCTAAAGCTTTGAAAATAGATGATATCGTTTAAAGTCGGATTCTAAAGCATTGTACATAGATGACTTTGTTCAAGTTGCGGATACTTAATGTTTGAAAATAGATGATATCGTTTAAAGTCGGATTCCAAAGCATTGTAAATAGATGACTTTGTTCAAGTTGCCGATTCTTAAGGTTTGAAAATAGATGATATCGTTTAAAGTCGGATTCTAAAGCATTGTAAATAGATGACTTTGTTCAAGTTGCGGATTCTAAAATTTTGAAAATAAATGATAATGTTTAAAGTCGGATTCTAAAACATTGTAAATAGATGACTTTGTTCAAGTTGCGGATTCTTACCGTTTAAAAATAGATGATATCGTTGGAAGTGGTATTCTAAAGCATTGTAAATAGATGACTTTGTTCAAGTAGCCGATTCTAACAGTTTGAAAAAAAGATAATGTTTTAAATCGGATTCTAAAGCATTGTAAATAGATGACTTTGTTCAAGTTGCGAATTCTTAAGGTTTAAAAAAGATGATATCGTTTAAAGTGGAATTCTAAACCATTGTAAATAGATGTCTTTGTTCAAGTTGCGGATTCTAAAGGTTTGAAAATAGATGATATCGTTTAAAGTCGGATTCTAAAGGATTGTAAATATATGACTTTGTTAAAGTTGCCGATCTTTAAGGTAATAAAATAGATTATATCGTTTAAAGTCGGATTCTAAAGCATTGTAAATAGATGACTTTGTTCAAGTTGCGGATTCTTGAGGTTAAAAATCAAAGGATATACGTTAAAGTCGAATTCTACAGCATTGTAAATAGATGACTTTGTTCCAGTTGCGGATTCTTCATGTTTTAAAATAGATGATATCGTTGAAAGTCGGATTCTAAAGCATTGTAAATAGATGACTTTGTTCACATTCCTGTTGTTTGAAAATAGATGATATTGTTATAAGTCGGATTCTAAAGCATTGTAAATAGATGACTTTGTTCAAGTTGCGGATACTTAAGGTTTCTAAATATATGATATCGTTGAAAGTCGGATTCTAAAACATTGTAAATAAATGACTTTGTTACAGTTGCGGAGTCTAAAGGTTTGAAAATAGGTGATATCGTTTAAAGTATGATTCTAAAGCATTGTAAATAGATGACTTTGTTCAAGTTGCGGATGCTAAAGGTTTGAAAATATATGATATTGTTGAAAGTCGCATTCTAAAGCATTGTAAATAGATGACTTTGTTCAAGTTACCGATTTTTAAGGTTTGAAAATAGATGATATCATTTAAAGTCGGATTCTTAAGCATTGTAAATAGATGACTTTGTTCAAGTTGTGGATTCTAAAGCTTTGAAAATAGATGATATCGTTTAAAGTCGGATTCTAAAGCATTGTACATAGATGACTTTGTTCAAGTTGCGGATACTTAATGTTTGAAAATTGATGATATTGTTGAAAGTCGCATTCTAAAGCATTGTGAATAGATGACTTTGTTCAAGTTGCCGATTCTAAAGGTTTGAAAATAGATGATATCGTTTAAAGTCGGATTCTAAAGCATTGTAAATAGATGACTTTGTTCAACTTGCCGATTCTCTATGTTTGAAAATAGATGATATTGTTTAAAGTCAGGTTCTAAAGCATCGTAAATAGATAACTTTGTTCAAGTGGCCGATTCTAAAGGTTTAAAAATAGATGATATCGTCGAAAGTCGGATTCTAAATCATTGAAAATAGATGACTTTGTTCAAGTTGACGATTCTGAAGGTTTGACAATAGATGATATCGTTTAAAGTCGGATTTTAAAGCATTGTAAATAGATGACCTTGTGTAAGTTGCGGATTCATAAGGTTTGAAAATAGATGATATCGTTTCAAATCTGTTTCTAAAGCATTGTAAATAGATGACTTTGTGCAAGTTGCCGATTCTTAAGGTGTGAAAATAGATGATATCGTTGAAAGTCGGATTCTAAAGCATTGTAAATAGATGACTTTGTTCAAGTTGCGGATTCTTAAGGTTTTAAAATAGATGATTATGTGTAAAGTCGGATTCTAAAGCATTGTAAATAGATGACTTTGTTAAAGTTGCGGATTCTTAAGGTTTGAAAATAGATAATATCGTTTAAATTGTGATTATAAAGCATTGTAAATAGATGACTTTGTTCAAATTGCGGATTCTTAAGGTTTGAAAATAGATGATATCGTTTAAAGTCGGATTCTAAAGCATTGTAAATAGATGACTTTGTTCAAGTTGCGGATTCTTAAGGTTTGAAAATAGATTATATCGTTTAAAGTCAGATTCTAAAGCATTGTAAATAAATGACTTTGTTCAAGTTGCGGATTCTTAAGAGGGTGAAAATAGATGATATCGTTTAAAGTCGGATTCTAAAGCATTGTAAATAGATGACTTTGTTCAAGTTGCCGATCTTTAAGGTTAGAAAATAGATTATATCGTTTAAAGTCGGATTCTAAAGCATTGTAAATAGATGATATTGTTCAAGTTGCGGATTCTTGAGGTTTAAAACCAAATGATATACGTCAAAGTCGAATTCTACAGCATTGTAAATAGATGACTTTGTTCCAGTTGCGGATTCTTAATGTTTGAAAATAGATGATATCGTTTAAAGTCGGATTCTTAAGCATTGTAAATAGATGACTTTGTTCAAGTTGCGGATACTTAAGGTTCCTAAATATATGATATCGTTGAAAGTCGGATTCTAAAAAATTGTAAATAGATGACTTTGTTACAGGTGCGGATGCTTAATGTTTGAAAATAGATGAGATCGTTTAAAGTGTGATTCTAAAGCATTGTAAATAGATGACTTTGTAAAAGTTGCCGATTCTTAAAGTTTAAAAATAGATAATATCGTTTAAACGCGGATTCTTAAGCATTGTAAATAGATGACTTTGTTCAAGTTGCCGATTCTGAAGGTTTGAAAATAGATGATATCGTTTAAAGTCGGATTCTAAAGCATTGTAAATAGATGACTTTGTTCAAGTTGCGGATTTCTAAAATTTTGAAAATAAATGATAATGTTTAAAGTCGGATTCTAAAACATTGTAAATAGATGACTTTGTTCAAGTTGCGGATTCTTAAGGTTTGAAAATAGATGATATCGTTTAAAGTCGAATTCTAAAGCACTGTAAATAGATTACTTTGACAAGTTGCCGATCTTTAATCTTTGAAAATAGGTGATATTGATAAAAGTAGGATTCTAAAGCATTGTAAGTAGATGACTTTGTTCAAGTTGCCGATTCTGAAGGTTTGAAAATAGATGATATCGTTTAAAGTAGGATTCTAAAGCATTGTAAATAGATGACTTTGTTCAAGTTGCGGATTCTTAAATTTTGAAAATAAATGATAATGTTTAAAGTCGGATTCTAAAACATTGTAAATAGATGACTTTGTTCAAGTTGCGGATTCTTAACGTTTGAAAATAGATGATATCGTTCGAAGTGGTATTCTAAAGCATTGTAAATAGATGACTTTGTTCAAGTTGCCAATTCTAACGGTTTGAAAATAGATGATATTGTTTAAAGTCGGATTCTAAAGCATTGTAAATAGATGACTTTGTTCAAGTTGCGGATTCTTAAGGTTTGAAAAAAGATTATATCGTTTAAAGTCAGATTCTAAAGCATTGTAAATAGAGGACTTTTTTCAAGTTCCGGATTCTTAAGGTTTGAAAATAGATGATATCGTTTAAAGTCGGATTCTAAAGCATTGTAAATAGATGACTTTGTTCAAGTTGCGGATTCTTAAATTTTGAAAATAAATGATAATGTTTAAAGTCGGATTCTAAAAAATTGTAAATAGATGACTTTGTTCAAGTTGCGGATTCTTAACGTTTGAAAATAGATGATATCGTTCGAAGTGGTATTCTAAAGCATTGTAAATAGATGACTTTGTTCAAGTTGCCAATTCTTACGGTTTGAAAATAGATGATATTGTTTAAAGTCGGATTCTTAAGCATTGTAAATAGATTACTTTGTTCAAGTTGCGGATTCTTAAGGTTTGAAATAAGATTATATCGTTTAAAGTCGGATTCTAAAGCATTGTAAATAGATGACTTTGTTCAAGTTTCGGATTCTTAAGGTTTGAAAATAGATGATATCGTTTAAAGTCGGATCCTAATGCATTGTAAATAGATGACCTTGTTCAAGTTGCGGATTATTAAGGTTTGAAAATAGATAGTATCGTTTAAAGTCGGATTCTAAAGTATCGTAAATAGATGACTTTGTTCAAGTTGCGGATTCTTAAGGTTTTTAAAATAAATGATATTGTTTTATGTCGGATTCTAAAGCATTGTAAATAGATGACTTTGTTCAAGTTGCGAATTCTTAAAGTTTGAAAATAAATGATATCGTTTAAATTTGGATTCTAAAGCATTGTATATAGATGACTTTGTTCAATTTGCCGATTCTAAAGATTTGAAAATAGATAATATCGTTTAAAGTGGGAGTCTAAAGCATTGTAAATAGATGACTTTGTTCAAGTTGCCGATTCTTAATGTTTGAAAATAGATGATATCGTTTAAAGTCAGATTCTAAAGCATTGTAAATAGATGACTTTGTTCAAGTTGCCGATTCTTAAGGTTTGAAAATATGTGATATCGTTAAGACTCGGATTCCAAAGCATTGTAAATAGATGACTTTGTTAAAGTTGCGGATTCTGAGGGTTTGAAAATAGATGATATCGTTTAAAGTATGATTCTAAAGCATTGTAAATAGATGACTTTGTTCAAGTTGCGGATGCTAAAGGTTTGAAAATAGATGATATTGTTAAAAGTCGCATTCTAAAGCATTGTAAATAGATGACTTTGTTCAAGTTGTGGATTCTAAAGGTTTGAAAATAGATGATATCATTTAAAGTCGTATTCTTAAGCATTGTACATAGATGACTTTGTTCAAGTTGCGGATTCTTAAGGTTTGAAAATAGATGATATGTTTTAAAGTCGGATTCTAAAGCATTGTGAATAGATGACTTTGTTAAAGTTGCCGATTCTTAAGGTTAGAAAATAGATGATATCGTTTAAAGTCAGATTCTAAAGCATTGTAAATAGATGACTTAGTTCAAGTTGCCGATTCTAAATGTTTGAAAATAGATGATATCGTTTAAAGTCGGATTCTAAAGCATTGTAAATAGATGACTTTGTTCAACTTGCCGATTCTTCAGGTTTGAAAATAGATGATATTGTTTAAAGTCGGATTCTAAAGCACCGTCTATAGATGACTTTGTTCAAGTGGCCGATTCTTAAGGTTTAAAAATAGATGATATCGTTGAAAGTCGGATTCTAAATCATTGAAAATAGATGACTTTGTTCAAGTTGACGATTCTGAAGGTTTGACAATAGATGATATCGTTTAAAGTCGGATTTTAAAGCATTGTAAATAGATGACCTTCTTCAAGTTGCGGATTCTTACGGTTTGGACATAAATAATATTGTCTTATATCGGATTCTAAAGCATTGTAAATAGATGACTGTGTTCAAGTTGCGGATTCTTAAGGTTTGAAAATAGATGATATCGTTTAAGATCAAATTCCAAACTATTGTAAATAGATGACTTTGTTTAGTTGCAGATTCTTTAGGTTTGAAAATAGATGACATCGTTTAAAGTCGGATTCTAAAGCATTGTAAATAGATGACCTTGTTCAAGTTGCGGATTCTTACGGTTTGGACATAAATAATATTGTCTTATATCGGATTCTAAAGCATTGTAAATAGATGACTTTGTTCAAGTTGCGGATTCTTAAGGTTTGAAAATAGATGATATCGTTTAAAGTCGGATTCTAAAGCATTGTAAATAGATGACTGTGTTCAAGTTGCGGATTCTTAAGGTTTGAAAATAGATGATATTGTTTAAAGTCGGGTTCTAATGAATTGTAAATAGATGACTTTGTTAAAGTTGAAGATTCTTAAGGTTTGAAAATAGATGATGAGGTTTAAAGTCGGATTCTAAAGCATTGTAAATAGATGACTGAGTTCTAGTTGCCGATTCTTAAGGTTTTAAAATAGATGATATCGTTTAAAGTCGGATTCTAAAGCATTGTAAATAGATGACTTTGTTCAAGTTGCCGATTCTTAACGTTTGAAAATAGATGATATTGTTGTAAGTCGGATTCTAAAGAATTGTAAATAGATGACATTGTTCAAGTTGAAGATTCTTAAGGTTTGACAATAGATGATGATGTTTAAAGTCGGATTCTAAAGCATTGTAAATAGATGACTTTGTTCAAGTTGCCGAGTCTTAAGGTTTTAAAATAGATGATATCGTTTAAAGTCGGATTCTACAGCATTGTAAATAGATGACTTTGTTAAAGTGGCCGATACTTTAGGTTTGAAAATAGATGATATTGTTTTAAGTCGGATTCTAAAGCATTGTAAATAGATGACTTTGTTCAAGTTGCGGATTCTTAAGGTTTGACAAAAGATTATATCGTTTGAAGTCGGATTCTAAAGTATTGTAAATAGATGACTTTTTTAAGTTGCGGATTCTTTAGGTTTGAAAATAGATGATATTGTTTAAAATCGGATTCTAAAGCATTGTAAATAGATGACTTTGTTCAAGTTGCGAGTTCTTTAGGTTTGAAAATAGATGATATCGTTTAAAGTGTGATTCTAAAGCATTGTAAATAGATGACTTTGTTCAAGTTGCCGATTCTTAAGCTTTGAAAATAGATGATATCGTTTAAAGTCGGATTCCAAAGCATTGTAAATAGATGACTTTGTTCAAGTTACCAAATCTGAAGGTTTTAAAATAGATGATATTGTTTAAAGTCGGATTCTACAGCATTGTAAATAGATGACTTTGTTCAAGTGGCCGATACTTTAGGTTTGAAAATAGATGATATCGTTCAAAGTCGGATTCTAAAGCATTGTAAATAGATGACCTTGTTCAAGTTGCGGTTTCTTAATGTTTGAAAATAGATGATATCGTTTTAAGTCGGATTCTAAAGCATTGTAAATAGATGACTTTGTTCAAGTTGCGTATTCTTGAAGTTTGAAAATAGATGATATCGTTTAAAGTCGGATTCTAAAGCATTGTAAATAGATGACTTTGTACAAGTGGCGGACTCTTAAGGTTTGAAAATAGATGATATTGTTTAAAGTACGATTCTAAAGCATTGTAAGTAGATGACTTTATTACAGTTGCGGATGCTTAAGTTTTGAAAATAGATGATATCATTTAAAGTCGGATTATAAAGCATTGTAAATAGATGACTTTGGTTAAGTTGCGGATTCTTTAGGTTTTAAAATAGATGATATCGTTTAAAGTCGGATTCTAATGCAGTGTAAATAGATGACTTTGTACAAGTTGCCGATCCTTAAGCTTTGAAAATAGATAATATCGTTTAAAGTCGGATTCCAAAGCATTGTAAATAGATGACTTTGTTCAAGTTGCCGATTCTTAAAGTTTTTAAATAGATGATATCGTTTCAAGTCGGATTCTAAAGCATTGTTAATTAATGACTTGTTCAAGTCGCCGATTCTCAAGCTTTGAAAATAGATGATATCGTTTAAAGTCAGATTCTAAAGCACTGTAAATAGATGACTTTGTTCAAGTTGCCGATTCTTAAGGTTTAGAAATAGATGATATCGTTTAAAGTTCGATTCTAAAGCATTGTAAATAGATGACTTTGTTCAAGTTGCCGATTCTTAAGGATTGAAAATAGATGATATCGTTTAATATCGGATTCTAAAGCATTGTAAATAGATGACTTTGTAACAGTGGCCGATACTTAAGGATTGAAAATAGATGATATCGGTTAAAGTCGGATTCTAAAGCATTGCAAATAGATGACTTTGTTCAAGTTGCGGACTCTGATAGTTTGAAAATAGATGATATCGTTTAAAGTCGGATTCTAAAGCATTGTTAATAGATGACTTTGTTCAAGTTGCGGATTCTTAAGGTTTGAAAATAGATGATATTGTTTTAAGTCGGATTCTAATGCATTGTCAATAGATGACTTTGTTCAAGTTGCGGATTCTTAAGGTTTGAAAATAGATGATATCGTTTAAAGTCGGATTCTAAAGCATTGTAAATAGATGACTGTGTTCAAGTTGCGGATTCTTAAGGTTTGAAAATAAGTGATATCGTTTAAGATCGGATTCCAAATTATTGTAAATAGATGACTTTGTTAAGTTGCGGATTCTTAAGGTTTTAAAATAGATGATATCGTTTAAAGTCGGATTCTACAGCATTGTAAATGGATGACTTGTTCAAGTTGCCGAATCTTAAGCTTTGAAAATAGATGATATGGTTTAAAGTCGTATTCTAAAGCATTGTAAATAGATGACTTTGTTCAAGTTGCGGATTCTTAAGGTTTGAAAATAGAAGATAATGTTTGAAGTAGGATTCAAAAGCATTGTAAATAGATGACTTCGTTCAAGTTGCTGATTCTTAAGGTTTTAAATCAGATGATATCGTTGCAAGTGTGATTCTAAAGCATTGTAAATAGATGACTTTGTTCAAGTGGCCGATTGTTGTGGTTTGAAAATAGATGATATCGTTTAAAGTCGGATTCTAAAGCATTGTAAATAGATGACTTTGTTCAAGTTGCGGATGTTTAAGGTTTGAAAATAGATGATATCGGTTAAAGTCGGATTCTAAAGCATTGTAAATAGATGACTTTGTTCAAGTTGCGGATTCTTAAGGTTTGAAAATAGATGATATCGTTTAAAGTCGGATTCTAACGCATTGTAAATAGATGACTTTGTTCAAGTTGCGGATTCTTAAGGTTTTAAAATAGATGATATCGTTTAATGTCGGATTCTAAAGCATTGTAAATAGATGACTTTGTTCAAGTTGCGGATTCTTAAGGTTTGAAAATAGATGATATCGTTTGAAGTGAGATTCTTAAGCATTGTAAATAGATGACTTGTTCAAGTTGCCGAATCTTAAGCTTTGAAAATAGATGATATGGTTTAAAGTCGTATTCTAAAGCATTGTAAATAGATGACTTTGTTCAAGTTGCGGATTCTTAAGGTTTTAAAATAGATGATATCGTTTAAAGTCGGATTCTACAGCATTGTAAATGGATGACTTTTTTCAAGTGGCCGATACCTTAGGTTTGACAATAAATGATATCGTTTATAGTCGGATTCTAAAGCATTGTAAATAGATGACCTTGTTCAAGTTGCGGATGCTTGATGTTTGAAAATAGATGACATAGTTTAAAGTCGGATTCTAAAGCATTGTAAATAGATGACTTTGTTCAAGTTGCGGATTCTTAAGGTTTGAAAATAGATGATATCGTTTAAAGTCGGATTCTAAAGCATTGTAAATAGATGACTTTGTTCAAGTTGCGGATTCTTAAGGTTTGACAATAGATAATATCGTTAGAAGTCGGATTCTAAAGTATTGTAAATAGATGACTTTTTCAAGTTGCGGATTCTTAAGGTTTGAAAATAGATGATATCGTTTTGAATCGGATTCTAAAGCATTGTAAATAGATGACTTTGTTCAAGTTGCGAGTTCTTTAGGTTTGAAAATAGATGATATCGTTTAAAGTCGGATTCTAAAGCATTGTAAATAGATGACTTTGTTCAAGTTGCCGATTCTTAAGCTTTGAAAATAGATGATATCGTTTAAAGTCGGATTCCAAAGCATTGTAAATAGATGACTTTGTTCAAGTTACCGGATCTGAAGGTTTTAAAATAGATGATATCGTTTCAAGTCGGATTCCAAAGCATTGTAAATTAAGGACTTGTTCAAGTCGCCGATTCTCAAGCTTTGAAAATAGATGATATCGTTTTAAGTCGGAATCTAAAGAACTGTAAATAGATGACTTCGTTCAGGTTGCCGATTCTTAAGGTTTGAAAATAGATGATATCGTTTAAAGTTCGATTCTAAAGCATTGTAAATAGATGACTTTGTTCAAGTTGCCGATTCTTAAGGATTGAAAATAGATGATATCGTTTAAAGTCGGATTCTAAAGCATTGTAAATAGATGACTTTTTCAAGTTGCCGATACTCAAGGATTAAAAATAGATGATATCGGTTAAAGTCGGATTCTAAAGCATTGTAAATTAATGACTTTGTTCACGTTGCGGACTCTGATAGTTTGAAAATAGATTATATCGTTTAAAGTCGGATTCTAAAGCATTGTTAATCGATGATATTGTTCAAGTTGCGGATTCTTAAGGTTTGAAAATAGATGATATGGTTTTAAGTCGGATTCTAAAGCATTGTAAATAGATGACTTTGTTCAAGTTGCGGATTCTTAAGGTTTGAAAATAGATGATATCGTTTAAAGTCGGATTCTAAGCATTGTAAATAGATGACTGTGTTCTAGTTGCGGATTCTTAAGGTTTGAAAATAGATGATATCGTTTAAGATCGGATTACAAACCATTGTAAATAGATGACTTTGTTTAGTTGCGTATTCTTAAGTTTTGAAAATAGATGATATCGTTTAAAGTCGGATTCTACAGCATTGTAAATAGATGACTTTGTTCAAGTGGCCGATACTTTAGGTTTGAAAATAGATTATATCGTTTAAAGTCGGATTCTAAAGCATTGTAAATCGATGACCTTGTTCAAGTTGCGGATGCTTGATGTTTGAAAATAAGTGACATAGTTTAAAGTCGAATTCTAAAGCATTGTAAGTAGATGACTTTATTACAGTTGCGGATTCTTAAGGTTTGAAAATAGATGACATTGTTTAAAGTCGCATTCTAAAGCATTGTAAATAGATGACTTTGTTCAAGTTGCGGATTCTTAAGGTTTGAAAATAGATGATATCGTTTAAAGTCGGAATCTAAAGCATTGTAAATAGATGACTTTGTTCAAGTTGCGGATTCTTAAGGTTTGAAAATAGATGATATCCTTAAAAGTCGGATTCTAAAGCATTGTAAATAGATGACTTTGTTCAAGTTGCGGATTCTTAAGGTTTGAAAATAGATGATATCGTTTAAAGTCGGATTCTAAAGCATTGTAAATAGATGACTTTGTTCAAGTTGCGGATTCTTAAGGTTTGAAAATAGATTATATCGTTTAAAGTCAGATTCTAAAGCATTGTAAATAAATGACTTTGTTCAAGTTGCGGATTCTTAAGAGGGTGAAAATAGATGATATCGTTTAAAGTCGGATTCTAAAGCATTGTAAATAGATGACTTTGTTCAAGTTGCGGATTCTTAAGGTTTGAAAATAGAAGATAATGTTTGAAGTAGGATTCAAAAGCATTGTAAATAGATGACTTCGTTCAAGTTGCTGATTCTAAAGGTTTTAAATCAGATGATATCGTTGCAAGTGTGATTCTAAAGCATTGTAAATAGATGACTTTGTTCAAGTGGCCGATTGTTGTGGTTTGAAAATAGATGATATCGTTTAAAGTCGGATTCTAAAGCATTGTAAATAGATGACTTTGTTCAAGTTGCGGATGTTTAAGGTTTGAAAATAGATGATATCGGTTAAAGTCGGATTCTAAAGCATTGTAAATAGATGACTTTGTTCAAGTTGCGGATTCTTAAGGTTTGAAAATAGATGATATCGTTTAAAGTCGGATTCTAACGCATTGTAAATAGATGACTTTGTTCAAGTTGCGGATTCTTAAGGTTTGAAAATAGATGATATCGTTTAAAGTCGGATTCTAAAGCATTGTAAATAGATGACCTTGTTCAAGTTGCGGATGCTTGATGTTTGAAAATAAGTGACATAGTTTAAAGTCGAATTCTAAAGCATTGTAAGTAGATGACTTTATTACAGTTGCGGATTCTTAAGGTTTGAAAATAGATGACATTGTTTAAAGTCGCATTCTAAAGCATTGTAAATAGATGACTTTGTTCAAGTTGCGGATTCTTAAGGTTTGAAAATAGATGATATCGTTTAAAGTCGGAATCTAAAGCATTGTAAATAGATGACTTTGTTCAAGTTGCGGATTCTTAAGGTTTGAAAATAGATGATATCCTTAAAAGTCGGATTCTAAAGCATTGTAAATAGATGACTTTGTTCAAGTTGCGGATTCTTAAGGTTTGAAAATAGATGATATCGTTTAAAGTCGGATTCTAAAGCATTGTAAATAGATGACTTTGTTCAAGTTGCGGATTCTTAAGGTTTGAAAATAGATTATATCGTTTAAAGTCAGATTCTAAAGCATTGTAAATAAATGACTTTGTTCAAGTTGCGGATTCTTAAGAGGGTGAAAATAGATGATATCGTTTAAAGTCGGATTCTAAAGCATTGTAAATAGATGACTTTGTTCAAGTTGCGGATTCTTAAGGTTTGAAAATAGAAGATAATGTTTGAAGTAGGATTCAAAAGCATTGTAAATAGATGACTTCGTTCAAGTTGCTGATTCTTAAGGTTTTAAATCAGATGATATCGTTGCAAGTGTGATTCTAAAGCATTGTAAATAGATGACTTTGTTCAAGTGGCCGATTGTTGTGGTTTGAAAATAGATGATATCGTTTAAAGTCGGATTCTAAAGCATTGTAAATAGATGACTTTGTTCAAGTTGCGGATGTTTAAGGTTTGAAAATAGATGATATCGGTTAAAGTCGGATTCTAAAGCATTGTAAATAGATGACTTTGTTCAAGTTGCGGATTCTTAAGGTTTGAAAATAGATGATATCGTTTAAAGTCGGATTCTAACGCATTGTAAATAGATGACTTTGTTCAAGTTGCGGATTCTTAAGGTTTGAAAATAGATGATATCGTTTAAAGTCGGATTCTAAAGCATTGTAAATAGATGACTTTGTTCAAGTTGCGGATTCTTAAGGTTTGAAAATAGATGATATCGTTTGAAGTCGGATTCTTAAGCATTGTAAATAGATGACTTGTTCAAGTTGCCGAATCTTAAGCTTTGAAAATAGATGATATGGTTTAAAGTCGTATTCTAAAGCATTGTAAATAGATGACTTTGTTCAAGTTGCGGATTCTTAAGGTTTGAAAATAGATGATTTCGTTTAAAGTCGGATTCTAAAGCATTGTAAATAGATGACTTTGTTCAAGTTGCGGATTCTTAAGGTTTGAAAATAGATGATATCGTTTAAAATCGGATTCTAAAGCATTGTAAGTAGATGACTTTGTTCAAGTTGCGGATTCTTAAGGTTTGAAAATAGATGATATCGTTTAAAGTCGGATTCTAAAGCATTGTAAATACATGACTTTGTTTAAGTTGCGGATTCTTAAGGTTTTAAAATAGATGATATCGTTTCAAGTCGGATACTAACGCATTGTAAAGAGATGACTTTGTTCAAGTTGAGGATTCTTAAGGTTTGAAAATAGATGATATCGTTTAAAGTCGGATTCTAAAGCATTGTAAATAGATGACTGTGTTCAAGTTGCGGATTCTTTAAGTTTGAAAATAGATAATATCGTTTAAGATCGGTCTCCAAACCATTGTAAATAGATGACTGTGTTCAAGTTGCGGATTCTTAAGGTTGGAAAATTGATGATATCGGTTAAAGTCGGATTATAAAGCATTGTAAATAGATGACTTTGTTCAAATTGCGGATGTTTAAGGTTTGAAAATAGATGATATCCGTTAAAGTCGGATTCTAAAGCATTGTAAATAGATGCCTTTGTTCAAGTTGCGGATTCTTAAGGTTTGAAAATAGATGATATCGTTTAAAGTCGGATTCTAACGCATTGTAAATAGATGACTTTGTTCAAGTTGCGGATTCTTAAGGTTTGAAAATAGATGATATCGTTTAAAGTCGGATTCTTAAGCATTGTAAATAGATGACTTGTTCAAGTTGCCGAATCTTAAGCTTTGAAAATAGATGATATGGTTTAAAGTCGGATTCAAAAGCATTGTAAATAGATGACTTTGTTCAAGTGGCGGATTCTTAAGGTTTGAAAATAGATGATATCGTTTAAAGTCGGATTCTAAAGCATTGTAAATAGATGACTTTGTTCAAGTTGCGGATTCTTAAGGTTTTAAAATAGATGATATCGTTTAAAATCGGATTCTAAAGCATTGTAAGTAGATGACTTTGTTCAAGTTGCGGATTCTTACGGTTTGAAAATAGATGATATCGTTTAAAGTCGGATTCTAAATCATTGTAAATACATGACTTTGTTCAAGTTGCGGATTCTTAAGGTTTTAAAATAGATGATATCGTTTCAAGTCGGATACTAACGCATTGTAAAAAGATGAATTTGTTCAAGTTGAGGATTCTTAAGGTTTGAAAATAGATGATATCGTTTAAAGTCGGATTCTAAAGCATTGTAAATACATGACTTTGTTCAAGTTGCGGATTCTTAAGGTTTTAAAATAGATGATATCGTTTCAAGTCGGATACTAACGCATTGTAAAGAGATGACTTTGTTCAAGTTGAGGATTCTTAAGGTTTGAAAATAGATGATATCGTTTAAAGTCGGATTCTAAAGCATTGTAAATAGATGACTGTGTTCAAGTTGCGGATTCTTTAAGTTGGAAAATAGATGATATCGCTTAAGATCGGTCTCCAAACCATTGTAAATAGATGACTGTGTTCCAGTTGCGGATTCTTAAGGTTGGAAAATAGATGATATCGGTTAAAGTCGGATTCTAAAGCATTGTAAATAGATGACTTTGTTCAAATTGCGGATGTTTAAGGTTTGAAAATAGATGATATCCGTTAAAGTCGGATTCTAAAGCATTGTAAATAGATGACTTTGTTCAAGTTGCGGATTCTTAAGGTTTGAAAATAGATGATATCGTTTAAAGTCGGATTCTAACGCATTGTAAATAGATGACTTTGTCTAAGTTGCGGATTCTTAAGGTTTGAAAATAGATGATATCGTTTAAAGTCGGATTCTAAAGCATTGTAAATAGATGACTTTGTTCAAGTTGCGGATTCTTAAGGTTTGAAAATAGATAGTATCGTTTGAAGTCGGATTCTTAAGCATTGTAAATAGATGACTTGTTCAAGTTGCCGAATCTTAAGCTTTGAAAATAGATGATATGGTTTAAAGTCGGATTCTAAAGCATTGTAAATAGATGACTTTGTTCAAGTGGCGGATTCTTAAGGTTTGAAAATAGATGATATCGTTTAAAGTCGGATTCTAAAGCATTGTAAATAGATGACTTTGTTCAAGTTGCGGATTCTTAAGGTTTGAAAATAGATGATATCGTTTAAAATCGGATTCTAAAGCATTGTAAGTAGATGACTTTGTTCAAGTTGCGGATTCTTAAGGTTTGAAAATAGATGATATCGTTTAAAGTCGGATTCTAAATCATTGTAAATACATGACTTTGTTCAAGTTGCGGATTCTTAAGGTTTTAAAATAGATGATATCGTTTCAAGTCGGATACTAACGCATTGTAAAAAGATGAATTTGTTCAAGTTGAGGATTCTTAAGGTTTGAAAATAGATGATATCGTTTAAAGTCGGATTCTAAAGCATTGTAAATAGATGACTGTGTTCAAGTTGCGGATTCTTTAAGTTTGAAAATAGATGATATCGTTTAAGATCGGTCTCCAAACCATTGTAAATAGATGACTGTGTTCAAGTTGCGGATTCTGTAGGTTGGAAAATAGATGATATCGTTTAAAGTCGGATTCTAAAGCATTGTAAATAGATGACTTTGTTCAAGTTGCGGATTCTTAAGGTTTGAAAATAGATTATATCGTTTAAAGTCGGATTCTAAAGCATTGTAAATAGATGACTTTGTTCAAGTTGCGGATTCTTAAGGTTTGAAAATAGATGATATCGTTTAAAATCGGATTCTAAAGCATTGTAAATAGATGACTTTGTTCAAGTTGCGGATTCTTAAGGTTTTAAAATAGATGATATCGTTTAAAGTCGGATTCTAAAGCATTCTGAATAGATGACTTTGTTCAAGTTGCGAGTTCTTAAGGGTTGAAAATAGATGATATCGTTTAAAGTCGGATTCTAAAGTATTGTAAATAGATGACTTTGTTCAAGTGTCGGATTCTTAAATTTTGAAAATTAATGATATCGTTTAAAGTCGGATTCTGAAGCATTGTAAATAGATGACTTTGTTTAAGTTGCGGATTCTTAAGGTTTGAAAATAGATGATATCGTTTAAAGTCGGATTCTAAAGCATTGTAAATAGATGACTGTGTTCAAGTTGCGGATACGTAAGGTTTGCAAATAGATGATATCGTTTAAGATCGGATTCCAAACCATTGTAAATAGATGAATTTGTTAAGTTGCAGATTCTTAAGGTTTGAAAATAGATGATATCGTTTAAAGTCGGATTCTAAAGCATTGTAAATAGATGACTTTGTTCAAGTGGCCGATTCTTGTGGTTTGAAAATAGATGATATCGTTTAAAGTCGGATTCTAAAGCATTGTAAATAGATGACATTGTTCAAGTTGCGGATTTTTAAGGTTTGAAAATAGATGATATCGGTTAAAGTCGGATTCTAAAGCATTGTAAATAGATGACTTTGTTCAAGTTGCGGATTCTTAAGGTTTGAAAATAGATGATATCGTTTAAAGTCGGATTCTAACGCATTGTAAATAGATGACTTTGTTCAAGTTGCGGATTCTAAAGGTTTGAAAATAGATGATATTGTTTAAAGTCGGATTCTAAAGCATTGTAAATAGATGACTTTGTTCAAGTTGCGGATTCTTAAATTTTGAAAATTAATGATATCGTTTGAAGTCGGATTCTTAAGCATTGTAAATAGATGACTTTGTTTAAGTTGCGGATTCTTAAGGTTTGAAAATAGATGATATCGTTTAAAGTCGGATTCTCTAAGCATTGTAAATAGATGACTGTGTTAAAGTTGCGGATACGTAAGGTTTGCAAATAGATGATATCGTTTAAGATCGGATTCCAAACCATTGTAAATAGATGACTTTGTTAAGTTGCAGAGTCTTAAGGTTTGAAAATAGATGATATCGTTTAAAGTCGGATTCTAAAGCATTGTAAATAGATGACTTTGTTCAAGTGGCCGATTCTTGTGGTTTGAAAATAGATGATATCGTTTAAAGTCGGATTCTAAAGCATTGTAAATAGATGACTTTGTTCAAGTTGCGGATTTTTAAGGTTTGAAAATAGATGATATCGGTTAAAGTCGGATTCTCAAGCATTGTAAATAGATGACTTCGTTCAAGTTGCGGATTCTTAAGGTTTGAAAATAGATGATATCGTTTAAAGTCGGATTCTAACGCATTGTAAATAGATGACTTTGTTCAAGTTGCGGATTCTTAAGGTTTGAAAATAGATGATATCGTTTAAAGTCGGATTCTAAAGCATTGTAAATAGATGACTTTGTTCAAGTTGCGGATTCTTAAGGTTTTAAAATAGATGATATCGTTTAAAATCGGATTCTAAAGCATTGTAAGTAGATGACTTTGTTCAAGTTGCGGATTCTTACGGTTTGAAAATAGATGATATCGTTTAAAGTCGGATTCTAAATCATTGTAAATACATGACTTTGTTCAAGTTGCGGATTCTTAAGGTTTTAAAATAGATGATATCGTTTCAAGTCGGATACTAACGCATTGTAAAAAGATGAATTTGTTCAAGTTGAGAATTCTTAAGGTTTGAAAATAGATGATATCGTTTAAAGTCGGATTCTAAAGCATTGTAAATACATGACTTTGTTCAAGTTGCGGATTCTTAAGGTTTTAAAATAGATGATATCGTTTCAAGTCGGATACTAACGCATTGTAAAGAGATGACTTTGTTCAAGTTGAGGATTCTTAAGGTTTGAAAATAGATGATATCGTTTAAAGTCGGATTCTAAAGCATTGTAAATAGATGACTGTGTTCAAGTTGCGGATTCTTTAAGTTGGAAAATAGATGATATCGCTTAAGATCGGTCTCCAAACCATTGTAAATAGATGACTGTGTTCCAGTTGCGGATTCTTAAGGTTGGAAAATAGATGATATCGGTTAAAGTCGGATTCTAAAGCATTGTAAATAGATGACTTTGTTCAAATTGCGGATGTTTAAGGTTTGAAAATAGATGATATCCGTTAAAGTCGGATTCTAAAGCATTGTAAATAGATGACTTTGTTCAAGTTGCGGATTCTTAAGGTTTGAAAATAGATGATATCGTTTAAAGTCGGATTCTAACGCATTGTAAATAGATGACTTTGTCTAAGTTGCGGATTCTTAAGGTTTGAAAATAGATGATATCGTTTAAAGTCGGATTCTAAAGCATTGTAAATAGATGACTTTGTTCAAGTTGCGGATTCTTAAGGTTTGAAAATAGATAGTATCGTTTGAAGTCGGATTCTTAAGCATTGTAAATAGATGACTTGTTCAAGTTGCCGAATCTTAAGCTTTGAAAATAGATGATATGGTTTAAAGTCGGATTCTAAAGCATTGTAAATAGATGACTTTGTTCAAGTGGCGGATTCTTAAGGTTTGAAAATAGATGATATCGTTTAAAGTCGGATTCTAAAGCATTGTAAATAGATGACTTTGTTCAAGTTGCGGATTCTTAAGGTTTGAAAATAGATGATATCGTTTAAAATCGGATTCTAAAGCATTGTAAGTAGATGACTTTGTTCAAGTTGCGGATTCTTAAGGTTTGAAAATAGATGATATCGTTTAAAGTCGGATTCTAAATCATTGTAAATACATGACTTTGTTCAAGTTGCGGATTCTTAAGGTTTTAAAATAGATGATATCGTTTCAAGTCGGATACTAACGCATTGTAAAAAGATGAATTTGTTCAAGTTGAGGATTCTTAAGGTTTGAAAATAGATGATATCGTTTAAAGTCGGATTCTAAAGCATTGTAAATAGATGACTGTGTTCAAGTTGCGGATTCTTTAAGTTTGAAAATAGATGATATCGTTTAAGATCGGTCTCCAAACCATTGTAAATAGATGACTGTGTTCAAGTTGCGGATTCTGTAGGTTGGAAAATAGATGATATCGTTTAAAGTCGGATTCTAAAGCATTGTAAATAGATGACTTTGTTCAAGTTGCGGATTCTTAAGGTTTGAAAATAGATTATATCGTTTAAAGTCGGATTCTAAAGCATTGTAAATAGATGACTTTGTTCAAGTTGCGGATTCTTAAGGTTTGAAAATAGATGATATCGTTTAAAATCGGATTCTAAAGCATTGTAAATAGATGACTTTGTTCAAGTTGCGGATTCTTAAGGTTTTAAAATAGATGATATCGTTTAAAGTCGGATTCTAAAGCATTCTGAATAGATGACTTTGTTCAAGTTGCGAGTTCTTAAGGGTTGAAAATAGATGATATCGTTTAAAGTCGGATTCTAAAGTATTGTAAATAGATGACTTTGTTCAAGTGTCGGATTCTTAAATTTTGAAAATTAATGATATCGTTTAAAGTCGGATTCTGAAGCATTGTAAATAGATGACTTTGTTTAAGTTGCGGATTCTTAAGGTTTGAAAATAGATGATATCGTTTAAAGTCGGATTCTAAAGCATTGTAAATAGATGACTGTGTTCAAGTTGCGGATACGTAAGGTTTGCAAATAGATGATATCGTTTAAGATCGGATTCCAAACCATTGTAAATAGATGAATTTGTTAAGTTGCAGATTCTTAAGGTTTGAAAATAGATGATATCGTTTAAAGTCGGATTCTAAAGCATTGTAAATAGATGACTTTGTTCAAGTGGCCGATTCTTGTGGTTTGAAAATAGATGATATCGTTTAAAGTCGGATTCTAAAGCATTGTAAATAGATGACATTGTTCAAGTTGCGGATTTTTAAGGTTTGAAAATAGATGATATCGGTTAAAGTCGGATTCTAAAGCATTGTAAATAGATGACTTTGTTCAAGTTGCGGATTCTTAAGGTTTGAAAATAGATGATATCGTTTAAAGTCGGATTCTAACGCATTGTAAATAGATGACTTTGTTCAAGTTGCGGATTCTTAAGGTTTGAAAATAGATGATATTGTTTAAAGTCGGATTCTAAAGCATTGTAAATAGATGACTTTGTTCAAGTTGCGGATTCTTAAATTTTGAAAATTAATGATATCGTTTGAAGTCGGATTCTTAAGCATTGTAAATAGATGACTTTGTTTAAGTTGCGGATTCTTAAGGTTTGAAAATAGATGATATCGTTTAAAGTCGGATTCTCTAAGCATTGTAAATAGATGACTGTGTTAAAGTTGCGGATACGTAAGGTTTGCAAATAGATGATATCGTTTAAGATCGGATTCCAAACCATTGTAAATAGATGACTTTGTTAAGTTGCAGAGTCTTAAGGTTTGAAAATAGATGATATCGTTTAAAGTCGGATTCTAAAGCATTGTAAATAGATGACTTTGTTCAAGTGGCCGATTCTTGTGGTTTGAAAATAGATGATATCGTTTAAAGTCGGATTCTAAAGCATTGTAAATAGATGACTTTGTTCAAGTTGCGGATTTTTAAGGTTTGAAAATAGATGATATCGGTTAAAGTCGGATTCTCAAGCATTGTAAATAGATGACTTCGTTCAAGTTGCGGATTCTTAAGGTTTGAAAATAGATGATATCGTTTAAAGTCGGATTCTAACGCATTGTAAATAGATGACTTTGTTCAAGTTGCGGATTCTTAAGGTTTGAAAATAGATGATATCGTTTAAAGTCGGATTCTAAAGCATTGTAAATAGATGACTTTGTTCAAGTTGCGGATTCTTAAGGTTTGAAAATAGATGATATCGTTTGAAGTCGGATTCTTAAGCATTGTAAATAGATGACTTGTTCAAGTTTCCGAATGTTAAGCTTTGAAAATAGATGATATGGTTTAAAGTCGGATTCTAAAGCATTGTAAAAAGATGACTTTGTTCAAGTTGCGGATTCTTAAGGTTGGAAAATAGATGATATCGTTTACAGTCGGATTCTAAAGCATTGTAAATAGATGACTTTGTTCAAGTTGCGGATTCTTAAGGTTTGAAAATAGATGATATCGTTTAAAATCGGATTCTAAAGCATTGTAAGTAGATGACTTTGTTCAAGTTGCGGAATCTTAAGGTTTGAAAATAGATGATATCGTTTAAAGTCGGATTCTAAATCATTGTAAATACATGACTTTGTTCAAGTTGTGGATTCTTAAGGTTTTAAAATAGATGATATCGTTTCAAGTCGGATACTAACGCATTGTAAAGAGATGACTTTGTTCAAGTTGAGGATTCTTAAGGTTTTAAAATAGATGATATCGTTTAAAGTCGGATTCTAAAGCATTGTAAATAGATGACTGTGTTCAAGTTGCGGATTCTTTAAGTTTGAAAATATATGATATCGTTTTAGATCGGTCTCCAAACCATTGTAAATAGATGACTGTGTTCAAGTTGCGGATTCTTAAGGTTGGAAAATAGATGATATCGGTTAAAGTCGAATTCTAAAGCATTGTAAATAGATGACTTTGTTCAAGTTGCGGA
This sequence comes from Sepiola atlantica, assembly GCA_963556195.1. Lineage (NCBI taxonomy): Eukaryota > Metazoa > Mollusca > Cephalopoda > Sepiida > Sepiolidae > Sepiola > Sepiola atlantica. The sequence continues at coordinate 9,757,479 of OY744522.1, forward strand.
TTCTTAAGGTTTGAAAATAGATGATATCGTTTAAAGTCGGATTCTAAAGCATTGTAAATAGATAGCTTTGTTCAAGTTGCGGATTCTTAAGGTTTGAAAATAGATGATATCGTTTAAAGTCGGATTCTAAAGCATCGTAAATAGATGACTTTGTTCAAGTTGCGAGTTCTTAAGGTTTGAAAATAGATGATATCGTTTAAAGTCGGATTCTAAAGTATTGTTAATAGATGACTTTGTTCAAGTGTCGGATTCTTAAATTTTGAAAATTAATGATATCGTTTAAAGTCGAATTCTGAAGCATTGTAAATAGATTACTTTGTTCAAGTTGCGGATTCTTAATGTTTGAAAATAGATGATATCGTTTAAAGTCGGATTCTAAAGCATTGTAAATAGATGACTGTGTTCAAGTTGCGGATACTTAAGGTTTGCAAATAGATGATATTGTTTAAGATCGGATTCCAAACCATTGTTAATAGATGACTTTGTTAAGTTGCAGATTCTTCAGGTTTGAAAATAGATGATATCATTTAAAGTCGGATTCTAAATCATTGTAAATAGATGACTTTGTTCAAGTTGCTGATTCTTAACGTTTGAAAATAGATGATATTGTTGTAAGTCGGATTCTAAAGAATTGTAAATAGATGACATTGTTAAAGTTGTGGATTCTTAAGGTGTGAAAAAAGATGATAATGTTTAAAGTCGGATTCTAAAGCATTGTAAATAGATGACTTTGTTCAAGTTACGGATTCTAAAAGTTTGAAAATCGATGATATCGTTTAAAGTCGGATTCTAAAACATTGTAAATAGATGACTTTGTTCAAGTTGCGGATTCTTAAGGTTTGAAAATAGATGATATTTTTTAAAGTCGGATTCCAAAGCATTGTAAATAGATGACTTTGTTCAAGTTGCGGATTCTAAAAGTTTGAAAATAAATGATATCGTTTAAAGTCGGATTCTAAAGCATTGTAAATAGATGACTTGTTCAAAACGCCGATTCTTAAGCATTGAAAATAGATGATATCGTTTAAAGCCGGATTCTAAAGCATTGTAAATAGATTACTTTGTTCAAGTTGCGGATTCTTGAGGTTTGACAATAGAGTATATCGTTAATAAATTATATCGTTTAAAGTCGGATTCTAACGCACTGTAAATAGATGACTTTGTTTAAGTTGCCGATTCTTAACGTTCGAAAATAGGTGATATCGTTTAAAATCGGATTCTAAAGCATTGTAAATAGATGACTTTGTTCAAGTTGCGGATTCTTAAGGTTGGAAAATAGATGATATCGGTTAAAGTCGGATTATAAAGCATTGTAAATAGATGACTTTGTTCAAATTGCGGATGTTTAAGGTTTGAAAATAGATGATATCCGTTAAAGTCGGATTCTAAAGCATTGTAAATAGATGCCTTTGTTCAAGTTGCGGATTCTTAAGGTTTGAAAATAGATGATATCGTTTAAAGTCGGATTCTAACGCATTGTAAATAGATGACTTTGTTCAAGTTGCGGATTCTTAAGGTTTGAAAATAGATGATATCGTTTAAAGTCGGATTCTAAAGCATTGTAAATAGATGACTTTGTTCAAGTTGCGGATTCTTAAGGTTTGAAAATAGATAGTATCGTTTGAAGTCGGATTCTTAAGCATTGTAAATAGATGACTTGTTCAAGTTGCCGAATCTTAAGCTTTGAAAATAGATGATATGGTTTAAAGTCGGATTCAAAAGCATTGTAAATAGATGACTTTGTTCAAGTGGCGGATTCTTAAGGTTTGAAAATAGATGATATCGTTTAAAGTCGGATTCTAAAGCATTGTAAATAGATGACTTTGTTCAAGTTGCGGATTCTTAAGGTTTGAAAATAGATGATATCGTTTAAAATCGGATTCTAAAGCATTGTAAGTAGATGACTTTGTTCAAGTTGCGGATTCTTAAGGTTTGAAAATAGATGATATCGTTTAAAGTCGGATTCTAAATCATTGTAAATACATGACTTTGTTCAAGTTGCGGATTCTTAAGGTTTTAAAATAGATGATATCGTTTCAAGTCGGATACTAACGCATTGTAAAAAGATGAATTTGTTCAAGTTGAGGATTCTTAAGGTTTGAAAATAGATGATATCGTTTAAAGTCGGATTCTAAAGCATTGTAAATACATGACTTTGTTCAAGTTGCGGATTCTTAAGGTTTTAAAATAGATGATATCGTTTCAAGTCGGATACTAACGCATTGTAAAGAGATGACTTTGTTCAAGTTGAGGATTCTTAAGGTTTGAAAATAGATGATATCGTTTAAAGTCGGATTCTAAAGCATTGTAAATAGATGACTGTGTTCAAGTTGCGGATTCTTTAAGTTTGAAAATAGATGATATCGCTTAAGATCGGTCTCCAAACCATTGTAAATAGATGACTGTGTTCAAGTTGCGGATTCTTAAGGTTGGAAAATAGATGATATCGGTTAAAGTCGGATTCTAAAGCATTGTAAATAGATGACTTTGTTCAAATTGCGGATGTTTAAGGTTTGAAAATAGATGATATCCGTTAAAGTCGGATTCTAAAGCATTGTAAATAGATGACTTTGTTCAAGTTGCGGATTCTTAAGGTTTGAAAATAGATGATATCGTTTAAAGTCGGATTCTAACGCATTGTAAATAGATGACTTTGTTCAAGTTGCGGATTCTTAAGGTTTGAAAATAGATGATATCGTTTAAAGTCGGATTCTAAAGCATTGTAAATAGATGACTTTGTTCAAGTTGCGGATTCGTAAGGTTTGAAAATAGATAGTATCGTTTGAAGTCGGATTCTTAAGCATTGTAAATAGATGACTTGTTCAAGTTGCCGAATCTTAAGCTTTGAAAATAGATGATATGGTTTAAAGTCGGATTCTAAAGCATTGTAAATAGATGACTTTGTTCAAGTGGCGGATTCTTAAGGTTTGAAAATAGATGATATCGTTTAAAGTCGGATTCTAAAGCATTGTAAATAGATGACTTTGTTCAAGTTGCGGATTCTTAAGGTTTGAAAATAGATGATATCGTTTAAAATCGGATTCTAAAGCATTGTAAGTAGATGACTTTGTTCAAGTTGCGGATTCTTAAGGTTTGAAAATAGATGATATCGTTTAAAGTCGGATTCTAAATCATTGTAAATACATGACTTTGTTCAAGTTGCGGATTCTTAAGGTTTTAAAATAGATGATATCGTTTCAAGTCGGATACTAACGCATTGTAAAAAGATGAATTTGTTCAAGTTGAGGATTCTTAAGGTTTGAAAATAGATGATATCGTTTAAAGTCGGATTCTAAAGCATTGTAAATAGATGACTGTGTTCAAGTTGCGGATTCTTTAAGTTTGAAAATAGATGATATCGTTTAAGATCGGTCTCCAAACCATTGTAAATAGATGACTGTGTTCAAGTTGCGGATTCTGTAGGTTGGAAAATAGATGATATCGTTTAAAGTCGGATTCTAAAGCATTGTAAATAGATGACTTTGTTCAAGTTGCGGATTCTTAAGGTTTGAAAATAGATTATATCGTTTAAAGTCGGATTCTAAAGCATTGTAAATAGATGACTTTGTTCAAGTTGCGGATTCTTAAGGTTTGAAAATAGATGATATCGTTTAAAATCGGATTCTAAAGCATTGTAAATAGATGACTTTGTTCAAGTTGCGGATTCTTAAGGTTTGAAAATAGATGATATCGTTTAAAGTCGGATTCTAAAGCATTGTAAATAGATGACTGTGTTCAAGTTGCGGATACGTAAGGTTTGCAAATAGATGATATCGTTTAAGATCGGATTCCAAACCATTGTAAATAGATGACTTTGTTAAGTTGCAGATTCTTAAGGTTTGAAAATAGATGATATCGTTTAAAGTCGGATTCTAAAGCATTGTAAATAGATGACTTTGTTCAAGTGGCCGATTCTTGTGGTTTGAAAATAGATGATATCGTTTAAAGTCGGATTCTAAAGCATTATAAATAGATGACATTGTTCAAGTTGCGGATTTTTAAGGTTTGAAAATAGATGATATCGGTTAAAGTCGGATTCTAAAGCATTGTAAATAGATGACTTTGTTCAAGTTGCGGATTCTTAAGGTTTGAAAATAGATGATATCGTTTAAAGTCGGATTCTAACGCATTGTAAATAGATGACTTTGTTCAAGTTGCGGATTCTTAAGGTTTGAAAATAGATGATATCGTTTAAAGTCGGATTCTAAAGCATTGTAAATAGATGACTTTGTTCAAGTTGCGGATTCTTAAATTTTGAAAATTAATGATATCGTTTGAAGTCGGATTCTTAAGCATTGTAAATAGATGACTTTGTTTAAGTTGCGGATTCTTAAGGTTTGAAAATAGATGATATCGTTTAAAGTCGGATTCTCTAAGCATTGTAAATAGATGACTGTGTTAAAGTTGCGGATACGTAAGGTTTGCAAATAGATGATATCGTTTAAGATCGGATTCCAAACCATTGTAAATAGATGACTTTGTTAAGTTGCAGATTCTTAAGGTTTGAAAATAGATGATATCGTTTAAAGTCGGATTCTAAAGCATTGTAAATAGATGGCTTTGTTCAAGTGGCCGATTCTTGTGGTTTGAAAATAGATGATATCGTTTAAAGTCGGATTCTAAAGCATTGTAAATAGATGACTTTGTTCAAGTTGCGGATTTTTAAGGTTTGAAAATAGATGATATCGGTTAAAGTCGGATTCTAAAGCATTGTAAATAGATGACTTTGTTCAAGTTGCGGATTCTTAAGGTTTGAAAATAGATGATATCGTTTAAAGTCGGATTCTAACGCATTGTAAATAGATGACTTTGTTCAAGTTGCGGATTCTTAAGGTTTGAAAATAGATGATATCGTTTAAAGTCGGATTCTAAAGCATTGTAAATAGATGACTTTGTTCAAGTTGCGGATTCTTAAGGTTTGAAAATAGATGATATCGTTTGAAGTCGGATTCTTAAGCATTGTAAATAGATGACTTGTTCAAGTTGCCGAATGTTAAGCTTTGAATATAGATGATATGGTTTAAAGTCGGATTCTAAAGCATTGTAAAAAGATGACTTTGTTCAAGTTGCGGATTCTTAAGGTTGGAAAATAGATGATATCGTTTACAGTCGGATTCTAAAGCATTGTAAATAGATGACTTTGTTCAAGTTGCGGATTCTTAAGGTTTGAAAATAGATGATATCGTTTAAAATCGGATTCTAAAGCATTGTAAGTAGATGACTTTGTTCAAGTTGCGGAATCTTAAGGTTTGAAAATAGATGATATCGTTTAAAGTCGGATTCTAAATCATTGTAAATACATGACTTTGTTCAAGTTGTGGATTCTTAAGGTTTTAAAATAGATGATATCGTTTCAAGTCGGATACTAACGCATTGTAAAGAGATGACTTTGTTCAAGTTGAGGATTCTTAAGGTTTGAAAATAGATGATATCGTTTAAAGTCGGATTCTAAAGCATTGTAAATAGATGACTTTGTTCAAGTTGCGGATTCTTAAGGTTTGAAAATAGATGATATCGTTTAAAGTCGGATTCTAACGCATTGTAAATAGATGACTTTGTTCAAGTTGCGGATTCTTAAGGTTTGAAAATAGATGATATCGTTTAAAGTCGGATTCTAAAGCATTGTAAATAGATGACTTTGTTCAAGTTGCGGATTCTTAAGGTTTGAAAATAGATGATATCGTTTGAAGTCGGATTCTTAAGCATTGTAAATAGATGACTTGTTCAAGTTGCCGAATGTTAAGCTTTGAAAATAGATGATATGGTTTAAAGTCGGATTCTAAAGCATTGTAAAAAGATGACTTTGTTCAAGTTGCGGATTCTTAAGGTTGGAAAATAGATGATATCGTTTACAGTCGGATTCTAAAGCATTGTAAATAGATGACTTTGTTCAAGTTGCGGATTCTTAAGGTTTGAAAATAGATGATATCGTTTAAAATCGGATTCTAAAGCATTGTAAATAGATGACTTTGTTCAAGTTGCGGAATCTTAAGGTTTTAAAATAGATGATATCGTTTAAAGTCGGATTCTAAATCATTGTAAATACATGACTTTGTTCAAGTTGCGGATTTTTAAGGTTTTAAAATAGATGATATCGTTTCAAGTCGGATACTAACGCATTGTAAAAAGATGAATTTGTTCAAGTTGAGGATTCTTAAGGTTTAAAAATAGATGATATCGTTTAAAGTCGGATTCTAAAGCATTGTAAATACATGACTTTGTTCAAGTTGCGGATTCTTAAGGTTTTAAAATAGATGATATCGTTTCAAGTCGGATACTAACGCATTGTAAAGAGATGACTTTGTTCAAGTTGAGGATTCTTAAGGTTTGAAAATAGATGATATCGTTTAAAGTCGGATTCTAAAGCATTGTAAATAGATGACTGTGTTCAAGTTGCGGATTCTTTAAGTTTGAAAATAGATGATATCGCTTAAGATCGGTCTCCAAACCATTGTAAATAGATGACTGTGTTCAAGTTGCGGATTCTTAAGGTTGGAAAATAGATGATATCGGTTAAAGTCGGATTCTAAAGCATTGTAAATAGATGACTTTGTTCAAATTGCGGATGTTTAAGGTTTGAAAATAGATGATATCCGTTAAAGTCGGATTCTAAAGCATTGTAAATAGATGACTTTGTTCAAGTTGCGGATTCTTAAGGTTTGAAAATAGATGATATCGTTTAAAGTCGGATTCTAACGCATTGTAAATAGATGACTTTGTTCAAGTTGCGGATTCTTAAGGTTTGAAAATAGATGATATCGTTTAAAGTCGGATTCTAAAGCATTGTAAATAGATGACTTTGTTCAAGTTGCGGATTCTTAAGGTTTGAAAATAGATAGTATCGTTTGAAGTCGGATTCTTAAGCATTGTAAATAGATGACTTGTTCAAGTTGCCGAATCTTAAGCTTTGAAAATAGATGATATGGTTTAAAGTCGGATTCTAAAGCATTGTAAATAGATGACTTTGTTCAAGTGGCGGATTCTTAAGGTTTGAAAATAGATGATATCGTTTAAAGTCGGATTCTAAAGCATTGTAAATAGATGACTTTGTTCAAGTTGCGGATTCTTAAGGTTTGAAAATAGATGATATCGTTAAAAATCGGATTCTAAACCATTGTAAGTAGATGACTTTGTTCAAGTTGCGGATTCTTAAGGTTTGAAAATAGATGATATCGTTTAAAGTCGGATTCTAAATCATTGTAAATACATGACTTTGTTCAAGTTGCGGATTCTTAAGGTTTTAAAATAGATGATATCGTTTCAAGTCGGATACTAACGCATTGTAAAAAGATGAATTTGTTCAAGTTGAGGATTCTTAAGGTTTGAAAATAGATGATATCGTTTAAAGTCGGATTCTAAAGCATTGTAAATAGATGACTGTGTTCAAGTTGCGGATTCTTTAAGTTTGAAAATAGATGATATCGTTTAAGATCGGTCTCCAAACCATTGTAAATAGATGACTTTGTTCAAGTTGCGGATTCTGTAGGTTGGAAAATAGATGATATCGTTTAAAGTCGGATTCTAAAGCATTGTAAATAGATGACTTTGTTCAAGTTGCGGATTCTTAAGGTTTGAAAATAGATTATATCGTTTAAAGTCGGATTCTAAAGCATTGTAAATAGATGACTTTGTTCAAGTTGCGGATTCTTAAGGTTTGAAAATAGATGATATCGTTTAAAATCGGATTCTAAAGCATTGTAAATAGATGACTTTGTTCAAGTTGCGGATTCTTAAGGTTTTAAAATAGATGATATCGTTTAAAGTCGGATTCTAAAGCATTCTGAATAGATGACTTTGTTCAAGTTGCGAGTTCTTAAGGGTTGAAAATAGATGATATCGTTTAAAGTCGGATTCTAAAGTATTGTAAATAGATGACTTTGTTCAAGTGTCGGATTCTTAAATTTTGAAAATTAATGATATCGTTTAAAGTCGGATTCTGAAGCATTGTAAATAGATGACTTTGTTTAAGTTGCGGATTCTTAAGGTTTGAAAATAGATGATATCGTTTAAAGTCGGATTCTAAAGCATTGTAAATAGATGACTGTGTTCAAGTTGCGGATACGTAAGGTTTGCAAATAGATGATATCGTTTAAGATCGGATTCCAAACTATTGTAAATAGATGACTTTGTTAAGTTGCAGATTCTTAAGGTTTGAAAATAGATGATATCGTTTAAAGTCGGATTCTAAAGCATTGTAAATAGATGACTTTGTTCAAGTGGCCGATTCTTGTGGTTTGAAAATAGATGATATCGTTTAAAGTCGGATTCTAAAGCATTGTAAATAGATGACTTTGTTCAAGTTGCGGATTTTTAAGGTTTGAAAATAGATGATATCGGTTAAAGTCGGATTCTAAAGCATTGTAAATAGATGACTTTGTTCAAGTTGCGGATTCTTAAGGTTTGAAAATAGATGATATCGTTTAAAGTCGGATTCTAACGCATTGTAAATAGATGACTTTGTTCAAGTTGCGGATTCTTAAGGTTTGAAAATAGATGATATCGTTTAAAGTCGGATTCTAAAGCATTGTAAATAGATGACTTTGTTCAAGTTGCGGATTCTTAAGGTTTGAAAATAGATGATATCGTTTGAAGTCGGATTCTTAAGCATTGTAAATAGATGACTTGTTCAAGTTGCCGAATGTTAAGCTTTGAAAATAGATGATATGGTTTAAAGTCGGATTCTAAAGCATTGTAAAAAGATGACTTTGTTCAAGTTGCGGATTCTTAAGGTTGGAAAATAGATGATATCGTTTACAGTCGGATTCTAAAGCATTGTAAATAGATGACTTTGTTCAAGTTGCGGATTCTTAAGGTTTGAAAATAGATGATATCGTTTAAAATCGGATTCTAAAGCATTGTAAGTAGATGACTTTGTTCAAGTTGCGGAATCTTAAGGTTTGAAAATAGATGATATCGTTTAAAGTCGGATTCTAAATCATTGTAAATACATGACTTTGTTCAAGTTGTGGATTCTTAAGGTTTTAAAATAGATGATATCGTTTCAAGTCGGATACTAACGCATTGTAAAGAGATGACTTTGTTCAAGTTGAGGATTCTTAAGGTTTGAAAATAGATGATATCGTTGAAAGTCGGATTCTAAAGCATTGTAAATAGATGACTTTGTTCAAGTTGAGGATTCTTAAGGTTTGAAAATAGATGATATCGTTTAAAGTCGGATTCTAACGCATTGTAAATAGATGACTTTGTTCAAGTTGCGGATTCTTAAGGTTTGAAAATAGATGATATCGTTTAAAGTCGGATTCTAAAGCATTGTAAATAGATGACTTTGTTCAAGTTGCGGATTCTTAAGGTTTGAAAATAGATGATATCGTTTAAAGTCGGATTCTAAAGCATTGTAAATAGATGACTGTGTTCAAGTTGCGGATTCTTTAAGTTTGAAAATAGATGATATCGTTTAAGATCGGTCTCCAAACCATTGTAAATAGATGACTTTGTTCAAGTTGCGGATTCTGTAGGTTGGAAAATAGATGATATCGTTTAAAGTCGGATTCTAAAGCATTGTAAATAGATGACTTTGTTCAAGTTGCGGATTCTTAAGGTTTGAAAATAGATTATATCGTTTAAAGTCGGATTCTAAAGCATTGTAAATAGATGACTTTGTTCAAGTTGCGGATTCTTAAGGTTTGAAAATAGATGATATCGTTTAAAATCGGATTCTAAAGCATTGTAAATAGATGACTTTGTTCAAGTTGCGGATTCTTAAGGTTTTAAAATAGATGATATCGTTTAAAGTCGGATTCTAAAGCATTCTGAATAGATGACTTTGTTCAAGTTGCGAGTTCTTAAGGGTTGAAAATAGATGATATCGTTTAAAGTCGGATTCTAAAGTATTGTAAATAGATGACTTTGTTCAAGTGTCGGATTCTTAAATTTTGAAAATTAATGATATCGTTTAAAGTCGGATTCTGAAGCATTGTAAATAGATGACTTTGTTTAAGTTGCGGATTCTTAAGGTTTGAAAATAGATGATATCGTTTAAAGTCGGATTCTAAAGCATTGTAAATAGATGACTGTGTTCAAGTTGCGGATACGTAAGGTTTGCAAATAGATGATATCGTTTAAGATCGGATTCCAAACTATTGTAAATAGATGACTTTGTTAAGTTGCAGATTCTTAAGGTTTGAAAATAGATGATATCGTTTAAAGTCGGATTCTAAAGCATTGTAAATAGATGACTTTGTTCAAGTGGCCGATTCTTGTGGTTTGAAAATAGATGATATCGTTTAAAGTCGGATTCTAAAGCATTGTAAATAGATGACTTTGTTCAAGTTGCGGATTTTTAAGGTTTGAAAATAGATGATATCGGTTAAAGTCGGATTCTAAAGCATTGTAAATAGATGACTTTGTTCAAGTTGCGGATTCTTAAGGTTTGAAAATAGATGATATCGTTTAAAGTCGGATTCTAACGCATTGTAAATAGATGACTTTGTTCAAGTTGCGGATTCTTAAGGTTTGAAAATAGATGATATCGTTTAAAGTCGGATTCTAAAGCATTGTAAATAGATGACTTTGTTCAAGTTGCGGATTCTTAAGGTTTGAAAATAGATGATATCGTTTGAAGTCGGATTCTTAAGCATTGTAAATAGATGACTTGTTCAAGTTGCCGAATGTTAAGCTTTGAAAATAGATGATATGGTTTAAAGTCGGATTCTAAAGCATTGTAAAAAGATGACTTTGTTCAAGTTGCGGATTCTTAAGGTTGGAAAATAGATGATATCGTTTACAGTCGGATTCTAAAGCATTGTAAATAGATGACTTTGTTCAAGTTGCGGATTCTTAAGGTTTGAAAATAGATGATATCGTTTAAAATCGGATTCTAAAGCATTGTAAGTAGATGACTTTGTTCAAGTTGCGGAATCTTAAGGTTTGAAAATAGATGATATCGTTTAAAGTCGGATTCTAAATCATTGTAAATACATGACTTTGTTCAAGTTGTGGATTCTTAAGGTTTTAAAATAGATGATATCGTTTCAAGTCGGATACTAACGCATTGTAAAGAGATGACTTTGTTCAAGTTGAGGATTCTTAAGGTTTGAAAATAGATGATATCGTTGAAAGTCGGATTCTAAAGCATTGTAAATAGATGACTTTGTTCAAGTTGAGGATTCTTAAGGTTTGAAAATAGATGATATCGTTTAAAGTCGGATTCTAACGCATTGTAAATAGATGACTTTGTTCAAGTTGCGGATTCTTAAGGTTTGAAAATAGATGATATCGTTTAAAGTCGGATTCTAAAGCATTGTAAATAGATGACTTTGTTCAAGTTGCGGATTCTTAAGGTTTGAAAATAGATGATATCGTTTGAAGTCGGATTCTTAAGCATTGTAAATAGATGACTTGTTCAAGTTGCCGAATGTTAAGCTTTGAAAATAGATGATATGGTTTAAAGTCGGATTCTAAAGCATTGTAAAAAGATGACTTTGTTCAAGTTGCGGATTCTTAAGGTTGGAAAATAGATGATATCGTTTACAGTCGGATTCTAAAGCATTGTAAATAGATGACTTTGTTCAAGTTGCGGATTCTTAAGGTTTGAAAATAGATGATATCGTTTAAAATCGGATTCTAAAGCATTGTAAGTAGATGACTTTGTTCAAGTTGCGGAATCTTAAGGTTTGAAAATAGATGATATCGTTTAAAGTCGGATTCTAAATCATTGTAAATACATGACTTTGTTCAAGTTGCGGATTCTTAAGGTTTTAAAATAGATGATATCGTTTCAAGTCGGATACTAACGCATTGTAAAAAGATGAATTTGTTCAAGTTGAGGATTCTTAAGGTTTGAAAATAGATGATATCGTTTAAAGTCGGATTCTAAAGCATTGTAAATACATGACTTTGTTCAAGTTGCGGATTCTTAAGGTTTTAAAATAGATGATATCGTTTCAAGTCGGATACTAACGCATTGTAAAGAGATGACTTTGTTCAAGTTGAGGATTCTTAAGGTTTGAAAATAGATGATATCGTTTAAAGTCGGATTCTAAAGCATTGTAAATAGATGACTGTGTTCAAGTTGCGGATTCTTTAAGTTTGAAAATAGATGATATCGCTTAAGATCGGTCTCCAAACCATTGTAAATAGATGACTGTGTTCAAGTTGCGGATTCTTAAGGTTGGAAAATAGATGATATCGGTTAAAGTCGGATTCTAAAGCATTGTAAATAGATGACTTTGTTCAAATTGCGGATGTTTAAGGTTTGAAAATAGATGATATCCGTTAAAGTCGGATTCTAAAGCATTGTAAATAGATGACTTTGTTCAAGTTGCGGATTCTTAAGGTTTGAAAATAGATGATATCGTTTAAAGTCGGATTCTAACGCATTGTAAATAGATGACTTTGTTCAAGTTGCGGATTCTTAAGGTTTGAAAATAGATGATATCGTTTAAAGTCGGATTCTAAAGCATTGTAAATAGATGACTTTGTTCAAGTTGCGGATTCTTAAGGTTTGAAAATAGATAGTATCGTTTGAAGTCGGATTCTTAAGCATTGTAAATAGATGACTTGTTCAAGTTGCCGAATCTTAAGCTTTGAAAATAGATGATATGGTTTAAAGTCGGATTCTAAAGCATTGTAAATAGATGACTTTGTTCAAGTGGCGGATTCTTAAGGTTTGAAAATAGATGATATCGTTTAAAGTCGGATTCTAAAGCATTGTAAATAGATGACTTTGTTCAAGTTGCGGATTCTTAAGGTTTGAAAATAGATGATATCGTTTAAAATCGGATTCTAAAGCATTGTAAGTAGATGACTTTGTTCAAGTTGCGGATTCTTAAGGTTTGAAAATAGATGATATCGTTTAAAGTCGGATTCTAAATCATTGTAAATACATGACTTTGTTCAAGTTGCGGATTCTTAAGGTTTTAAAATAGATGATATCGTTTCAAGTCGGATACTAACGCATTGTAAAAAGATGAATTTGTTCAAGTTGAGGATTCTTAAGGTTTGAAAATAGATGATATCGTTTAAAGTCGGATTCTAAAGCATTGTAAATAGATGACTGTGTTCAAGTTGCGGATTCTTTAAGTTTGAAAACAGATGATATCGTTTAAGATCGGTCTCCAAACCATTGTAAATAGATGACTGTGTTCAAGTTGCGGATTCTGTAGGTTGGAAAATAGATGATATCGTTTAAAGTCGGATTCTAACGCATTGTAAATAGATGACTTTGTTCAAGTTGCGGATTCTTAAGGTTTGAAAATAGATTATATCGTTTAAAGTCGGATTCTAAAGCATTGTAAATAGATGACTTTGTTCAAGTTGCGGATTCTTAAGGTTTGAAAATAGATGATATCGTTTAAAATCGGATTCAAAAGCATTGTAAATAGATGACTTTGTTCAAGTTGCGGATTCTTAAGGTTTTAAAATAGATGATATCGTTTAAAGTCGGATTCTAAAGCATTCTGAATAGATGACTTTGTTCAAGTTGCGAGTTCTTAAGGGTTGAAAATAGATGATATCGTTTAAAGTCGGATTCTAAAGTATTGTAAATAGATGACTTTGTTCACGTGTCGGATTCTTAAATTTTGAAAATTAATGATATCGTTTAAAGTCGGATTCTGAAGCATTGTAAATAGATGACTTTGTTTAAGTTGCGGATTCTTAAGGTTTGAAAATAGATGATATCGTTTAAAGTCGGATTCTAAAGCATTGTAAATAGATGACTGTGTTCAAGTTGCGGATACGTAAGGTTTGCAAATAGATGATATCGTTTAAGATCGGATTCCAAACCATTGTAAGTAGATGACTTTGTTAAGTTGCAGATTCTTAAGGTTTGAAAATAGATGATATCGTTTAAAGTCGGATTCTAATGAATTGTAAATAGATGACTTTGTTCAAGTGGCCGATTCTTGTGGTTTGAAAATAGATGATATCGTTTAAAGTCGGATTCTAAAGCATTGTAAATAGATGACATTGTTCAAGTTGCGGATTTTTAAGGTTTGAAAATAGATGATATCGGTTAAAGTCGGATTCTAAAGCATTGTAAATAGATGACTTTGTTCAAGTTGCGGATTCTTAAGGTTTGAAAATAGATGATATCGTTTAAAGTCGGATTCTAACGCATTGTAAATAGATGACTTTGTTCAAGTTGCGGATTCTTAAGGTTTGAAAATAGATGATATCGTTTAAAGTCGGATTCTAAAGCATTGTAAATAGATGACTTTGTTCAAGTTGCGGATTCTTAAATTTTGAAAATTAATGATATCGTTTGAAGTCGGATTCTTAAGCATTGTAAATAGATGACTTTGTTTAAGTTGCGGATTCTTAAGGTTTGAAAATAGATGATATCGTTTAAAGTCGGATTCTCTAAGCATTGTAAATAGATGACTGTGTCAAAGTTGCGGATACGTAAGGTTTGCAAATAGATGATATCGTTTAAGATCGGATTCCAAACCATTGTAAATAGATGACTTTGTTAAGTTGCAGATTCTTAAGGTTTGAAAATAGATGATATCGTTTAAAGTCGGATTCTAAAGCATTGTAAATAGATGACTTTGTTCAAGTGGCCGATTCTTGTGGTTTGAAAATAGATGATATCGTTTAAAGTCGGATTCTAAAGCATTGTAAATAGATGACTTTGTTCAAGTTGCGGATTTTTAAGGTTTGAAAATAGATGATATCGGTTAAAGTCGGATTCTAAAGCATTGTAAATAGATGACTTTGTTCAAGTTGCGGATTCTTAAGGTTTGAAAATAGATGATATCGTTTAAAGTCGGATTCTAACGCATTGTAAATAGATGACTTTGTTCAAGTTGCGGATTCTTAAGGTTTGAAAATAGATGATATCGTTTAAAGTCGGATTCTAAAGCATTGTAAATAGATGACTTTGTTCAAGTTGCGGATTCTTAAGGTTTGAAAATAGATGATATCGTTTGAAGTCGGATTCTTAAGCATTGTAAATAGATGACTTGTTCAAGTTGCCGAATGTTAAGCTTTGAAAATAGATGATATGGTTTAAAGTCGGATTCTAAAGCATTGTAAAAAGATGACTTTGTTCAAGTTGCGGATTCTTAAGGTTGGAAAATAGATGATATCGTTTACAGTCGGATTCTAAAGCATTGTAAATAGATGACTTTGTTCAAGTTGCGGATTCTTAAGGTTTTAAAATAGATGATATCGTTTAAAGTCGGATTCTAAATCATTGTAAATACATGACTTTGTTCAAGTTGTGGATTCTTAAGGTTTTAAAATAGATGATATCGTTTCAAGTCGGATACTAACGCATTGTAAAGAGATGACTTTGTTCAAGTTGAGGATTCTTAAGGTTTTAAAATAGATGATATCGTTTAAAGTCGGATTCTAAAGCATTGTAAATAGATGACTGTGTTCAAGTTGCGGATTCTTTAAGTTTGAAAATATATGATATCGTTTTAGATCGGTCTCCAAACCATTGTAAATAGATGACTGTGTTCAAGTTGCGGATTCTTAAGGTTGGAAAATAGATGATATCGGTTAAAGTCGAATTCTAAAGCATTGTAAATAGATGACTTTGTTCAAGTTGCGGATTCTTAAGGTTTGAAAATAGATGATATCGTTTAAAGTCGGATTCTAAAGCATTGTAAATAGATAGCTTTGTTCAAGTTGCGGATTCTTAAGGTTTGAAAATAGATGATATCGTTTAAAGTCGGATTCTAAAGCATCGTAAATAGATGACTTTGTTCAAGTTGCGAGTTCTTAAGGTTTGAAAATAGATGATATCGTTTAAAGTTGGATTCTAAAGTATTGTTAATAGATGACTTTGTTCAAGTGTCGGATTCTTAAATTTTGAAAATTAATGATATCGTTTAAAGTCGGATTCTGAAGCATTGTAAATAGATTACTTTGTTCAAGTTGCGGATTCTTAATGTTTGAAAATAGATGATATCGTTTAAAGTCGGATTCTAAAGCATTGTAAATAGATGACTGTGTTCAAGTTGCGGATACTTAAGGTTTGCAAATAGATGATATTGTTTAAGATCGGATTCCAAACCATTGTTAATAGATGACTTTGTTAAGTTGCAGATTCTTCAGGTTTGAAAATAGATGATATCATTTAAAGTCGGATTCTAAATCATTGTAAATAGATGACTTTGTTCAAGTTGCTGATTCTTAACGTTTGAAAATAGATGATATTGTTGTAAGTCGGATTCTAAAGAATTGTAAATAGATGACATTGTTAAAGTTGTGGATTCTTAAGGTGTGAAAAAAGATGATAATGTTTAAAGTCGGATTCTAAAGCATTGTAAATAGATGACTTTGTTTAAGTTACGGATTCTAAAAGTTTGAAAATCGATGATATCGTTTAAAGTCGGATTCTAAAACATTGTAAATAGATGACTTTGTTCAAGTTGCGGATTCTTAAGGTTTGAAAATAGATGATATTTTTTAAAGTCGGATTCCAAAGCATTGTAAATAGATGACTTTGTTCAAGTTGCGGATTCTAAAAGTTTGAAAATAAATGATATCGTTTAAAGTCGGATTCTAAAGCATTGTAAATAGATGACTTGTTCAAAACGCCGATTCTTAAGCATTGAAAATAGATGATATCGTTTAAAGCCGGATTCTAAAGCATTGTAAATAGATTACTTTGTTCAAGTTGCGGCTGCTTGAGGTTTGACAATAGAGTATATCGTTAATAAATTATATCGTTTAAAGTCGGATTCTAACGCACTGTAAATAGATGACTTTGTTTAAGTTGCCGATTCTTAACGTTCGAAAATAGGTGATATCGTTTAAAATCGGATTCTAAAGCATTGTAAATAGATGACTTTGTTCAAGTTGCGGATTCTTAAGGTTTGAAAATAGATGATATTGTTTAAAGTCGGGTTCTAATGAATTGTAAATAGATGACTTTGTTCAAGTTGAAGATTCTTAAGGTTTTAAAATAGATGATGATGTTTAAAGTCGGATACTAAAGTATTGTAAATAGATGACTTTGTTCAAGTGTCGGATTCTTAAGGTTTGAAAATAGATTATATCGTTTAAAGTCGGATTCTAAAGCATTGTAAATAGATGACTTTGTTCAAGTTGCGGATTCTTAAGGTTTGAAAATAGATGATATCGTTTAAAATCGGATTCTAAAGCATTGTAAATAGATGACTTTGTTCAAGTTGCGGATTCTTAAGGTTTGAAAATAGATGATATCGTTTAAAGTCGGATTCTAAAGCATTGTAAATAGATGACTTTGTTCAAGTTGCGAGTTCTTAAGGTTTGAAAATAGATGATATCGTTTAAAGTCGGATTCTAAAGTATTGTAAATAGATGACTTTGTTCAAGTGTCGGATTCTTAAATTTTGAAAATTAATGATATCGTTTAAAGTCGGATTCTGAAGCATTGTAAATAGATGACTTTGTTTAAGTTGCGGATTCTTAAGGTTTGAAAATAGATGATATCGTTTAAAGTCGGATTCTAAAGCATTGTAAATAGATGACTGTGTTCAAGTTGCGGATACGTAATGTTTGCAAATAGATGATATCGTTTAAGATCGGATTCCAAACCATTGTAAATAGATGACTTTGTTAAGTTGCAGATTCTTAAGGTTTGAAAATAGATGATATCGTTTAAAGTCGGATTCTAAAGCATTGTAAATAGATGACTTTGTTCAAGTGGCCGATTCTTGTGGTTTGAAAATAGATGATATCGTTTAAAGTCGGATTCTAAAGCATTGTAAATAGATGACATTGTTCAAGTTGCGGATTTTTAAGGTTTGAAAATAGATGATATCGGTTAAAGTCGGATTCTAAAGCATTGTAAATAGATGACTTTGTTCAAGTTGCGGATTCTTAAGGTTTGAAAATAGATGATATCGTTTAAAGTCGGATTCTAACGCATTGTAAATAGATGACTTTGTTCAAGTTGCGGATTCTTAAGGTTTGAAAATAGATGATATCGTTTAAAGTCGGATTCTAAAGCATTGTAAATAGATGACTTTGTTCAAGTTGCGGATTCTTAAATTTTGAAAATTAATGATATCGTTTGAAGTCGGATTCTTAAGCATTGTAAATAGATGACTTTGTTTAAGTTGCGGATTCTTAAGGTTTGAAAATAGATGATATCGTTTAAAGTCGGATTCTCTAAGCATTGTAAATAGATGACTGTGTTAAAGTTGCGGATACGTAAGGTTTGCAAATAGATGATATCGTTTAAGATCGGATTCCAAACCATTGTAAATAGATGACTTTGTTAAGTTGCAGATTCTTAAGGTTTGAAAATAGATGATATCGTTTAAAGTCGGATTCTAAAGCATTGTAAATAGATGACTTTGTTCAAGTGGCCGATTCTTGTGGTTTGAAAATAGATGATATCGTTTAAAGTCGGATTCTAAAGCATTGTAAATAGATGATTTTGTTCAAGTTGCGGATTTTTAAGGTTTGAAAATAGATGATATCGGTTAAAGTCGGATTCTAAAGCATTGTAAATAGATGACTTTGTTCAAGTTGCGGATTCTTAAGGTTTGAAAATAGATGATATCGTTTAAAGTCGGATTCTAACGCATTGTAAATAGATGACTTTGTTCAAGTTGCGGATTCTTAAGGTTTGAAAATAGATGATATCGTTTAAAGTCGGATTCTAAAGCATTGTAAATAGATGACTTTGTTAAAGTTGCGGATTCTTAAGGTTTGAAAATAGATGATATCGTTTGAAGTCGGATTCTTAAGCATTGTAAATAGATGACTTGTTCAAGTTGCCGAATGTTAAGCTTTGAAAATAGATGATATGGTTTAAAGTCGGATTCTAAAGCATTGTAAAAAGATGACTTTGTTCAAGTTGCGGAATCTTAAGGTTTTAAAATAGATGATATCGTTTACAGTCGGATTCTAAAGCATTGTAAATAGATGACTTTGTTCAAGTTGCGGATTCTTAAGGTTTGAAAATAGATGATATCGTTTAAAATCGGATTCTAAAGCATTGTAAGTAGATGACTTTGTTCAAGTTGCGGAATCTTAAGGTTTGAAAATAGATGATATCGTTTAAAGTCGGATTCTAAATCATTGTAAATACATGACTTTGTTCAAGTTGTGGATTCTTAAGGTTTTAAAATAGATGATATCGTTTCAAGTCGGATACTAACGCATTGTAAAGAGATGACTTTGTTCAAGTTGAGGATTCTTAAGGTTTTAAAATAGATGATATCGTTTAAAGTCGGATTCTAAAGCATTGTAAATAGATGACTGTGTTCAAGTTGCGGATTCTTTAAGTTTGAAAATATATGATATCGTTTTAGATCGGTCTCCAAACCATTGTAAATAGATGACTGTGTTCAAGTTGCGGATTCTTAAGGTTGGAAAATAGATGATATCGGTTAAAGTCGAATTCTAAAGCATTGTAAATAGATGACTTTGTTCAAGTTGCGGATTCTTAAGGTTTGAAAATAGATGATATCGTTTAAAGTCGGATTCTAAAGTATTGTTAATAGATGAATTTGTTCAAGTGTCGGATTCTTAAATTTTGAAAATTAATGATATCGTTTAAAGTCGGATTCTGAAGCATTGTAAATAGATTACTTTGTTCAAGTTGCGGATTCTTAATGTTTGAAAATAGATGATATCGTTTAAAGTCGGATTCTAAAGCATTGTAAATAGATGACTGTGTTCAAGTTGCGGATACTTAAGGTTTGCAAATAGATGATATTGTTTAAGATCGGATTCCAAACCATTGTTAATAGATGACTTTGTTAAGTTGCAGATTCTTCAGGTTTGAAAATAGATGATATCATTTAAAGTCGGATTCTAAATCATTGTAAATAGATGACTTTGTTCAAGTTGCTGATTCTTAACGTTTGAAAATAGATGATATTGTTGTAAGTCGGATTCTAAAGAATTGTAAATAGATGACATTGTTAAAGTTGTGGATTCTTAAGGTGTGAAAAAAGATGATAATGTTTAAAGTCGGATTCTAAAGCATTGTAAATAGATGACTTTGTTCAAGTGGCGGATTCTTAAGGTTTGAAAATAGATGATATCGTTTAAAGTCGGATTCTAAAGCATTGTAAATAGATGACTTTGTTCAAGTTGCGGATTCTTAAGGTTTGAAAATAGATGATATCGTTAAAAATCGGATTCTAAACCATTGTAAGTAGATGACTTTGTTCAAGTTGCGGATTCTTAAGGTTTGAAAATAGATGATATCGTTTAAAGTCGGATTCTAAATCATTGTAAATACATGACTTTGTTCAAGTTGCGGATTCTTAAGGTTTTAAAATAGATGATATCGTTTCAAGTCGGATACTAACGCATTGTAAAAAGATGAATTTGTTCAAGTTGAGGATTCTTAAGGTTTGAAAATAGATGATATCGTTTAAAGTCGGATTCTAAAGCATTGTAAATAGATGACTGTGTTCAAGTTGCGGATTCTTTAAGTTTGAAAATAGATGATATCGTTTAAGATCGGTCTCCAAACCATTGTAAATAGATGACTGTGTTCAAGTTGCGGATTCTGTAGGTTGGAAAATAGATGATATCGTTTAAAGTCGGATTCTAAAGCATTGTAAATAGATGACTTTGTTCAAGTTGCGGATTCTTAAGGTTTGAAAATAGATTATATCGTTTAAAGTCGGATTCTAAAGCATTGTAAATAGATGACTTTGTTCAAGTTGCGGATTCTTAAGGTTTGAAAATAGATGATATCGTTTAAAATCGGATTCTAAAGCATTGTAAATAGATGACTTTGTTCAAGTTGCGGATTCTTAAGGTTTTAAAATAGATGATATCGTTTAAAGTCGGATTCTAAAGCATTCTGAATAGATGACTTTGTTCAAGTTGCGAGTTCTTAAGGGTTGAAAATAGATGATATCGTTTAAAGTCGGATTCTAAAGTATTGTAAATAGATGACTTTGTTCAAGTGTCGGATTCTTAAATTTTGAAAATTAATGATATCGTTTAAAGTCGGATTCTGAAGCATTGTAAATAGATGACTTTGTTTAAGTTGCGGATTCTTAAGGTTTGAAAATAGATGATATCGTTTAAAGTCGGATTCTAAAGCATTGTAAATAGATGACTGTGTTCAAGTTGCGGATACGTAAGGTTTGCAAATAGATGATATCGTTTAAGATCGGATTCCAAACCATTGTAAATAGATGACTTTGTTAAGTTGCAGATTCTTAAGGTTTGAAAATAGATGATATCGTTTAAAGTCGGATTCTTAAGCATTGTAAATAGATGATTTGTTCAAGTTGCCGATTCTTAAGCTTTGAAAATAGATGATATGGTTTAAAGTCGGATTCTAAAGCATTGTAAATAGATGACTTTGTTCAAGTTGCGGATTCTTAAGCTTTGGAAATAGATGATATCTTTTAAAGTCGGATTCTAAAGTATTGTAAATAGATGACTTTGTTCAAGTGTCGGATTCTTTAGGTTTTAAAATAGATGATATCGTTTAAAGTCGGATTCTAAAGCATTGTAAATAGATGACTTTGTCCACGTTGCAGACTCTGATAGTTTGAAAATAGATTATATCGTTTAAAGTCGGATTCTAAAGCATTGTAAATAGATGACTTTGTTCAAGTTGAAGATTCTTAAGGCTTGAAAATAGATGATATCGTTTAAGATCGGATTCCAAACAATTGTAAATAGATGACTTTGTTAAGTTGCGGATTCTTAAGGTTTGAAAATAGATGATATTGTTTAAGGTCGGATTCTACAGCATTGTAAATAGATGACTTTGTTCAAGTTGCGGATTCTTAAGGTTTGAAAATAGATGATATCGTTTAAAGTCGGATTCTAAAGCATTGTAAATAGATGACTTTGGTCAAGTGGCGGATGCTTGATGTTTGAATATAGATGATATCGTTTAAAATCGGATTCTAAAGCATTGTAAGTAGATGACTTTGTTCAAGTTGCGGATTCTTAAGGTTTGAAAATAGATGATATCGTTTAAAGTCGGATTCTAAATCATTGTAAATACATGACTTTGTTCAAGTTGCGGATTCTTAAGGTTTTAAAATAGATGATATCGTTTCAAGTCGGATACTAACGCATTGTAAAAAGATGAATTTGTTCAAGTTGAGGATTCTTAAGGTTTGAAAATAGATGATATCGTTTAAAGTCGGATTCTAAAGCATTGTAAATACATGACTTTGTTCAAGTTGCGGATTCTTAAGGTTTTAAAATAGATGATATCGTTTCAAGTCGGATACTAACGCATTGTAAAGAGATGACTTTGTTCAAGTTGAGGATTCTTAAGGTTTGAAAATAGATGATATCGTTTAAAGTCGGATTCTAAAGCATTGTAAATAGATGACTGTGTTCAAGTTGCGGATTCTTTAAGTTTGAAAATAGATGATATCGC
The DNA here is from genome assembly GCA_963556195.1 of Sepiola atlantica. Lineage (NCBI taxonomy): Eukaryota > Metazoa > Mollusca > Cephalopoda > Sepiida > Sepiolidae > Sepiola > Sepiola atlantica. The sequence goes on from OY744522.1 coordinate 9,779,761, forward strand.
TTAAGATCGGTCTCCAAACCATTGTAAATAGATGACTGTGTTCAAGTTGCGGATTCTTAAGGTTGGAAAATAGATTATATCGGTTAAAGTCGGATTCTAAAGCATTGTAAATAGATGACTTTGTTCAAATTGCGGATGTTTAAGGTTTGAAAATAGATGATATCCGTTAAAGTCGGATTCTAAAGCATTGTAAATAGATGACTTTGTTCAAGTTGCGGATTCTTAAGGTTTGAAAATAGATGATATCGTTTAAAGTCGGATTCTAACGCATTGTAAATAGATGACTTTGTTCAAGTTGCGGATTCTTAAGGTTTGAAAATAGATGATATCGTTTAAAGTCGGATTCTAAAGCATTGTAAATAGATGACTTTGTTCAAGTTGCGGATTCTTAAGGTTTGAAAATAGATAGTATCGTTTGAAGTCGGATTCTTAAGCATTGTAAATAGATGACTTGTTCAAGTTGCCGAATCTTAAGCTTTGAAAATAGATGATATGGTTTAAAGTCGGATTCTAAAGCATTGTAAATAGATGACTTTGTTCAAGTGGCGGATTCTTAAGGTTTGAAAATAGATGATATCGTTTAAAGTCGGATTCTAAAGCATTGTAAATAGATGACTTTGTTCAAGTTGCGGATTCTTAAGGTTTGAAAATAGATGATATCGTTTAAAATCGGATTCTAAAGCATTGTAAGTAGATGACTTTGTTCAAGTTGCGGATTCTTAAGGTTTGAAAATAGATGATATCGTTTAAAGTCGGATTCTAAATCATTGTAAATACATGACTTTGTTCAAGTTGCGGATTCTTAAGGTTTTAAAATAGATGATATCGTTTCAAGTCGGATACTAACGCATTGTAAAAAGATGAATTTGTTCAAGTTGAGGATTCTTAAGGTTTGAAAATAGATGATATCGTTTAAAGTCGGATTCTAAAGCATTGTAAATAGATGACTGTGTTCAAGTTGCGGATTCTTTAAGTTTGAAAATAGATGATATCGTTTAAGATCGGTCTCCAAACCATTGTAAATAGATGACTGTGTTCAAGTTGCGGATTCTGTAGGTTGGAAAATAGATGATATCGTTTAAAGTCGGATTCTTAAGCATTGTAAATAGATGACTTGTTCAAGTTGCCGAATCTTAAGCTTTGAAAATAGATGATATGGTTTAAAGTCGGATTCTAAAGCATTGTAAATAGATGACTTTGTTCAAGTGGCGGATTCTTAAGGTTTGAAAATAGATGATATCGTTTAAAGTCGGATTCTAAAGCATTGTAAATAGATGACTTTGTTCAAGTTGCGGATTCTTAAGGTTTGAAAATAGATGATATCGTTTAAAATCGGATTCTAAAGCATTGTAAGTAGATGACTTTGTTCAAGTTGCGGATTCTTAAGGTTTGAAAATAGATGATATCGTTTAAAGTCGGATTCTAAATCATTGTAAATACATGACTTTGTTCAAGTTGCGGATTCTTAAGGTTTTAAAATAGATGATATCGTTTCAAGTCGGATACTAACGCATTGTAAAAAGATGAATTTGTTCAAGTTGAGGATTCTTAAGGTTTGAAAATAGATGATATCGTTTAAAGTCGGATTCTAAAGCATTGTAAATAGATGACTGTGTTCAAGTTGCGGATTCTTTAAGTTTGAAAATAGATGATATCGTTTAAGATCGGTCTCCAAACCATTGTAAATAGATGACTGTGTTCAAGTTGCGGATTCTGTAGGTTGGAAAATAGATGATATCGTTTAAAGTCGGATTCTAAAGCATTGTAAATAGATGACTTTGTTCAAGTTGCGGATTCTTAAGGTTTGAAAATAGATTATATCGTTTAAAGTCGGATTCTAAAGCATTGTAAATAGATGACTTTGTTCAAGTTGCGGATTCTTAAGGTTTGAAAATAGATGATATCGTTTAAAATCGGATTCTAAAGCATTGTAAATAGATGACTTTGTTCAAGTTGCGGATTCTTAAGGTTTTAAAATAGATGATATCGTTTAAAGTCGGATTCTAAAGCATTCTGAATAGATGACTTTGTTCAAGTTGCAAGTTCTTAAGGGTTGAAAATAGATGATATCGTTTAAAGTCGGATTCTAAAGTATTGTAAATAGATGACTTTGTTCAAGTGTCGGATTCTTAAATTTTGAAAATTAATGATATCGTTTAAAGTCGGATTCTGAAGCATTGTAAATAGATGACTTTGTTTAAGTTGCGGATTCTTAAGGTTTGAAAATAGATGATATCGTTTAAAGTCGGATTCTAAAGCATTGTAAATAGATGACTGTGTTCAAGTTGCGGATACGTAAGGTTTGCAAATAGATGATATCGTTTAAGATCGGATTCCAAACCATTGTAAATAGATGACTTTGTTAAGTTGCAGATTCTTAAGGTTTGAAAATAGATGATATCGTTTAAAGTCGGATTCTAAAGCATTGTAAATAGATGACTTTGTTCAAGTGGCCGATTCTTGTGGTTTGAAAATAGATGATATCGTTTAAAGTCGGATTCTAAAGCATTATAAATAGATGACATTGTTCAAGTTGCGGATTTTTAAGGTTTGAAAATAGATGATATCGGTTAAAGTCGGATTCTAAAGCATTGTAAATAGATGACTTTGTTCAAGTTGCGGATTCTTAAGGTTTGAAAATAGATGATATCGTTTAAAGTCGGATTCTAACGCATTGTAAATAGATGACTTTGTTCAAGTTGCGGATTCTTAAGGTTTGAAAATAGATGATATCGTTTAAAGTCGGATTCTAAAGCATTGTAAATAGATGACTTTGTTCAAGTTGCGGATTCTTAAATTTTGAAAATTAATGATATCGTTTGAAGTCGGATTCTTAAGCATTGTAAATAGATGACTTTGTTTAAGTTGCGGATTCTTAAGGTTTGAAAATAGATGATATCGTTTAAAGTCGGATTCTCTAAGCATTGTAAATAGATGACTGTGTTAAAGTTGCGGATACGTAAGGTTTGCAAATAGATGATATCGTTTAAGATCGGATTCTAAACCATTGTAAATAGATGACTTTGTTAAGTTGCAGATTCTTAAGGTTTGAAAATAGATGATATCGTTTAAAGTCGGATTCTAAAGCATTGTAAATAGATGACTTTGTTCAAGTGGCCGATTCTTGTGGTTTGAAAATAGATGATATCGTTTAAAGTCGGATTCTAAAGCATTGTAAATAGATGACTTTGTTCAAGTTGCGGATTTTTAAGGTTTGAAAATAGATGATATCGGTTAAAGTCGGATTCTAAAGCATTGTAAATAGATGACTTTGTTCAAGTTGCGGATTCTTAAGGTTTGAAAATAGATGATATACTTTAAAGTCGGATTCTAACGCATTGTAAATAGATGACTTTGTTCAAGTTGCGGATTCTTAAGGTTTGAAAATAGATGATATCGTTTAAAGTCGGATTCTAAAGCATTGTAAATAGATGACTTTGTTCAAGTTGCGGATTCTTAAGGTTTGAAAATAGATGATATCGTTTGAAGTCGGATTCTTAAGCATTGTAAATAGATGACTTGTTCAAGTTGCCGAATGTTAAGCTTTGAAAATAGATGATATGGTTTAAAGTCGGATTCTAAAGCATTGTAAAAAGATGACTTTGTTCAAGTTGCGGATTCTTAAGGTTGGAAAATAGATGATATCGTTTACAGTCGGATTCTAAAGCATTGTAAATAGATGACTTTGTTCAAGTTGCGGATTCTTAAGGTTTGAAAATAGATGATATCGTTTAAAATCGGATTCTAAAGCATTGTAAGTAGATGACTTTGTTCAAGTTGCGGAATCTTAAGGTTTGAAAATAGATGATATCGTTTAAAGTCGGATTCTAAATCATTGTAAATACATGACTTTGTTCAAGTTGTGGATTCTTAAGGTTTTAAAATAGATGATATCGTTTCAAGTCGGATACTAACGCATTGTAAAGAGATGACTTTGTTCAAGTTGAGGATTCTTAAGGTTTGAAAATAGATGATATCGTTTAAAGTCGGATTCTAAAGCATTGTAAATAGATGATTTTGTTCAAGTTGCGGATTCTTAAGGTTTGAAAATAGATGATATCGTTTAAAGTCGGATTCTAACGCATTGTAAATAGATGACTTTGTTCAAGTTGCGGATTCTTAAGGTTTGAAAATAGATGATATCGTTTAAAGTCGGATTCTAAAGCATTGTAAATAGATGACTTTGTTCAAGTTGCGGATTCTTAAGGTTTGAAAATAGATAATATCGTTTGAAGTCGGATTCTTAAGCATTGTAAATAGATGACTTGTTCAAGTTGCCGAATGTTAAGCTTTGAAAATAGATGATATGGTTTAAAGTCGGATTCTAAAGCATTGTAAAAAGATGACTTTGTTCAAGTTGCGGATTCTTAAGGTTGAAAAATAGATGATATCGTTTACAGTCGGATTCTAAAGCATTGTAAATAGATGACTTTGTTCAAGTTGCGGATTCTTAAGGTTTGAAAATAGATGATATCGTTTAAAATCGGATTCTAAAGCATTGTAAGTAGATGACTTTGTTCAAGTTGCGGAATCTTAAGGTTTTAAAATAGATGATATCGTTTAAAGTCGGATTCTAAATCATTGTAAATACATGACTTTGTTCAAGTTGCGGATTCTTAAGGTTTTAAAATAGATGATATCGTTTCAAGTCGGATACTAACGCATTGTAAAAAGATGAATTTGTTCAAGTTGAGGATTCTTAAGGTTTGAAAATAGATGATATCGTTTAAAGTCGGATTCTAAAGCATTGTAAATACATGACTTTGTTCAAGTTGCGGATTCTTAAGGTTTTAAAATAGATGATATCGTTTCAAGTCGGATACTAACGCATTGTAAAGAGATGACTTTGTTCAAGTTGAGGATTCTTAAGGTTTGAAAATAGATGATATCGTTTAAAGTCGGATTCTAAAGCATTGTAAATAGATGACTGTGTTCAAGTTGCGGATTCTTTAAGTTTGAAAATAGATGATATCGCTTAAGATCGGTCTCCAAACCATTGTAAATAGATGACTGTGTTCAAGTTGCGGATTCTTAAGGTTGGAAAATAGATGATATCGGTTAAAGTCGGATTCTAAAGCATTGTAAATAGATGACTTTGTTCAAATTGCGGATGTTTAAGGTTTGAAAATAGATGATATCCGTTAAAGTCGGATTCTAAAGCATTGTAAATAGATGACTTTGTTCAAGTTGCGGATTCTTTAGGTTTGAAAATAGATGATATCGTTTAAAGTCGGATTCTAACGCATTGTAAATAGATGACTTTGTTCAAGTTGCGGATTCTTAAGGTTTGAAAATAGATGATATCGTTTAAAGTCGGATTCTAAAGCATTGTAAATAGATGACTTTGTTCAAGTTGCGGATTCTTAAGGTTTGAAAATAGATAGTATCGTTTGAAGTCGGATTCTTAAGCATTGTAAATAGATGACTTGTTCAAGTTGCCGAATCTTAAGCTTTGAAAATAGATGATATGGTTTAAAGTCGGATTCTAAAGCATTGTAAATAGATGACTTTGTTCAAGTGGCGGATTCTTAAGGTTTGAAAATAGATGATATCGTTTAAAGTCGGATTCTAAAGCATTGTAAATAGATGACTTTGTTCAAGTTGCGGATTCTTAAGGTTTGAAAATAGATGATATCGTTTAAAGTCGGATTCTAAAGCATTGTAAATAGATGACTTTGTTCAAGTTGCGGATTCTTAAGGTTTGAAAATAGATGATATCGTTTGAAGTCGGATTCTTAAGCATTGTAAATAGATGACTTGTTCAAGTTGCCGAATGTTAAGCTTTGAAAATAGATGATATGGTTTAAAGTCGGATTCTAAAGCATTGTAAAAAGATGACTTTGTTCAAGTTGCGGATTCTTAAGGTTGGAAAATAGATGATATCGTTTACAGTCGGATTCTAAAGCATTGTAAATAGATGACTTTGTTCAAGTTGCGGATTCTTAAGGTTTGAAAATAGATGATATCGTTTAAAATCGGATTCTAAAGCATTGTAAGTAGATGACTTTGTTCAAGTTGCGGAATCTTAAGGTTTGAAAATAGATGATATCGTTTAAAGTCGGATTCTAAATCATTGTAAATACATGACTTTGTTCAAGTTGTGGATTCTTAAGGTTTTAAAATAGATGATATCGTTTCAAGTCGGATACTAACGCATTGTAAAGAGATGACTTTGTTCAAGTTGAGGATTCTTAAGGTTTGAAAATAGATGATATCGTTTAAAGTCGGATTCTAAAGCATTGTAAATAGATGATTTTGTTCAAGTTGCGGATTCTTAAGGTTTGAAAATAGATGATATCGTTTAAAGTCGGATTCTAACGCATTGTAAATAGATGACTTTGTTCAAGTTGCGGATTCTTAAGGTTTGAAAATAGATGATATCGTTTAAAGTCGGATTCTAAAGCATTGTAAATAGATGACTTTGTTCAAGTTGCGGATTCTTAAGGTTTGAAAATAGATAATATCGTTTGAAGTCGGATTCTTAAGCATTGTAAATAGATGACTTGTTCAAGTTGCCGAATGTTAAGCTTTGAAAATAGATGATATGGTTTAAAGTCGGATTCTAAAGCATTGTAAAAAGATGACTTTGTTCAAGTTGCGGATTCTTAAGGTTGAAAAATAGATGATATCGTTTACAGTCGGATTCTAAAGCATTGTAAATAGATGACTTTGTTCAAGTTGCGGATTCTTAAGGTTTGAAAATAGATGATATCGTTTAAAATCGGATTCTAAAGCATTGTAAGTAGATGACTTTGTTCAAGTTGCGGAATCTTAAGGTTTTAAAATAGATGATATCGTTTAAAGTCGGATTCTAAATCATTGTAAATACATGACTTTGTTCAAGTTGCGGATTCTTAAGGTTTTAAAATAGATGATATCGTTTCAAGTCGGATACTAACGCATTGTAAAAAGATGAATTTGTTCAAGTTGAGGATTCTTAAGGTTTGAAAATAGATGATATCGTTTAAAGTCGGATTCTAAAGCATTGTAAATACATGACTTTGTTCAAGTTGCGGATTCTTAAGGTTTTAAAATAGATGATATCGTTTCAAGTCGGATACTAACGCATTGTAAAGAGATGACTTTGTTCAAGTTGAGGATTCTTAAGGTTTGAAAATAGATGATATCGTTTAAAGTCGGATTCTAAAGCATTGTAAATAGATGACTGTGTTCAAGTTGCGGATTCTTTAAGTTTGAAAATAGATGATATCGCTTAAGATCGGTCTCCAAACCATTGTAAATAGATGACTGTGTTCAAGTTGCGGATTCTTAAGGTTGGAAAATAGATGATATCGGTTAAAGTCGGATTCTAAAGCATTGTAAATAGATGACTTTGTTCAAATTGCGGATGTTTAAGGTTTGAAAATAGATGATATCCGTTAAAGTCGGATTCTAAAGCATTGTAAATAGATGACTTTGTTCAAGTTGCGGATTCTTAAGGTTTGAAAATAGATGATATCGTTTAAAGTCGGATTCTAACGCATTGTAAATAGATGACTTTGTTCAAGTTGCGGATTCTTAAGGTTTGAAAATAGATGATATCGTTTAAAGTCGGATTCTAAAGCATTGTAAATAGATGACTTTGTTCAAGTTGCGGATTCTTAAGGTTTGAAAATAGATAGTATCGTTTGAAGTCGGATTCTTAAGCATTGTAAATAGATGACTTGTTCAAGTTGCCGAATCTTAAGCTTTGAAAATAGATGATATGGTTTAAAGTCGGATTCTAAAGCATTGTAAATAGATGACTTTGTTCAAGTGGCGGATTCTTAAGGTTTGAAAATAGATGATATCGTTTAAAGTCGGATTCTAAAGCATTGTAAATAGATGACTTTGTTCAAGTTGCGGATTCTTAAGGTTTGAAAATAGATGATATCGTTAAAAATCGGATTCTAAACCATTGTAAGTAGATGACTTTGTTCAAGTTGCGGATTCTTAAGGTTTGAAAATAGATGATATCGTTTAAAGTCGGATTCTTAATCATTGTAAATACATGACTTTGTTCAAGTTGCGGATTCTTAAGGTTTTAAAATAGATGATATCGTTTCAAGTCGGATACTAACGCATTGTAAAAAGATGAATTTGTTCAAGTTGAGGATTCTTAAGGTTTGAAAATAGATGATATCGTTTAAAGTCGGATTCTAAAGCATTGTAAATAGATGACTTTGTTCAAGTTGCGGATTCTTAAGGTTTGAAAATAGATGATATCGTTAAAAATCGGATTCTAAACCATTGTAAGTAGATGACTTTGTTCAAGTTGCGGATTCTTAAGGTTTGAAAATAGATGATATCGTTTAAAGTCGGATTCTAAATCATTGTAAATACATGACTTTGTTCAAGTTGCGGATTCTTAAGGTTTTAAAATAGATGATATCGTTTCAAGTCGGATACTAACGCATTGTAAAAAGATGAATTTGTTCAAGTTGAGGATTCTTAAGGTTTGAAAATAGATGATATCGTTTAAAGTCGGATTCTAAAGCATTGTAAATAGATGACTGTGTTCAAGTTGCGGATTCTTTAAGTTTGAAAATAGATGATATCGTTTAAGATCGGTCTCCAAACCATTGTAAATAGATGACTGTGTTCAAGTTGCGGATTCTGTAGGTTGGAAAATAGATGATATCGTTTAAAGTCGGATTCTAAAGCATTGTAAATAGATGACTTTGTTCAAGTTGCGGATTCTTAAGGTTTGAAAATAGATTATATCGTTTAAAGTCGGATTCTAAAGCATTGTAAATAGATGACTTTGTTCAAGTTGCGGATTCTTAAGGTTTGAAAATAGATGATATCGTTTAAAATCGGATTCTAAAGCATTGTAAATAGATGACTTTGTTCAAGTTGCGGATTCTTAAGGTTTTAAAATAGATGATATCGTTTAAAGTCGGATTCTAAAGCATTCTGAATAGATGACTTTGTTCAAGTTGCGAGTTCTTAAGGGTTGAAAATAGATGATATCGTTTAAAGTCGGATTCTAAAGTATTGTAAATAGATGACTTTGTTCAAGTGTCGGATTCTTAAATTTTGAAAATTAATGATATCGTTTAAAGTCGGATTCTGAAGCATTGTAAATAGATGACTTTGTTTAAGTTGCGGATTCTTAAGGTTTGAAAATAGATGATATCGTTTAAAGTCGGATTCTAAAGCATTGTAAATAGATGACTTTGTTCAAGTTGCGGATTCTTAAATTTTGAAAATTAATGATATCGTTTGAAGTCGGATTCTTAAGCATTGTAAATAGATGACTTTGTTTAAGTTGCGGATTCTTAAGGTTTGAAAATAGATGATATCGTTTAAAGTCGGATTCTCTAAGCATTGTAAATAGATGACTGTGTTAAAGTTGCGGATACGTAAGGTTTGCAAATAGATGATATCGTTTAAGATCGGATTCCAAACCATTGTAAATAGATGACTTTGTTAAGTTGCAGATTCTTAAGGTTTTAAAATAGATGATATCGTTTAAAGTCGGATTCTAAAGCATTGTAAATAGATGACTTTGTTCAAGTGGCCGATTCTTGTGGTTTGAAAATAGATGATATCGTTTAAAGTCGGATTCTAAAGCATTGTAAATAGATGACTTTGTTCAAGTTGCGGATTTTTAAGGTTTGAAAATAGATGATATCGGTTAAAGTCGGATTCTAAAGCATTGTAAATAGATGACTTTGTTCAAGTTGCGGATTCTTAAGGTTTGAAAATAGATGATATCGTTTAAAGTCGGATTCTAACGCATTGTAAATAGATGACTTTGTTCAAGTTGCGGATTCTTAAGGTTTGAAAATAGATGATATCGTTTAAAGTCGGATTCTAAAGCATTGTAAATAGATGACTTTGTTCAAGTTGCGGATTCTTAAGGTTTGAAAATAGATGATATCGTTTGAAGTCGGATTCTTAAGCATTGTAAATAGATGACTTGTTCAAGTTGCCGAATGTTAAGCTTTGAAAATAGATGATATGGTTTAAAGTCGGATTCTAAAGCATTGTAAAAAGATGACTTTGTTCAAGTTGCGGATCCTTAAGGTTGGAAAATAGATGATATCGTTTACAGTCGGATTCTAAAGCATTGTAAATAGATGACTTTGTTCAAGTTGCGGATTCTTAAGGTTTGAAAATAGATGATATCGTTTAAAATCGGATTCTAAAGCATTGTAAGTAGATGACTTTGTTCAAGTTGCGGAATCTTAAGGTTTGAAAATAGATAATATCGTTTAAAGTCGGATTCTAAATCATTGTAAATACATGACTTTGTTCAAGTTGTGGATTCTTAAGGTTTTAAAATAGATGATATCGTTTCAAGTCGGATACTAACGCATTGTAAAGAGATGACTTTGTTCAAGTTGAGGATTCTTAAGGTTTGAAAATAGATGATATCGTTTAAAGTCGGATTCTAAAGCATTGTAAATAGATGACTTTGTTCAAGTTGCGGATTCTTAAGGTTTGAAAATAGATGATATCGTTTAAAGTCGGATTCTAACGCATTGTAAATAGATGACTTTGTTCAAGTTGCGGATTCTTAAGGTTTGAAAATAGATGATATCGTTTAAAGTCGGATTCTAAAGCATTGTAAATAGATGACTTTGTTCAAGTTGCGGATTCTTAAGGTTTGAAAATAGATGATATCGTTTAAAATCGGATTCTAAAGCATTGTAAGTAGATGACTTTGTTCAAGTTGCGGAATCTTAAGGTTTGAAAATAGATGATATCGTTTAAAGTCGGATTCTAAATCATTGTAAATACATGACTTTGTTCAAGTTGCGGATTCTTAAGGTTTTAAAATAGATGATATCGTTTCAAGTCGGATACTAACGCATTGTAAAAAGATGAATTTGTTCAAGTTGAGGATTCTTAAGGTTTGAAAATAGATGATATCGTTTAAAGTCGGATTCTAAAGCATTGTAAATACATGACTTTGTTCAAGTTGCGGATTCTTAAGGTTTTAAAATAGATGATATCGTTTCAAGTCGGATACTAACGCATTGTAAAGAGATGACTTTGTTCAAGTTGAGGATTCTTAAGGTTTGAAAATAGATGATATCGTTTAAAGTCGGATTCTAAAGCATTGTAAATAGATGACTGTGTTCAAGTTGCGGATTCTTTAAGTTTGAAAATAGATGATATCGCTTAAGATCGGTCTCCAAACCATTGTAAATAGATGACTGTGTTCAAGTTGCGGATTCTTAAGGTTGGAAAATAGATGATATCGGTTAAAGTCGGATTCTAAAGCATTGTAAATAGATGACTTTGTTCAAATTGCGGATGTTTAAGGTTTGAAAATAGATGATATCCGTTAAAGTCGGATTCTAAAGCATTGTAAATAGATGACTTTGTTCAAGTTGCGGATTCTTAAGGTTTGAAAATAGATGATATCGTTTAAAGTCGGATTCTAACGCATTGTAAATAGATGACTTTGTTCAAGTTGCGGATTCTTAAGGTTTGAAAATAGATGATATCGTTTAAAGTCGGATTCTAAAGCATTGTAAATAGATGACTTTGTTCAAGTTGCGGATTCTTAAGGTTTGAAAATAGATAGTATCGTTTGAAGTCGGATTCTTAAGCATTGTAAATAGATGACTTGTTCAAGTTGCCGAATCTTAAGCTTTGAAAATAGATGATATGGTTTAAAGTCGGATTCTAAAGCATTGTAAATAGATGACTTTGTTCAAGTGGCGGATTCTTAAGGTTTGAAAATAGATGATATCGTTTAAAGTCGGATTCTAAAGCATTGTAAATAGATGACTTTGTTCAAGTTGCGGATTCTTAAGGTTTGAAAATAGATGATATCGTTTAAAATCGGATTCTAAAGCATTGTAAGTAGATGACTTTGTTCAAGTTGCGGATTCTTAAGGTTTGAAAATAGATGATATCGTTTAAAGTCGGATTCTAAATCATTGTAAATACATGACTTTGTTCAAGTTGCGGATTCTTAAGGTTTTAAAATAGATGATATCGTTTCAAGTCGGATACTAACGCATTGTAAAAAGATGAATTTGTTCAAGTTGAGGATTCTTAAGGTTTGAAAATAGATGATATCGTTTAAAGTCGGATTCTAAAGCATTGTAAATAGATGACTGTGTTCAAGTTGCGGATTCTTTAAGTTTGAAAATAGATGATATCGTTTAAGATCGGTCTCCAAACCATTGTAAATAGATGACTGTGTTCAAGTTGCGGATTCTGTAGGTTGGAAAATAGATGATATCGTTTAAAGTCGGATTCTAAAGCATTGTAAATAGATGACTTTGTTCAAGTTGCGGATTCTTAAGGTTTGAAAATAGATTATATCGTTTAAAGTCGGATTCTAAAGCATTGTAAATAGATGACTTTGTTCAAGTTGCGGATTCTTAATGTTTGAAAATAGATGATATCGTTTAAAATCGGATTCTAAAGCATTGTAAATAGATGACTTTGTTCAAGTTGCGGATTCTTAAGGTTTTAAAATAGATGATATCGTTTAAAGTCGGATTCTAAAGCATTCTGAATAGATGACTTTGTTCAAGTTGCGAGTTCTTAAGGGTTGAAAATAGATGATATCGTTTAAAGTCGGATTCTAAAGTATTGTAAATAGATGACTTTGTTCACGTGTCGGATTCTTAAATTTTGAAAATTAATGATATCGTTTAAAGTCGGATTCTGAAGCATTGTAAATAGATGACTTTGTTTAAGTTGCGGATTCTTAAGGTTTGAAAATAGATGATATCGTTTAAAGTCGGATTCTAAAGCATTGTAAATAGATGACTGTGTTCAAGTTGCGGATACGTAAGGTTTGCAAATAGATGATATCGTTTAAGATCGGATTCCAAACCATTGTAAATAGATGACTTTGTTAAGTTGCAGATTCTTAAGGTTTGAAAATAGATGATATCGTTTAAAGTCGGATTCTAAAGCATTGTAAATAGATGACTTTGTTCAAGTGGCCGATTCTTGTGGTTTGAAAATAGATGATATCGTTTAAAGTCGGATTCTAAAGCATTGTAAATAGATGACATTGTTCAAGTTGCGGATTTTTAAGGTTTGAAAATAGATGATATCGGTTAAAGTCGGATTCTAAAGCATTGTAAATAGATGACTTTGTTCAAGTTGCGGATTCTTAAGGTTTGAAAATAGATGATATCGTTTAAAGTCGGATTCTAACGCATTGTAAATAGATGACTTTGTTCAAGTTGCGGATTCTTAAGGTTTGAAAATAGATGATATCGTTTAAAGTCGGATTCTAAAGCATTGTAAATAGATGACTTTGTTCAAGTTGCGGATTCTTAAATTTTGAAAATTAATGATATCGTTTGAAGTCGGATTCTTAAGCATTGTAAATAGATGACTTTGTTTAAGTTGCGGATTCTTAAGGTTTGAAAATAGATGATATCGTTTAAAGTCGGATTCTCTAAGCATTGTAAATAGATGACTGTGTCAAAGTTGCGGATACGTAAGGTTTGCAAATAGATGATATCGTTTAAGATCGGATTCCAAACCATTGTAAATAGATGACTTTGTTAAGTTGCAGATTCTTAAGGTTTGAAAATAGATGATATCGTTTAAAGTCGGATTCTAAAGCATTGTAAATAGATGACTTTGTTCAAGTGGCCGATTCTTGTGGTTTGAAAATAGATGATATCGTTTAAAGTCGGATTCTAAAGCATTGTAAATAGATTACTTTGTTCAAGTTGGGGATTTTTAAGGTTTGAAAATAGATGATATCGGTTAAAGTCGGATTCTAAAGCATTGTAAATAGATGACTTTGTTCAAGTTGCGGATTCTTAAGGTTTGAAAATAGATGATATCGTTTGAAGTCGGATTCTTAAGCATTGTAAATAGATGACTTGTTCAAGTTGCCGAATGTTAAGCTTTGAAAATAGATGATATGGTTTAAAGTCGGATTCTAAAGCATTGTAAAAAGATGACTTTGTTCAAGTTGCGGATTCTTAAGGTTGGAAAATAGATGATATCGTTTACAGTCGGATTCTAAAGCATTGTAAATAGATGACTTTGTTCAAGTTGCGGATTCTTAAGGTTTTAAAATAGATGATATCGTTTAAAGTCGGATTCTAAATCATTGTAAATACATGACTTTGTTCAAGTTGTGGATTCTTAAGGTTTTAAAATAGATGATATCGTTTCAAGTCGGATACTAACGCATTGTAAAGAGATGACTTTGTTCAAGTTGAGGATTCTTAAGGTTTTAAAATAGATGATATCGTTTAAAGTCGGATTCTAAAGCATTGTAAATAGATGACTGTGTTCAAGTTGCGGATTCTTTAAGTTTGAAAATATATGATATCGTTTTAGATCGGTCTCCAAACCATTGTAAATAGATGACTGTGTTCAAGTTGCGGATTCTTAAGGTTGGAAAATAGATGATATCGGTTAAAGTCGAATTCTAAAGCATTGTAAATAGATGACTTTGTTTAAGTTGCGGATTCTTACGGTTTGAAAATAGATGATATCGTTTAAAGTCGGATTCTAAAGCATTGTAAATAGATAGCTTTGTTCAAGTTGCGGATTCTTAAGGTTTGAAAATAGATGATATCGTTTAAAGTCGGATTCTAAAGCATCGTAAATAGATGACTTTGTTCAAGTTGCGAGTTCTTAAGGTTTGAAAATAGATGATATCGTTTAAAGTCGGATTCTAAAGTATTGTTAATAGATGACTTTGTTCAAGTGTCGGATTCTTAAATTTTGAAAATTAATGATATCGTTTAAAGTCGGATTCTGAAGCATTGTAAATAGATTACTTTGTTCAAGTTGCGGATTCTTAATGTTTGAAAATAGATGATATCGTTTAAAGTCGGATTCTAAAGCATTGTAAATAGATGACTGTGTTCAAGTTGCGGATACTTAAGGTTTGCAAATAGATGATATTGTTTAAGATCGGATTCCAAACCATTGTTAATAGATGACTTTGTTAAGTTGCAGATTCTTCAGGTTTGAAAATAGATGATATCATTTAAAGTCGGATTCTAAATCATTGTAAATAGATGACTTTGTTCAAGTTGCTGATTCTTAACGTTTGAAAATAGATGATATTGTTGTAAGTCGGATTCTAAAGAATTGTAAATAGATGACATTGTTAAAGTTGTGGATTCTTAAGGTGTGAAAAAAGATGATAATGTTTAAAGTCGGATTCTAAAGCATTGTAAATAGATGACTTTGTTTAAGTTACGGATTCTAAAAGTTTGAAAATCGATGATATCGTTTAAAGTCGGATTCTAAAACATTGTAAATAGATGACTTTGTTCAAGTTGCGGATTCTTAAGGTTTGAAAATAGATGATATTTTTTAAAGTCGGATTCCAAAGCATTGTAAATAGATGACTTTGTTCAAGTTGCGGATTCTAAAAGTTTGAAAATAAATGATATCGTTTAAAGTCGGATTCTAAAGCATTGTAAATTGATGACTTTGTTCAAGTTGCGGATTCTTAAGCATTGAAAATAGATGATATCGTTTAAAGCCGGATTCTAAAGCATTGTAAATAGATTACTTTGTTCAAGTTGCGGCTTCTTGAGGTTTGACAATAGAGTATATCGTTAATAAATTATATCGTTTAAAGTCGGATTCTAACGCACTGTAAATAGATGACTTTGTTTAAGTTGCCGATTCTTAACGTTCGAAAATAGGTGATATCGTTTAAAATCGGATTCTAAAGCATTGTAAATAGATGACTTTGTTCAAGTTGCGGATTCTTAAGGTTTGAAAATAGATGATATTGTTTAAAGTCGGGTTCTAATGAATTGTAAATAGATGACTTTGTTCAAGTTGAAGATTCTTAAGGTTTTAAAATAGATGATGATGTTTAAAGTCGGATACTAAAGTATTGTAAATAGATGACTTTGTTCAAGTGTCGGATTCTTAAGGTTTGAAAATAGATTATATCGTTTAAAGTCGGATTCTAAAGCATTGTAAATAGATGACTTTGTTCAAGTTGCGGATTCTTAAGGTTTGAAAATAGATGATATCGTTTAAAATCGGATTCTAAAGCATTGTAAATAGATGACTTTGTTCAAGTTGCGGATTCTTAAGGTTTGAAAATAGATGATATCGTTTAAAGTCGGATTCTAAAGCATTGTAAATAGATGACTTTGTTCAAGTTGCGAGTTCTTAAGGTTTGAAAATAGATGATATCGTTTAAAGTCGGATTCTAAAGTATTGTAAATAGATGACTTTGTTCAAGTGTCGGATTCTTAAATTTTGAAAATTAATGATATCGTTTAAAGTCGGATTCTGAAGCATTGTAAATAGATGACTTTGTTTAAGTTGCGGATTCTTAAGGTTTGAAAATAGATGATATCGTTTAAAGTCGGATTCTAAAGCATTGTAAATAGATGACTGTGTTCAAGTTGCGGATACGTAAGGTTTGCAAATAGATGATGTCGTTTAAGATCGGACCCCAAACCATTGTAAATAGATGACTTTGTTAAGTTGCAGATTCTTAAGGTTTGAAAATAGATGATATCGTTTAAAGTCGGATTCTAAAGCATTGTAAATAGATGACTTTGTTCAAGTGGCCGATTCTTGTGGTTTGAAAATAGATGATATCGTTTAAAGTCGGATTCTAAAGCATTGTAAATAGATGACATTGTTCAAGTTGCGGATTTTTAAGGTTTGAAAATAGATGATAGGGGTTAAAGTCGGATTCTAAAGCATTGTAAATAGATGACTTTGTTCAAGTTGCGGATTCTTAAGGTTTGAAAATAGATGATATCGTTTAAAGTCGGATTCTAACGCATTGTAAATAGATGACTTTGTTCAAGTTGCGGATTCTTAAGGTTTGAAAATAGATGATATCGTTTAAAGTCGGATTCTAAAGCATTGTAAATAGATGACTTTGTTCAAGTTGCGGATTCTTAAATTTTGAAAATTAATGATATCGTTTGAAGTCGGATTCTTAAGCATTGTAAATAGATGACTTTGTTTAAGTTGCGGATTCTTAAGGTTTGAAAATAGATGATATCGTTTAAAGTCGGATTCTCTAAGCATTGTAAATAGATGACTGTGTTAAAGTTGCGGATACGTAAGGTTTGCAAATAGATGATATCGTTTAAGATCGGATTCCAAACCATTGTAAATAGATGACTTTGTTAAGTTGCAGATTCTTAAGGTTTGAAAATAGATGATATCGTTTAAAGTCGGATTCTAAAGCATTGTAAATAGATGACTTTGTTCAAGTGGCCGATTCTTAAGGTTTGAAAATAGATGATATCGTTTAAAGTCGGATTCTAAAGCATTGTAAATAGATGATTTTGTTCAAGTTGCGGATTTTTAAGGTTTGAAAATAGATGATATCGGTTAAAGTCGGATTCTAAAGCATTGTAAATAGATGACTTTGTTCAAGTTGCGGATTCTTAAGGTTTGAAAATAGATGATATCGTTTAAAGTCGGATTCTAACGCATTGTAAATAGATGACTTTGTTCAAGTTGCGGATTCTTAAGGTTTGAAAATAGATGATATCGTTTAAAGTCGGATTCTAAAGCATTGTAAATAGATGACTTTGTTCAAGTTGCGGATTCTTAAGGTTTGAAAATAGATGATATCGTTTGAAGTCGGATTCTTAAGCATTGTAAATAGATGACTTGTTCAAGTTGCCGAATGTTAAGCTTTGAAAATAGATGATATGGTTTAAAGTCGGATTCTAAAGCATTGTAAAAAGATGACTTTGTTCAAGTTGCGGAATCTTAAGGTTTTAAAATAGATGATATCGTTTACAGTCGGATTCTAAAGCATTGTAAATAGATGACTTTGTTCAAGTTGCGGATTCTTAAGGTTTGAAAATAGATGATATCGTTTAAAATCGGATTCTAAAGCAGTGTAAGTAGATGACTTTGTTCAAGTTGCGGAATCTTAAGGTTTGAAAATAGATGATATCGTTTAAAGTCGGATTCTAAATCATTGTAAATACATGACTTTGTTCAAGTTGTGGATTCTTAAGGTTTTAAAATAGATGATATCGTTTCAAGTCGGATACTAACGCATTGTAAAGAGATGACTTTGTTCAAGTTGAGGATTCTTAAGGTTTTAAAATAGATGATATCGTTTAAAGTCGGATTCTAAAGCATTGTAAATAGATGACTGTGTTCAAGTTGCGGATTCTTTAAGTTTGAAAATATATGATATCGTTTTAGATCGGTCTCCAAACCATTGTAAACAGATGACTGTGTTCAAGTTGCGGATTCTTAAGGTTGGAAAATAGATGATATCGGTTAAAGTCGAATTCTAAAGCATTGTAAATAGATGACTTTGTTCAAGTTGCGGATTCTTAAGGTTTGAAAATAGATGATATCGTTTAAAGTCGGATTCTAAAGTATTGTTAATAGATGACTTTGTTCAAGTGTCGGATTCTTAAATTTTGAAAATTAATGATATCGTTTAAAGTCGGATTCTGAAGCATTGTAAATAGATTACTTTGTTCAAGTTGCGGATTCTTAATGTTTGAAAATAGATGATATCGTTTAAAGTCGGATTCTAAAGCATTGTAAATAGATGACTGTGTTCAAGTTGCGGATACTTAAGGTTTGCAAATAGATGATATTGTTTAAGATCGGATTCCAAACCATTGTTAATAGATGACTTTGTTAAGTTGCAGATTCTTCAGGTTTGAAAATAGATGATATCATTTAAAGTCGGATTCTAAATCATTGTAAATAGATGACTTTGTTCAAGTTGCTGATTCTTAACGTTTGAAAATAGATGATATTGTTGTAAGTCGGATTCTAAAGAATTGTAAATAGATGACATTGTTAAAGTTGTGGATTCTTAAGGTGTGAAAAAAGATGATAATGTTTAAAGTCGGATTCTAAAGCATTGTAAATAGATGACTTTGTTCAAGTTACGGATTCTAAAAGTTTGAAAATCGATGATATCGTTTAAAGTCGGATTCTAAAACATTGTAAATAGATGACTTTGTTCAAGTTGCGGATTCTTAAGGTTTGAAAATAGATGATATTTTTTAAAGTCGGATTCCAAAGCATTGTAAATAGATGACTTTGTTCAAGTTGCGGATTCTAAAAGTTTGAAAATAAATGATATCGTTTAAAGTCGGATTCTAAAGCATTGTAAATAGATGACTTGTTCAAAACGCCGATTCTTAAGCATTGAAAATAGATGATATCGTTTAAAGCCGGATTCTAAAGCATTGTAAATAGATTACTTTGTTCAAGTTGCGGATTCTTGAGGTTTGACAATAGAGTATATCGTTAATAAATTATATCGTTTAAAGTCGGATTCTAACGCACTGTAAATAGATGACTTTGTTTAAGTTGCCGATTCTTAACGTTCGAAAATAGGTGATATCGTTTAAAATCGGATTCTAAAGCATTGTAAATAGATGACTTTGTTCAAGTTGCGGATTCTTAAGGTTTGAAAATAGATGATATTGTTTAAAGTCGGGTTCTAATGAATTGTAAATAGATGACTTTGTTCAAGTTGAAGATGCTTAAGGTTTTAAAATAGATGATGATGTTTAAAGTCGGATACTAAAGTATTGTAAATAGATGACTTTGTTCAATTGTCGGATTCTTAAGGTTTGAAAATAGATTATATCGTTTAAAGTCGGATTCTAAAGCATTGTAAATAGATGACTTTGTTCAAGTTGCGGATTCTTAAGGTTTGAAAATAGATGATATCGTTTAAAATCGGATTCTAAAGCATTGTAAATAGATGACTTTGTTCAAGTTGCGGATTCTTAAGGTTTGAAAATAGATGATATCGTTTAAAGTCGGATTCTAAAGCATTGTAAATAGATGACTTTGTTCAAGTTGCGAGTTCTTAAGGTTTGAAAATAGATGATATCGTTTAAAGTCGGATTCTAAAGTATTGTAAATAGATGACTTTGTTCAAGTGTCGGATTCTTAAATTTTCAAAATTAATGATATCGTTTAAAGTCGGATTCTGAAGCATTGTAAATAGATGACTTTGTTTAAGTTGCGGATTCTTAAGGTTTGAAAATAGATGATATCGTTTAAAGTCGGATTCTAAAGCATTGTAAATAGATGACTGTGTTCAAGTTGCGGATACTTAAGGTTTGCAAATAGATGATATCGTTTAAGATAGGATTCCAAACCATTGTAAATAGATGACTTTGTTTAGTTGCAGATTCTTAAGGTTTGAAAATAGATGATATCGTTTAAAGTCGGATTCTAAAGCATTGTAAATAGATGACTTTGTTCAAGTGGCCGATTCTTGTGGTTTGAAAATAGATGATATCGTTTAAAGTCGGATTCTAAAGCATTGTAAATAGATGACTTTGTTCAAGTTGCGGATTCTTAAGGTTTGAAAATAGATGATATCGGTTAAAGTCGGATTCTAAAGCATTGTAAATAGATGACTTTGTTCAAGTTGCGGATTCTTAAGGTTTGAAAATAGATGATATCGTTTAAAGTCGGATTCTAACGCATTGTAAATAGATTATTTTGTTCAAGTTGCGGATTCTAAAGGTTTGAAAATAGATGATATCGTTTAAAGTCGGATTCTAAAGCATTGTAAATAGATGACTTTGTTCAAGTTGCGGATTCTTAAGGTTTGAAAATAGATGATATCGTTTGAAGTCGGATTCTTAAGCATTGTAAATAGATGACTTGTTCAAGTTGCCGAATCTTAAGCTTTGAAAATAGATGATATGGTTTAAAGTCGGATTCTAAAGCATTGTAAAAAGATGACTTTGTTCAAGTTGCGGATTCTTAAGGTTTGAAAATAGATGATATCGTTTACAGTCGGATTCTAAAGCATTGTAAATAGATGACTTTGTTCAAGTTGCGGATTCTTAAGGTTTGAAAATAGATGATATCGTTTAAAATCGGATTCTAAAGCATTGTAAGTAGATGACTTTGTTCAAGTTGCGGATTCTTAAGGTTTGAAAATAGATGATATCGTTTAATGTCGGATTCTAAATCATTGTAAATACATGACTTTGTTCAAGTTGACGGATTCTTAAGGTTTTAAAATAGATGATATCGTTTCAAGTCGGATACTAACGCATTGTAAAGAGATGACTTTGTTCAAGTTGAGGATTCTTAAAGTTTTAAAATAGATGATATCGTTTAAAGTCGGATTCTAAATCATTGTAAATAGATGACTGTGTTCAAGTTGCGGATTCTTTAAGTTTGAAAATAGATGATATCGTTTAAGATCGGTCTCCAAACCATTGTAAATAGATGACTGTGTTCAAGTTGCGGATTCTTAAGGTTAGAAAATAGATGATATCGGTTAAAGTCGAATTCTAAAGCATTGTAAATAGATGACTTTGTTCAAGTTGCGGATTCTTAAGAATTGAAAATAGATTATATCGTTTAAAGTCGGATTCTAAAGCATTGTAAATAGATAGCTTTGTTCAAGTTGCGGATTCTTAAGGTTTGAAAATAGATGATATCGTTTAAAGTCGGATTCTAAAGCATTGTAAATAGATGACTTTGTTCAAGTTGCTAGTTCTTAAGGTTTGAAAATAGATGATATCGTTTAAAGTCGGATTCTAAAGCATTGTTAATAGATGACTTTGTTCAAGTTGCGGATTCTTAAGGTTTGAAAATAGATGATATTGTTTTACGTCGGATTCTAAAGCATTGTAAATAGATGACTTTGTTCAGGTTGCGGATTCTTAAGGTTTGAAAATAGATGATATCGTTTAAAGTCGGATTCTAAAGCATTGTAAATAGATGACTGTGTTCAAGTTGCGAATTCTTAAGGTTTGAAAATAGATGATATCGTTAAAGATCGGATTCCAAATTATTGTAAATAGATGACTTTGTTTAGTTGCGGATTCTTAAGGTTTGAAAATAGATGATATCGTTTAAAGTCGGATTCTACAGCATTGTAAATAGATGACTTTGTTCAAGTTGCGGATTCTTACGGTTTGAAAATAGATGATATCGTTTAAAGTCGGATGCTAAAGCATTGTAAATAGATGACTTTGTTCAAGTTGCGGGTTCTTAAGGTTTGAAAATAGATGATATCGTTTAAAGTCGGATTCTAAAGTATTGTAAATAGATGACTTTTTCAAGTTGCGGATTCTTAAGGTTTGAAAATAGATGATATCGTTTAAAATCGGATTCTAAAGCATTGTAAATAGATGACTTTGTTCCAGTTGCGAGTTCTTTAGGTTTGAAAATAGATGATATCGTTTAAAGTCCGACTCTAAAGCATTGTAAATAGATTACTTTGTTTAAGTTTCCGATTCTTAAGCTTTGAAAATAGATGATATCGTTTAAAGTCGGATTCCAAAGCATTGTAAATAGATGACTTTGTTCAAGTTACCTGATCTGAAGGTTTTAAAATAGATGATATCGTTTCAAGTCGGATTCGAAAGCATTGTAAATTAAGGACTTGTTCAAGTCGCCGATTCTCAAGCTTTGAAAATAGATGATATCGTTTTAAGTCGGATTCTAAAGCACTGTAAATAGATGGCTTTGTTTAAGTTGCCGATTCTTAAGGTTTGAAAATAGATGATATCGTTTAAAGTTCGATTCTAAAGCATTGTAAATAGATGACTTTGTTCAAGTTGCCGATTCTTAAAGATTTGAAAATAGATGATATCGTTTAAAGTCGGATTCTAAAGCATTGTAAATAGATTACTTTGTTCAAGTTGCCGATACTTAAGGATTGAAAATAGATGATATCGGTTAAAGTCGGATTCTAAAGCATTGTAAATAGATGACTTTGTTCAAGTTGCGGACTCTGATAGTTTGAAAATAGATTATATCGTTTAAAGTCGAATTCTAAAGCATTGTTAATAGATGACTTTGTTCAAGTTGGTGATTCTTAAGGTTTGAAAATAGATGATATTGTTTTAAGTCGGATTCTAAAGCATTGTAAATAGATGACTTTGTTCAAGTTGCGGATTCTTAAGGTTTGAAAATAGATGATATCGTTTAAAGTCGCATTCTAAAGCATTGTAAATAGATGACTTTGTTCAAGTTGCGGATTCTTAAGGGTTGAAAATAGATGATATCGTTTAAAGTCGGATTCTAAAGCATTGTAAATAGATGACTTTGTATAAGTTGCGGATTCTTAAAGTTTGAAAATAGATGATATCGTTTCAAGTCGGATTCTAAAGTATTGTAAATAGATGACTTTGTTGAAGTTGCGGATTCTTAAGGTTGGAAAATAGATGATATCGTTTAAAGTCGGATTCTAAAGTATTGTAAATAGATGACTTTGTTCAAGTGTCGGATTCTTAAGGTTTGAAAATAGATGATATCGTTTAAAGTTGGATTCTAAAGCATTGTAAATAGATGACTTTGTTCAAGTTGCGGATTCTTAAGGTTTGAAAATAGATGATATCGTTAAAAGTCGGATTCTAAGGCATTGTAAATAGATGACTTTGTTCAAGTTGCGAGTTCTTAAGGTTTAAAACTAGATGATATCGTTTAATGTCGGATACTAAAGCATTGTAAATAGATTACTATGTTCAAGTTCCTTATACTTAAGGTTTGAAAATAGATGATATCATTTAAAGTCGGATTATAAAGCATTGTAAATAGGTGACTTTGTTCAAGTTGCGGATTCTTAAGGTTTGAAAATAGATGATATCGTTTAAAGTCGGATTCTAAAGCATTGTAAATAGATGACTGTGTTCAAGTTGCGGATTCTTAAGGTTTGAAAATAGATGATATCGTTTAAAGTCGGATTCTACAGCATTGTAAATAGATGACTTTGTTCAAGTGGCCGATACTTTAGGTTTGAAAATAGATGATATCGTTTAAAGTCGGATTCTAAAGCATTGTAAATAGATGACTTCGTTCAATTGCGGATTCTTAAGGTTTGAAAATAGATGATATCGTTTCAAGTCAGATTCTAAAGCATTGTTAATAGATGACTTTGTTCAAGTGGCGGACTCTTAAGGTTTGAAAATAGATGATATTGTTTAAAGTACGATTCTAAAGCATTGTAAATAGTCGACTTTATTACAGTTGCGGATGCTTAAGTTTTGAAAATACATGATATCATTTAAAGTCGGATTATAAAGCATTGTTAATTAATGACTTGTTCAAGTCGCCGATTCTCAAGCTTTGAAAATAGATGATATCGTTTAAAGTCGGATTCTAAAGCACTGTAAATAGATGACATTGTTCAAGTTGCCGATTCTTAAGGTTTGAAAATAGATGATATCGTTGTAAGTTCGATTCTAAAGCATTGTAAATAGATGACTTTGTTCAAGTTGCCGATTCTTAAGGATTGAAAATAGATGATATCGTTTAAAGTCGGATTCTAAAGCATTGTAAATAGATGACTTTGTTCAAGTTGCCGATACTTAAAGATTGAAAATAGATGATATCGGTTAAAGTCGGATTCTAAAGCATTGTAAATAGATGACTTTGTTCAAGTTGCGGACTCTGATAGTTTGAAAATAGATTATATCGTTCAAAGTCGGATTCTAAAGCATTGTTTATAGATGACTTTGTTCAAGTTGCGGATTCTTAAGGTTTGAAAATAGATGATATTGTTTTACGTCGGATTCTAAAGCATTGTAAATAGAGTACTTTGTTCAAGTTGCGGATTCTTAAGGTTTGAAAATAGATGATATCGTTTAAAGTCGGATTCTAAAGCATTGTAAATAGATGACTGTGTTCAAGTTGCGAATTCTTAAGGTTTGAAAATAGATGATATCGTTAAAGATCGGATTCCAAATTATTGTAAATAGATGACTTTGTTAAGTTGCGGATTCTTAAGGTTTGAAAATAGATGATATCGTTTAAAGTCGGATTCTACAGCATTGTAAATAGATGACTTTGTTCAAGTGGCCGATACTTTAGGTTTGAAAATAGATGATATCGTTTATAGTCGGATTCTAAAGCATTGTAAATAGATGACCTTGTTCAAGTTGCGGATGCTTGATGTTTAAAAATAGATGACATAGTTTAAAGTCGGATTCTAAAGCATTGTAAATAGATGACTTTGTTCAAGTTGCGGATTCTTACGGTTTGAGAATAGATGATATCGTTTAAAGTCGGATTCTAAAGCATTGTAAATAGATGACTTTGTTCAAGTTGCGGGTGCTTAAGGTTTGAAAATAGATGATATCGTTTAAAGTCGGATTCTAAAGTATTGTAAATAGATGACTTTTTCAAGTTGCGGATTCTTAAGGTTTGAAAATAGATGATATCGTTTAAAATCGGATTCTAAAGCATTGTAAATAGATGACTTTGTTCCAGTTGCGAGTTCTTTAGGTTTGAAAATAGATGATATCGTTTAAAGTCGGATTCTAAAGCATTGTAAATAGATTACTTTGTTTAAGTTTCCGATTCTTAAGCTTTGAAAATAGATGATATCGTTTAAAGTCGGATTCCAAAGCATTGTAAATAGATGACTTTGTTCAAGTTACCTGATCTGAAGGTTTTAAAATAGATGATATCGTTTCAAGTCGGATTCTAAAGCATTGTAAATTAAGGACTTGTTCAAGTCGCCGATTCTCAAGCTTTGAAAATAGATGATATCGTTTTAAGTCGGATTCTAAAGCACTGTAAATAGATGGCTTTGTTTAAGTTGCCGATTCTTAAGGTTTGAAAATAGATGATATCGTTTAAAGTTCGATTCTAAAGCATTGTAAATAGATGACTTTGTTCAAGTTGCCGATTCTTAAAGATTTGAAAATAGATGATATCGTTTAAAGTCGGATTCTAAAGCATTGTAAATAGATTACTTTGTTCAAGTTGCCGATACTTAAGGATTGAAAATAGATGATATCGTTTAAAGTCGGATTCTAAAGCATTGTAAATAGATGACTTTGTTCAAGTTGCGGACTCTGATAGTTTGAAAATAGATTATATCGTTTAAAGTCGAATTCTAAAGCATTGTTAATAGATGACTTTGTTCAAGTTGGTGATTCTTAAGGTTTCAAAATAGATGATATTGTTTTATGTCGGATTCTAAAGCATTGTAAATAGATGACTTTGTTCAAGTTGCGGATTCTTAAGGTTTGAAAATAGATGATATCGTTTAAAGTCGCATTCTAAAGCATGGTAAATAGATGACTTTGTTCAAGTTGCGGATTCTTAAGGGTTGAAAATAGATGATATCGTTTAAAGTCGGATTCTAAAGCATTGTAAATAGATGACTTTGTATAAGTTGCGGATTCTTAAAGTTTGAAAATAGATGATATCGTTTCAAGTCGGATTCTAAAGTATTGTAAATAGATGACTTTGTTGAAGTTGCGGATTCTTAAGGTTGGAAAATAGATGATATCGTTTAAAGTCGGATTCTAAAGTATTGTAAATAGATGACTTTGTTCAAGTGTCGGATTCTTAAGGTTTGAAAATAGATGATATCGTTTAAAGTTAGATTCTAAAGCATTGTAAATAGATGACTTTGTTCAAGTTGCGGATTCTTAAGGTTTGAAAATAGATGATATCGTTTAAAGTCGGATTCTAAGGCATTGTAAATAGATGACTTTGTTCAAGTTGCGAGTTCTTAAGGTTTAAAACTAGATGATATCGTTTAATGTCGGATACTAAAGCATTGTAAATAGATTACTATGTTCAAGTTCCGTATACTTAAGGTTTGAAAATAGATGATATCATTTAAAGTCGGATTATAAAGCATTGTAAATAGGTGACTTTGTTCAAGTTGCGGATTCTTAAGGTTTGAAAATAGATGATATTGTTTAAAGTCGGATTCTAAAGCATTGTAAATAGATGACTTTGTTCAAGTTGCCGATTCTTAAGCTTTGAAAACAGATGATATCGTTTAAAGTCGGATTCTAAAGCACTGTAAATAGATGACTTTGTTTAAGTTGCCGATTATTAAGGTTTGAAAATAGATGATATCGTTTAAAGTTGGATTCTAAAGCATTGTAAATTAATGATTTGTTCAAGTCGCCGATTCTCAAGCTTTGAAAGCAGATGATATCGTTTAAAGTCGGATTCTAAAGCACTGTAAATAGATGACTTTGTTCAAGTTGCCGATTCTTAAGGTTTGAAAATAGATGATATCGTGTAAAGTTCGATTCTAAAGCATTGTAAATAGATGACTTTGTTCAAGTTGCCGATTCTTAAGGATTGAAAATAGATGATATCGTTTAAAGTCGGATTCTAAAGCATTGTAAATAGATGACTTTGTTCAAGTTGCCGATTCTTAAGGATTGAAAATAGATGATATCGGTTAAAGTCGGATTCTAAAGCATTGTAAATAGATGACTTTGTTACCGTTGCGGACTCTGATAGTTTGAAAATAGATTATATCGTTTAAAGTCGGATTCTAAAGCATTGTAAATAGATGACTTTGTTCAAGTTGCGGATTCTTAAGGTTTGAAAATAGATGATATCGTTTAAAGTCGGATTCTAAAGCATTGTATATAGATGACTTTGTTCAAGTGGCGGACTCTTAAGGTTTGAAAATAGATGATATTGTTTAAAGTACGATTCTAAAGCATTGTAAATAGATGACTTTGTTCAAGTTTCCGATTCTTAAGGTTTTTAAATAGATGATATCGTTTCAAGTCGGATTCTAAAGCATTGTTAATTAATGACTTGTTCAAGTCGCCGATTCTCAAGCTTTGAAAATAGATGATATCGTTTAAAGTCGGATTCTAAAGCACTGTAAATAGATGACTTTGTTTAAATTGCCGATTCTGTAGGTTTGAAAATAGATGATATCGTTTAAAGTTCGATTCTAAAGCATTGTAAATAGATGACTTTGTTCAAGTTGCCGATTCTTAAGGATTGTAAATAGATGATATCGTTTTAAGTCGGATTCTAAAGCATTGTAAATAGATGACTTTGTTCAAGTTGCCGATACTTAAGGATTGAAAATAGATAATATGGGTTAAAGTCGGATTCTAAAGCATTGTAAATAGATGACTTTGTTCAAGTTGCGGACTCTGATAGTTTGAAAATAGATTATATCGTTTAAAGTCGGATTCTAAAGCATTGTTAATAGATGACTTTGTTCAAGTTGCGGATTCTTAAGGTTTGAAAATAGATGATATTGTTTTAAGTCGGATTCTAAAGCATTGTAAATAGATGACTTTGTTCAAGTTGCGGATTCTTAAGGTTTGAAAATAGATGATATCGTTTAAAGTCGGATTCTAAAGCATTGTAAATAGATGACTGTGTTCAAGTTGCGGATTCTTAAGGTTTGAAAATAGATGATATCGTTTAAAGTCGGATTCTAACGCATTGTAAATAGATGACTTTGTTCAAGTTGCGGATTCTTAAGGTTGGAAAAGAGATGATATCGTTTAAAGTCGGATTCTAAAGTATTGTAAATAGATTACTTTGTTCAAGTGTCGGATTCTTAAGGTTTGAAAATAGATGATATCGTTTAAAGTTGATTCTAAAGCATTGTAAATAGATGACTTTGTTCAAGTTGCCGATTCTTAAGGATTGAAAATAGATGATATCGTTTAAAGTCGGATTCTAAAGCATTGTAAATAGATGACTTTGTTCAAGTTACCGATACTTAAGGATTGAAAATACATGATATCGGTTAAAGTCGGATTCTAAAGCATTTTAAATAGATGACTTTGTTCAAGTTGCGGACTCTGATAGTTTGAAAATAGATTATATCGTTTAAAGTCGGATTCTAAAGCATTGTTAATAGATGACTTTGTTCAAGTTTCGGATTCTTAAGGTTTGAAAATAGATGATATTGTTTTAAGTCGGATTCTAAAGCATTGTAAATAGATGACTTTGTTCAAGTTGCGGATTCTTTAGGTTTGAAAATAGATGATATCGTTTAAAGTCGGATTCTAAAGCATTGTAAAAAGATGACTGTGTTCAAGTTGCGGATTCTTAAAGTTTGAAAATAGATGATATCGTTTAAGATCGGATTCCAAACCATTGTAAATAGATGACTTTGTTAAGTTGCGGATTCTTAAGGTTTGAAAATAGATGATATCGTTTAAAGTCGGATTCTACAGCATTGTAAATAGATGACTTTGTTCAAGTGGCCGATACTTTAGGTTTGAAAATAGATTATATCGTTTAAAGTCGGATTCTAAAGCATTGTAAATAGATGACCTTGTTCAAGTTGCGGATGCTTGATGTTTGAAAATAGATGACATAGTTTAAAAACGGATTCTAAAGCATTGTAAATAGATGACTTTGTTCAAGTTGCGGATTCTTAAGGTTTGAAAATAGATGATATCGTTTAAAGTCGGATTCTAAAGCATTGTATATAGATGACTTTGTTCAAGTGGCGGACTCTTAAGGTTTGAAAATAGATGATATTGTTTAAAGTACGATTCTAAAGCATTGTAAATAGATGACTATGTTCAAGTTACCGATTCTTAAGGTTTTTAAATAGATGATATCGTTTCAAGTCGGATTCTAAAGCATTGTTAATTAATGACTTGTTCAAGTCGCCGATTCTCAAGCTTTGAAAATAGATGATATCGTTTAAAGTCGGATTCTAAAGCACTGTAAATAGATGACTTTGTTTAAGTTGCCGATTATTAAGGTTTGAAAATAGATGATATCGTTTAAAGTTCGATTCTAAAGCATTGTAAATAGATGACTTTGTTCAAGTTGCCGATTCTTAAGGATTGAAAATAGATGATATCGTTTTAAGTCGGGTTCTAAAGCATTGTAAATAGATGACTTTGTTCAAGTTGCCGATACTTACGGATTGAAAATAGAACATATCGGTTAAAGTCGGATTCTAAAGCATTGTAAATAGATGACTTTGTTCAAGTTGCGGACTCTGATAGTTTGAAAATAGATTATATCGTTTAAAGTCGGATTCTAAAGCATTGTTAATAGATGACTTTGTTCAAGTTGCGGATTCTTAAGGTTTGAAAATAGATGATATTGTTTTAAGTCGGATTCTAAAGCATTGTAAATAGATGACTTTGTTCAAGTTGCGGATTCTTAAGGTTTGAAAATAGATGAAATCGTTTAAAGTCGGATTCTAAAGCATTGTAAATAGATGACTGTGTTCAAGTTGCGGATTCTTAAGGATTGAAAATAGATGATATCGGTTAAAGTCGGATTCTAAAGCATTTTAAATAGATGACTTTGTTCAAGTTGCGGACTCTGATAGTTTGAAAATAGATTATATCGTTTAAAGTCGGATTCTAAAGCATTGTTAATAGATGACTTTGTTCAAGTTTCGGATTCTTAAGGTTAGAAAATAGATGATATTGTTTAAAGTCGGATTCTAAAGCATTGTAAATAGATGACTTTGTTAAAGTTGCGGATTCTTTAGGTTTGAAAATAGATGATATCGTTTAAAGTCGGATTCTAAAGCATTGTAAAAAGATGACTGTGTTCAAGTTGCGGATTCTTAAAGTTTGAAAATAGATGATATCGTTTAAGATCGGATTCCAAACCATTGTAAATAGATGACTTTGTTAAGTTGCGGATTCTTAAGGTTTGAAAATAGATGATATCGTTTAAAGTCGGATTCTACAGCATTGTAAATAGATGACTTTGTTCAAGTGGCCGATACTTTTGGTTTGAAAATAGATGATATCGTTTAAAGTCGGATTCTAAAGCATTGTAAATAGATGACCTTGTTCAAGTTGCGGATGCTTGATGTTTGAAAATAGATGACATAGTTTAAAAACGGATTCTAAAGCATTGTAAATAGATGACTTTGTTCAAGTTGCGGATTCTTAAGGGTTGAAAATAGATGATATCGTTTAAAGTCGGATTCTAAAGCATTGTAAATAGATGACTTTGTATAAGTTGCGGATTCTTAAAGTTTGAAAATAGATGATATCGTTTCAAGTCGGATTCTAAAGTATTGTAAATAGATGACTTTGTTGAAGTTGCGGATTCTTAAGGTTGGAAAATAGATGATATCGTTTAAAGTCGGATTCTAAAGTATTGTAAATAGATGACTTTGTTCAAGTGTCGGATTCTTAAGGTTTGAAAATAGATGATATCGTTTAAAGTTAGATTCTAAAGCATTGTAAATAGATGACTTTGTTCAAGTTGCGGATTCTTAAGGTTTGAAAATAGATGATATCGTTTAAAGTCGGATTCTAAGGCATTGTAAATAGATGACTTTGTTCAAGTTGCGAGTTCTTAAGGTTTAAAACTAGATGATATCGTTTAATGTCGGATACTAAAGCATTGTAAATAGATTACTATGTTCAAGTTCCGTATACTTAAGGTTTGAAAATAGATGATATCATTTAAAGTCGGATTATAAAGCATTGTAAATAGGTGACTTTGTTCAAGTTGCGGATTCTTAAGGTTTGAAAATAGATGATATTGTTTAAAGTCGGATTCTAAAGCATTGTAAATAGATGACTTTGTTCAAGTTGCCGATTCTTAAGCTTTGAAAACAGATGATATCGTTTAAAGTCGGATTCTAAAGCACTGTAAATAGATGACTTTGTTTAAGTTGCCGATTATTAAGGTTTGAAAATAGATGATATCGTTTAAAGTTGGATTCTAAAGCATTGTAAATTAATGATTTGTTCAAGTCGCCGATTCTCAAGCTTTGAAAGCAGATGATATCGTTTAAAGTCGGATTCTAAAGCACTGTAAATAGATGACTTTGTTCAAGTTGCCGATTCTTAAGGTTTGAAAATAGATGATATCGTGTAAAGTTCGATTCTAAAGCATTGTAAATAGATGACTTTGTTCAAGTTGCCGATTCTTAAGGATTGAAAATAGATGATATCGTTTAAAGTCGGATTCTAAAGCATTGTAAATAGATGACTTTGTTCAAGTTGCCGATTCTTAAGGATTGAAAATAGATGATATCGGTTAAAGTCGGATTCTAAAGCATTGTAAATAGATGACTTTGTTACCGTTGCGGACTCTGATAGTTTGAAAATAGATTATATCGTTTAAAGTCGGATTCTAAAGCATTGTAAATAGATGACTTTGTTCAAGTTGCGGATTCTTAAGGTTTGAAAATAGATGATATCGTTTAAAGTCGGATTCTAAAGCATTGTATATAGATGACTTTGTTCAAGTGGCGGACTCTTAAGGTTTGAAAATAGATGATATTGTTTAAAGTACGATTCTAAAGCATTGTAAATAGATGACTTTGTTCAAGTTTCCGATTCTTAAGGTTTTTAAATAGATGATATCGTTTCAAGTCGGATTCTAAAGCATTGTTAATTAATGACTTGTTCAAGTCGCCGATTCTCAAGCTTTGAAAATAGATGATATCGTTTAAAGTCGGATTCTAAAGCACTGTAAATAGATGACTTTGTTTAAATTGCCGATTCTGTAGGTTTGAAAATAGATGATATCGTTTAAAGTTCGATTCTAAAGCATTGTAAATAGATGACTTTGTTCAAGTTGCCGATTCTTAAGGATTGTAAATAGATGATATCGTTTTAAGTCGGATTCTAAAGCATTGTAAATAGATGACTTTGTTCAAGTTGCCGATACTTAAGGATTGAAAATAGATAATATGGGTTAAAGTCGGATTCTAAAGCATTGTAAATAGATGACTTTGTTCAAGTTGCGGACTCTGATAGTTTGAAAATAGATTATATCGTTTAAAGTCGGATTCTAAAGCATTGTTAATAGATGACTTTGTTCAAGTTGCGGATTCTTAAGGTTTGAAAATAGATGATATTGTTTTAAGTCGGATTCTAAAGCATTGTAAATAGATGACTTTGTTCAAGTTGCGGATTCTTAAGGTTTGAAAATAGATGATATCGTTTAAAGTCGGATTCTAAAGCATTGTAAATAGATGACTGTGTTCAAGTTGCGGATTCTTAAGGTTTGAAAATAGATGATATCGTTTAAAGTCGGATTCTAACGCATTGTAAATAGATGACTTTGTTCAAGTTGCGGATTCTTAAGGTTGGAAAAGAGATGATATCGTTTAAAGTCGGATTCTAAAGTATTGTAAATAGATTACTTTGTTCAAGTGTCGGATTCTTAAGGTTTGAAAATAGATGATATCGTTTAAAGTTGATTCTAAAGCATTGTAAATAGATGACTTTGTTCAAGTTGCCGATTCTTAAGGATTGAAAATAGATGATATCGTTTAAAGTCGGATTCTAAAGCATTGTAAATAGATGACTTTGTTCAAGTTACCGATACTTAAGGATTGAAAATACATGATATCGGTTAAAGTCGGATTCTAAAGCATTTTAAATAGATGACTTTGTTCAAGTTGCGGACTCTGATAGTTTGAAAATAGATTATATCGTTTAAAGTCGGATTCTAAAGCATTGTTAATAGATGACTTTGTTCAAGTTTCGGATTCTTAAGGTTTGAAAATAGATGATATTGTTTTAAGTCGGATTCTAAAGCATTGTAAATAGATGACTTTGTTCAAGTTGCGGATTCTTTAGGTTTGAAAATAGATGATATCGTTTAAAGTCGGATTCTAAAGCATTGTAAAAAGATGACTGTGTTCAAGTTGCGGATTCTTAAAGTTTGAAAATAGATGATATCGTTTAAGATCGGATTCCAAACCATTGTAAATAGATGACTTTGTTAAGTTGCGGATTCTTAAGGTTTGAAAATAGATGATATCGTTTAAAGTCGGATTCTACAGCATTGTAAATAGATGACTTTGTTCAAGTGGCCGATACTTTAGGTTTGAAAATAGATTATATCGTTTAAAGTCGGATTCTAAAGCATTGTAAATAGATGACCTTGTTCAAGTTGCGGATGCTTGATGTTTGAAAATAGATGACATAGTTTAAAAACGGATTCTAAAGCATTGTAAATAGATGACTTTGTTCAAGTTGCGGATTCTTAAGGTTTGAAAATAGATGATATCGTTTAAAGTCGGATTCTAAAGCATTGTATATAGATGACTTTGTTCAAGTGGCGGACTCTTAAGGTTTGAAAATAGATGATATTGTTTAAAGTACGATTCTAAAGCATTGTAAATAGATGACTATGTTCAAGTTACCGATTCTTAAGGTTTTTAAATAGATGATATCGTTTCAAGTCGGATTCTAAAGCATTGTTAATTAATGACTTGTTCAAGTCGCCGATTCTCAAGCTTTGAAAATAGATGATATCGTTTAAAGTCGGATTCTAAAGCACTGTAAATAGATGACTTTGTTTAAGTTGCCGATTATTAAGGTTTGAAAATAGATGATATCGTTTAAAGTTCGATTCTAAAGCATTGTAAATAGATGACTTTGTTCAAGTTGCCGATTCTTAAGGATTGAAAATAGATGATATCGTTTTAAGTCGGGTTCTAAAGCATTGTAAATAGATGACTTTGTTCAAGTTGCCGATACTTACGGATTGAAAATAGAACATATCGGTTAAAGTCGGATTCTAAAGCATTGTAAATAGATGACTTTGTTCAAGTTGCGGACTCTGATAGTTTGAAAATAGATTATATCGTTTAAAGTCGGATTCTAAAGCATTGTTAATAGATGACTTTGTTCAAGTTGCGGATTCTTAAGGTTTGAAAATAGATGATATTGTTTTAAGTCGGATTCTAAAGCATTGTAAATAGATGACTTTGTTCAAGTTGCGGATTCTTAAGGTTTGAAAATAGATGAAATCGTTTAAAGTCGGATTCTAAAGCATTGTAAATAGATGACTGTGTTCAAGTTGCGGATTCTTAAGGATTGAAAATAGATGATATCGGTTAAAGTCGGATTCTAAAGCATTTTAAATAGATGACTTTGTTCAAGTTGCGGACTCTGATAGTTTGAAAATAGATTATATCGTTTAAAGTCGGATTCTAAAGCATTGTTAATAGATGACTTTGTTCAAGTTTCGGATTCTTAAGGTTAGAAAATAGATGATATTGTTTAAAGTCGGATTCTAAAGCATTGTAAATAGATGACTTTGTTAAAGTTGCGGATTCTTTAGGTTTGAAAATAGATGATATCGTTTAAAGTCGGATTCTAAAGCATTGTAAAAAGATGACTGTGTTCAAGTTGCGGATTCTTAAAGTTTGAAAATAGATGATATCGTTTAAGATCGGATTCCAAACCATTGTAAATAGATGACTTTGTTAAGTTGCGGATTCTTAAGGTTTGAAAATAGATGATATCGTTTAAAGTCGGATTCTACAGCATTGTAAATAGATGACTTTGTTCAAGTGGCCGATACTTTTGGTTTGAAAATAGATGATATCGTTTAAAGTCGGATTCTAAAGCATTGTAAATAGATGACCTTGTTCAAGTTGCGGATGCTTGATGTTTGAAAATAGATGACATAGTTTAAAAACGGATTCTAAAGCATTGTAAATAGATGACTTTGTTCAAGTTGCGGATTCTTAAGGTTTGAAAATAGATGATATCGTTTAAAGTCGGATTCTAAAGCATTGTATATAGATGACTTTGTTCAAGTGGCGGACTCTTAAGGTTTGAAAATAGATGATATTGTTTAAAGTACGATTCTAAAGCATTGTAAATAGATGACTTTGTTCAAGTTGCCGATTCTTAAGGTTTTTAAATAGATGATATCGTTTCAAGTCGGATTCTAAAGCATTGTTAATTAATGACTTGTTCAAGTCGCCGATTCTCAAGCTTTGAAAATAGATGATATCGTTTAAAGTCGGATTCTAAAGCACTGTAAATAGATGACTTTGTTTAAGTTGCCGATTATTGAGGTTTGAAAATAGATGATATCGTTTAAAGTTCGATTCTAAAGCATTGTAAATAGATGACTTTGTTCAAGTTGCCGATTCTTAAGGATTGAAAATAGATGATATCGTTTTAAGTCGGGTTCTAAAGCATTGTAAATAGATGACTTTGTTCAAGTTGCCGATACTTAAGGATTGAAAATAGAACATATCGGTTAAAGTCGGATTCTAAAGCATTGTAAATAGATGACTTTGTTCAAGTTGCGGACTCTGATAGTTTGAAAATAGATTATATCGTTTAAAGTCGGATTCTAAAGCATTGTTAATAGATGACTTTGTTCAAGTTGCGGATTCTTAAGGTTTGAAAATAGATGATATCGTTTAAAGTCGGATTCTAAAGCATTGTAAATAGATGACTGTGTTCAAGTTGCGGATTCTTAAGGTTTGAAAATAGATGATATCGTTTAAAGTCGGATTCTAAAGTATTGTAAATAGATGACTTTGTTCAAGTGTCGGATTCTTAAGGTTTGAAAATAGATGATATCGTTTAAAGTTGATTCTAAAGCATTGTAAATAGATGACTTTGTTCAAGTTGCCGATTCTTAAGGATTGAAAATAGATGATATCGTTTAAAGTCGGATTCTAAAGCATTGTAAATAGATGACTTTGTTCAAGTTACCGATACTTAAGGATTGACAATAGATGATATCGGTTAAAGTCGGATTCTAAAGCATTTTAAATAGATGACTTTGTTCAAGTTGCGGATAGTTTGAAAATAGATTATATCGTTTAAAGTCGGATTCTAAAGCATTGTTAATAGATGACTTTGTTCAAGTTTCGGATTCTTAAGGTTTGAAAATAGATGATATTGTTTTAAGTCGGATTCTAAAGCATTGTAAATTGATGACTTTGTTCAAGTTGCGGATTCTTAAGGTTTGAAAATAGATGATATCGTTTAAAGTCGGATTCTAAAGCATTGTAAAAAGATGACTGTGTTCAAGTTGCGGATTCTTAAAGTTTGAAAATAGATGATATCGTTTAAGATCGGATTCCAAACCATTGTAAATAGATGACTTTGTTAAGTTGCGGATTCTTAAGGTTTGAAAATAGATGATATCGTTTAAAGTCGGATTCTACAGCATTGTAAATAGATGACTTTGTTCAAGTGGCCGATACTTTAGGTTTGAAAATAGATGATATCGTTTAAAGTCGGATTCTAAAGCATTGTAAATAGATGACCTTGTTCAAGTTGCGGATGCTTGATGTTTGAAAATAGATGACATAGTTTAAAAACGGATTCTAAAGCATTGTAAATAGATGACTTTGTTCAAGTTGCGGATTCTTAAGGTTTGAAAATAGATGATATCGTTTAAAGTCGGATTCTAAAGCATTGTATATAGATGACTTTGTTCAAGTGGCGGACTCTTAAGGTTTGAAAATAGATGATATTGTTTAAAGTACGATTCTAAAGCATTGTAAATAGATGACTTTGTTCAAGTTGCCGATTCTTAAGGTTTTTAAATAGATGATATCGTTTCAAGTGTGATTCTAAAGCATTGTTAATTAATGACTTGTTCAAGTCGCCGATTCTCAAGCTTTGAAAATAGATGATATCGTTTAAAGTTGGATTCTAAAGCACTGTAAATAGATGACTTTGTTTAAGTTGCCGTTTCTTAAGGTTTGAAAATAAATGATATCGTTTAAAGTTCGATTCTAAAGCATTGTAAATAGATGACTTTGTTCAAGTTGCCGATTCTTAAGGATTGAAAATAGATGATATCGTTTTAAGTCGGATTCTAAAGCATTGTAAATAGATGACTTTGTTCAAGTTGCCGATACTTAAGGATTGAAAATAGATAATATCGGTTAAAGTCGGATTCTAAAGCATTGTAAATAGATGACTTTGTTAAAGTTGCGGACTCTGATAGTTTGAAAATAGATTATATCGTTTAAAGTCGGATTCTAAAGCATTGTTAATAGATGACTTTGTTCAAGGTGCGGATTCTTAAGGTTTGAAAATAGATGATATTGTTTTAAGTCGGATTCTAAAGCATTGTAAATAGATGACTTTGTTTAAGTTGCGGATTCTTAAGGTTTGAAAATAGATTATATCGTTTAAAGTCGGATTCTAAAGCATTGTAAATAGATGACTGTGTTCAAGTTGCGGATTCTTAAGGTTTGAAAATAGATGATATCGTTTAAAGTCGGATTCTAACGCATTGTAAATAGATGACTTTGTTCAAGTTGCGGATGCTTGATGTTTGAAAATAGATTATATCGTTTAAAGTCGGATTCTAAAGCATTGTTAATAGATGACTTTGTTCAAGTTGCGGATTCTTAAGGTTTGAAAATAGATGATATCGTTTAAAGTCGGATTCTAAAGCATTGTAAATAGATGACTTTGTTCAAGTGGCGGACTCTTAAGGTTTGAAATAGATGATATTGTTTAAAGTACGATTCTAAAGCATTGTAAGTAGATGACTTTATTACAGTTGCGGATTCTTAAGGTTTGAAAATAGATGACATTGTTTAAAGTCGCATTCTAAAGCATTGTAAATAGATGACTTTGTTCAAGTTGCGGATTCTTAAGGTTTGAAAATAGATGATATCGGTTTAAGTCGGATTCTAAAGCATTGTAAATAGATGACTTTGTTCAAGTTGCGGATTCTTAAGGTTTGAAAATAGATGATATCGTTTAAAGTCGGATCTTAACGCATTGTAAATAGATGACTTTGTTCAAGTTGCGGATTCTTAAGGTTTGAAAATAGATGATATCGTTTAAAGTCGGATTCTAAAGCATTGTAAATAGATGACTTTGTTCAAGTTGCGGATTCTTAAAGTTTGAAAATAGATTATATCGTTTAAACTGTGATTCTAAATCATTGTAAATAGATGACTTTGTTTAAGTTGCGGATTCTTAAGATTTGAAAAAAGATGGTATCGTTTAAAGTCGGATTCTAAAGCATTGTAAATAGATGACTTTGTTCAAGTTGCGGATTCTTAAGGTTTGAAAATAGAGGATATCGGTTTAAGTCGGATTCTAAAGCATTGTAAATAGATGACTTTGTTCAAGTGTATGATTCTCAAGGTTTAAAAATAGATGATATCGGTTAAAGTCGGATTCTAAAGCATTGTAAATAGATAATTTTGTTCAAGTTGCCGATTCTTTAAGTTTTAAAATAGATGATATCGTTTAAAGTCAGATTCTAAAGCATTGTAAATAGATGACTTTGTTCAAGTTGCGGATGCTTGATGTTTGAAAATAGATTATATCGTTTAAAGTCGGATTCTAAAGCAGTGTTAATAGATGACTTTGTTCAAGTTGCGGATTCTTAAGGTTTGAAAATAGATGATATCGTTTAAAGTCGGATTCTAAAGCATTGTAAATAGACGACTGTGTTCAAGTGGCGGACTCTTAAGGTTTGAAATAGATGATATTGTTTAAAGTACGATTCTAAAGCATTGTAAGTAGATGACTTTATTACAGTTGCGGATTCTTAAGGTTTGAAAATAGATGACATTGTTTAAAGTCGCATTCTAAAGCATTGTAAATAGATGACTTTGTTCAAGTTGCGGATTCTTAAGGTTTGAAAATAGATGATATCGGTTTAAGTCGGATTCTAAAGCATTGTAAATAGATGACTTTGTTCAAGTTGCGGATTCTTAAGGTTTGAAAATAGATGATATCGTTTAAAGTCGGATCTTAACGCATTGTAAATAGATGACTTTGTTCAAGTTGCGGATTCTTTAGGTTTGAAAATAGATGATATCGTTTAAAGTCGGATTCTAAAGCATTGTAAATAGATGACTTTGTTCAAGTTGCGGATTCTTAAAGTTTGAAAATAGATTATATCGTTTAAACTGTGATTCTAAATCATTGTAAATAGATGACTTTGTTTAAGTTGCGGATTCTTAAGATTTGAAAAAAGATGGTATCGTTTAAAGTCGGGTTCTAAAGCATTGTAAATAGATGACTTTGTTCAAGTTGCGGATTCTTAAGGTTTGAAAATAGATGATATCGGTTTAAGTCGGATTCTAAAGCATTGTAAATAGATGACTTTGTTCAAGTGTATGATTCTCAAGGTTTTAAAATAGATGATATCGGTTAAAGTCGGATTCTAAAGCATTGTAAATAGATAACTTTGTTCAAGTTGCCGATTCTTTAAGTTTTAAAATAGATGATATCGTTTAAAGTCAGATTCTAAAGCATTGTAAATAGATGACTTTGTTCAAGTTGCGGATTCTTAAGCTTTGAAAATAGATTATATCGTTTAAAGTCGGATTCTAAAGCATTGTATATAGATGACTTTGTTCAAGTGGCGGACTCTTAAGGTTTGAAAATAGATGATATTGTTTAAAGTACGATTCTAAAGCATTGTAAATAGATGTCTTTGTTCAAGTTGCCGATTCTTAAAGTTTTAAGATAGATGATATCGTTTAAAGTCAGATTCTAAAGCATTGTAAATAGATGACTTTGTTCAAGTTGCGGATTCTTAAGGTTTGAAAATAGATGATATCGTTTAAAGTCGGATTCTAAAGCATTGTATATAGATGACTTTGTTCAAGTGGCGGACTTTTAAGGTTTGAAAATAGATGATATTGTTTAAAGTACGATTCTAAAGCATTGTAAATAGATGACTTTGTTCAAGTTGCCGATTCTACAGGCTTTTAAATAGATGATATCGTTTCAAGTCGGATTCTAAAGCATTGTTAATTAATGACTTGTTCAAGTCGCCGATTCTCAAGCTTTGAAAATAGATGATATCGTTTAAAGTCGGATTCTAAAGCACTGTAAATAGATGACTTTGTTTAAGTTGCCGATTCTTAAGATTTGAAAATAGATGATATCGTTTAAAGTTCGATTCAAAAGCATTGTAAATAGATGACTTTGTTCAAGTTGCCGATTCTTAAGGATTGAAAATAGATGATATCGTTTAAAGTCGGATTCTAAAGCATTGTACATAGATGACTTTTTTCAAGTTGCCGATACTTAAGGATTGAAAATAGATAATATCGGTTAAAGTCGGATTCTAAAGCATTGTAAATAGATGACTTTGTTCAAGTTGCGGACTCTGATAGTTTGAAAATAGATTATATCGTTTAAAGTCGGATTCTAAAGCATTGTTAATAGATGACTTTGTTCAAGTTGCGAAATCTTAAGGTTTGAAAATAGATGATATTGTTTTAAGTCGGATTCTAAAGCATTGTAAATAGATGACTTTGTTCAAGTTGCGGATTCTTAAGGTTTGAAAATAGATAATATCGTTTAAAGTCGGATTCTAAAGCATTGTAAGTAGATGACTTTGTTCAAGTGGCCGATTCTCAAAGTTTGAAAATAGATTATATCGTTAAAACTGTGATTCTAAATCATTGTAAATAGATGACTTTGTTTAAGTTGCGGATTCTTAAGATTTGAAAAAAGATGGTATCGTTAAAAGTCGGATTCTAAAGCATTGTAAATAGATGACTTTGTTCAAGTTGCCGATTCATAAAGTTTTAAAATAGATGATATCGTTTAAAGTCAGATTCTAAAGCATTGTAAATAGATGACTTTGTTCAAGTTGCGGACTCTGATAGTTTGAAAATAGATTATATCGTTTAAAGTCGGATTCTAAAGCATTGTTAATAGATGACTTTGTTCAAGTTGCGGATTCTTAAGGTTTGAAAATAGATGATATTGTTTTAAGTCGGATTCTAAAGCATTGTAAATAGATGACTTTGTTCAAGTTGCAGATTCTTAAGGTTTGAAAATAGATGATATCGTTTAAAGTCGGATTCTAAAGCATTGTAAAAGGATTACTGTGTTCAGTTGCGGATTCTTAAGGTTTGAAAATAGATGATATCGTTTAAGATCGGATTCCAAACCATTGTAAATAGATGACTTTGTTAAGTTGCGGATTCTTAAGGTTTGAAAATAGATGATATCGTTTAAAGTCGGATTCTACAGCATTGTAAATAGATGACTTTGTTCAAGTAGCCGATACTTTAGGTTTGAAAATAGATGATATCGTTTATAGTCGGATTCTAAAGCATTGTAAATAGATGACTTTGTTTAAGTTGCAGATTCTTAAGGTTTGAAAATAGATGATATCGTTTAAAGTCGGATTCTAAAGCATTGTAAATTGATGACTGTGTTCAAGTTGCATATACGTAAGGTTTGCAAATAGATGATATCGTTAAAGATCGGATTCCAAACCATTGTAAATAGATGACTTTGTTAAGTTGCAGATTCTTAAGGTTTAGAAAATAGATGATATCGTTTAAAGTCGGATTCTAAAGCATTGTATATACATGACTTTGTTCAAGTGGCGGACTCTTAAGGTTTGAAAATAGATGATATTGTTTAAAGTACGATTCTAAAGCATTGTAAATAGATGACTTTGTTCAAGTTGCCGATTCTTAAAGTTTTAAAATAGAGTATATCGTTTAAAGTCAGATTCTAAAGCATTGTAAATAGATGACTTTGTTCAAGTTGCGGATTCTTAAGGTTTGAAAATAGATGATATCGTTTAAAGTCGGATTCTAAAGCATTGTATATAGATGACTTTGTTCAAGTGGCGGACTCTTAAGGTTTGAAAATAGATGATATTGTTTAAAGTACGATTCTAAAGCATTGTAAATAGATGACTTTGTTCAAGTTGCTGATTCTACAGGCTTTTAAATAGATGATATCGTTTCAAGTCGGATTCTAAAGCATTGTTAATTAATGACTTGTTCAAGTCGCCGATTCTCAAGCTTTGAAAATAGATGATATCGTTTAAAGTCGGATTCTAAAGCACTGTAAATAGATGACTTTGTTTAAGTTGCCGATTCTTAAGGTTTGAAAATAGATAGTATCGTTTAAAGTTCGATTCAAAAGCATTGTTAATAGATGACTTTGTTCAAGTTGCCGATTCTTAAGGATTGAAAATAGATGATATCGTTTAAAGTCGGATTCTAAAGCATTGTAAATAGATGACTTTGTTCAAGTTGCCGATACTTAAGGATTGAAAATAGATAATATCGGTTAAAGTCGGATTCTAAAGCATTGTAAATAGATGACTTTGTTCAAGTTGCGGACTCTGATAGTTTGAAAATAGATGATATCGTTTAAAGTCGGATTCTAAAGCATTGTTAATAGATGACTTTGTTCAAGTTGCGAAATCTTAAGGTTTGAAAATAGATGATATTGTTTTAAGTCGGATTCTAAAGCATTGTAAATAGATGACTTTGTTCAAGTTGCGGATTCTTAAGGTTTGAAAATAGATGATATCGTTTAAAGTCGGATTCTAAAGCATTGTAAGTAGATGACTTTGTTCAAGTGGCTGATTCTCAAAGTTTGAAAATAGATTATATCGTTAAAACTGTGATTCTAAATCATTGTAAATAGATGACTTTGTTTAAGTTGCGGATTCTTAAGATTTGAAAAAAGATGGTATCGTTAAAAGTCGGATTCAAAAGCATTGTAAATAGATGACTTTGTTCAAGTTGCCGATTCTTAAAGTTTTAAAATAGATGATATCGTTTAAAGTCAGATTCTAAAGCATTGTAAATAGATGACTTTGTTCAAGTTGCGGACTCTGATAGTTTGAAAATAGATTATATCGTTTAAAGTCGGATTCTAAAGCATTGTTAATAGATGACTTTGTTCAAGTTGCGGATTCTTAAGGTTTGAAAATAGATGATATTGTTTTAAGTCGGATTCTAAAGCATTGTAAATAGATGACTTTGTTCAAGTTGCGGATTCTTAAGGTTTGAAAATAGATGATATCGTTTAAAGTCGGATTCTAAAGCATTGTAAAAAGATTACTGTGTTCAAGTTGCGGATTCTTAAGGTTTGAAAATAGATGATATCGTTTAAAGTCGGATCTTAACGCATTGTAAATAGATGACTTTGTTCAAGTTGCGGACTCTGATAGTTTGAAAATAGAT
This sequence comes from Sepiola atlantica, assembly GCA_963556195.1. NCBI lineage: Eukaryota > Metazoa > Mollusca > Cephalopoda > Sepiida > Sepiolidae > Sepiola > Sepiola atlantica. The sequence goes on from OY744522.1 coordinate 9,823,058, forward strand.
TATATCGTTTAAAGTCGGATTCTAAAGCATTGTTAATAGATGACTTTGTTCAAGTTGCGGATTCTTAAGGTTTGAAAATAGATGATATTGTTTTAAGTCGGATTCTAAAGCATTGTAAATAGATGACTTTGTTCAAGTTGCAGATTCTTAAGGTTTGAAAATAGATGATATCGTTTAAAGTCGGATTCTAAAGCATTGTAAAAAGATTACTGTGTTCAAGTTGCGGATTCTTAAGGTTTGAAAATAGATGATATCGTTTAAGATCGGATTCCAAACCATTGTAAATAGATGACTTTGTTAAGTTGCGGATTCTTAAGGTTTGAAAATAGATGATATCGTTTAAAGTCGGATTCTACAGCATTGTAAATAGATGACTTTGTTCAAGTGGCCGATACTTTAGGTTTGAAAATAGATGATATCGTTTATAGTCGGATTCTAAAGCATTGTAAATAGATGACTTTGTTTAAGTTGCGGATTCTTAAGGTTTGAAAATAGATGATATCGTTTAAAGTCGGATTCTAAAGCATTGTAAATAGATGGTTGTGTTCAAGTTGCGGATACGTAAGGTTTGCTCATAGATGATATCGTTTAAGATCGGATTCCAAACCATTGTAAATAGATGACTTTGTTAAGTTGCAGATTCTTAAGGTTTGAAAATAGATGATATCGTTTAAAGTCGGATTCTAAAGCATTGTAAATAGATGACTTTGTTCAAGTTGCCGATTCTTAAGGATTGAAAATAGATGATATCGTTTAAAGTCGGATTCTAAAGCATTGTAAATAGATCACTTTGTTCAAGTTGCCGATACTTAAGGATTGAAAATAGATAATATCGGTTAAAGTCGGATTCTAAAGCATTGTAAATAGATGACTTTGTTCAAGTTGCGGACTCTGATAGTTTGAAAATAGATTATATCGTTTAAAGTCGGATTCTAAAGCATTGTTAATAGATGACTTTGTTCAAGTTGCGAAATCTTAAGGTTTGAAAATAGATGATATCGTTTAAAGTCGGATTCTAAAGCATTGTAAGTAGATGACTTTGTTCAAGTGGCCGATTCTCAAAGTTTGAAAATAGATTATATCGTTAAAACTGTGATTCTAAATCATTGTAAATAGATGACTTTGTTTAAGTTGCGGATTCTTAAGATTTGAAAAAAGATGGTATCGTTAAAAGTCGGATTCTAAAGCATTGTAAATAGATGAATTTGTTCAAGTTGCCGATTCTTAAAGTTTTAAAATAGATGATATCGTTTAAAGTCAGATTCTAAAGCATTGTAAATAGATGACTTTGTTCAAGTTGCGGACTCTGATAGTTTGAAAATAGATTATATCGTTTAAAGTCGGATTCTAAAGCATTGTTAATAGATGACTTTGTTCAAGTTGCGGATTCTTAAGGTTTGAAAATAGATGATATCGTTTAAAGTCGGATTCTAAAGCATTGTAAATAGATGACTTTGTTCTAGTTGCGGATTCTTAAGGTTTGAAAATAGATGATATCGTTTAAAGTCGGATTCTAAAGCATTGTAAAAAGATTACTGTGTTCAAGTTGCGGATTCTTAAGGTTTGAAAATAGATGATATCGTTTAAAGTCGGATTCTAAAGCATTGTAAAAAGATTACTGTGTTCAAGTTGCGGATTCTTAAGGTTTGAAAATAGATGATATCGTTTAAAGTCAGATTCTAAAGCATTGTAAATAGATGACTTTGTTCAAGTTGCGGACTCTGATAGTTTGAAAATAGATTATATCGTTTAAAGTCGGATTCTAAAGCATTGTTAATAGATGACTTTGTTCAAGTTGCGGATTCTTAAGGTTTGAAAATAGATGATATTGTTTTAAGTCGGATTCTAAAGCATTGTAAATAGATGACTTTGTTCAAGTTGCAGATTCTTAAGGTTTGAAAATAGATGATATCGTTTAAAGTCGGATTCTAAAGCATTGTAAAAAGATTACTGTGTTCAAGTTGCGGATTCTTAAGGTTTGAAAATAGATGATATCGTTTAAGATCGGATTCCAAACCATTGTAAATAGATGACTTTGTTAAGTTGCGGATTCTTAAGGTTTGAAAATAGATGATATCGTTTAAAGTCGGATTCTACAGCATTGTAAATAGATGACTTTGTTCAAGTGGCCGATACTTTAGGTTTGAAAATAGATGATATCGTTAAAAAGTCGGATTCTAAAGCATTGTAAATAGATGACTTTGTTCAAGCGGCGGACTCTTAAGGTTTGAAAATAGATGATATCGTTTAAAGTCGGATTCTAAAGCATTGTTAATAGATGACTTTGTTCAAGTTGCGGATTCTTAAGCTTTGAAAATAGATGATATGGTTTAAAGTCGGATTCTAAAGCACTGTAAATAGATGACTTTGTTTAAGTTTCCGATTCTTAAGGTTTAAAAATAGATGATATCGTTTAAAGTTCGATTCTAAAGCATTGTAAATAGATGACTTTGTTAAAGTTGCCGATTCTTTAGGATTGGAAATTGATGATATCGTTTAAAGTCGAATTCTAAAGCATTGTAAATAGATGACTTTGTTCAAGTTGCCGATACTTAAGGATTGAAAATAGAAAATATCGGTTAAAGTAGGATTCTAAAGCATTGTAAATAGATGACTTTGTTCAAGTAGCGGACTCTGATAGTTTGAAAATAGATTATATCGTTTAAAGTCGGATTCTAAAGCATTGTTAATAGATGACTTTGTTCAAGTTGCGGATTCTTAAGGTTTGAAAATAGATGATATTGTTTTAAGTCGGATTCTAAAGCATTGTAAATAGATGACTTTGTTCAAGTTGCGGATTCTTAAGGTTTGAAAATAGATGATATCGTTTAAAGTCGGATTCTAAAGCATTGTAAATAGATGACTGTGTTTAAGTTGCGGATTCTTAAAGGTTTGAAAATAGATGATATCCTTTAAAGTCGGATTCTAACGCATTGTAAATAGATGACTTTGTTCAAGTTGCGGATGCTTGATGTTTAAAAATAGATGACATAGTTTAAAGTCGGATTCTAAAACATTGTAAATAGATGACTTTGTTCAAGTTGCGGATTCTTAAGGTTTGAAAATAGATGATATCGTTTAAAGTCGGATTCTAAAGCATTGTAAATAGATGACTTTGTTCAAGTTGCGGACTCTTAAGGTTTGAAAATAGATGATATCGTTTAAAGTCGGATCTTAACGCATTGTAAATAGATGACTTTGTTCAAGTTGCGGATTCTTAAGGTTTGAAAATAGATGATATCGTTTAAAGTCGGATCTTAACGCATTGTAAATAGATGACTTTGTTCAAGTTGCGGATTCTTAAGGTTTGAAAATAGATGATATCGTTTAAAGTCGGATTCTAAAGCATTGTAAATAGATGACTTTGTTCAAGTTGCGGATTCTGAAGGTTTGAAAATAGATGATATCGTTTAAAGTCGGATTCTAAAGCATTGTAAATAGATGACTTTGTTCATGTGGCGGGCTAAAATAGATGATATTGTTTAAAAGACGATTCTAAAGCATTGTAAGTAGATGACTTTATTACAGTTGCGGATTCTTAAGGTTTGAAAATAGATGATAATGTTTACAGTCGCATTCTAAAGCATTGTAAATAGATGACTTTGTTCAAGTTACGGATTCTTAAGCTTTGAAAATGGATGATATCGTTTAAAGTCGGATTCTAAAACATTGTAAGTAGATGACTTTGTTCAAGTTGTGCATTCTTTAGGTTTGAAAATATATGATATCGTTTAAAGTCGGATTCTAAAGAACTTAAAATAGATGACTTTGTTCAAGTTGCGGATGCTTGATGTTTGAGAATAGATTACATAGTTTAAAGTCGGATTCTAACACATTGTAAATGGATGACTTTGTTCAAGTTGCGGATTCTTAAGGTTTGAAAATAGATGATATCGTTTAAAGTCGGATTCTAAAGCATTGTAAATAGATGACTTTGTTCAAGTGGCGGACTCTTAAGGTTTGAAATAGATGATATTGTTTAAAGTACGATTCTAAAGCATTGTAAGTAGATGACTTTATTACAGTTGCGGATTCTTAAGGTTTGAAAATAGATGACATTGTTTAAAGTCTCATTCTAAAGCATTGTAAATAGATGACTTTGTTCAAGTTGCGGATTCTTAAGGTTTGAAAATAGATGATATCGGTTTAAGTCGGATTCTAAAGCATTGTAAATAGATGACTTTGTTCAAGTTGCGGATTCTTAAGGTTTGAAAATAGATGATATCGTTTAAAGTCGGATCTTAACGCATTGTAAATAGATGACTTTGTTCAAGTTGCGGATTCTTAAGGTTTGAAAATAGATGATATCGTTTAAAGTCGGATTCTAAAGCATTGTAAATAGATGACTTTGTTCAAGTTGCGGATTCTGAAGGTTTGAAAATAGATGATATCGTTTAAAGTCGGATTCTAAAACATTGTAAGTAGATGACTTTGTTCAAGTTGTGCATTCTTTAGGTTTGAAAATATATGATATCGTTTAAAGTCGGATTCTAAAGAACTTAAAATAGATGACTTTGTTCAAGTTGCGGATTCTTAAGGTTTGAAAATAGATGATATTGTTTAAAGTCGGATTCTAAATCATTGAAAATAGATGACTTTGTTCAAGTTGCGGAGTCTTAAAGTTGGAAAATAGATGATAATGTTTAAAGTCGGATTCTAAATCATGGTAAATAGATGACTGTGTTCGAAGTGCGGATTCATAAGGTTTGAAAATAGATGATATCGTTTAAAGTCGGATTCTAAAGCATTGTAAATAGATTATTTTGTTCAAGTTGCGGATTCTAAAGGTTTGAAAATAGATGATATCGTTTAAAGTCGGATTCTAAAGTATTGTAAATAGATGACTTTGTTCAAGTTGCGGATTCTTAAGGTTTGAAAATAGATGATATCGTTTAAAGTCGGATCTTAACGCATTGTAAATAGATGACTTTGTTCAAGTTGCGGATTCTTAAGGTTTGAAAATAGATGATATCGTTTAAAGTCGGATTCTAAAGCATTGTAAATAGATGACTTTGTTCAAGTTGCGGATTCTGAAGGTTTGAAAATAGATGATATCGTTTAAAGTCGGATTCTAAAGCATTGTAAATAGATGACTTTGTTCAAGTTGCGGATGCTTGATGTTTGAAAATAGATGATATCGTTTAAAGTCGGATTCTAAAGCATTGTAAGTAGATGACTTTGTTAAAGTTGCCGATTCTCAAAGTTTGAAAATAGATTATATCGTTTAAACTGTGATTCTAAATCATTGTAAATAGATGACTTTGTTTAAGTTGCGGATTCTTAAGATTTGAAAAAAGATGGTATCGTTAAAAGTCGGATTCTAAAGCATTGTAAATAGATGACTTTGTTCAAGTTGCGGACTCTTATGGTTTGAACATAGAGTATATCGTTTCAAGTCGGATTCTAAAGCATTGTAAATAGATGACTTTGTTCAAGTGTATGATTCTCAAGGTTTTAAAATAGATGATATCGTTTAAAGTCAGATTCTAAAGCATAGTAAATAGATGACTTTGTTCAAGTTGCGGATTCTAAAGGTTTTTAAATAGATGATATCGGTTCAAGTCGGATTCTAACGCATTGTTAATAGATGACTTTGTTCAAGTTGCGGATTCTTAATGTTTGAAAATAGATGACATAGTTTAAAGTCGGATTCTAAAACATTGTAAATAGATGACTTTGTTCAAGTTGCGGATTCTTAAGGTTTGAAAATAGATGATATCGTTTAAAGTCGGATTCTAAAGCATTGTAAATAGATGACTTTGTTCAAGTTGTGGACTCTTAAGGTTTGAAAATAGATGATATCGTTTAAAGTCGGATCTTAACGCATTGTAAATAGATGACTTTGTTCAAGTTGCGGATTCTTAAGGTTTGAAAATAGATGATATCGTTTAAAGTCGGATCTTAACGCATTGTAAATAGATGACTTTGTTCAAGTTGCGGATTCTTAAGGTTTGAAAATAGATGATATCGTTTAAAGTCGGATTCTAAAGCATTGTAAATAGATGACTTTGTTCAAGTTGCGGATTCTGAAGGTTTGAAAATAGATGATATCGTTTAAAGTCGGATTCTAAAGCATTGTAAATAGATGACTTTGTTCATGTGGCGGGCTAAAATAGATGATATTGTTTAAAAGACGATTCTAAAGCATTGTAAGTAGATGACTTTATTACAGTTGCGGATTCTTAAGGTTTGAAAATAGATGATAATGTTTACAGTCGCATTCTAAAGCATTGTAAATAGATGACTTTGTTCAAGTTACGGATTCTTAAGCTTTGAAAATGGATGATATCGTTTAAAGTCGGATTCTAAAACATTGTAAGTAGATGACTTTGTTCAAGTTGTGCATTCTTTAGGTTTGAAAATATATGATATCGTTTAAAGTCGGATTCTAAAGAACTTAAAATAGATGACTTTGTTCAAGTTGCGGATGCTTGATGTTTGAGAATAGATTACATAGTTTAAAGTCGGATTCTAACACATTGTAAATGGATGACTTTGTTCAAGTTGCGGATTCTTAAGGTTTGAAAATAGATGATATCGTTTAAAGTCGGATTCTAAAGCATTGTAAATAGATGACTTTGTTCAAGTGGCGGACTCTTAAGGTTTGAAATAGATGATATTGTTTAAAGTACGATTCTAAAGCATTGTAAGTAGATGACTTTATTACAGTTGCGGATTCTTAAGGTTTGAAAATAGATGACATTGTTTAAAGTCTCATTCTAAAGCATTGTAAATAGATGACTTTGTTCAAGTTGCGGATTCTTAAGGTTTGAAAATAGATGATATCGGTTTAAGTCGGATTCTAAAGCATTGTAAATAGATGACTTTGTTCAAGTAGCGGATTCTTAAGGTTTGAAAATAGATGATATCGTTTAAAGTCGGATCTTAACGCATTGTAAATAGATGACTTTGTTCAAGTTGCGGATTCTTAAGGTTTGAAAATAGATGATATCGTTTAAAGTCGGATTCTAAAGCATTGTAAATAGATGACTTTGTTCAAGTTGCGGATTCTGAAGGTTTGAAAATAGATGATATCGTTTAAAGTCGGATTCTAAAACATTGTAAGTAGATGACTTTGTTCAAGTTGTGCATTCTTTAGGTTTGAAAATATATGATATCGTTTAAAGTCGGATTCTAAAGAACTTAAAATAGATGACTTTGTTCAAGTTGCGGATTCTTAAGGTTTGAAAATAGATGATATTGTTTAAAGTCGGATTCTAAATCATTGAAAATAGATGACTTTGTTCAAGTTGCGGAGTCTTAAAGTTGGAAAATAGATGATAATGTTTAAAGTCGGATTCTAAATCATGGTAAATAGATGACTGTGTTCGAGGTGCGGATTCATAAGGTTTGAAAATAGATGATATCGTTTAAAGTCGGATTCTAAAGCATTGTAAATAGATTATTTTGTTCAAGTTGCGGATTCTAAAGGTTTGAAAATAGATGATATCGTTTAAAGTCGGATTCTAAAGTATTGTAAATAGATGACTTTGTTCAAGTTGCGGATTCTTAAGGTTTGAAAATAGATGATATCGTTTAAAGTCGGATCTTAACGCATTGTAAATAGATGACTTTGTTCAAGTTGCGGATTCTTAAGGTTTGAAAATAGATGATATCGTTTAAAGTCGGATTCTAAAGCATTGTAAATAGATGACTTTGTTCAAGTTGCGGATTCTGAAGGTTTGAAAATAGATGATATCGTTTAAAGTCGGATTCTAAAGCATTGTAAGTAGATGACTTTGTTAAAGTTGCCGATTCTCAAAGTTTGAAAATAGATTATATCGTTTAAACTGTGATTCTAAATCATTGTAAATAGATGACTTTGTTTAAGTTGCGGATTCTTAAGATTTGAAAAAAGATGGTATCGTTAAAAGTCGGATTCTAAAGCATTGTAAATAGATGACTTTGTTCAAGTTGCGGACTCTTATGGTTTGAACATAGAGTATATCGTTTCAAGTCGGATTCTAAAGCATTGTAAATAGATGACTTTGTTCAAGTGTATGATTCTCAAGGTTTTAAAATAGATGATATCGTTTAAAGTCAGATTCTAAAGCATAGTAAATAGATGACTTTGTTCAAGTTGCGGATTCTAAAGGTTTTTAAATAGATGATATCGGTTCAAGTCGGATTCTAACGCATTGTTAATAGATGACTTTGTTCAAGTTGCGGATTCTTAATGTTTGAAAATAGATGATATAGTTAAAAGTCGGATTCTTAAGCATTGTAAATAGATGACTTTGTTCAAGTGGCGGACTAAAATAGATGATATTGTGATAAAGACGATTCTTAAGCATTGTAAGTAGATGACTTTATTACAGTTGCGGATTCTTAAGGTTTGAAAATAGATGATAATGTTTACAGTCGCATTCTAAAGCATTGTAAATAGATGACTTTGTTCAAGTTGCGGATTCTTAAGCTTTGAAAATGGATGATATCGTTTAAAGTCGGATTCTAAAACATTGTAAGTAGATGACTTTGTTCAAGTTGTGCATTCTTTAGGTTTGAAAATATATGATATCGTTTAAAGTCGGATTCTAAAGTACTTTAAATAGATGACTTTGTTGAAGTTGCGGATTCTAAAAATTTTAAAATAGATGATATCGTTTAAAGTCGGATTCTAAAGCATTGTTAATAGATGACTTTGTTCAAGTGGCCGATTCTTAAGGTTTGAAAATAGATTCTATCGTTGAAAGTCGGATTCTAAATCATGTAAAATTGATGACTTTGTTCAAGTTGACGATTCTTAAGGTTTTAAAATAGATGATATCGTTGAAGGTCGGATTCTAAAGCATTGTAAATAGATGACATTGTTCAAGTTGCAGAATCTTAAGGTTTGAAAATAAGTGATATTGTTTAAAGTCGGATTCTAAAGCATTGTAAATAGATGACTTTGTTCAAGTTGCGGACTCTGAAGGTTTGAAAATGGATGATATCGTTTAAAGTCGGATTCTAAAACATTGTAAGTAGATGACTTTTTTCAAGTTGTGCATTTTTTAGGTTTGAAAATAGATAATATCGTGTAAAGTCGGATTCTAAAGCATTGTAAGTAGATGACTTTGTTCAAGTTGCACATTCTTAAAGTTTGAAAATAGATTATATCGTTTAAACTCGGATTCTAAAGCATTGTAAATAAATGACTTTGTTAAAGTTGCGGATTCTTAAGATTTGAAAAAAGATGGTATCGTTAAAAGTCGGATTCTAAAGCATTGTAAATAGATGACTTTGTTCAAGTGGCGGACTAAAATAGATCATATTGTTTAAAAGACGATTCTAAAGCATTGTAAGTAGATGACTTTATTACAGTTGCGGATTCTTAAGCTTTGAAAATGGATGATATCGTTTAAAGTCGGATTCTAAAACATTGTAAGTAGATGACTTTGTTCAAGTTTTGCATTCTTTAGGTTTGAAAATATATGATATCGTTTAAAGTCGGATTCTAAAGAACTTAAAATAGATGACTTTGTTCAAGTTGCGGATTTTTAAGGTTTGAAAATAGATGATATTGTTTAAAGTCGGATTCTAAATCATTGAAAATAGATGACTTTGTTCAAGTTGCGGAGTCTTAAAGTTGGAAAATAGATGATAATGTTTAAAGTCGGATTCTAAATCATGGTAAATAGATGACTGTGTTCGAGGTGCGGATTCATAAGGTTTGAAAATAGATGATATCGTTTAAAGTCGGATTCTAAAGCATTGTAAATAGATTATTTTGTTCAAGTTGCGGATTCTAAAGGTTTGAAAATAGATGATATCGTTTAAAGTCGGATTCTAAAGTATTGTAAATAGATGACTTTGTTCAAGTTGCGGATTCTTAAGGTTTTAAAATAGATGATATCGTTTAAAGTCAGATTCTAAAGCATTGTTAATAGATGACTTTGTTCAAGTTGCCGATTCTCAAGCTTTGAAAATAGATGATATTGTTTAAAGTCAGATTCTAATGCATTGTAAATAGATGACTTTGTTCAAGTTGCCGATTCTTAATGTGGCAAAATAGATGACATTTTTTAAATTCGGATTCTAAAGCATTGTAAATAGATGACTTTGTTAAAGTTGCGGGTTATTAAGGGTTGAAAATACATGATAATGTTTAAAGTAAGATTATAAAGCATTGTAAGCAGATGACTTTGTTCGAGTTGCGGATTCTTAAGGTTTGAAAATAGATGATATCGTTTAAAGTCAGATTCTAAAGCATTGTTAATAGATGACTTTGTTCAAGTTGCCGATTCTCAAGCTTTGAAAATAGATGATATTGTTTAAAGTCAGATTCTAATGCATTGTAAATAGACGACTTTGTTCAAGTTGCGGATTCTTAAGGTTTGAAAATAGATGATATCGTTTAAAGTCGGATACTAAAGTTTTGTAAATAGATGACAGTGTTCAAGTTGCGGATTCTTAAGGTTTGAAAATAGATGATATCGTTTAAAGTCGGATTCTAAAGCATTGTAAATAGATGACTTTGATTAAAGTTGCGGACTCTTAACGTTTGAAAATAGATGATGTCGTTTAAGATCGGATTGCAAACCATTGTAAATAGATGACTTTGTTAAGTTGCGAATTCTTTAGGGTTGAAAATAGATGATATCGTTTGAAGTCGGATTCTACAGCATTGTAAATAGATTACTTTGTTCAAGTGGCCGATTCTTAAGGTTTGAAAATAGATGATATCGTTTAAAGTCGGATTCTAAAGCATTGTAAATATATGACTTTGTTCAAGTTGCGGATTCTTAGGGTTTAAAAATGGATAATGCCGTTTAAAGTCGGATTCTAAAGCATTGTAAATAGATTACTTTGTTCAAGTGGCGGACTAAAATAGATGATATTGTTTAAAGTACGATTCTAAAGCATTGTAAATAGATGACTTTATTACAGTTGCGGATTCTTTAGGTTTGAAAATAGATAATAATGTTTAAAGTCGCATTCTAAAGCATTGTAAATAGATGACTTTGTTCAGGTTGCGGATTCTTAAGGTTTGAAAATAGATAATATCGTTTAAATTAGGATTTTAAACATTGTAAATAGATGACATTGTTTAAGTTGCAGATTCTCAAGGTTTGAAAAAAAAAGATAATGTTTTAAATCGGATTCTTAAGCATTGTAAATAGATGACTTTGTTCAAGTTGCGGATTCTTGAGGTTTAAAACCAAATGATATACGTTAAAGTCGAATCTACAGCATTGTAAATAGATGACTTTGTTCCAGTTGCGGATTCTTAATGTTTGAAAATAGATGATATCGTTGAAAGTCGGATTCTAAAGCATTGTAAATAGATGACTTTGTTCAAGTTCACATTCCTGTTGTTTGAAAATAGATTATATTGTTATAGGTCGGATTCTAAAGCATTGTAAATAGATGACTTTGTTCAAGTTGCGGATACTTAAGGTTTCTAAATATATGATATCGTTGAAACTCGGATTCTAAGACATTGTAAATAGATGACTTTGTTCAAGTAGCCGATTCTTAAGGTTTGAAAATAGATGATATCGTTTAAAGTCGAATTCTAAAGCACTGTAAATAGATTACTTTGACAAGTTGCCGATTCATAAGGTTTGAAAATAGATGATATTGATTAAAGTCGGATTCTAAATCATTGTTAATAGATGACTTTATTCAAGTTTCGGATTTTTAAGGTTTAGAAATGGATGATGTCGTTTCTAGTCGGATTCTAAAGCACTGTAAATAGATGACTTTGTTCAAGTTGCCGATTCTTAAGGTTTGAAAATAGAGATATTGTTTAAAGTCGGATTCTAAAGCATTGTAAATAGATGATTTTGTTCCAGTTGCGGATTCTCAAGGTTTGAAAATAGATGATATCCTTTAAAGTCGGATTCTACAGCATTGTAAATAGATGACTTTGTTACAGTTGCGGATTCTTAATGTTTCCAAATAGATGAGATCGTTTAAAGTGTGATTCTAAAGCATGGTAAATAGATGACTTTGTTCAAGTTGCCGATTCTGAATGGTTTGAAAATAGATGATATCGTTTAAAGTCGGATTCTAAAGCATTGTAAATAGATGACTTTGTTAAAGTTAGTGAATCTTAAATTTTGAAAATAAATGATAATGTTTAAAGTCGGATTCAAAAACATTGTAAATAGATGACTTTGTTCAAGTTGCGGATTCTTAACGTTTGAAAATAGATGATATCGTTGGATATGGTATTCTAAAGCATTGTAACTATATGAGTTTGTTCAAGTTGCGGACTCTTAACGTTTGAAAAAATAGATGACTTTATTACAGTTGCGGATTCTAACGGTTGGAAAATAGATGATATCGTTTAAAGTCGGATTCTAAAGCATTGTAAATAGATGACTTTGTTCAAGTTGCGGATTCTTAAGGTTTGAAAAAAGATTATATCGTTTAAAGTCGGATTCTAAAGCATTGTAAATAGATGACTTTGTTCAAGTTGCCGATTCTTAATGTGGCAAAATAGATGACATTTTTTAAATTCGGATTCTAAAGCATTGTAAATAGATGACTTTTTTAAAGTTGCGGGTTATTAAGGGTTGAAAATACATGATAATGTTTAAAGTCAGATTCTAAAGCATTGTAAGCAGATGACTTTGTTCGAGTTGCGGATTCTTAAGGTTTGAAAATAGATGATATCGTTTAAAGTGTGATTATAAAGCATTTTAAATAGATGGTTTGGTCAAGTTGCGGATTCTTAAGGTTTGATAATCGATGATATCGGTTAAAGTCGGATTCGAAAGCATTGTAAATTGATGACTTGTGCAAGTCGCCGATTCTTAAGCTTTAAAAATAGATGATATCGTTTAAAGTCGGATTCTAAAGCATTTTAAATAGTTGACTTTGTTCAAGTTGCCGATTCGTAAGGTTCGAAAATAGATGATATCGGTTAAAGTCGGATTCTAAAGCATTGTAAATAGATGACTTTGTTCAAGTTGCGGATTCTTAAGGTTTGAAAATAGAAGATAATGTTTGAAGTTGGATTCAAAAGCATTGTAAATAGATGACTTCGTTCAAGTTGCGGATTCTTAAGGTTTTAAATCAGATGATATCGTTGCAAGTGTGATTCTAAAGCATTGTTAATAGATGACTTTGTTCAAGTTGCGGATTCTTAAGGTTTGAAAATCGATGATATCGTTTGAAGTCGGATTCTAAAGCATTGTAAATAGATGACTTTGTTCAAGGTACCGATTCTTAAGCTTTGAAAAAAGATGATATCGTTTAAAGTGGGATTGCAAAGCATTGTAAATAGATGACTTTGTTCAAGTTCCGGATTCTTAAGGTTTCAAAATAGATGATATCGTTTAAAGTCGGATTCTTAAGCATTGTAAATAGATGACTTGTTCAAGTTGCCGATTCTTAAGCTTTGAAAATAGATGATATCGTTTTAAGTCGGATTCTAAAGCATTGTAAATAGATGACTTTGTTCAAGTTGCGGATTCTTAAGCTTTGAAAATAGATGATATCGTTTAAAGTCGAGTTCTAAAGTATTGTAAATAGATGACTTTGTTCAAGTGTCGGATTCTTTAGGTTTTAAAATAGATGATATCATTTAAAGTCGGATTCTAAAGCATTGTAAATAGATGACTTTGTTCAAGTTGCGGACTCTGATAGTTGTAAAATAGATTATATCGTTTAAAGTCGGATTCTAAAGCATAGTTAATAGATGACATTGTTCAAGTTGCGGATTCTTAAGGCTTGAAAATAGATGATATTGTTTTAAGTCGGATACTAAAGCATTGTAAATAGATGACTTTGTTCAAGTTGCGGATTCTTAAGGTTTGAAAATAGATGATATCGTTTAAGATCGGATTCCAAACCATTGTAAATAGATGACTTTGTTAAGTTGCGGATTCTTAAGGTTTGAAAATAGATGATATCGTTTAAGGTCGTATTCTACAGCATTGTAAATAGATGACTTTGTTCAAGTGGCCGATACTTTAGGTTTGAAAATAGATGATATCGTTTAAAGTCGGATTCTAAAGCATTGTAAATAGATCACCTTGTTCAAGTTGCGGATGCTTGATGTTTGAAAATAGATGACATAGTTTAAAGTCGGATTCTAAAGCATTGTAAATAGATGACTTTGGTCAAGTAGTGGATTCTTAAGGTTTGAAAATAGATGATATCGTTTAAAGTCGGATTCTAAAGCATTGTAAATAGATGACTTTGGTCAAGTGGCGGACTTTTAAGGTTTGAAAATAGATGATATTGTTTAAAGTACGATTCTAAAGACTTGTAAGTAGATGACTTTATTACAGTTGCGGATTCTTAAGGTTTGAAAATAGATGACATTGTTTAAAATCACATTCTAAAGCATTGTAAATAGATGACTTTGTTCAAGTTCCGGATTCTTAAGGTTTGAAAATAGATGATATCGTTTAAAGTCGGATTCCAAAGCATTGTAAATAAATGACTTTGTTAAAGTTGCGGATTCTTAAGGTTTGAAAATAGATGATATCGGTTAAAGTCGGATTCCAAAGCATTGTAAATAAATGACTTTGTTCAAGTTGCGGATTCTTAAGGTTTGAAAATAGATGATATCGTTTAAAGTCGGATTCTAAAGCATTGTAAATAAATGACTTTGTTAAAGTTGCGGATTCTTAAGGTTTGAAAATAGATGATATCGTTTAAAGTCGGATTCTAAAGCATTGTAAATAGATGACTGTGTTCAAGTTGCGGATTCTTAAGGTTTGAAAATAGATGATATCGTTTAAAGTCGAGTTCTAACGCATTGTAAATAGATGACTTTGTTCAAGTTGGGGATGCTTGATGTTTGAAAATAGATGACATAGTTCAAAGTGGGATTCTAAAGCATTGTAAATAGATGACTTTGTTCAAGTTGCGGATTCTTAAGGTTTGAAAATAGATGATATCGTTTAAAGTCGGATTCTAAAGCATTGTAAATAGATGACTTTGTTCAAGTTGCCGATTCTTAAGGATTGAAAATAGATGATATCGTTTAAAGTCGGATTCTAAAGCATTGTAAATAGATGACTTTGTACAAGTTGCCGATACTTAAGGATTGGAAATAGATAATATCGGTTAAAGTGGGATTCTAAAGCATTGTAAATAGATGACTTTGTTCAAGTTGCGGACTCTGATAGTTTGAAAATATATTATATCGTTTAAAGTCGGATTCTAAAGCATTGTTAATAGATGACTTTGTACAAGTTGCGGATTCTTAAGGTTTGAAAATAGATGATATTGTTTGAAGTCGGATTCTAAAGCCTTGTAAATAGATGACTTTGTTCAAGTTGCGGATTCTTAAGGTTTGAAAATAGATGATATCGTTTAAAGTCGGATTGTAAAGCATTGTAAATAGATGACGGTGTTCAAGTTGCGGATTCTTAAGGTTTGAAAATAGATGATATCGTTTAAAGTCGGATTCTAACGCATTGTAAATAGATGACTTTGTTCAAGTTGCGGATGCTTGATGTTTGAAAATAGATGACATAGTTTAAAGTCGGATTCTAAAGCATTGTAAATAGATGACTTTGTTCAAGTTGCGGACTCTTAAGGTTTGAAATAGATGATATTGTTAAAAGTACGATTCTAAAGCATTGTAAGTAGATGACTTTATTACAGTTGCGGATTCTTAAGGTTTGAAAATAGATGACATTGTTTAAAGTCGCATTCTAAAGCATTGTAAATAGATGACTTTGTTCAAGTGTCGGATTCTTAAGGTTTGAAAATAGATGATATCGGTTAAAGTCGGATTCTAAAGCATTGTAAATAGATGACTTTGTTCAAGTTGCGGATTCTTAAGGTTTTAAAATAGATGATATCGTTTAAAGTCGGAACTTAACGCATTGTAAATAGATGACTTTGTTCAAGTTACGGATTCTTAAGGTTTGAAAATAGATGATATCGTTTTAAGTCGGATTCTAAAGCATTGTAAATTGATGACTTTGTTCAAGTTGCGGATTCTTAAGGTTTGAAAATAGATGATATCGTTTAAAGTCGGATTCTAAAGCATTGTAAATAAATGACTTTGGTCAAGTTGCGGATTCTAAAGGTTTTAAAATAGATGATATCGTTTAAAGTCGGATTCTAAAGTATTGTAAATAGATGACTTTGTTCAAGTTGCGGATTCTTAAGGTTTAAAAATAGATGATATCGTTTGAAGTCAGATTCTTAAGCATTGTAAATAGATGACTTTGTTCAAGTTGCGGATTCTTAAAATTTGAAAATAGATGATATCGTTCAAAGTCGCATTCTAAAGCATTGTAAATAGATGACTTTGTTAAAATTGCGGATTCTTAAGGTTTGAAAATAGATGATATCGTTTAAAATCGGATTCTAAAGCATTGTAAATAGATGACTTTGTTCAAGTTGCGGATTCTTAAGGTTTGAAAATAGAAGATACTGTTTGAAGTTGGATTCAAAAGCATTGTAAATAGATGACTTCGTTCAAGTTGCGGATTCTTAAGGTTTTAAATCAGATGATATCGTTGCAAGTGTGATGCTAAAGCATTGTAAATAGATGACTTTGTTTAAGTTGCGGATTCTTAAGGTTTGAAAATCGATGATATCGTTTGAAGTCGGATTCTAAAGCATTGTAAATAGATGACTTTGTTCAAGGTACCGATTCTTAAGCTTTGAAAAAAGATGATATCGTTTAAAGTGGGATTGCAAAGCATTGTAAATAGATGACTTTGTTCAAGTTCCGGATTCTTTAGGTTTGAAAATAGATGATATCGTTTAAAGTCGGATTCTTAAGCATTGTAAATAGATGACTTGTTCAAGTTGCCGATTCTTAAGCTTTGAAAATAGATGATATCGTTTTAAGTCGGATTCTAAAGCATTGTAAATAGATGACTTTGTTCAAGTTGCGGATTCTTAAGCTTTGAAAATGGATGATATCGTTTAAAGTCGAGTTCTAAAGTATTGTAAATAGATGACTTTGTTCAAGTTGCGGATTCTGTAGGTTTTAAAATAGATGATATCATTTAAAGTCGGATTCTAAAGCATTGTAAATAGATGACTTTGTTCAAGTTGCGGACTCTGATAGTTGTAAAATAGATTATATCGTTTAAAGTCGGATTCTAAAGCATAGTTAATAGATGACATTGTTCAAGTTAAGGATTCTTAAGGCTTGAAAATAGATGATATTGTTTTAAGTCGGATACTAAAGCATTGTAAATAGATGACTTTGTTCAAGTTGCGGATTCTTAAGGTTTAAAAATAGATGATATCGTTTAAGATCGGATTCCAAACCATTGTAAATAGATGACTTTGTTAAGTTGCGGATTCTTAAGGTTTGAAAATAGATGATATCGTTTAAGGTCGTATTCTACAGCATTGTAAATAGATGACTTTGTTCAAGTGGCCGATACTTTAGGTTTGAAAATAGATGATATCGTTTAAAGTCGGATTCTAAAGCATTGTAAATAGATGACCTTGTTCAAGTTGCGGATGCTTGATGTTTGAAAATAGATGACATAGTTTTAAGTCGGATTCTAAAGCATTGTAAATAGATGACTTTGGTCAAGTAGTGGATTCTTAAGGTTTGAAAATAGATGATATCGTTTAAAGTCGGATTCTAAAGCATTGTAAATAGATGACTTTGGTCAAGTGGCGGACTCTTAAGGTTTGAAAATAGATGATATTGTTTAAAGTACGATTCTAAAGACTTGTAAGTAGATGACTTTATTACAGTTGCGGATTCTTAAGGTTTGAAAATAGATGACATTGTTTAAAGTCACATTCTAAAGCATTGTAAATAGATGACTTTGTTCAAGTTGCGGATTCTTAAGGTTTGAAAATAGATGATATCGTTTAAAGTCGGATTCCAAAGCATTGTAAATAAATGACTTTGTTAAAGTTGCGGATTCTTAAGGTTTGAAAATAGATGATATCGGTTAAAGTCGGATTCCAAAGCATTGTAAATAGATGATATGTTCAAGTTGCCGATTCTTAAGCTTTGAAAATAGATGATATGGTTTAAAGTCGGATTCTTAAGCATTGTAAATAGATGACTTTGTTCAAGTTGCGGATTCTTAAGGTTTGAAAATAGATGATATCGTTTAAAGTCAGATTCTAAAGCATTGTAAATAGATGACTTTGTTCAAGTGGCGGACTCTTAAGGTTTGAAAATAGATGATATCGTTTAAAGTCGAGTTCTAACGCATTGTAAATAGATGACTTTGTTCAAGTTGCGGATGCTTGATGTTTGAAAATAGATGACATAGTTCAAAGTGGGATTCTAAAGCATTGTAAATAGATGACTTTGTTCAAGTTGCGGATTCTTAAGGTTTGAAAATAGATGATATACTTTAAAGTCGGATTCTAAAGCATTGTAAATAGATGACTTTGTTCAAGTTGCCGATTCTTAAGGATTGAAAATAGATGATATCGTTTAAAGTCGGATTCTAAAGCATTGTAAATAGATGACTTTGTACAAGTTGCCGATACTTAAGCATTGAAAATAGATAATATCGGTTAAAGTGGGATTCTAAAGCATTGTAAATAGATGACTTTGTTCAAGTTGCGGACTCTGATAGTTTGAAAATATATTATATCGTTTAAAGTCGGATTCTAAAGCATTGTTAATAGATGACTTTGTACAAGTTGCGGATTCTTAAGGTTTGAAAATAGATGATATTGTTTTAAGTCGGATTCTAAAGCATTGTAAATAGATGACTTTGTTCAAGTTGCGGATTCTTAAGGTTTGAAAATAGATGATATCGTTTAAAGTCGGATTGTAAAGCATTGTAAATAGATGACTTTGTTCAAGTTGCGGATTCTTAAGGTTTGAAAATAGATGATATCGTTTAAAGTCGGAGTCTAACGCATTGTAAATAGATGACTTTGTTCAAGTTGCGGATGCTTGATGTTTGAAAATAGATGACATAGTTTAAAGTCGGATTCTAAAGCATTGTAAATAGATAGCTTTGTTCAAGTTGCGGACTCTTAAGGTTTGAAATAGATGATATTGTTAAAAGTACGATTCTAAAGCATTGTAAGTAGATGACTTTATTACAGTTGCGGATTCTTAAGGTTTGAAAATAGATGACATTGTTTAAAGTCGTATTCTAAAGCATTGTAAATAGATGACTTTGTTCAAGTTTCGGATTCTTAAGGTTTGAAAATAGATGATATCGGTTAAAGTCGGATTCTAAAGCATTGTAAATAGATGACTTTGTTCAAGTTGCGGATTCTTAAGGTTTGAAAATAGATGATATCGTTTAAAGTCGGATCTTAACGCATTGTAAATAGATGACTTTGTTCAAGTTGCGGATTCTTAAGGTTTGAAAATAGATGATATCGTTTTAAGTCGGATTCTAAAGCATTGTAAATTGATGACTTTGTTCAAGTTGCGGATTCTTAAGGTTTGAAAATAGATGATATCGTTTAAAGTCGGATTCTAAAGCATTGTAAATAAATGACTTTGTTCAAGTTGCGGATTCTAAAGGTTTTAAAATAGATGATATCGTTTAAAGTCGGATTCTAAAGTATTGTAAATAGATGACTTTGTTCAAGTTGCGGATTCTTAAGGTTTAAAAATAGATGATATCGTTTAAAGTCAGATTCTTAAGCATTGTAAATAGATGACTTTGTTCAAGTTGCGGATTCTTAAAATTTGAAAATAGATGATATCGTTCAAAATCGCATTCTAAAGCATTGTAAATAGATGACTTTGTTAAAATTGCGGATTCTTAAGGTTTGAAAATAGATGATATCGTTTAAAATCTGATTCTAAAGCATTGTAAATAGATGACTTCGTTCAAGTTGCGAGTTCTTTATGTTTGAAAATAGATGATATCGTTTAAAGTAGGATTCTTAAGCATTGTAAATAAATGACTTTGTTGAAGTTGCCGATTCTTAAGCTTTGAAAATAGATGATATCGTTTAAAGTCGGATTCCAAAGCATTGTAAATAGACGACTTTGTTCAAGTTGCCGATTCTTAAGGTTTTAAAATAGATGATATCGTTTAAAGTCGGATTCTACAGCATTGTAAATAGATGACTTTGTTCAAGTGGCCGATACTTTAGGTTTGAAAATAGATGATATCGTTTAAAGTCGGATTCTAAAGCATTGTAAATAGATAATCTTGTTCAAGTTGCGGATTCTTAATGTTTTAAAATAGATGATATCGTTTTAAGTCGGATTCTAAAGCATTGTAAATAGATGACTTTGTTCAAGTTGATGTTTCTTAAGGTTTGAAAATAGATGATATCGTTTCAAGTCGGATTCTAAAGCATTGTAAATAGATGACTTTGTTCAAGTGGCGGACTCTTAAGGTTTGAAAATAGATGATATTGTTTAAAGTACGATTCTAAAGCATTGTAAGTAGATGACTTTATTACAGTTGCGGATTCTTAAAGTTGTAAAATTGATGATATCATTTAAAGTCGGATTATAAAGCATTGTAAATAGATGACTTTGTTCAAGTTGCGGATTCTTTAGGTTTGAAAATAGATGATATCGTTTAAAGTCGGATTCTAAAGCATTGTAAATAGATGACTTTGTTCAAGTTGCCGATTCTTAAGCTTTGAAAATAGATGATATCGTTTAAAGTCGGATTCTAAAGCATTGTAAATAGATGACTTTGTTCAAGTTGCTGATTCGTAAGGTTTTTAAATAGATGATATCGTTTCAAGTCGGATTCTAAAGCATTGTTAATTAATGACTTGTTCAAGTCGCCGATTCTCAAGCTTTGAAAATAGATGATATCGTTTAAAGTCGGATTCTAAAGCACTGTAAATAGATGACTTTGTTCAAGTTGCCGATTCTTAATGTTTCAAAATAGATGATATCGGTTAAAGTTCGATTCTAAAGCATTGTAAATAGATGACTTTGTTCAAGTTGCCGATTCTTAAGGATTGAAAATAGATGATATCGTTTAAAGTCGGATTCTAAAGCATTGTAAATAGATGACTTTGTTCAAGTTGCCGATACTTAAGGATTGAAAATAGATGATATCGGTTAAAGTCGGATTCTAAAGCATTGTAAATAGATGACTTTGTTCAAGTTGCGGATTCTTAAGGTTTGAAAATAGATGATATCGTTCAAGATCGGATTCCAAACCATTGTAAATAGATGACTTTGTTAAGTTGCGGATTCTTAAGGTTTTAAAATAGATGATATCGTTTAAAGTCGGATTCTACAGCATTGTAAATAGATGACTGTGTTCAAGTTGCGGATTCTTAAGGTTTGAAAATAGATGATATCGTTTAAGATCGGATTCCAAACCATTGTAAATAGATGACTTTGTTAAGTTGCGGATTCTTAAGGTTTTAAAATAGATGATATCGTTTAAAGTCGGATTCTACAGCATTGTAAATAGATGACTTTGTTCAAGTGGCCGATACTTTAGGTTTGAAAATAGATGATATCGTTTATAGTCGGATTCTGAAGCATTGTAAATAGATGACCTTGTTCAAGTTGCGGATGCTTAAGGTTTGAAAATAGATGACATAGTTTAAAGTCGGATTCTAAAGCATTGTAAATAGATGACTTTGTTCAAGTTGCGGATGCTTAAGGTTTGAAAATAGATGATATCGTTTAAAGTCGGATTCTAAAGCATTGTAAATAGATGACTTTGTTCAAGTGGCGGACTCTTAAGGTTTGAAAATAGATGATATTGTTTAAAGTACGATTCTAAAGCATTGTAAGTAGATGACTTTATTACAGTTGCGGATTCTTAAGGTTTGAAAATAGATGACATTGTTTAAAGTCGCATTCTAAAGCATTGTAAATAGATGACTTTGTTCAAGTTGCGGATTCTTAAGGTTTGAAAATAGATGATATCGGTTAAAGTCGGATTCTAAAGCATTGTAAATAGATAACTTTGTTCAAGTTGCGGATTCTTAAGGTTTGAAAATAGATGATATCGTTTAAAGTCGGATTCTAAAGCATTGTAAATAAATGACTTTGTTCAAGTTGCTGATTCTTAAGGTTTGAAAATAGATGATATCGTTTAAAGTCGGATTCTAAAGCATTGTAAATAGATGATTTTGTTCAAGTTGCGGATTCTTAAGGTTTGAAAATAGAAGATAATGTTTAAAGTAGGATTCAAAAGCATTGTAAATAGATGACTTCGTTCAAGTTGCGGATTCTTAAGGTTTGAAAATCGATGATATCGTTTGAAGTCGGATTCTAAAGCATTGTAAATAGATGACTTTGTTCAAGGTACCGATTTTTAAGCTTTGAAAAAAGGTGATATCGTTTAAAGTCGGATTCCACGGCATTGTAAATAGATGACTTTGTTCAAGTTGCGGATTCTTAAGGTTTGTAAAATAGATGATATCGGTTAAAGTCGGATTCCAAAGCATTGTAAATAAATGACTTTGTTCAAGTTGCGGATTCTTAAGGTTTGAAAATAGATGATATCGTTTAAAGTCGGATTCTAAAGCATTGTAAATAAATGACTTTGTTAAAGTTGCGGATTCTTAAGGTTTGAAAATAGATGATATCGTTTAAAGTCGGATTCTAAAGCATTGTAAATAGATGACTGTGTTCAAGTTGCGGATTCTTAAGGTTTGAAAATAGATGATATCGTTTAAAGTCGAGTTCTAACGCATTGTAAATAGATGACTTTGTTCAAGTTGCGGATGCTTGATGTTTGAAAATAGATGACATAGTTCAAAGTGGGATTCTAAAGCATTGTAAATAGATGACTTTGTTCAAGTTGCGGATTCTTAAGGTTTGAAAATAGATGATATCGTTTAAAGTCGGATTCTAAAGCATTGTAAATAGATGACTTTGTTCAAGTTGCCGATTCTTAAGGATTGAAAATAGATGATATCGTTTAAAGTCGGATTCTAAAGCATTGTAAATAGATGACTTTGTACAAGTTGCCGATACTTAAGCATTGAAAATAGAAAATATCGGTTAAAGTGGGATTCTAAAGCATTGTAAATAGATGACTTTGTTCAAGTTGCGGACTCTGATAGTTTGAAAATATATTATATCGTTTAAAGTCGGATTCTAAAGCATTGTTAATAGATGACTTTGTACAAGTTGCGGATTCTTAAGGTTTGAAAATAGAAGATAATGTTTAAAGTAGGATTCAAAAGCATTGTAAATAGATGACTTCGTTCAAGTTGCGGATTCTTAAGGTTTGAAAATCGATGATATCGTTTGAAGTCGGATTCTAAAGCATTGTAAATAGATGACTTTGTTCAAGGTACCGATTTTTAAGCTTTGAAAAAAGGTGATATCGTTTAAAGTCGGATTCCACGGCATTGTAAATAGATGACTTTGTTCAAGTTGCGGATTCTTAAGGTTTGTAAAATAGATGATATCGTTTAAAGTCGGATTCTTAAGCATTGTAAATAGATGACTTGTTCAAGTTGCCGATTCTTAAGCTTTGAAAATAGATGATATGGTTTAAAGTCGGATTCTTAAGCATTGTAAATAGATGACTTTGTTCAAGTTGCGGATTCTTAAGGTTTGAAAATAGATGATATCGTTTAAAGTCAGATTCTAAAGCATTGTAAATAGATGACTTTGTTCAAGTGGCGGACTCTTAAGGTTTGAAAATAGATGATATTGTTTAAAGTACGATTCTAAAGCATTGTAAGTAGATGACTTTATTACAGTTGCGGATTCTTAAGGCTTGAAAATAGATGATATTGTTTAAAGTCGCATTCTAAAGCATTGTAAATAGATGACTTTGTTCAAGTTGCGGATTTTTAAGGTTTGAAAATAGATGATATCGGTTAAAGTCGGATTCTAAAGCATTGTAAATAGATGACTTTGTTCAAGTTGCGGATTCTAAAGGTTTGGAAATAGATGATATCGTTTAAAGTCGGATTCTAAAGCATTGTAAATAGATGACTTTGTTCAAGTTGCGGATTCTTAAGGTTTGAAAATAGATGATATCGTTTAAAGTCGGATTCTACAGCATTGTAAATAGATGACTTTGTTCAAGTTGCGGATTCTTAAGGTTTGAAAATAGATGATATCGGTTAAAGTCGGATTCTAAAGCATTGTATATAAATGACTTTGTTCAAGTTGCGGATTCTTAAGGTTTGAAAATAGATGATATCGTTTAAAGTCGGATTCTAAAGCATTGTAAATAGATGACTTTGTTCAAGTTACCGATTCTTAAGGATTGAAAATAGATGATATCGTTTAAAGTCGGATTCTAAAGCATTGTAAATAGATGACTTTGTACAAGTTGCCGATACTTAAGGATTGAAAATAGATAATATCGGTTAAAGTGGGATTCTAAAGCATTGTAAATAGATGACTTTGTTCAAGTTGCGGACTCTGATAGTTTGAAAATATATTATATCGTTTAAAGTCGGATTCTAAAGCATTGTTAATAGATGACTTTGCACAAGTTGCGGATTCTTAAGGTTTGAAAATAGATGATATTGTTTTAAGTCGGATTCTAAAGCATTGTAAATAGATGACTTTGTTCAAGTTGCGGATTCTTAAGTTTTGAAAATAGATGATATCGTTTAAAGTCGGATTGTAAAGCATTGTAAATAGATGACGGTGTTCAAGTTGCGGATTCTTAAGGTTTGAAAATAGATGATATCGTTTAAAGTCGGATTCTAACGCATTGTAAATAGATGACTTTGTTCAAGTTGCGGATGCTTAATGTTTGAAAATAGATGACATAGTTTAAAGTCGGATTCTAAAGCATTGTAAATAGATGACTTTGTTCAAGTTGCGGACTCTTAAGGTTTGAAATAGATGATATTGTTAAAAGTACGATTCTAAAGCATTGTAAGTAGATGACTTTATTACAGTTGCGGATTCTTAAGGTTTGAAAATAGATGACATTGTTTAAAGTCGCATTCTAAAGCATTGTAAATAGATGACTTTGTTCAAGTTGCTGATTCGTAAGGTTTTTAAATAGATGATATCGTTTCAAGTCGGATTCTAAAGCATTGTTAATTAATGACTTGTTCAAGTCGCCGATTCTCAAGCTTTGAAAATAGATGATATCGTTTAAAGTCGGATTCTAAAGCACTGTAAATAGATGACCTTGTTCAAGTTGCCGATTCTTAATGTTTCAAAATAGATGATATCGGTTAAAGTTCGATTCTAAAGCATTGTAAATAGATGACTTTGTTCAAGTTGCCGATTCTTAAGGATTGAAAATAGATGATATCGTTTAAAGTCGGATTCTAAAGCATTGTAAATAGATGACTTTGTTCAAGTTGCGGATTCTTAAGGTTTGAGAATAGATGATATTGTTTTAAGTCGGATTCTAAAGCATTGTAAATAGATGACTTTGTTCAAGTTGCGGATTCTTAAGGTTTGAAAATAGATGATATCGTTTAAAGTCGGATTCTAAAGCATTGTAAATAGATGACTGTGTTCAAGTTGCGGATTCTTTAGGTTTGAAAATGGATGATATCGTTTAAGATCGGATTCCAAACCATTGTAAATAGATGACTTTGTTAAGTGGCGGATTCTTAAGGTTTTAAAATAGATGATATCGTTTTAAGTCGGATTCTACAGCATTGTAAAAAGATGACTGTGTTCAAGTTGCGGATTCTTCAGGTTTGAAAATAGATGATATCGTTTAAGATCGGATTCCAAACCATTGTAAATAGATGACTTTGTTAAGTTGCGGATTCTTAAGGTTTTAAAATAGATGATATCGTTTAAAGTCGGATTCTACAGCATTGTAAATAGATGACTTTGTTCAAGTGGCCGATACTTTAGGTTTGAAAATAGATGATATCGTTTATAGTCGGATTCTAAAGCATGGTAAATAGATGACTTTGTCCAAGTTGCGGACTCTGATAGTTTGAAAATAGATTATATCGTTTAAAGTCGGATTCTAAAGCATTGTAAATAGATGACTTTGTTCAAGTTGCGGATTCTTAAGGCTGTAAAATAGATGATATCGTTTAAGATCGGATTCCAAACAATTGTAAATAGATGACTTTGTTAAGTTGCGGATTCTGCAGGTTTGAAAATAGATGATATTGTTTAAGGTCGGATTCTACAGCATTGTAAATAGATGACTTTGTTCAAGTTGCGGATTCTAAAGGTTCGAAAATAGATGATATCGTTTAAAGTCGGATTCTAAAGCATTGTAAATAGATTACTTTGTTCAAGTTGCGGATTCTTAAGGTTTGAAAATCGATGATATCGTTTGAAGTCGGATTCTAAAGCATTGTAAATAGATGACTTTGTTAAAGGTACCGATTCTTAAGCTTTGAAAAAAGATGATATCGTTTAAAGTGGGATTCCAAAGCATTGTAAATAGATTACTTTGTTCAAGTTCCGGATTCTTAAGGTTTGAAAATAGATGATATCGTTTAAAGTCGGATTCTTAAGCATTGTAAATAGATCACTTGTTCAAGTTTCCGATTCTTAAGCTTTGAAAATAGATTATACGGTTTAAAGTCGGATTCTAAAGCATTGTAAATAGATGACTTTGTTCAAGTTGCGGATTCTTAAGCTTTGGAAATAGATGATATCGTTTAAAGTCGGATTCTAAAGTATTGTAAATAGATGACTTTGTTCAAGTGTCGGATTCTTTAGGTTTTAAAATAGATGATATCGTTTAAATTCGGATTCTAAAGCATTGTAAATAGATGACTTTATCCAAGTTGCGGACTCTGATAGTTTGAAAATAGCTTATATCGTTTAAAGTCGGATTCTAAAGCATTGTAAATAGATGACTTTGTTCAAGTCGCGGATTCTTAAGGTTTAAAAATAGATGATATCGTTTAAAGTCGGATTCTAAAGCATTGTAAATAGATGACTTTGGTCAACTGGCGGATGCTTGATGTTTGAATATAGATGACTTAGTTTAAAGTCGGATTCTAAAGCATTGTAAATAGATGACTTTGTTCAAGTTGCGGATTCTTAAGGGTTGAAAATAGATGATATCGTTTAAAGTCGGATTCTAACGCATTGTAAATTGATGACTTTGGTCAAGTGGCGGACTCTTAAGGTTTGAAAATAGATGATATTGTTTTAAGTACGATTCTAAAGACTTGTAAGTAGATGACTTTATTACAGTTGCGGATTCTTAAGGTTTGAAAATAGATGACATTGTTTAAAGTCGCATTCTAAATCATTGTAAATAGATGACTTTGTTCAAGTTGCGTATTCTTAAGGTTTGAAAATAGATTATATCGGTTAAAGTCGGATTCTAAAGCATTGTAAATAGATGACTTTGTTCAAGTTGCGGATTCTTAAGGTTTGAAAATAGATAATATCGTTTTATGTCGGATACTAAAGCATTGTAAATAGATGACTTTGTTTAAGGTTCAGATTCTTAATGTTTCAAAATAGATGATATCGTTTAAAGTCGGATTCTAAAGCATTGTAAATAGATGACTTTGTTCAAGTTGCGAGTTCTAGATGATATATTTTAATGTCGGATTTTAAAGCATTGTTAATAGATTACCTTGTTCAAGTTGCGGATTCTTGAGGTTTGAAAATAGATGATATCGGTTAAAGTCGGATTCTAAAGCATTGTAAATAGATGACTTTGTTCAAGTGGCGGACTCTTAAGGTTTGAAAATAGATGATATTGTTTAATGTACGATTCTAAAGCATTGTAAGTAGATGACTTTATTACAGTTGCGGATTCTTAAAGTTTGAAAATAGATGATATCATTTAAAGTCGGATTATAAAGCATTGTAAATAGATGACTTTGTTCAAGTTGCGGATTCTTTAGGTTTGAAAATAGATGATATCGTTTAAAGTCGGATTCTAAAGCATTGTAAATAGATGACTTTGCTCAAGTTGCCGATTCTTAAGCTTTGAAAATAGATGATATCGTTTCAAGTCGGATTATAAAGCATTGTTAATTAATGACTTGTTCAAGTCGCCGATTCTCAAGCTTTGCAAATAGATGATATCGTTTAAAGTCGGATTCTAAAGCACTGTAAATATATAACTTTGTTCAAGTTGCCGATTCTTAAGGTTTGAAAATAGATGATATCGTTTAAAGTGCGATTCTTAAGCATTGTAAATACATGACTTTGTTCAAGTTGCCGATACTTAAGGATTGAAAATAGATGATATCGGTTAAAGTCGGATTCTAAAGCATTGTAAATAGATGACTTTGTTCAAGTTGCGGACTCTGATTGTTTGAAAATAGATTATATCGTTTAAAGTCGGATTCTAAAGCATTGTTAATTGTTGACTTTGTTCAAGTTGCGGATTCTTAAGGTTTCAGAAGTGATTATATTGTTTTAAGTCGGATTCTAAAGCATTGTAAATAAGTGACTTTGTTCAAGTTGCGGATTCTTAAGGTTTGAAAATAGATGATATCGTTTAAAGTCGGATTCTAAAGCATTGTAAATAGATGACTGTGTTCAAGTTGCGGATTCTTAAGGTTCGAAAATAGATGATATCGTTTAAGATCGGATTCCAAACCATTGTAAATAGATGACTTTGTTAAGTTGCGGATTCTTAAGGTTTTAAAATAGATGATATCGTTTAAAGTCGGATTCTACAGCATTGTAAATAGATGACTTTGTTCAAGTGGCCGATACTTTAGGTTTGAAAATAGAGTATATCGTTTATAGTCGGATTCTAAAGCATTGTAAATAGATGACCTTGTTCAAGTTGCGGATGCTTGATATTTGAAAATAGATGACATAGTTTAAAGTCGGATTCTAAAGCATTGTAAATAGATGACTTTGTTCAAGTTGCGGATTCTTAAGGTTTGACAATAGATGATATCGTTTAAAGTCGGATTCTAAAGCATTGTAAATAGATGACTTTGTTCAAGTGGCGGACTCTTAAGGTTTGAAAATAGATGATATTGTTTAAAGTACGATTCTAAAGCATTGTAAGTAGATGACTTTATTACAGTTGCGGATTCTTAAGGTTTGAAAATAGATGACATTGTTTAAAGTCGCATTCTAAAGCATTGTAAATAGATGACTTTGTTCAAGTTGCGGATTCTTAAGGTTTGAAAATAGATGATATCGTTTAAAGTCGGATTCTAAAGCATTGTAAATAGATAACTTTGTTCAAGTTGCGGATTCTTAAGGTTTGAAAATAGAGGATATCGTTTAAAGTCGGATTCTAAAGCATTGTAAATAGATGACTTTGTTCAAGTTGCGGATTCTTAAGGTTTGAAAATAGATGATATCGTTTAAAGTCGGATTCTAAAGCATTGTAAATAAATGACTTTGTTCAAGTTGCTGATTCTTAAGGTTTAGAAATAGATGATATCGTTTAAAGTCGGATTCTAAAGCATTGTAAATAGATGACTTTGTTCAAGTTGCGGATTCTTAAGGTTTGAAAATAGAAGATAATGTTTAAAGTAGGATTCAAAAGCATTGTAAATAGATGACTTCGTTCAAGTTGCGGATTCTTAAGGTTTGAAAATAGATGATATCGTTTAAAGTCGGATTCTAAAGCATTGTAAATAGATTACTTTGTTCAAGTTGCAGACTCTTAAGGTTTGAAAATAGATGATATCGTATCAAATCTGATTCTAAAGCATTGTAAATAGATGACTTTGTTCAAGGTGCCGATTATTAAGGTGTGAAAATTGATGATATCGTTTAAAGTGGGATTCTAAAGCATTGTAAATAGTTTACTTTGTTCAAGTTGCGGATTCTTAAGGTTTTAAAATAGATTATATCGTTGAAAGTGTAATTCTAAAGCATTGTAAATAGATGACTTTGTTGAAGTTGCCGATTCTTAAGCTTGGAAAATAGATGATATCGTTTAAAGTCGGATTCTAAAGCATTGTAAATAGATGACTTGTTCAAGTTGCCGATTCTTAAGCTTTGAAAATAGATGATATGGTATAAAGTCGGATTCTAAAGCACTGTAAATGGATGACTTTGTTCAAGTTGCTGATTCTTAAGGTTCCGAAATAGAAGATATCGTTTAAATCTGATTCTTAATTATTGTAAATAGATGACTTTGTTCAAGTTGCGAGTTCTTAAGGTTTGAAACTAGATGATATCGTTTAATGTCGGATACTAATGCATTGTAAATAGATTATTATGTTCAAGTTACGTATTCTTAAGGGTTGAAAATAGATGATATCATTTAAAGTCGGATTATAAAGCATTATAAATAGATAGCTTTGTTCAAGTTGCGGATTTTTTAGGTTTGAAAATAGATGATATCGTTTTAAGTCGGATTCCGAAGCATTGTAAATAGATGACTTTGTTCAAGTGGCGGATTCTTTAGGTTGAAAAATAGATGATATCGTTTAAAGTCGGATTCTAAAGCATTGTAAATAGAGGACTTTATTCAACTTGCGGATTCTTGAGGTTTGAAAATAGCTTATATCGTTTAAAGTCGGATTCTTTAGCATTGTAAATAGATGACTTTGTTCAAGTTGCGGATTCTTAAGGCTACAAAATAGATGATATCGTTTAAGATCGGATTCCAAACAATTGTAAATAGATGACTTTGTTAAGTTGCGGATTCTTAAGGTTTGAAAATAGAGGATATTGTTTAAGGTCGGATTCTACAGCATTGTAAATAGATGACTTTGTTCAAGTTGCGGATTCTTAAGGTTTAAAAATAGATGATATCGTTTAAAGTCGGATTCTAAAGCATTGTAAATAGATGACTTTGGTCAAGTGGCGGATGCTTGATGTTTGAATATAGATGACTTTGTTTAAAGTCGGATTCTAAAGCATTGTAAATAGATGACTTTGTTCAAGTTGCGGATTCTTAAGGGTTGAAAATAGATGATATCGTTTAAAGTCGGATTCTAACGCATTGTAAATTGATGACTTTGGTCAAGTGGCGGACTCTTAAGGTTTGAAAATAGATGATATTGTTTTAAGTACGATTCTAAAGACTTGTAAGTAGATGACTTTATTACAGTTGCGGATTCTTAAGGTTTGAAAATAGATGACATTGTTTAAAGTCGCATTCTAAATCATTGTAAATAGATGACTTTGTTCAAGTTGCGTATTCTTAAGGTTTGAAAATAGATAATATCGGTTAAAGTCGGATTCTAAAGCATTGTAAATAGATGACTTTGTTCAAGTTGCGGATTCTTAAGGTTTGAAAATAGATAATATCGTTTTATGTCGGATACTAAAGCATTGTAAATAGATGACTTTGTTTAAGGTTCAGATTCTTAATGTTTCAAAATAGATGATATCGTTTAAAGTCGGATTCTAAAGCATTGTAAATAGATGACTTTGTTCAAGTTGCGAGTTCTAGATGATATATTTTAATGTCGGATTTTAAAGCATTGTTAATAGATGACCTTGTTCAAGTTGCGGATTCTTGAGGTTTGAAAATAGATGATATCGGTTAAAGTCGGATTCTAAAGCATTGTAAATAGATGACTTTGTTCAAGTGGCGGACTCTTAAGGTTTGAAAATAGATGATATTGTTTAATGTACGATTCTAAAGCATTGTAAGTAGATGACTTTATTACAGTTGCGGATTCTTAAAGTTTGAAAATAGATGATATCATTTAAAGTCGGATTATAAAGCATTGTAAATAGATGACTTTGTTCAAGTTGCGGATTCTTTAGGTTTGAAAATAGATGATATCGTTTAAAGTCGGATTCTAAAGCATTGTAAATAGATGACTTTGCTCAAGTTGCCGATTCTTAAGCTTTGAAAATAGATGATATCGTTTAAAGTCGGATTCCAAAGCATTGTAAATAGATGACTTTGTTCAAGTTGCCGATTCGTAAGGTTTTTAAATAGATGATATCGTTTATAGTCGGATTATAAAGCATTGTTAATTAATGACTTGTTCAAGTCGCCGATTCTCAAGCTTTGAAAATAGATGATATCGTTTAAAGTCGGATTCTAAAGCACTGTAAATATATAACTTTGTTCAAGTTGCCGATTCTTAAGGTTTGAAAATAGATGATATCGGTTAAAGTCGGATTCTGAAGCATTGTAAATAGATGACTTTGTTCAAGTTGCGGACTCTGATTGTTTGAAAATAGATTATATCGTTTAAAGTCGGATTCTAAAGCATTGTTAATTGTTGACTTTGTTCAAGTTGCGGATTGTTAAGGTTTCAGAAGTGATTATATTGTTTTAAGTCGGATTCTAAAGCATTGTAAATAAGTGACTTTGTTCAAGTTGCGGATTCTTAAGGTTTGAAAATAGATGATATCGTTTAAAGTCGGATTCTAAAGCATTGTAAATAGATGACTGTGTTCAAGTTGCGGATTCTTAAGGTTTGAAAATAGATGATATCGTTTAAGATCGGATTCCAAACCATTGTAAATAGATGACTTTGTTAAGTTGCGGATTCTTAAGGTTTTAAAATATATGATATCGTTTAAAGTCGGATTCTACAGCATTGTAAATAGATGACTTTGTTCAAGTGGCCGATACTTTAGGTTTGAAAATAGATTATATCGTTTATAGTCGGATTCTAAAGCATTGTAAATAGATGACCTTGTTCAAGTTGCGGATGCTTGATATTTGAAAATAGATGACATAGTTTAAAGTCGGATTCTAAAGCATTGTAAATAGATGACTTTGTTCAAGTTGCGGATTCTTAAGGTTTGACAATAGATGATATCGTTTAAAGTCGGATTCTAAAGCATTGTAAATAGATGACTTTGTTCAAGTGGCGGACTCTTAAGGTTTGAAAATAGATGATATTGTTTAAAGTACGATTCTAAAGCATTGTAAGTAGATGACTTTATTACAGTTGCGGATTCTTAAGGTTTGAAAATAGATGACATTGTTTAAAGTCGCATTCTAAAGCATTGTAAATAGATGACTTTGTTCAAGTTGCGGATTCTTAAGGTTTGAAAATAGATGATATCGGTTAAAGTCGGATTCTAAAGCATTGTAGATACATAACTTTGTTCAAGTTGCGGATTCTTAAGGTTTGAAAATAGATGATATCGTTTAAAGTCGGATTCTAAAGCATTGTAAATAGATAACTTTGTTCAAGTTGCGGATTCTTAAGGTTTGAAAATAGAGGATATCGTTTAAAGTCGGATTCTAAAGCATTGTAAATAGATGACTTTGTTCAAGTTGCGGATTCTTAAGGTTTGAAAATAGATGATATCGTTTAAAGTCGGATTCTAAAGCATTGTAAATAAATGACTTTGTTCAAGTTGCTGATTCTTAAGGTTTAGAAATAGATGATATCGTTTAAAGTCGGATTCTGAAGCATTGTAAATAGATGACTTTGTTCAAGTTGCGGATTCTTAAGGTTTGAAAATAGAAGATAATGTTTAAAGTAGGATTCAAAAGCATTGTAAATAGATGACTTCGTTCCAGTTGCGGATTCTTAAGGTTTGAAAATAGATGATATCGTTTAAAGTCGGATTCTAAAGCATTGTAAATAGATTACTTTGTTCAAGTTGCAGACTCTTAAGGTTTGAAAATAGATGATATCGTATCAAATCTGATTCTAAAGCATTGTAAATAGATGACTTTGTTCAAGGTGCCGATTATTAAGGTGTGAAAATTGATGATATCGTTTAAAGTGGGATTCTAAAGCATTGTAAATAGTTTACTTTGTTCAAGTTGCGGATTCTTAAGGTTTTAAAATAGATTATATCGTTGAAAGTGTAATTCTAAAGCATTGTAAATAGATTACTTTGTTGAAGTTGCCGATTCTTAAGCTTGGAAAATAGATGATATCGTTTAAAGTCGGATTCTAAAGCATTGTAAATAGATGACTTGTTCAAGTTGCCGATTCTTAAGCTTTGAAAATAGATGATATGGTATAAAGTCGGATTCTAAAGCACTGTAAATGGATGACTTTGTTCAAGTTGCTGATTCTTAAGGTTCCGAAATAGAAGATATCGTTTAAATCTGATTCTTAATTATTGTAAATAGATGACTTTGTTCAAGTTGCGAGTTCTTAAGGTTTGAAACTAGATGATATCGTTTAATGTCGGATACTAAAGCATTGTAAATAGATTATTATGTTCAAGTTACGTATTCTTAAGGGTTGAAAATAGATGATATCATTTAAAGTCGGATTATAAAGCATTATAAGTAGATAGCTTTGTTCAAGTTGCGGATTTTTGAGGTTTGAAAATAGATGATATCGTTTTAAGTCGGATTCCGAAGCATTGTAAATAGATGACTTTGTTCAAGTGGCGGATTCTTTAGGTTGAAAAATAGATGATATCGTTTAAAGTCGGATTCTAAAGCATTGTAAATAGAGGACTTTATTCAACTTGCGGATTCTTGAGGTTTGAAAATAGATGATATCGTTTAAAGTCGGATTCTTTAGCATTGTAAATAGATGACTTGTTCAAGTTGCGGACTCTGAAGGTTTGAAAATAGATGATATCGTTTAAAGTCGGATTCTAAAGCATTGTAAATAGATGACTTTGTTCAAGTTGCCGATTCTAAAGGTTTGAAAATAGATGATATTGTTTAAATTCGGATTCTAAAGGATTGTAAATAGATGACTTTGTTCAAGTTGCGGATTCTTAAGGGTTTAAAATAGATGATAATGTTTCAAGTCAAATTATAGAACATTGTAAATAGATGACTTTGTTCAAGTTGCGGATTCTTTATGTTTTAAAATAGATGATATCGTTTAAAGTCGGATTCCAAAGCATTGTAAATAGATGACTTTGTTAAATTTGCGTATTCTTAAGGTTTGAAAATAGATGATATCATTTAAAGTCGGATTATAAAGCATTGTAAATAGATGACTTTGTTCAAGTTGCGGATTTTTTAAGTTTGAAAATAAATGATATCGCTTAAAGTCGGATTCTACAGCATTGTAAATAGATGACTTTGTTCAAGTTGCGATTCTTTAGGTTTAAAAATAGATGATATCGTTTAAAGTCGGATTCTAAAGCATTGTACATAGATGACTTTGTTCAAGTTTCTGATTCTTAAGGTTTGAAAATAGATGATATCTTTTAAAGACGGATTCTACAGCATTGTAAATAGAGGACTTTATTCAGGTTACCGGTTCTTGAGGTTTGAAAATAGATGATATCGTTTAAAGTCGGATTCTAAAGCATTGTAAATAGATGACTTTTTTCAAGTTGCCGATTCTTAAGGTTCCGAAATAGATGATATCGTTTAAAGTCGGATTCTAAAGCATTGTAAATAGATGACTGTGTTCAAGAAGCGGATTCTTTAGGTTTGAAAATAGATGATATCGTTTAAAGTCGTATTCTACAGCATTGTAAATAGATGACTTTGTTCAAGTGGCCGATTCTTAAGGTTTGAAAATAGATCATATCGTTTTAAGTCGGATTCTAAAGCATTGTAAATAGATGCCTGTGTTCAAGTTGCGGATTCTTTAGGTTTGAAAATAGATGATATCGTCAAAAGTCGGATTCTAAAGCATTGTAAGTAGATGACTTTGTTCAAGTGGCCGATTCTTTAGGTTTGAAAATAGATGATATCGTATCAAATCGGACTCTAAAGCATTGTAAATAGATGACTTTGTTCAAGGTGCCGATTATTAAGGTGTGAAAATTGATGATATCGTTTCAAGTGGGATTCTAAAGCATTGTAAATAGATTACTTTGTTCAAGTTGCGGATTCTTAAGGTTTTAAAATAGATGATATCGTTGAAAGTGTAATTCTAAAGCATTGTAAATAGATGACTTTGTTGAAGTTGCCGATTCTTAAGCTTGGAAACCAGATGATATCGTTTAAAATCGGATTCTAAAGCATTGTAAATAGATGACTTTGTTCAAGTTGCGGATTCTTAAGGTTTGAAAATAGATTGTATCGTTTAAAGTCGGATTTTAAAGCATTGTAAATAGATGACTTGTTCAAGTTGCCCATTCTTAAGCTTTGAAAATAGATGATATGGTTTAAAGTCGGATTCTAAAGCACTGTAAATGGATGACTTTGTTCAAGTTGCTGATTCTTAAGGTTCCGAAATAGAAAGTTATCGTTTAAAGTCGGATTCTAAAGCATTGTAAATAGATGACTTTGTTCAAGTTGCGAGTTCTTAAAGTTTAAAACTAGATGATATTGTTTCAAATCGGATTCTAAAGCATTGTAAATAGATGAATTTGTTACATTTGCCGATTCTTAAGGTAGGAAAATAGATTGTATCGTTTAAAGTCGGATTTTAAAGCATTGTAAATAGATGACTTGTTCAAGTTGCCCATTCTTAAGCTTTGAAAATAGATGATATGGTTTAAAGTCGGATTCTAAAGCACTGTAAATGGATGACTTTGTTCAAGTTGCTGATTCTTAAGGTTCCGAAATAGAAAGTTATCGTTTAAAGTCGGATTCTAAAGCATTGTAAATAGATGACTTTGTTCAAGTTGCGAGTTCTTAAAGTTTAAAACTAGATGATATTGTTTCAAATCGGATTCTAAAGCATTGCAAATAGATTACTTTGTTCAATTTGCGGACTGCTCACGTTTGAAAATAGATGATATCGTTTTAAGTCGGATTCTAAAGCATTGTAAATAGTTGACTTTTCAAAGTTGGTGGATTCTTAAGGTTGGAAAATAGATGATATCTTTTAAAGTCGAATTCTAAAGCATTGTAAATTGATGACTTTGTTCAAGTTGCGGATTCTTAGGGTTGGAAAATAGATGATATCGTTTAAAGTCGGATTCTAAAGCATTGTAAATAGATGACTTTGTTCAAGTTGCGGACTCTTAAGGTTTGAAAATAGATGATATCGTTTAAAGTTCGATTCTACAGCATTGTAAATAGATGACTTTGTTCAAGTTGCCGATTCTTAAGGATTCAAAATAGATGATATCGTTTAAAGTCGGATTCTAAAGCATTGTAAAAAGATAGCTTTGTTCAAGTTGCGAGTTGTTTAGGTTTAAAAGTAGTTGATATCGTTTAATGTGTGATACTAAAGCATTGTACATAGATGACTTTTTTTAAGTTGCGGATTCTTAAAGTTTGAAAATAGATGATATCGTTTAAAGTCGGATTCTAAATCGTTGTAAATAGATGACTTTGTTCAAGTTGCCGATTCTTAAGGTTTGAAAATAGATTATATCGTTTAAAGTTGGATTCTAAAGCATTGTAAATAGATGACTTTGTTCAAGTTGCGGATTCTTAATGTTTGAAAATCGATGATATCGTATAAAGTCGGATTCTAAAACATTGTAAATAGATGACTTTGTTTAAGTTGCGGATTCTTGATGTTTTAAAATAGATGATATCGTTTAAAGTCGGATTCTAAAGCATTGTAAATAGATTACTTTGTTACTGTTGCGGATCCTTACTGTTTGAAAATAGATGATATCGTTTAAAGTCGGATTCTAAAGCATTGTAAATAGATGACTTTTTTCAAGTTGCGGATACTTAATGTTTGAAAATAGATGATATCGTTTAAAGTCGGATTATAAAGCATTGGAAATAGATGACTTTGTTCAAGTTGAGGATCTTCAAGGTTTGAAAATAGATGATATCGGTTAAAGTCGGATTCTAAAGCATTGTAAATAGATGACTTTGTTCAAGTTGCGGATTCTTAAGGTTTGAAAATAGATGATATCGTTTAAAGTCGGATTCTAAAGCATTGTAAATAGATGACTTTGTTCAAGTTGCGGATTCTTAAGGTTTGAAAATAGATGATATCGTTTAAAGTCGGATTCTAAAGAATTGTAAATAGATGACTTTGTTCAAGTTGCCGATTCTTAAGGTTTGAAAATAGATGATATCGTTTAAAGTCGGATTCTAAAGTATTGTAAATAGATGACTTTGTTCAAGTGTCGGATTCTTAAGGTTTTAAAATTAATGATATCGTTTAAAGTCAGATTCTAAAGCATTGAAAATAGATGACTTTGTTCAAGTTGCGGATTCTTAAGGTTTGAAAATAGATGATATCGTTTAAAGTCGCATTCTAAAGCATTGTAAATAGATGACTTTGTTCAAGTTGCGGATTCTTAAGGTTTGCAAATAGATAGTATCGTTTAAGATCGGATTCCAAACCATTGTAAATAGATGACTTTGTTAAGTTGCAGATTTTTAAGGTTTGAAAATAGATGATATAGTTTAAAGTGAGATTCTACAGCATTGTAAATAGATGACTTTGTTCAAGTGGCCGATTCTTTAGGTTTGAAAATAGATGATATCGTTTAAAGTCGGATACTAAAGCATTGTAAATAGATTACTTTGTTCAAGATGCGGATTCTTAAGGTTTGAAAATAGATGATATCGTTTAAAGTCAGATTCTAAAGAATTGTAAATAGATTACTTTGTTCAAGGTGCGGACTCTTAAGGTTTGAAAATAGATGATATTGTTTAAAGTACGATTCTAAAGCATTGTAAGTAGATGACTTTATTACAGTTGCGGATTCTTAAGGCTTGAAAATAGATGATATTGTTTAAAGTCGCATTCTAAAGCATTGTAAATAGATGACTTTGTTCAAGTTGCGGATTCTTTTGGTTGGAAAATAGATAATATCGTTTAAAGTCGGATTCTAAAGCATTGTAAATAGATGACTTTGTTCAAGTTGCGGACTTTAAAGGTTTTAAAATTAATGATATCGTTTAAAATCGGATTCTAAAGCATTGTAAATAGATGACTTTGTTCAAGTTCCGGATTCTTTAGGTTTGAAAATAGATGATATCGTTTAAAGTCGGATTCTGAAGCATTGTAAATAGATAACTTTGTTCAAGTTGCGGATTCTTAAGGTTTTAAAATAGATGATATCGTTTATAGTCGGATTCTAAAGCATTGTAAATAGATGACTTTGTTCAAGTTGCGGATTCTTAAGGTTTGAAAATAGATTATATCGTTAAAAGTCGGATTCTAAAGAATTGTAAGTAGATGACTTTGTTCACGTTGCCGATTATTGATGTTTGAAAAAAGATGATATCTTTTAAAGTCGGATTCTAAAGCATTGTAAATAGATTACTTTGTTCAAGTTGCAGACTCTTAAGGTTGTAAAATAGTAGATATCATTTCAAATCGGATTTTAAAGAATTGTTAATAGATGACTTTGTTCAAGTTGCCGATTCTTAAGGTGTGAAAATAGATGTTATCGTTTAAAGTCGGATTCCAAAGCATTGTAAATAGATTGTTTTTTTCAAGTTGCCGATTCTTAAGGTTTTAAAATAGATGATATCGGTTAAAGTCGGATTCTAAAGCATTGTAAATAGATGACTTGTTCAAGTCGCCGATTCTCAAGCTTTGAAAATAGATTATATCGTTTAAAGTCGGATTCTAAAGCACTGTAAATAGATGACTTTGTTCAAGTTGCCGATTCTTAAGGGGGGGAAAATAGATGATATCGTTAAAAGTTCGATTCTAAAGCATTGTAAATAGATGACTTTGTTCAAGTTGCCGATTCTTAAGCTTTGAAAATAGATGATATCGTTTAAAGTCGGATTCTAAAGCATTGTAAATAGATGACTTTGTTCAAGTTGCCGATTCTTAAGGTTTGAAAATAGATTATATCGTTTAAAGTTGGATTCTAAAGCATTGTAAATAGATGACTTTGTTCAAGTTGCGGATTCTTAATGTTTGAAAATCGATGATATCGTATAAAGTCGGATTCTAAAACATTGTAAATAGATGACTTTGTTTAAGTTGCGGATTCTTGATGTTTTAAAATAGATGATATCGTTTAAAGTCGGATTCTAAAGCATTGTAAATAGATTACTTTGTTACTGTTGCGGATCCTTACTGTTTGAAAATAGATGATATCGTTTAAAGTCGGATTCTAAAGCATTGTAAATAGATGACTTTTTTCAAGTTGCGGATACTTAATGTTTGAAAATAGATGATATCGTTTAAAGTCGGATTATAAAGCATTGGAAATAGATGACTTTGTTCAAGTTGAGGATCTTCAAGGTTTGAAAATAGATGATATCGGTTAAAGTCGGATTCTAAAGCATTGTAAATAGATGACTTTGTTCAAGTTGCGGATTCTTAAGGTTTGAAAATAGATGATATCGTTTAAAATCGGATTCTAAAGCATTGTAAATAGATGACTTTGTTCAAGTTGCGGATTCTTAAGGTTTGAAAATAGATGATATCGTTTAAAGTCGGATTCTAAAGAATTGTAAATAGATGACTTTGTTCAAGTTGCCGATTCTTAAGGTTTGAAAATAGATGATATCGTTTAAAGTCGGATTCTAAAGTATTGTAAATAGATGACTTTGTTCAAGTGTCGGATTCTTAAGGTTTTAAAATTAATGATATCGTTTAAAGTCGGATTCTAAAGCATTGAAAATAGATGACTTTGTTCAAGTTTCGGATTCTTAAGGTTTGAAAATAGATGATATCGTTTAAAGTCGCATTCTAAAGCATTGTAAATAGATGACTTTGTTCAAGTTGCGGATTCTTAAGGTTTGCAAATAGATAGTATCGTTTAAGATCGGATTCTAAACCATTGTAAATAGATGACTTTGTTAAGTTGCAGATTCTTAAGGTTTGAAAATAGATGATATAGTTTAAAGTGAGATTCTACAGCATTGTAAATAGATGACTTTGTTCAAGTGGCCGATTCTTTAGGTTTGAAAATAGATGATATCGTTTAAAGTCGGATACTAAAGCATTGTAAATAGATTACTTTGTTCAAGATGCGGATTCTTAAGGTTTGAAAATAGATGATATCGTTTAAAGTCAGATTCTAAAGAATTGTAAATAGATTACTTTGTTCAAGGTGCGGACTCTTAAGGTTTGAAAATAGATGATATTGTTTAAAGTACGATTCTAAAGCATTGTAAGTAGATGACTTTATTACAGTTGCGGATTCTTAAGGCTTGAAAATAGATGATATTGTTTAAAGTAGCATTCTAAAGCATTGTAAATAGATGACTTTGTTCAAGTTGCGGACTTTAAAGGTTTTAAAATTAATGATATCGTTTAAAATCGGATTCTAAAGCATTGTAAATAGATGACTTTGTTCAAGTTCCGGATTCTTAAGGTTTGAAAATAGATGATATCGTTTAAAGTCGGATTCTGAAGCATTGTAAATAGATAACTTTGTTCAAGTTGCGGATTCTTAAGGTTTTAAAATAGATGATATCGTTTATAGTCGGATTCTAAAGCATTGTAAATAGATGACTTTGTTCAAGTTGCGGATTCTTAAGGTTTGAAAATAGATTATATCGTTAAAAGTCGGAATCTAAAGAATTGTAAGTAGATGACTTTGTTCACGTTGCCGATTCTTGATGTTTGAAAAAAGATGATATCTTTTAAAGTCGGATTCTAAAGCATTGTAAATAGATTACTTTGTTCAAGTTGCAGACTCTTAAGGTTGTAAAATAGTAGATATCATTTCAAATCGGATTTGAAAGAATTGTTAATAGATGACTTTGTTCAAGTTGCCGATTCTTAAGGTGTGAAAATAGATGTTATCGTTTAAAGTCGGATTCCAAAGCATTGTAAATAGATTGTTTTTTTCAAGTTGCCGATTCTTAAGGTTTTAAAATAGATGATATCGGTTAAAGTCGGATTCTAAAGCATTGTAAATAGATGACTTGTTCAAGTCGCCGATTCTCAAGCTTTGAAAATAGATTATATCGTTTAAAGTCGGATTCTAAAGCACTGTAAATAGATGACTTTGTTCAAGTTGCAGATTCTTCAGGGGGGGAAAATAGATGATATCGTTAAAAGTTCGATTCTAAAGCATTGTAAATAGATGACTTTGTTCAAGTTGCCGATTCTTAAGCTTTGAAAATAGATGATATCGTTTAAAGTCGGATTCTAAAGCATTGTAAATAGATGACTTTGTTCAAGTTGCCGATTCTTAAGGATTGAAAATAGATGATATCGGTTAAAGTCGGATTCTAAAGCATTGTAAATAAATGACTTTGTTCAAGTTGCGGACTCTGATAGTTTGAAAATAGATGATATCGTTTAAAGTCGCATTCTAAAGCATTGTAAATAGATGACTTTGTTCAAGTTGCGGATTCTTAAGGTTTGAAAATAGATGATATCGTTTAAAGTCGGATTCTAAAGCATTGTCAATAGATGACTTTGTTCAAGTTGCGGATTCTTTAGGTTTGAAAATGGATGATATCGTTTAAAGTCGGATTCTAAAGTTATGTAAATAGATGACTTTGTTCAAGTTGCGGATTCTTAAGGTTTGAAAATAGATGATATCGTTTAAAGTCGGATTCTAAAGCATTGTAAATAGATGACTTTGTTCAAGTTGCGGATTCTTAAGGTTTGAAAATAGATTATATCGTTTAAAGTCGGATTCTAAAGCATTGTAAATAGATGACTTTGTTCAAGTTGCGGATTCTTAAGGTTTGAAAATAGATGATATCGTTTAAAATCGGATTCTAAAGCATTGTAAATAGATGCCTTTGTTCAAGTTGCGGATTCTTAAGGTTTGAAAATAGATGATATCGTTTAAAGTCGGATTCTAAAGCATTGTAAATAGATGACTTTGTTCAAGTTGCGATTTCTTAAAGTTTGAACATAGATGATATCGTTTAA
Organism: Sepiola atlantica; assembly: GCA_963556195.1. Classification (NCBI taxonomy): domain Eukaryota; kingdom Metazoa; phylum Mollusca; class Cephalopoda; order Sepiida; family Sepiolidae; genus Sepiola; species Sepiola atlantica. The sequence goes on from OY744522.1 coordinate 9,865,241, forward strand.
AGTCGGATTCTAAAGTATTGTAAATAGATGACTTTTTTCAAGTGTCGGATTCTTAAATTTTGAAAATTAATGATATCGTTTACAGTCGGATTCTAAAGCATTGTAAATAGATGACTTTGTTCAAGTGGCGAATTCTTAAGGTTTGAAAATAGATGATATCGTTTAAAGTCGGATTCTAAAGCATTGTAAATAGATGACTGTGTTCAAGTTGCGGATTCTTAAGGTTTGCAAATAGATGATATCGTTTTAGATCGGATTCTCAAACCATTGTAAATAGATGACTTTGTTAAGTTGCAGATTCTTAAGGTTTGAAAATAGATGATATAGTTAAAAGTCGGATTCTACAGCATTGTAAATTAATGACTTTGTTCAAGGTGCGGATTCTTAAGGTTTGAAAATAGATGATATCGTTTAAAGTCGGATTCTAACGCATTGTAAATAGATGACTTTGTTCAAGTTGCGGATTCTTAAGGTTTGAAAATAGATGATATCGTTTAAAGTCGGATTCTAAAGCATTGTAAATAGATGACTTTGTTCAAGTTGCGGATTCTTAAGGTTTGAAAATAGATGATATTGTTTAAAGTACGATTCTAAAGCATTGTAAGTAGATGACTTTATTACAGTTGCGGATTCTTTAGGCTTGAAAATAGATGATATTGTTTAAAGTCGCATTCTAAAGCATTGTAAATAGATGTCTTTGTTCAAGTTGCGGATTCTTTAGGTTGGAAAATAGATAATATCGTTTAAAGTCGGATTCTAAAGCATTGTAAATACATGACTTTGTTCAAGTTGCGGACTTTAAAGGTTTTAAAATAGATGATATCGTTAAAAATGGGATTCTAAAGCATTGTAAATAGATGACTTTGCTCAAGTTCCGGATTCTTAAGGTTTGAAAATAGATGATATCGTTTAAAGTCGGATTCTGAAGCATTGTAAATAGATGACTTTGTTCAAGTTGCGGATTCTTAAGGTTTTAAAATAGATGATATCGTTTATAGTCGGATTCTAAAGCATTGTAAATAGATGACTTTGTTCAAGTTGCGGATGCTTAAGGTTTGAAAATAGATTATATCGTTAAAAGTCGGATTCTAAAGAATTGTAAGTAGATGACTTTGTTCACGTTGCTGATTCTTGATGTTTGAAAAAAGATGATATCTTTTAAAGTCGGATTCTAAAGCATTGTAAATAGATTACTTTGTTAAAGTTGCAGACTCTTAAGGTTGTAAAATAGTAGATATCATTTCAAATCGGATTTTAAAGAATTGTTAATAGATGACTTTGTTCAAGTTGCCGATTCTTAAGGTGTGAAAATAGATGTTATCGTTTAAAGTCGGATTCCAAAGCATTGTAAATAGATTGTTTTGTTCAAGTTGCCGATTCTTAAGGTTTTAAAATAGATGATATCGGTTAAAGTCGGATTCTAAAGCATTGTAAATAGATGACTTGTTCAAGTCGCCGATTCTCAAGCTTTGAAAATAGATTATATCGTTTAAAGTCGGATTCTAAAGCACTGTAAATAGATGACTTTGTTCAAGTTGCCGATTCTTAAGGGGGGGAAAATAGATGATATCGTTAAAAGTTCGATTCTAAAGCATTGTAAATAGATGACTTTGTTCAAGTTGCGTATTTTTAAGGTTTGAAAATAGATGATATTGTTTAAAGTCGCATTCTAAAGCATTGTAAATAGATGACTTTGTTCAAGTTGCGGATTATTAAGGTTTGAAAATAGATGATATCGTTTAAAGTCGGATTCTAAAGCATTGTAAATAGATGACTTTGTTCAAGTTGCGGATTCTTAAGGTTTGAAAATGGATGATATCGTTTAAAGTCGGATTCTAAAGTTATGTAAATAGATGACTTTGTTCAAGTTGCGGATTCTTAAGGTTTGAAAATAGATGATATCGTTTAAAGTCGGATTCTAAAGCATTGTAAATAGATGACTTTGTTCAAGTTGCGGATTCTTAAGGTTTGAAAATAGATCATATCGTTTAAAGTCGGATTCAAAAGCATTGTAAATAGATGACTTTGTTCAAGTTGCGATTTCTTAAGGTTTGAAAATAGATGATATCGTTTAAAGTCGGATTCTAAAGTATTGTAAATAGATGACTTTTTTCAAGTGTCGGATTCTTAAATTTTGAAAATTAATGATATCGTTTACAGTCGGATTCTAAAGCATTGTAAATAGATGACTTTGTTCAAGTGGCGAATTCTTAAGGTTTGAAAATAGATGATATCGTTTAAAGTCGGATTCTAAAGCATTGTAAATAGATGACTGTGTTCAAGTTGCGGATTCTTAAGGTTTGCAAATAGATGATATCGTTTTAGATCGGATTCTCAAACCATTGTAAATAGATGACTTTGTTAAGTTGCAGATTCTTAAGGTTTGAAAATAGATGATATAGTTAAAAGTCAGATTCTACAGCATTGTAAATTAATGACTTTGTTCAAGTTGCGGATTCTTAAGGTTTGAAAATAGATGATATCGTTCAAAGTCGGATTCTAACGCATTGTAAATAGATGACTTTGTTCAAGTTGCGGATTCTTAAGGTTTGAAAATAGATGATATCGTTTAAAGTCGGATTCTAAAGCATTGTAAATAGATGACTTTGTTCAAGTTGCGGATTCTTAAGGTTTGAAAATAGATAATATCGGTTAAAGTAAGTTTCTAAAGCATTGTAAATAGATGACTTTGTTCCATTTTCGGATTCTTAAGGTTTGAAAATAGATTATATCGTTTAAAGTCGGATTCTAACGCATTGTAAATAGATGACTTTGTTCAGGTTGAGGATCTTCAAGGTTTGAAAATAGATGATAATGTTTAAAGTCGGATTCTAAAGCATTGTTAATAGATGACTTTGTTCAAGGTGCCGATTATTAAGGTGTGAAAATTGATGATATCGTTTAAAGTGGGATTCTAAAGCATTGTAAATAGATTACTTTGTTCAAGTTGCGGATTCTTAAGGTTTTAAAATAGATTATATCGTTGAAAGTGTAATTCTAAAGCATTGTAAATAGATGACTTTGTTGAAGTTGCCGATTCTTAAGCTTGGAAAATAGATGATATCGTTTAAAGTCGGATTCTAAAGCATTGTAAATAGATGACTTCTTCAAGTTGCCGATTCTTAAGCTTTGAAAATAGATGATATGGTATAAAGTCGGATTCTAAAGCACTGTAAATGGATGACTTTGTTCAAGTTGCTGATTCTTAAGGTTCCGAAATAGAAGATATCGTTTAAATCTGATTCTTAATTATTGTAAATAGATGACTTTGTTCAAGTTGCGAGTTCTTAAGGTTTAAAACTAGATGATATCGTTTAATGTCGGATACTAAAGCATTGTAAATAGATTATTATGTTCAAGTTACGTATTCTTAAGGGTTGAAAATAGATGATATCATTTAAAGTCGGATTATAAAGCATTATAAATAGATAGCTTTGTTCAAGTTGCGGATTTTTTAGGTTCGAAAATAGATGATATCGTTTAAAGTCGGATTCTAAAGCATTGTAAATAGATGACTTGTTCAAGTTGCGGACTCTGAAGGTTTGAAAATAGATGATATCGTTTCAAGTCGGATTCTAAAGCATTGTAAATAGATGACTTTGTTCAAGTTGCCGATTCTAAAGGTTTGAAAATAGATGATATTGTTTAAATTCGGATTCTAAAGGATTGTAAATAGATGACTTTGTTCAAGTTGCGGATTCTTAAGGGTTTAAAATAGATGATAATGTTTCAAGTCAAATTATAGAACATTGTAAATAGATGACTTTGTTCAAGTTGCGGATTCTTTATGTTTTAAAATAGATGATATCGTTTAAAGTCGGATTCCAAAGCATTGTAAATAGATGACTTTGTTAAATTTGCGGATTCTTAAGGTTTGAAAATAGATGATATCATTTAAAGTCGGATTATAAAGCATTGTAAATAGATGACTTTGTTCAAGTTGCGGATTTTTTAGGTTTGAAAATAAATGATATCGCTTAAAGTCGGATTCTACAGCATTGTAAATAGATGACTTTGTTCAAATTGCGATTCTTTAGGTTTAAAAATAGATGATATCGTTTAAAGTCGGATTCTAAAGCATTGTAAATAGATGACTTTGTTCAAGTTTCTGATTCTTAAGGTTTGAAAATAGATGATATCTTTTAAAGACGGATTCTACAGCATTGTAAATAGAGGACTTTATTCAGGTTACCGGTTCTTGAGGTTTGAAAATAGATGATATCGTTTAAAGTCGGATTCTAAAGCATTGTAAATAGATGACTTTTTTCAAGTTGCCGATTCTTAAGGTTCCGAAATAGATGATATCGTTTAAAGTCGGATTCTAAAGCATTGTAAATAGATGACTGTGTTCAAGAAGCGGATTCTTTAGGTTTGAAAATAGATGATATCGTTTAAAGTCGGATTCTACAGCATTGTAAATAGATGACTTTGTTCAAGTGGCCGATTCTTAAGGTTTGAAAATAGATCATATCGTTTTAAGTCGGATTCTAAAGCATTGTAAATAGATGCCTGTGTTCAAGTTGCGGATTCTTTAGGTTTGAAAATAGATAATGTCGTTTAAAGTGGGAGTCAAAAGCATTGTAAATAGATGACTTTGTTCAGGTTGAGGATCTTCAAGGTTTGAAAATAGATGATATTGTTTAAAGTCGGATTCTAAAGCATTGTAAATAGATGACTTTGTTCAAGTTGCGGATTTTTAAGGTTTGAAAATAGATGATATCGTTTAAAGTCGGATTCTAAAGCATTGTAAATAGATGACTTTGTTCAAGTTGCGGATTCTTAAGGTTTGAAAATAGATGATATCGTCAAAAGTCGGATTCTAAAGCATTGTAAGTAGATGACTTTGTTCAAGTGGCCGATTCTTTAGGTTTGAAAATAGATGATATCGTTTAAAGTCGGATTCTAAAGCATTGTAAATAGATTACTTTGTTCAAGTTGCAGACTCTTAAGGTTTGAAAATAGATGATATCGTATCAAATCGGACTCTAAAGCATTGTAAATAGATGACTTTGTTCAAGGTGCCGATTATTAAGGTGTGAAAATTGATGATATCGTTTCAAGTGGGATTCTAAAGCATTGTAAATAGATTACTTTGTTCAAGTTGCGGATTCTTAAGGTTTTAAAATAGATGATATCGTTGAAAGTGTAATTCTAAAGCATTGTAAATAGATGACTTTGTTGAAGTTGCCGATTCTTAAGCTTGGAAAGTAGATGATATCGTTTAAAATCGGATTCTAAAGCATTGTAAATAGATGACTTTGTTCAAGTTGCGGATTCTTAAGGTTTGAAAATAGATTGTATCGTTTAAAGTCGGATTTTAAAGCATTGTAAATAGATGACTTGTTCAAGTTGCCGATTCTTAAGCTTTGAAAATAGAGGATATGGTTTAAAGTCGGATTCTAAAGCACTGTAATTGGATGACCTTGTTCAAGTTGCTGATTCTTAAGGTTCCGAAATAGAAAGTTATCGTTTAAAGTCGGATTCTAAAGCATTGTAAATAGATGACTTTGCTCAAGTTGCGAGTTCTTAAGGTTTAAAACTAGATGATATTGTTTCAAATCGGATTCTAAAGCATTGTAAATAGATGAATTTGTTACATTTGCCGATTCTTAAGGTAGGAAAATATATGATATCGTTTAATGTCGGATTCTAAAGCATTGCAAATAGATTACTTTGTTCAATTTGCGGACTGCTCACGTTTGAAAATAGATGATATCGTTTTAAGTCGGATTCTAAAGCATTGTAAATAGTTGACTTTTCAAAGTTGGTGGATTCTTAAGGTTGGAAAATAGATGATATCTTTTAAAGTCGAATTCTAAAGCATTGTAAATTGATGACTTTGTTCAAGTTGCGGATTCTTAGGGTTTGAAAATAGATGATATCGTTTAAAGTCGGATTCTAAAGCATTGTAAATAGATGACTTTGTTCAAGTTGCGGACTCTTAAGGTTTGAAAATAGATGATATCGTTTAAAGTTCGATTCTACAGCATTGTAAATAGATGACTTTGTTCAAGTTGCCGATTCTTAAGGATTCAAAATAGATGATATCGTTTAAAGTCGGATTCTAAAACATTGTAAATAGATGACTTTGTTTAAGTTGCGGATTCTTGATGTTTTAAAATAGATGATATCGTTTAAAGTCGGATTCTAAAGCATTGTAAATAGATTACTTTGTTACTGTTGCGGATCCTTACTGTTTGAAAATAGATGATATCGTTTAAAGTCGGATTCTAAAGCATTGTAAATAGATGACTTTTTTCAAGTTGCGGATACTTAATGTTTGAAAATAGATGATATCGTTTAAAGTCGGATTATAAAGCATTGGAAATAGATGACTTTGTTCAAGTTGAGGATCTTCAAGGTTTTAAAATAGATGATATCGGTTAAAGTCGGATTCTAAAGCATTGTAAATAGATGACTTTGTTCAAGTTGCGGATTCTTAAGGTTTGAAAATAGATGATATCGTTTAAAATCGGATTCTAAAGCATTGTAAATAAATGACTTTGTTCAAGTTGCGGATTCTTAAGGTTTGAAAATAGATGATATCGTTTAAAGTCGGATTCTAAAGTATTGTAAATAGATGACTTTGTTCAAGTTGCCGATTCTTAAGGTTTGAAAATAGATGATATCGTTTAAAGTCGGATTCTAAAGTATTGTAAATAGATGACTTTGTTCAAGTGTCGGATTCTTAAGGTTTTAAAATTAATGATATCGTTTAAAGTCGGATTCTAAAGCATTGAAAATAGATGACTTTGTTCAAGTTGCGGATTCTTAAGGTTTGAAAATAGATGATATCGTTTAAAGTCGCATTCTAAAGCATTGTAAATAGATGACTTTGTTCAAGTTGCGGATTCTTAAGGTTTGCAAATAGATGATATCGTTTAAGATCGGATTCCATCCATTGTAAATAGATGACTTTGTTAAGTTGCAGATTCTTAAGGTTTGAAAATAGATGATATAGTTTAAAGTGAGATTCTACAGCATTGTAAATAGATGACTTTGTTCAAGTGGCCGATTCTTTAGGTTTCAAAATAGATGATATCGTTTAAAGTCGGATTCTAAAGCATTGTAAATAGATTACTTTGTTCAAGATGCGGATTCTTAAGGTTTGAAAATAGATGATATCGTTTAAAGTCAGATTCTAAAGCATTGTAAATAGATTACTTTGTTCAAGGTGCCGACTCTTAAGGTTTGAAAATAGATGATATTGTTTAAAGTACGATTCTAAAGCATTGTAAGTAGATGACTTTATTACAGTTGCGGATTCTTAAGGCTTGAAAATAGATGATATTGTTTAAAGTCGCATTCTAAAGCATTGTAAATAGATGACTTTGTTCAAGTTGCGGATTCTTTAGGTTGGAAAATAGATAATATCGTTTAAATCGGATTCTAAAGCATTGTAAATAGATGACTTTGTTCAAGTTGCGGACTTTAAAGGTTTTAAAATAGATGATATCGTTTAAAGTCGGATTATGAAGCATTGTAAATAGATAACTTTGTTCAAGTTGCGGATTCTTAAGGTTTGAAAATAGATGATATCGTTTATACTCGGATTCTAAAGCATTGTAAATAGATGACTTTGTTCAAGTTGCGGATTCTTAAGGTTTGAAAATAGATTATATCGTTAAAAGTCGGATTCTAAAGAATTGTAAGTAGATGACTTTGTTCACGTTGCCGATTCTTGATGTTTGAAAAAAGATGATATCTTTTAAAGTCGGATTCTAAAGCATTGTAAATAGATTACTTTGTTCAAGTTGCAGACTCTTAAGGTTGTAAAATAGTAGATATCATTTCAAATCGGATTTTAAAGAATTGTTAATAGATGACTTTGTTCAAGTTGCCGATTCTTAAGGTGTGAAAATAGATGTTATCGTTTAAAGTCGGATTCCAAAGCATTGTAAATAGATTGTTTTTTTCAAGTTTCCGATTCTTAAGGTTTTAAAATAGATGATATCGGTTAAAGTCGGATTCTAAAGCATTGTAAATAGATGACTTGTTCAAGTCGCCGATTCTCAAGCTTTGAAAACAGATTATATCGTTTAAAGTCGGATTCTAAAGCACTGTAAATAGATGACTTTGTTCAAGTTGCCGATTCTTAAGGGGGGGAAAATAAGTTATATCGTTAAAAGTTCGATTCTAAAGCATTGTAAATAGATGACTTTGTTCAAGTTGCCGATTCTTAAGCTTTGAAAATAGATGATATCGTTTAAAGTCGGATTCTAAAGCATTGTAAATAGATGACTTTGTTCAAGTTGCCGATTCTTAAGGATTGAAAATAGATGATATCGGTTAAAGTCGGATTCTAAAGCATTGTAAATAAATGATATTGTTCAAGTTGCGGACTCTGATAGTTTGAAAATAGATGATATCGTTTAAAGTCGCATTCTAAAGCATTGTAAATAGATGACTTTGTTCAAGTTGCGGATTCTTAAGGTTTGAAAATAGATGATATCGTTTAAAGTCGGATTCTAAAGCATTGTCAATAGATGACTTTGTTCAAGTTGCGGATTCTTAAGGTTTGAAAATAGATGATATCGTTTAAAGTCGGATTCTAAAGTTATGTAAATAGATGACTTTGTTCAAGTTGCGGATTCTTAAGGTTTGAAAATAGATGATATCGTTTAAAGTCGGATTCTAAAGCATTGTAAATAGATGACTTTGTTCAAGTTGCGGATTCTTAAGGTTTGAAAATAGATTATATCGTTTAAAGTCGGATTCTAAAGCATTGTAAATAGATGACTTTGTTCAAGTTGCGGATTCTTAAGGTTTGAAAATAGATGATATCGTTTAAAGTCGGATTCTAAAGCATTGTAAATAGATGACTTTGTTCAAGTGGCGGACTCTTAAGGTTTGAAAATAGATGATATTGTTTAAAGTACGATTCTAAAGCATTGTAAGTAAATGACTTTATTACAGTTGCGGATTCTTAAGGTTTGAAAATAGATGACATTGTTTAAAGTCGAATTCTAAAGCATTGTAAATAGATGACTTTGTTCAAGTTGCGGATTCTTAAGGTTTGAAAATAGATGATATCGGTAAAAGTCGGATTCTAAAGCATTGTAAATAGATGACTTTGTTCAAGTTGCGGATTCTTAAGGTGTGAAAATAGATGATATCGTTTAAAGTCAGATTCTAAAGCATTGTAAATAGATGACTTTGTTCAAATTGCGGATTCTTAAAGTTGTAAATAGATAATATCGTTTAAAATCGGATTCTAAAGAATTGTAAATAGATGACTTTGTTCAAGTTGCGAGTTCTTTAGGTTTGAAAATAGATGATATCGTTTAAAGTCGGATTCTAAAGCATTGTAAATAGATGACTTTGTTCAAGTTGCCGATTCTTAAGCTTTGAAAATAGATGATATCCTTTAAAGTCGGATTCTAAAGCATTGTAAATAGATGACTTTGTTCAAGTTGCCGATTCTTAAGGTTTTAAAATAGATGATATCGTTTAAAGTCGGATTCTACAGCATTGTAAATAGATGACTTTGTTCAAGTGGCCGATACTTTAGGTTTGAAAATAGGTGATATCGTTTAAAGTCGGATTCTAAAGCATTGTAAATAGATGACTTTGTTCAAGTGGCGGATCATTAAGGTTTGAAAATAGATGATATTGTTTAAAGTACGATTCTAAAGCATTGTAAGTAGATGACTTTATTACAGTTGCGGATGCTTAAGTTTTGAAAATAGATGATATCATTTAAAGTCGGATTATAAAGCATTGTAAATAGATGACTTTGTTCAAGTTGCGGATTCTTTAGGTTTGAAAATAGATGATATCGTTTAAAGTCGGATTCTAAGGCATTGTAAATAGATGACTTTGTTCAAGTGGCCGATACTTTAGGTTTGAAAATAGATGATATCGTTTATAGTCGGATTCTAAAGCATTGTAAATAGATGACCTTGGACAAGTTGCGGATGCTTGATGTTTGAAAATAGATGACATAGTTCAAAGTCGGATTCTAAAGCATTGTAAATAGATGACTTTGTTCAAGTTGCGGATTCTTAAGGTTTAAAATAGATGATATCGTTTAAAGTCGGATTCTAAAGAGTTGTAAATAGATGACTTTTTTCAAGTGGCGGACTCTTAAGGTTTGAAAATAGATGATATTGTTTAAAGTACGATTCTAAAGCATTGTAAGTAGATGACTTTATTACAGTTGCGGATTCTTAAGGTTTGAAAATAGATGACATTGTTTAACGTCGAATTCTAAAGCATTGTAAATAGATGACTTTGTTCAAGTTGCGGATTCTTAAGGTTTGAAAATAGATGATATCGGTAAAAGTCGGATTCTAAAGCATTGTAAATAGATGACTTTGTTCAAGTTGCGGATTCTTAAGGTTTGAAAATAGATGATATCGTTTAAAGTCGGATTCTAAAGCATTGTAAATAGATGACTTTGTTCAAGTTGCGGATTCTTAAGGTTTGAAAATAGATTATATCGTTATAAGTCGGATTCTAAAGCATTGTAAATAGATAACTTTGTTCAAGTTGCGGATTCTTAAGGGGATAAAAATAGATGATATCGTTTAAAGTCGGATTCTAAAGCATTGTAAATAGATGACTTTGTTAAGTTGCGGATTCTTAAGGTTTGAAAATAGATGATATCGTTTAAAGTCGGATTCTACAGCATTTTAAATAGATGACATTGTTCAAGTGGCCGATACTTTAGGTTTGAAAATAGATGATACTGTTTATAGTCGGATTCTAAAGCATTGTAAATAGATGACCTTGTTCAAGTTGCGGATGCTTGATGTTTGAAAATAGATGACATAGTTTAAAGTCGGATGCTAAAGCATTGTAAATAGATTACTTTGTTCAAGTTGCGGATTCTTAAGGTTTGAAAATAGATGATATCGTTTAAAGTCGGATTCTAAAGCATTGTAAATAGATGACTTTGTTCAAGTTGCGGATTCTTAAGGTTTGAAAATAGATGATATTGTTTAAAGTACGATTCTAAAGCATTGTAAGTAGATGACTTTATTACAGTTGCGGATTCTTAAGGTTTGAAAATAGATGACATTGTTTAAAGTCGCATTCTAAAGCATTGTAAATAGATGACCTTGTTCAAGTTGCGGATTCTTAAAGTTTGAAAATAGATGATATCGGTAAAAGTCGGATTCTAAAGCATTGTAAATAGATGACTTTGTTCAAGTTGCGGATTTTTAAAATTTGAAAATAGATGATATTCTTTTAAGTCGGATTCTAAAGCATTGTAAATAGATGACTTTGTTCAAGTTGCGGATTCTTAAGGTTTAAAAATAGATGATATCGTTTAAAGTGGGATTCTAAAGCATTGTAAATAGATGACTTTGTTCAAGTTGCGGATTCTTAAGGTTTGAAAATAGATTATATCGTTTAAAGTCGGATTCTAAAGCATTGTAAATAGATGACTTTGTTCAAGTGGCCGATACTTAAGGTTTTAAAATAGATGATATCGTTTATAGTCGGATTCTAAAGCATTGTAAATAGATGACCTTGTTCAAGTTGCGGATGCTTGATGTTTGAAAATAGATGACATAGTTTAAAGTCGGATTCTAAAGCATTGTAAATAGATGACTTTGTTCAAGTTGCGAATTCTTAAGGTTTGAAAATAGATGATATCGTTTAAAGTCGGATTCTAAAGCATTGTAAATAGATGACTTTGTTCAAGTTGCCGATTCTTAAGCTTTGAAAATAGATGATATCGTTTAAAGTCGGATTCCAAAGCATTGTAAATAGATGACTTTGTTCAAGTTACCGGATCTGAAGGTTTTAAAATAGATGATATCGTTTCAAGTCGGATTCTAAAGCATTGTAAATTAAGGACTTGTTCAAGTCGCCGATTCTCAAGCTTTGAAAATAGATGATATCGTTTTAAGTCGGATTCTAAAGCACTGTAAATAGATGACTTTGTTCAAGTTGCCGATTCTTAAGGTTTGAAAATAGATGATATTTTTTTTAGTCGGATTCTAAAGCATTGTAAATAGATGACTTTTTTCAAGTTGCGGATTCTTAAGGTTTGAAAATAGATGATATCGTTTAAAGTCGGATTCTAAGCATTGTAAATAGATGACTGTGTTCAAGTTGCGGATTCTTAAGGTTTGAAAATAGATGATATCGTTTAAGATCGGATTACAAACCATTGTAAATAGATGACTTTGTTAAGTTGCGGATTCTTAAGGTTTGAAAATAGATGATATCGTTTAAAGTCGGATTCTACAGCATTGTAAATAGATGACTTTGTTCAAGTGGCCGATACTTTAGGTTGTAAAATAGATGATATCGTTTATAGTCGGATTCTAAAGCATTGTAAATAGATGACCTTGTTCAAGTTGCGGATGCTTGATGTTTGAAAATAGATGACATAGTTTAAAGTCGGATTCTAAAGCATTGTAAATAGATGACTTTGTTCAAGTTGCGGATTCTTAAGGTTTGAAAATAGATGATATCGTTTAAAGTCGGATTCTAAAGCATTGTTAATAGATTACTTTGTTCAAATGGCGGACTCTTAAGGTTGGAAAATAGATGATATTGTTTAAAGTACGATTCTAAAGCATTGTAAGTAGATGACTTTATTACAGTTGCGGATTCTTAAAGTTGGAAAATAGATGACATTGTTTAAAGTCGCATTCTAAAGCATTGTAAATAGATGACTTTGTTCAAGTTGCGGATTCTTAAGGTTTGAAAATAGATGATATCGGTAAAAGTCGGATTCTAAAGCATTGTAAATAGATGACTTTGTTCAAGTTGCGGATTCTTAAGGTTTGAAAATAGATGATATCGTTTAAAGTCGGATTCTAAAGCATTGTAAATAGATGACTTTGTTCAAGTTGCGGATTCTTAAGGTTTGAAAATAGATTATATCGTTTAAAGTCGGATTCTAAAGCATTGTAAATAAATGACTTTGTTCAAGTTGCGGATTCTTAAGGGGGTGAAAATAGATGATATCGTTTAAAGTCGGATTCTAAAGCATTGTAAATAGATGACTTTGTTCAAAGTGCGGATTCTTAAGGTTTGAAAATAGAAGATAATGTTTAAAGTAGGATTCAAAAGCATTGGAAATAGATGACTTCGTTCAAGTTGCGGATTCTTAAGGTTTTAAATCAGATGATATCGTTGCAAGTGTGATTCTAAAGCATTGTAAATAGATGACGTTGTTCAAGTTGCGGATTCTTAAGGTTTGAAAATAGATGATATCGTTTAAAGTCGGATTCTAACGCATTGTAAATAGATGACTTTGTTCAAGTTGTGGATTCTTAAGGTTTGAAAATAGATGATATCGTTTAAAGTCGGATTCTAAAGCATTGTAAATAGATGACTTTGTTCAAGTTGCGGATTCTTAAGGTTTGAAAATAGATGATATCGTTTAAAGTCGGATTCTAAAGCATTGTAAATAAATGACTTTGTTCAAGTTGCGGATTCTTAAGGTTTGAAAATAGATGATATCGTTTAAAGTCGGATTCTACAGCATTGTAAATAGATGACTTTGTTCAAGTGGCCGATACTTTAGGTTGTAAAATAGATGATATCGTTTATAGTCGGATTCTAAAGCATTGTAAATAGATGACCTTGTTCAAGTTGCGGATGCTTGATGTTTGAAAATAGATGACATTGTTTAAAGTCGGATTCTAAAGCATTGTAAATAGATGACTTTGTTCAAGTTGCGGATTCTTAAGGTTTGAAAATAGATGATATCGTTTAAAGTCGGATTCTAAAGCATTGTTAATAGATTACTTTGTTCAAATGGCGGACTCTTAAGGTTGGAAAATAGATGATATTGTTTAAAGTACGATTCTAAAGCATTGTAAGTAGATCACTTTATTACAGTTGCGGATTCTTAAAGTTGGAAAATAGATGACATTGTTTAAAGTCGCATTCTAAAGCATTGTAAATAGATGACTTTGTTCAAGTTGCGGATTCTAAAGGTTTGAAAATAGATGATATCGGTAAAAGTCGGATTCTAAAGCATTGTAAATAGATGACTTTGTTCAAGTTGCGGATTCTTAAGGTTTGAAAATAGATGATATCGTTTAAAGTCGGATTCTAAAGCATTGTAAATGGATGACTTTGTTCAAGTTGCGGATTCTTAAGGTTTGAAAATAGATTATATCGTTTAAAGTCGGATTCTAAAGCATTGTAAATAAATGACTTTGTTCAAGTTGCGGATTCTTAAGGTTTGAAAATAGATGATATCGTTTGAAGTCGGATTCTTAAGCATTGTAAATAGATTACTTGTTCAAGTTGCCGAATCTTAAGCTTTGAAAATAGATGATATCGTTTAAAGTCGGATTCTACAGCATTGTAAATAGATGACTTTGTTCAAGTGGCCGATTCTTGTGGTTTGAAAATAGATGATATCGTTTAAAGTCGGATTCCAAAGCATTGTAAATAGATGACTTTGTTCAAGTTGCGGATGTTTAAGGTTTGAAAATAGATGATATCGGTTAAAGTCGGATTCTAAAGCATTGTAAATAGATGACTTTGTTCAAGTTGCGGATTCTTAAGGTTTGAAAATAGATGATATCGTTTAAAGTCGGATTCTAACGCATTGTAAATAGATGACTTTGTTCAAGTTGCGGATTCTTAAGGTTTGAAAATAGATTATATCGTTTAAAGTCGGATTCTAAAGCATTGTAAATAGATGACTTTGTTCAAGTTGCGGATTCTTAAGGTTTGAAAATAGATGATATCGTTTGAAGTCGGATTCTTAAGCATTGTAAATAGATTACTTGTTCAAGTTGCCGAATCTTAAGCTTTGAAAATAGATGATATCGTTTAAAGTCGGATTCTACAGCATTGTAAATAGATGACTTTGTTCAAGTTGCGGATTCTTAAGGTTTGAAAATAGATGATATCGTTTAAAGTCGGATTCTAAAGCATTGTAAATAGATGACTTTGTTCAAGTTGCGGATTCTTAAGGTTTGAAAATAGATGATATCGTTTAAAATCGGATTCTAAAGCATTGTAAGTAGATGACTTTGTTCAAGTTGCGGATTCTTAAGGTTTGAAAATAGATGATATCGTTTAAAGTCGGATTCTAAATCATTGTAAATACATGACTTTTTTAAAGTTGCGGATTCTTAAGGTTTTAAAGTAGATGATATCGTTTGAAGTCGGATACTAACGCATTGTAAAGAGATGACTTTGTTCAAGTTGAGGATTCTCAAGGTTTGAAAATAGATGATATCGTTTAAAGTCGGATTCTAAAGCATTGTAAATAGATGACTGTGTTCAAGTTGCGGATTCTTTAAGTTTGAAAATAGATGATATCGTTTAAGATCGGTCTCCAAACCTTTGTAAATAGATGACTGTGTTCAAGTTGCGGATTCTTAAGGTTGGAAAATAGATGATATCGGTTAAAGTCGGATTCTTAAGCATTGTAAATAGATGACTTTGTTCAAGTTGCGGATTCTTAAGGCTTGAAAATAGATTATATCGTTTAAAGTCGGATTCTAAAGCATTGTAAATAGATTACTTTGTTCAAGTTGCGGATTCTTAAGGTTTGAAAATAGATGATATCGTTTAAAGTCGGATTCTAATGCATTGTAAATAGATGACTTTGTTCAAGTTGCGAGTACTTAAGGTTTGAAAATAGATGATATCGTTTAAAGTCGGATTCTAAAGTATTGTAAACAGATGACTTTGTTCAAGTGTCGGATTCTTATATTTTGAAAATTAATGATATCGTTTAAAGTCGGATTCTGAAGCATTGTAAATAGATGACTTTGTTCAAGTTGCAGATTCTTAATGTTTGAAAATAGATGATATCGTTTAAAGTCGGATTCTAAAGCATTGTAAATAGATGACTGTGTTCAAGTTGCGGATACTTAAGGTTTGCAAATAGATGATATCGTTAAAGATCGGATTCCAAACCATTGTAAATAGATTACTTTGTTAAGTTGCAGATTCTTAAGGTTTGAAAATAGATGATATCATTTAAAGTCGGATTCTAAATCATTGTAAATAGATGACTTTGTTCAAGTTGCTGATTCTTAACGTTTGAAAATAGATGATATTGTTGTAAGTCGGATTCTAAAGAATTGTAAATAGATGACATTGTTAAAGTTGTGGATTCTTAAGGTGAGAAAAAAGATGATAATGTTTAAAGTCGGATTCTAAAGCATTGTAAATAGATGACTTTGTTCAAGTTGCGGACTCTAAAAGTTTGAAAAAAGATGATATCGTTTAAAGTCGGATTCTAAAGCATTGTAAATAGATGACTTGTTCAAGTCGCCGATTCTTAAGCATTGAAAATAGATGATATCGTTTAAAGCCGGATTCTAAAGCATTGTAAATAGATTACTTTGTTCAAGTTGCGGATTCTTGAGGTTTGACAATAGAGTATATCGTTAATAGATTATATCGTTTAAAGTCGGATTCTAACGCACTGTAAATAGATGACTTTGTTTAAGTTGCCGATTCTTAACGTTCGAAAATAGGTGATATCGTTTAAAATCGGATTCTAAAGCATTGTAAATAGATGACTTTGTTAAGTTGCGGGTTCTTAAAGTTTTAAAATAGATGATATTGTTTAAAGTCGGGTTCTAATGAATTGTAAATAGATGACTTTGTTCAAGTTGAAGATTCTTAAGGTTTGAAAATAGATGATGATGTTTAAAGTCGGATTCTAAAGCATTGTAAATAGATGACTTTGTTCAAGTTGCGAGTTCTTAAGGTTTGAAAATAGATGATGATGTTTAAAGTCGGATTCTAAAGTATTGTAAATAGATGACTTTGTTCAAGTGTCGGATTCTTAAATTTTGAAAATCTATGATATCGTTTAAAGTCGGATTCTGAAGCATTGTAAATAGATGACTTTGTTCAAGTTGCGGATTCTTAAGGTTTGAAAATAGATGATATCGTTTAAAGTCGGATTCTAAAGCATTGTAAATAGATGACTGTGTCAAGTTGCGGATACTTAAGGTTTGCAAATAGATGATATCGTTTAAGATCGGATTCCAAACCATTGTTAATAGATGACTTTGTTAAGTGGCAGATTCTTAAGGTTTGAAAATAGATGATATCGTTTAAAGTCGGATTCTAAATCATTGTAAATAGATGACTTTGTTCAAGTGGCCGATTCTTGTGGTTTGAAAATAGATGATATCGTTTAAAGTCGGATTCTAAAGCATTGTAAATAGATGACTTTGTTCAAGTTGCGGATGTTTAAGGTTTGAAAATAGATGATATCGTTTAAAGTTCGATTCTAAAGCATTGTAAATAGATGACTGTGTTCAAGTTGCGGATTCTTAAGGTTTGAAAATAGATGATATCGTTTAAACTCGGATTCTAACGCATTGTAAATAGATGACTTTGTTCAAGTTGCGGATTCTTAAGGTTTGAAAATAGATGATATCGTTTAAAGTCGGATTCTAAAGCATTGTAAATAGATGACTTTGTTCAAGTTGCGGATTCTTAAGGTTTGAAAATAGATGATATCGTGTGAAGTCGGATTCTTAAGCATTGTAAATAGATGACTTGTTCAAGTTGCCGAATCTTAAGCTTTGAAAATAGATGATATGGTTTAAAGTCGGATTCTAAAGCATTGTAAATAGATGACTTTGTTCAAGTTGCGGATTTTTAAGGTTTTAAAATAGATGATATCGTTTCAAGTCGGATACTAACGCATTGTAAAGAGATGACTTTGTTCAAGTTGAGGATTCTTAAGGTTTGAAAATAGATGATATCTTTTAAAGTCGGATTCTAAAGCATTGTAAATAGATGACTGTGTTCAAGTTGCGGATTCTTTAAGTTTGAAAATAGATGATATCGTTTAAGATCGGTCTCCAAACCATTGTAAATAGATGACTGTGTTCAAGTTGCGGATTCTTAAGGTTGGAAAATAGATGATATCGGTTAAAGTCGGATTCTAAAGCATTGTAAATAGATGACTTTGTTCAAGTTGCGGATTCTTAAAGTATGAAAATCGATTATATCGTTTAAAGTCGGATTCTAAAGCATTGTAAATAGATGACTTTGTTCAAGTTGCGGATTCTTAAGGTTTGAAAATAGATGATATCGTTTAAAGTCGGATTCTAAAGCATTGTAAATAGATGACTTTGTTCAAGTTGCGAGTTCTTAAGGTTTGAAAATAGATGATATCGTTTAAAGTCGGATTCTAAAGTATTGTAAATAGATGACTTTGTTCAAGTTGCGGATTCTTAAGGTTTGAAAATAGATGATATCGTATAAAATCGGATTCTAAAGCATTGTAAGTAGATGGCTTTGTTCAAGTTGCGGATTCTTAAGGTTTGAAAATAGATGATATCGTTTAAAGTCGGATTCTAAATCATTGTAAATACATGACTTTGTTCAAGTTGCGGATTTTTAAGGTTTTAAAATAGATGATATCGTTTGAAGTCGGATACTAACGCATTGTAAAGAGATGACTTTGTTAAAGTTGAGGATTCTTAAGGTTTGAAAATAGATGATATCGTTTAAAGTCGGATTCTAAAGCATTGTAAATAGATGACTGTGTTCAAGTTGCGGATTCTTTAAGTTTGAAAATAGATGATATCGTTTAAGATCGGTCTCCAAACCATTGTAAATAGATGACTGTGTTCAAGTTGCGGATTCTTAAGGTTTGAAAATAGATGATATCGGTTAAAGTCGGATTCTAAAGCATTGTAAATAGATGACTTTGTTCAAGTTGCGGATTCTTAAGGTTTGAAAATAGATTATATCGTTTCAAGTCGGATTCTAAAGCATTGTAAAGAGATGACTTTGTTCAAGTTGCGGATTCTTAAGGTTTGAAAATAGATGATATCGTTTAAAGTCGGATTCTAAAGCATTGTAAATAGATTACTTTGTTCATATTGCGAGTTCTTAAGGTTTGAAAATAGATGATATCGTTTAAAGTCGGATTCTAAAGTATTGTAAATAGATGACTTTGTTTAAGTGTCGGATTCTTGAATTTTGAAAATTAATGATATCGTTTAAAGTCGGATTCTGAAGCATTGTAAATAGATGACTTTGTTCAAGTTGCGGATTCTTAATGTTTCAAAATAGATGATATCGTTTAAAGTCGGATTCTAAAGCATTGTAAATAGATGACTGTGTTCAAGTTGCGGATACTTAAGGTGTGCAAATAGATGATATCGTTTAAGACTGGATTCCAAACCATTGTAAAGAGATGACTTTGTTAAGTTGCGGATTCTTAAGGTTTGAAAATAGATTATATCGTTTAAAGTCGGATTCTAAAGCATTGTAAATAGATGACTTTGTTCAAGTTGCGGATTCTTAACGTTTGAAAATAGATGATATCGTTTAAAATCGGATTCTAAAGCATTGTAAATAGATGACTTTGTTCAAGTTGCGGATTCTTAAGGTTTGAAAATAGATGATATCGTTTAAAGTCGGATTCTAAAGCATTGTAAATACATGACTTTGTTCAAGTTGCGAGTTCTTAAGGTTTGAAAATAGATGATATCGTTTAAAGTCGGATTCTAAAGTATTGTAAATAGATGACTTTGTTCAAGTGTCGGATTCTTAAATTTTGAAAATTAATGATATCGTTTAAAGTCGGATTCTGAAGCATTGTAAATAGATAACTTTGTTCAAGTTGCGGATTCTTAAGGTTTGAAAATAGATGATATCGTTTAAAGTCGGATTCTAAAGCATTGTAAATAGATGACTGTGTTCAAGTTGCGGATACTTAAGGTTTGCAAATAGATGATATCGTTTAAGATCGGATTCCAAACCATTGTAAATAGATGACTTTGTTAAGTTGCAGATTCTTAAGGTTTGAAAATAGATGATATCGTTTAAAGTCGGATTCTAAAGCATTGTAAATAGATGACTTTGTTCAAGTGGCCGATTCTTGTGGTTTAAAAATAGATGATATCGTTTAAAGTCGGATTCTAAAGCATTGTAAATAGATGACTGTGTTCAAGTTGCGGATGTTTAAGGTTTCAAAATAGATGATATCGGTTAAAGTCGGATTCTAAAGCATTGTAAATAGATGACTTTGTTCAAGTTGCGGATTCTTAAGGTTTGAAAATAGGTGATATCGTTTAAAGTCGGATTCTAACGCATTGTAAATAGATGACTTTGTTCAAGTTGCGGATTCTTAAGGTTTGAAAATAGATGATATGGTTTAAAGTAAGATTCTACAGCATTGTAAATAGATGACTTTGTTCAAGTTGCGGATTCTTAAGGTTTGAAAATAGATGATATCGTTTAAAGTCGGATTCTAAAGCATTGTAAATAGATGACTTTGTTCAAGTTGCGGATTCTTAAGGTTTGAAAATAGATGATATCGTTTAAAATCGGATTCTAAAGCATTGTAAGTAGATGACTTTGTTCAAGTTGCGGATCCTTAAGGTTTGAAAATAGATGATATCGTTTAAAGTCGGATTCTAAATCATTGTAAATACATGACTTTGTTCAAGTTGCGGATTCTTAAGGTTTTAAAATAGATGATATCGTTTCAAGTCGGATACTAACGCATTGTAAAGAGATGACTTTGTTCAAGTTGAGGATTCTTAAGGTTTGAAAATAGATGATATCGTTTAAAGTCGGATTCTAAAGCATTGTAAATAGATGACTGTGTTCAAGTTGCGGATTCTTTAAGTTTGAAAATAGATGATATCGTTTAAGATCGGTCTCCAAACCATTGTAAATAGATGACTGTGTTGAAGTTGCGGATTCATAAGGTTGGAAAATAGATGATATCGGTTAAAGTCGGATTCTAAAGCATTGTAAATAGATGACTTTGTTCAAGTTGCGGATTCTTAAGGTTTGAAAATAGATGATATCGTTTAAAGTCGGATTCTAAAGCATTGTAAATAGATGACTTTGTTCAAGTTGCGAGTTCTTAAGGTTTGAAAATAGATGATATCGTTTAAAGTCGGATTCTAAAGTATTGTAAATAGATGACTTTGTTCAAGTGTCGGATTCTTAAATTTTGAAAATTAATGATATCGTTTAAAGTCGGATTCTGAAGCATTGTAAATAGATGACTTTGTTCAAGTTGCAGATTCTTAATGTTTGAAAATAGATGATATCGTTTAAAGTCGGATTCTAAAGCATTGTAAATAGATGACTGTGTTCAAGTTGCGGATACTTTAGGTTTGCAAATAGATGATATCGTTTAAGATCGGATTCTAAAGCATTGTAAATAGATGACTTTGTTCAAGTTGCGGATGTTTAAGGTTTGAAAATAGATGATATCGGTTAAAGTCGGATTCTAAATCATTGTAAATAGACACTTTGTTAAAGTTGCTGATTCTTAACGTTTGAAAATAGATTATATTGTTGTAAGTCGGATTCTAAAGAATTGTAAATAGATGACTTTGTTCAAGTTACGGATTCTAAAAGTTTGAAAATCGATGATATCGTGTAAAGTCGGATTCTAAAGCATTGTAAATAGATGACTTTGTTCAAGTTGCGGATTCTTAAGCATTGAAAATAGATGATATCGTTTAAAGCCGGATTCTAAAGCATTGTAAATAGATGACTTGTTCAAGTCGCCGATTCTTAAGCATTGAAAATAGATGATATCGTTTAAAGCCGGATTCTAAAGCATTGTAAATAGATTACTTTGTTCAAGTTGCGGATTCTTGAGGTTTGACAATAGAGTATATCGTTAATAGATTATATAGTTTAAAGTCGGATTCTAACGCACTGTAAATAGATGACTTTGTTTAAGTTGCCGATTCTTAAGGTTCGAAAATAGGTGATATCGTTTAAAATCGGATTCTAAAGCATTGTAAATAGATGACTTTGTTCAAGTTGCGGATTCTTAAGGTTTGAAAATAGATGATATTGTTTAAAGTCGGGTTCTAATTAATTGTAAATAGATGACGTTGTTCAAGTTGAAGATTCTTAAGGTTTGAAAATAGATGATGATGTTTAAAGTCGGATTCTAAAGTATTGTAAATAGATGACTTTGTTCAAGTGTCGGATTCTTAAATTTTGAAAATTAATGATATCGTTTAAAGTCGGATTCTGAAGCATTGTAAATAGATGACTTTGTTCAAGTTGCGGATTCTTAAGGTTTGAAAATAGATGATATCGTTTAAAGTCGGATTCTAAAGCATTGTAAATAGATGACTGTGTTCAAGTTGCGGATACTTAAGGTGTGCAAATAGATGATATCGTTTAAGACTGGATTCCAAACCATTGTAAATAGATGACTTTGTTAAGTTGCAGATTCTTAAGGTTTGAAAATAGATGATATCGTTTAAAGTCGGATTCTAAAGCATTGTAAATAGATGACTTTGTTCAAGTTGCCGATTCTTGTGGTTTGAAAATAGATGATATCGTTTAAAGTCGGATTCCAAAGCATTGTAAATAGATGACTTTGTTCAAGTTGCGGATGTTTAAGGTTTGAAAATAGATGATATCGGTTAAAGTCGGATTCTAAAGCATTGTAAATAGATGACTTTGTTCAAGTTGCGGATTCTTAAGGTTTGAAAATAGATGATATCGTTTAAAGTCGGATTCTAACGCATTGTAAATAGATGACTTTGTTCAAGTTGCGGATTCTTAAGGTTTGAAAATAGATTATATCGTTTAAAGCCGGATTCTAAAGCATTGTAAATAGATGACTTTGTTCAAGTTGCGGATTCTTAAGGTTTGAAAATAGATGATATCGTTTGAAGTCGGATTCTTAAGCATTGTAAATAGATTACTTGTTCAAGTTGCCGAATCTTAAGCTTTGAAAATAGATGATATCGTTTAAAGTCGGATTCTACAGCATTGTAAATAGATGACTTTGTTCAAGTTGCGGATTCTTAAGGTTTGAAAATAGATGATATCGTTTAAAGTCGGATTCTAAAGCATTGTAAATAGATGACTTTGTTCAAGTTGCGGATTCTTAAGGTTTGAAAATAGATGATATCGTTTAAAATCGGATTCTAAAGCATTGTAAGTAGATGACTTTGTTCAAGTTGCGGATTCTTAAGGTTTGCAAATAGATGATATCGTTTAAAGTCGGATTCTAAATCATTGTAAATACATGACTTTTTTCAAGTTGCGGATTCTTAAGGTTTTAAAATAGATGATATCGTTTCAAGTCGGATACTAACGCATTGTAAAGAGATGACTTTGTTCAAGTTGAGGATTCTCAAGGTTTGAAAATAGATGATATCGTTTCAAGTCGGATTCTAAAGCATTGTAAATAGATGACTGTGTTCAAGTTGCGGATTCTTTAAGTTTGAAAATAGATGATATCGTTTAAGATCGGTCTCCAAACCATTGTAAATAGATGACTGTGTTCAAGTTGCGGATTCTTAAGGTTGGAAAATAGATGATATCGGTTAAAGTCGGATTCTAAAGCATTGTAAATAGATGACTTTGTTCAAGTTGCGGATTCTTAAGGCTTGAAAATAGATTATATCGTTTAAAGTCGGATTCTAAAGCATTGTAAATAGATTACTTTGTTCAAGTTGCGGATTCTTAAGGTTTGAAAATAGATGATATCGTTTAAAGTCGGATTCTAATGCATTGTAAATAGATGACTTTTTTCAAGTTGCGAGTACTTAAGGTTTGAAAATAGATGATATCGTTTAAAGTCGGATTCTAAAGTATTGTAAATAGATGACTTTGTTCAAGTGTCGGATTCTTATATTTTGAAAATTAATGATATCGTTTAAAGTCGGATTCTGAAGCATTGTAAATAGATGACTTTGTTCAAGTTGCAGATTCTTAATGTTTGAAAATAGATGATATCGTTTAAAGTCGGATTCTAAAGCATTGTAAATAGATGACTGTGTTCAAGTTGCGGATACTTAAGGTGTGCAAATAGATGATATCGTTAAAGATCGGATTCCAAACCATTGTAAATAGATGACTTTGTTAAGTTGCAGATTCTTAAGGTTTGAAAATAGATGATATCATTTAAAGTCGGATTCTAAATCATTGTAAATAGATGACTTTGTTCAAGTTGCTGATTCTTAACGTTTGAAAATAGATGATATTGTTGTAAGTCGGATTCTAAAGAATTGTAAATAGATGACATTGTTAAAGTTGTGGATTCTTAAGGTGAGAAAAAAGATGATAATGTTTAAAGTCGGATTCTAAAGCATTGTAAATAGATGACTTTGTTCAAGTTGCGGACTCTAAAAGTTTGAAAAAAGATGATATCGTTTAAAGTCGGATTCTAAAGCATTGTAAATAGATGACTTGTTCAAGTCGCCGATTCTTAAGCATTGAAAATAGATGATATCGTTTAAAGCCGGATTCTAAAGCATTGTAAATAGATTACTTTGTTCAAGTTGCGGATTATTGAGGTTTGACAATAGAGTATATCGTTAATAGATTATATCGTTTAAAGTCGGATTCTAACGCACTGTAAATAGATGACTTTGTTTAAGTTGCCGATTCTTAACGTTCGAAAATAGGTGATATCGTTTAAAATCGGATTCTAAAGCATTGTAAATAGATGACTTTGTTAAGTTGCGGATTCTTAAAGTTTGAAAATAGATGATATTGTTTAAAGTCGGGTTCTAATGAATTGTAAATAGATGACTTTGTTCAAGTTGAAGATTCTTAAGGTTTGAAAATAGATGATGATGTTTAAAGTCGGATTCTAAAGCATTGTAAATAGATGACTTTGTTCAAGTTGCGAGTTCTTGAGGTTTGAAAATAGATGATGATGTTTAAAGTCGGATTCTAAAGTATTGTAAATAGATGACTTTGTTCAAGTGTCGGATTCTTAAATTTTGAAAATTAATGATATCGTTTAAAGTCGGATTTTGAAGCATTGTAAATAGATGACTTTGTTCAAGTTGCGGATTCTTAAGGTTTGAAAATAGATTATATCGTTTCAAGTCGGATTCTAAAGCATTGTAAATAGATGACTGTGTCAAGTTGCGGATACTTAAGGTTTGCAAATAGATTATATCGTTTAAGATCGGATTCCAAACCATTGTTAATAGATGACTTTGTTAAGTGGCAGATTCTTAAGGTTTGAAAATAGATGATATCGTTTAAAGTCGGATTCTAAATCATTGTAAATAGATGACTTTGTTCAAGTGGCCGATTCTTGTGGTTTGAAAATAGATGATATCGTTTAAAGTCGGATTCTAAAGCATTGTAAATAGATGACTTTGTTCAAGTTGCGGATGTTTAAGGTTTGAAAATAGATGATATCGTTTAAAGTTCGATTCTAAAGCATTGTAAATAGATGACTGTGTTCAAGTTGCGGACTCTTAAGGTTTGAAAATAGATGATATCGTTTAAACTCGGATTCTAACGCATTGTAAATAGATGACTTTGTTCAAGTTGCGGATTCTTAAGGTTTGAAAATAGATGATATCGTTTAAAGTCGGATTCTAAAGCATTGTAAATAGATGACTTTGTTCAAGTTGCGGATTCTTAAGGTTTGAAAATAGATGATATCGTGTGAAGTCGGATTCTTAAGCATTGTAAATAGATGACTTGTTCAAGTTTCCGAATCTTAAGCTTTGAAAATAGATGATATGGTTTAAAGTCGGATTCTAAAGCATTGTAAATAGATGACTTTGTTCAAGTTGCGGATTTTTAAGGTTTTAAAATAGATGATATCGTTTCAAGTCGGATACTAACGCATTGTAAAGAGATGACTTTGTTCAAGTTGAGGATTCTTAAGGTTTGAAAATAGATGATATCGTTTAAAGTCGGATTCTAAAGCATTGTAAATAGATGACTGTGTTCAAGTTGCGGATTCTTTAAGTTTGAAAATAGATGATATCGTTTAAGATCGGTCTCCAAACCATTGTAAATAGATGACTGTGTTCAAGTTGCGGATTCTTAAGGTTGGAAAATAGATGATATCGGTTAAAGTCGGATTCTAAAGCATTGTAAATAGATGACTTTGTTCAAGTTGCGGATTCTTAAGGTTTGAAAATCGATTATATCGTTTAAAGTCGGATTCTAAAGCATTGTAAATAGATGACTTTGTTCAAGTTGCGGATTCTTAAGGTTTGAAAATAGATGATATCGTTTAAAGTCGGATTCTAAAGCATTGTAAATAGATGACTTTGTTCAAGTTGCGAGTTCTTAAGGTTTGAAAATAGATGATATCGTTTAAAGTCGGATTCTAAAGTATTGTAAATAGATGACTTTGTTCAAGTGTTGGATTCTTAAATTTTGAAAATTAATGATATCGTTTAAAGTCGGATTCTGAAGCATTGTAAATAGATGACTTTGTTCAAGTTGCGGATTCTTAATGTTTGAAAATAGATGATATCGTTTAAAGTCGGATTCTAAAGCATTGTAAATAGATGACTTTGTTCAAGTTGCGGATTCTTTAGGTTTGAAAATAGATGATATCGTTTGAAGTCGGATTCTTAAGCATTGTAAATAGATGACTTTGTTCAAGTTGCGGATTCTTAAGGTTTGAAAATAGATGATATCGTTTAAAGTCGGATTCTAAAGCATTGTAAATAGATGACTTTGTTCAAGTTGCGGATTCTTAAGGTTTGAAAATAGATGATATCGGTTAAAGTCGGATTCTAAAGCATTGTAAATAGATGACTTTGTTCAAGTTGCGGATTCTTAAGGTTTGAAAATAGATTATATCGTTTCAAGTCGGATTCTAAAGCATTGTAAAGAGATGACTTTGTTCAAGTTGCGGATTCTTAAGGTTTGAAAATAGATGATATCGTTTAAAGTCGGATTCTAAAGCATTGTAAATAGATGACTTTGTTCAAGTTGCGAGTTCTTAAGGTTTGAAAATAGATGATATCGTTTAAAGTCGGATTCTAAAGTATTGTAAATAGATGACTTTGTTCAAGTGTCGGATTCTTAAATTTTGAAATTTAATGATATCGTTTAAAGTCGGATTCTGAAGCATTGTAAATAGATGACTTTGTTCAAGTTGCGGATTCTTAATGTTTCAAAATAGATGATATCGTTTAAAGTCGGATTCTAAAGCATTGTAAATAGATGACTGTGTTCAAGTTGCGGATACTTAAGGTTAGCAAATAGATGATTTCGTTTAAGATCGGATTCCAAACCATTGTAAATAGATGACTTTGTTAAGTTGCAGATTCTTAAGGTTTGAAAATAGATGATATCATTTAAAGTCGGATTCTAAATCATTGTAAATAGATGACTTTGTTCAAGTTGCTGATTCTTAACGTTTGAAAATAGATGATATTGTTGTAAGTCGGATTCTAAAGAATTGTAAATAGATGACATTGTTAAAGTTGTGGATTCTTAAGGTGTGAAAAAAGATGATAATGTTTAAAGTCGGATTCTAAAGCATTGTAAATAGATGACTTTGTTCAAGTTGCGGATTCTTAAGGTTTGAAAATAGATGATATCGTTTAAAGTCGGATTCTAAAGCATTGTAAATAGATGACTTTGTTCAAGTTGCGGATTCTTTAGGTTTGAAAATAGATTATATCGTTTAAAGTCGGATTCTAAAGCATTGTAAATAAATGACTTTGTTCAAGTTGCGGATTCTTAAGGGGGTGAAAATAGATGATATCGTTTAAAGTCGGATTCTAAAGCATTGTAAATAGATGACTTTGTTCAAATTGCGGATTCTTAAGGTTATAAAATAGAAGATAATGTTTAAAGTAGGATTCAAAAGCATTGTAAATAGATGACTTCGTTCAAGTTGCGGATTCTTAAGGTTTTAAATCAGATGATATCGTTGCAAGTGTGATTCTAAAGCATTGTAAATAGATGACTTTGTTCAAGTTGCGGATTCTTAAGGTTTGAAAATAGATGATATCGTTTAAAGTCGGATTCTAAAGCATTGTAAATAGATGACTTTGTTCAAGTTGCGGATTCTTTAAGTTTGAAAATAGATGATATCGTTTAAGATCGGTCTCCAAACCATTGTAAATAGATGACTGTGTTCAAGTTGCGGATTCTTAAGGTTGGAAAATAGATGATATCGGTTAAAGTCGGATTCCAAAGCATTGTAAATAGATGACTTTGTTCAAGTTACCGGATCTGAAGGTTTTAAAATAGATGATATCGTTTCAAGTCGGATTCCAAAGCATTGTAAATTAAGGACTTGTTCAAGTCGCCGATTCTCAAGCTTTGAAAATAGATAATATCGTTTTAAGTCGGAATCTAAAGCACTGTAAATAGATGACTTTGTTCAAGTTGCCGATACTCAAGGATTAAAAATAGATGATATCGGTTATAGTCGGATTCTAAAGCATTGTAAATTAATGACTTTGTTCACGTTGCGGACTCTGATAGTTTGAAAATAGATTATATCGTTTAAAGTCGGATTCTAAAGCATTGTTAATAGATGATATTGTTCAAGTTGCGGATTTTTAAGGTTTGAAAATACATGATATGGTTTTAAGTCGGATTCTAAAGCATTGTAAATAGATGACTTTGTTCAAGTTGCGGATTCTTAAGGTTTGAAAATAGATGATATCGTTTAAAGTCGGATTCTAAGCATTGTAAATAGATGACTGTGTTCAAGTTGCGGATTCTTAAGGTTTGAAAATAGATGATATCGTTTAAGATCGGATTACAAACCATTGTAAATAGATGACTTTGTTTAGTTGCGGATTCTTAAGGTTTGAAAATAGATGATATCGTTTAAAGTCGGATTCTACAGCATTGTAAATAGATGACTTTGTTCAAGTTGCGGATTCTTAAGGTTTGAAAATAGATGATATCGTTTAAAGTCGAATTCTAAAGCATTGTAAATAGATGACTTTGTTCAAGTGGCGGACTCTTAAGGTTTGAAAATAGATGATATTGTTTAAAGTACGATTCTAAAGCATTGTAAGTAGATGACTTATTACAGTTGCGGATTCTTAAGGTTTGAAAATAGATGACATTGTTTAAAGTCGCATTCTAAAGCATTGTAAATAGAGGACTTTGTTCAAGTTGCGGATTCTTAAGGTTTGAAAATAGATGATATCGTTTAAAGTCGGATTCTAAAGCATTGTAAATAGATGACTTTGTTCAAGTTGCGGATTCTTAAGGTTTGAAAATAGATGATATCGTTTAAAGTCGGATTCTAAAGCATTGTAAATAGATGACTTTGTTCAAGATGCGGATTCTTAAGGTGTAAAAATAGATTATATCGTTTAAAGTCGGATTCTAAAGCATTGTAAATAAATGACTTTGTTCAAGTTGCGGATTCTTAAGGGGGTGAAAATAGATGATATCGTTTAAAGTCGGATTCTAAAGCATTGTAAATTGATGACTTTGTTCAAGTTGCGGATTCTTAAGGTTTGAAAATAGAAGATAATGTTTAAAGTAGGATTCAAAAGCATTGTAAATAGATGACTTCGTTCAAGTTGCGGATTCTTAAGGTTTTAAATCAGATGATATCGTTGCAAGTGTGATTCTAAAGCATTGTAAATAGATGACTTGTTCAAGTTGCCGAATCTTAAGGTTTGAAAATAGATGATATCGTTTAAAGTCGGATTCTAACGCATTGTAAATAGATGACTTTGTTCAAGTTGCGGATTCTTAAGGTTTGAAAATAGATGATATCGTTTAAAATCGGATTCTAAAGCATTGTAAGTAGATGACTTTGTTCAAGTTGCGGATTCTTTAGGTTTGAAAATAGATGATATCGTTTAAAGTCGGATTCTAAATCATTGTAAATACATGACTTTGTTCAAGTTGCGGATTCTTAAGGTTTTAAAATAGATGATATCGTTTCAAGTCGGATACTAACGCATTGTAAAGAGATGACTTTGTTCAAGTTGAGGATTCTTAAGGTTTGAAAATAGATGATATCGTTTAAAGTCGGATTCTAAAACATTGTAAATAGATGACTGTGTTCAAGTTGCGGATTCTTTAAGTTTGAAAATAGATGATATCGTTTAAGATCGGTCTCCAAACCATTGTAAATAGATGACTGTGTTCAAGTTGCGGATTCTTAAGGTTGGAAAATAGATGATATCGGTTAAAGTCGGATTCTAAAGCATTGTAAATAGATGACTTTGTTCAAGTTGCGGATGTTTAAGGTTTGAAAATAGATGATATCGGTTAAAGTCGGATTCTAAAGCATTGTAAATAGATGACTTTGTTCAAGTTGCGGATTCTTAAGGTTTGAAAATAGGGGATATCGTTAAAAGTCGGATTCTAACGCATTGTAAATAGATGACTTTGTTCAAGTTGCGGATTCTTAAGGTTTGAAAATAGATGATATCGTTTAAAGTCGGATTCCAAAGCATTGTAAATAGATGACTTTGTTCAAGTTGCGGATTCTTAAGGTTTGAAAATAGATGATATCGTTTGAAGTCGGATTCTTAAGCATTGTAAATAGATGACTTGTTCAAGTTGCCGAATCTTAAGCTTTGAAAATAGATGATATGGTTTAAAGTCGGATTCTAAAGCATTGTAAATAGATGACTTTGTTCAAGTTGCGGATTCTTAAGGTTTGAAAATAGATGATATCGTTTAAAGTCGGATTCTAAAGCATTGTAAATAGATGACTTTGTTCAAGTTGCGGATTCTTAAGGTTTGAAAATAGATGACATCGTTTAAAATCGGATTCTAAAGCATTGTAAGTAGATGACTTTGTTCAAGTTGCGGATTCTTAAGGTTTGAAAATAGATGATATCGTTTAAAGTCAGATTCTAAATCATTGTAAATACATGACTTTGTTCAAGTTGCGGATTCTTAAGGTTTTAAAATAGATGATATCGTTTCAAGTCGGATACTAACGCATTGTAAAGAGATGACTTTGTTCAAGTTGAGGATTCTTAAGGTTTGAAAATAGATGATATCGTTTAAAGTCGGATTCTAAAGCATTGTAAATAGATGACTGTGTTCAAGTTGCGGATTCTTTAAGTTTGAAAATAGATGATATCGTTTAAGATCGGTCTCCAAACCATTGTAAATAGATGACTGTGTTCAAGTTGCGGATTCTTAAGGTTGGAAAATAGATGATATCGGTTAAAGTCGGATTCTAAAGCATTGTAAATAGATGACTTTGTTCAAGTTGCGGATGTTTAAGGTTTGAAAATAGATGATATCGGTTAAAGTCGGATTCTAAAGCATTGTAAATAGATGACTTTGTTCAAGTTGCGGATTCTTAAGGTTTGAAAATAGATGATATCGTTTAAAGTCGGATTCTAACGCATTGTAAATAGATGACTTTGTTCAAGTTGCGGATTCTTAAGGTTTGAAAATAGATGATATCGTTTAAAGTACGATTCTAAAGCATTGTAAATAGATGACTTTGTTCAAGTTGCGGATTCTTAAGGTTTGAAAATAGATGATATCGTTTGAAGTCGGATTCTACAGCATTGTAAATAGATGACTTAGTTCAAGTGGCCGATACTTTAGGTTTGAAAATAGTTGATATCGTTTAAAGTCGGATTCTAAAGCATTGTAAATCGATGACCTTGTTCAAGTTGCGGATGCTTGATGTTTGAAAATAGATGACATAGTTTAAAGTCGAATTCTAAAGCATTGTAAATAGATGACTTTGTTCAAGTTGCGGATTCTTAAGGTTTGAAAATAGATGATATCGTTTAAAGTCGAATTCTAAAGCATTGTAAATAGATGACTTTGTTCAAGTGGCGGACTCTTAAGGTTTGAAAATAGATGATATTGTTTAAAGTACGATTCTAAAGCATTGTAAGTAGATGACTTATTACAGTTGCGGATTCTTAAGGTTTGAAAATAGATGACATTGTTTAAAGTCGCATTCTAAAGCATTGTAAATAGAGGACTTTGTTCAAGTTGCGGATTCTTAAGGTTTGAAAATAGATGATATCGTTTAAAGTCGGATTCTAAAGCATTGTAAATAGATGACTTTGTTCAAGTTGCGGATTCTTAAGGTTTGAAAATAGATGATATCGTTTAAAGTCGGATTCTAAAGCATTGTAAATAGATGACTTTGTTCAAGATGCGGATTCTTAAGGTGTAAAAATAGATTATATCGTTTAAAGTCGGATTCTAAAGCATTGTAAATAAATGACTTTGTTCAAGTTGCGGATTCTTAAGGGGGTGAAAATAGATGATATCGTTTAAAGTCGGATTCTAAAGCATTGTAAATTGATGACTTTGTTCAAGTTGCGGATTCTTAAGGTTTGAAAATAGAAGATAATGTTTAAAGTAGGATTCAAAAGCATTGTAAATAGATGACTTCGTTCAAGTTGCGGATTCTTAAGGTTTTAAATCAGATGATATCGTTGCAAGTGTGATTCTAAAGCATTGTAAATAGATGACTTGTTCAAGTTGCCGAATCTTAAGGTTTGAAAATAGATGATATCGTTTAAAGTCGGATTCTAACGCATTGTAAATAGATGACTTTGTTCAAGTTGCGGATTCTTAAGGTTTGAAAATAGATGATATCGTTTAAAATCGGATTCTAAAGCATTGTAAGTAGATGACTTTGTTCAAGTTGCGGATTCTTTAGGTTTGAAAATAGATGATATCGTTTAAAGTCGGATTCTAAATCATTGTAAATACATGACTTTGTTCAAGTTGCGGATTCTTAAGGTTTTAAAATAGATGATATCGTTTCAAGTCGGATACTAACGCATTGTAAAGAGATGACTTTGTTCAAGTTGAGGATTCTTAAGGTTTGAAAATAGATGATATCGTTTAAAGTCGGATTCTAAAACATTGTAAATAGATGACTGTGTTCAAGTTGCGGATTCTTTAAGTTTGAAAATAGATGATATCGTTTAAGATCGGTCTCCAAACCATTGTAAATAGATGACTGTGTTCAAGTTGCGGATTCTTAAGGTTGGAAAATAGATGATATCGGTTAAAGTCGGATTCTAAAGCATTGTAAATAGATGACTTTGTTCAAGTTGCGGATGTTTAAGGTTTGAAAATAGATGATATCGGTTAAAGTCGGATTCTAAAGCATTGTAAATAGATGACTTTGTTCAAGTTGCGGATTCTTAAGGTTTGAAAATAGGGGATATCGTTAAAAGTCGGATTCTAACGCATTGTAAATAGATGACTTTGTTCAAGTTGCGGATTCTTAAGGTTTGAAAATAGATGATATCGTTTAAAGTCGGATTCCAAAGCATTGTAAATAGATGACTTTGTTCAAGTTGCGGATTCTTAAGGTTTGAAAATAGATGATATCGTTTGAAGTCGGATTCTTAAGCATTGTAAATAGATGACTTGTTCAAGTTGCCGAATCTTAAGCTTTGAAAATAGATGATATGGTTTAAAGTCGGATTCTAAAGCATTGTAAATAGATGACTTTGTTCAAGTTGCGGATTCTTAAGGTTTGAAAATAGATGATATCGTTTAAAGTCGGATTCTAAAGCATTGTAAATAGATGACTTTGTTCAAGTTGCGGATTCTTAAGGTTTGAAAATAGATGACATCGTTTAAAATCGGATTCTAAAGCATTGTAAGTAGATGACTTTGTTCAAGTTGCGGATTCTTAAGGTTTGAAAATAGATGATATCGTTTAAAGTCAGATTCTAAATCATTGTAAATACATGACTTTGTTCAAGTTGCGGATTCTTAAGGTTTTAAAATAGATGATATCGTTTCAAGTCGGATACTAACGCATTGTAAAGAGATGACTTTGTTCAAGTTGAGGATTCTTAAGGTTTGAAAATAGATGATATCGTTTAAAGTCGGATTCTAAAGCATTGTAAATAGATGACTGTGTTCAAGTTGCGGATTCTTTAAGTTTGAAAATAGATGATATCGTTTAAGATCGGTCTCCAAACCATTGTAAATAGATGACTGTGTTCAAGTTGCGGATTCTTAAGGTTGGAAAATAGATGATATCGGTTAAAGTCGGATTCTAAAGCATTGTAAATAGATGACTTTGTTCAAGTTGCGGATGTTTAAGGTTTGAAAATAGATGATATCGGTTAAAGTCGGATTCTAAAGCATTGTAAATAGATGACTTTGTTCAAGTTGCGGATTCTTAAGGTTTGAAAATAGATGATATCGTTTAAAGTCGGATTCTAACGCATTGTAAATAGATGACTTTGTTCAAGTTGCGGATTCTTAAGGTTTGAAAATAGATGATATCGTTTAAAGTCGGATTCTAAAGCATTGTAAATAGATGACTTTGTTCAAGTTGCGGATTCTTAAGGTTTGAAAATAGATGATATCGTTTGAAGTCGGATTCTGAGGCATTGTAAATAGATGACTTGTTCAAGTTGCCGAATCTTAAGCTTTGAAAATAGATGATATGGTTTAAAGTCGGATTCTAAAGCATTGTAAATAGATGACTGTGTTCAAGTTGCGGATTCTTAATGTTTGAAAATAGATGATATCGTTTAAAGTCGGATTCTAAAGCATTGTAAATAGATGACTTTGTTCAAGTTGCGGATTCTTAAGGTTTGAAAATAGATGATATCGTTTAAAATCGGATTCTAAAGCATTGTAAGTAGATGACTTTGTTCAAGTTGCGGATTCTTAAGGTTTGAAAATAGATGATATCGTTTAAAGTCGGATTCTAAATCATTGTAAATACATGACTTTGTTCAAGTTGCGGATTCTTAAGGTTTTAAAATAGATGATATCGTTTCAAGTCGGATACTAACGCATTGTAAAGAGATGACTTTGTTCAAGTTGCGGATTCTTAAGGTTTGAAAATAGATGATATCGTTTAAAGTCGGATTCTAAAGCATTGTAAATAGATGACTGTGTTCAAGTTGCGGATTCTTTAAGTTTGAAAATAGATGATATCGTTTAAGATCGGTCTCCAAACCATTGTAAATAGATGACTGTGTTCAAGTTGCGGATTCTTAAGGTTGGAAAATAGATGATATCGGTTAAAGTCGGATACTAAAGCATTGTAAATAGATGACTTTGTTCAAGTTGCGGATGTTTAACGTTTGAAAATAGATGATATCGGTTAAAGTCGGATTCTAAAGCATTGTAAATAGATGACTTTGTTCAAGTTGCGGATTCTTAAGGTTTGAAAATAGATGATATCGTTTAAAGTCGGATTCTAAAGCATTGTAAATAGATGACTTTGTTCAAGTTGCGAGTTCTTAAGGTTTGAAAATAGATGATATCGTTTAAAGTCGGATTCTAAAGTATTGTAAATAGATGACTTTGTTCAAGTTGCGGATTCTTAAATTTTGAAAATTAATGATATCGTTTAAAGTCGGATTCTTAAGCATTGTAAATAGATGACTTTGTTAAGTTGCAGATTCTTAAGGTTTGAAAATAGATGATATCATTTAAAGTCGGATTCTAAATCATTGTAAATAGATGACTTTGTTCAAGTTGCTGATTCTTAACGTTTGAAAATAGATGATATTGTTGTAAGTCGGATTCTAAATTATTGTAAATAAATGACATTGTTAAAGTTGTGGATTCTTAAGGTGTGAAAAAAGATGATAATGTTTAAAGTCGGATTCTAAAGCATTGTAAATAGATGACTTTGTTCAAGTTACGGATTCTAAAAGTTTGAAAATCGATGATATCGTTTAAAGTCGGATTCTAAAGCATTGTAAATAGATGACTTTGTTCAAGTTGCGGATTCTTAAGGTTTGAAAATAGATTATATCGTTTAAAGTCGGATTCCAAAGCATTGTAAATAGATGACTTTGTTCAAGTTGCGGATTCTAAAAGTTTGAAAATAGATGATATCGTTTAAAGTCGGATTCTAAAGCATTGTAAATAGATGACTTTGTTCAAGTTGCGGATTCTTGAGGTTTGACAATAGAGTATATTGTTAATAGATTATATCGTTTAAAGTCGGATTCTAACGCACTGTAAATAGATGACTTTGTTTAAGTTGCCGATTCTTAACGTTCGAAAATAGGTGATATCGTTTAAAATCGGATTCTAAAGCATTGTAAATAGATGACTTTGTTCAAGTTGCGGATTCTTAAGGTTTGAAAACAGATTGTTTTGTTTAAAGTCGGGTTCTAATGAATTGTAAATAGATGACTTTGTTCAAGTTGAAGATTCTTAAGGTTTGAAAATAGATGATGATGTTTAAAGTCGGATTCTAAAGCATTGTAAATAGATGACTGAGTTCTAGTTGCCGATTCTTAAGGTTTTAAAATAGATGATATCGTTTAAAGTCGGATTCTAAAGCATTGTAAATAGATGACTTTGTTCAAGTTGCCGATTCTTAACGTTTGAAAATAGATGATATTGTTGTAAGTCGGATTCTAAAGAATTGTAAATAGATGACATTGTTAAAGTTGTGCATTCTTAAGGTGTAAAAAAAGATGATGATGTTTAAAGTCGGATTCTAAATAATTGTAAAAAGATAACTTTGTTCAAGTAGCAGATTCTTAATGTTTGAAAATAGATCATATCGTTTAAAGTGAGATTCTAAAGCATTGTAAATAGATGACTCAGTTCAAATTGACGATTCTTAAGGTTCGAAAATAGATGATATCGTTTAAAGTCGGATTCTAAAGCATTGTAAATAGATGACCTTGTTCAAGTTGCCGATTCTTAAGGTTTGAAAATAGATGATATCGTTTAAAGTTAGATTCTAAAGCATTGTAAATAGATGACTTAGTTCAAATTGACGATTCTGAAGGTTTGAAAATAGATGATATCGTTTAAAGTCGGATTCTAAATCATTTTAAATAGAAGACTTTGTTCAATTTGCCGATTCTTAAGTTTTGAAAATAGATGATATCGTTTAAAGTCGGATTCTAAAGCATTGCAAATAGATGACTTTGTTAAAGTTTCCGATTCTTAAGGTTAGAAAATAGATGATATCGTTTAAAGTCGGATTCTACAGCATGGTAAATAGATGACTTTGTTCAAGTGGCCGATACATTAGGTTTGAAAATAGATTATATCGTTTGAAGTCGGATTCTAAAGCATTGTAAATAGATGACCTTGTTCAAGTTGCGGATTCTTAATGTTTGAAAATAGATGATATCGTTTTAAGTCGGATTCTAAAGCATTGTAAATAGATGACTTTGTTCAAGTTGCGGATTCTTAAGGTTTGAAAATAGATGATATCGTTTCAAGTCGGATTCTAAAGCATTGTAAATAGATGACCTTGTTCAAGTTGCGGATTCGTAATGTTTGAAAATAGATGATATCGTTTTAAGTCGGATTCTAAAGCATTGTAAATAGATGACTTTGTTCAAGTTGCGGATTCTTAAGGTTTGAAAATAGATGATATCGTTTCCAGTCGGATTCTAAAGCATTGTAAATAGATGACTTTGGTCAAGTTGCCGATTCTGAAGGATTGAAAATAGATGATATCGTTTCAAGTCGGATTCTAAAGCATTGTAAATAGATGACTTTGTTCAAGTTGCCGATACTTAAGGATTAAAAATAGATTATATCGGTTAAAGTCGGATTCTAAAGCATTGTAAATAGATGACTTTGTTCAAGTTGCGGATTCTTAAGGTTTGAAATAGATGATATCGTTTAAAGACGGATTCTAAAGCATTGTAAATAGATGACTTTGTTCAAGTTGCGGTTTCTAAATGTTTGAAAATAGATGATATCGTTTAAAGTCGGATTCTAAAGCATTGTAAATAGATGACTGTGTTCAAGTTGCGGATACTTAAGGTTTGCAAATAGATGATATCGTTTAAGATCGGATTCCAAACCATTGTAAATAGATGACTTTGTTAAGTTGCAGATTCTTAAGGTTTGAAAATAGATGATATCATTTAAAGTCGGATTCTAAATCATTGTAAATAGATGACTTTGTTCAAGTTGCTGATTCTTAACGTTTGAAAATAGATGATATTGTTGTAAGTCGGATTCTAAAGAATTGTAAATAGATGACATTGTTAAAGTTGTGGATTCTTAAGGTGTGAAAAAAGATGATAATGTTTAAAGTCGGATTCTAAAGCATTGTAAATAGATGACTTTGTTCAAGTTACGGATTCTAAAAGTTTGAAAATCGATGATATCGTTTAAAGTCGGATTCTAAAACATTGTAAATAGATGACTTTGTTCAAGTTGCGGATTCTTAAGGTTTGAAAATAGATGATATCGTTTAAAGTCGGATTCCAAAGCATTGTAAATAGATGACTTTGTTCAAGTTGCGGATTCTAAAAGTTTGAAAATAGGTGATATCGTTTAAAATCGGATTCTAAAGCATTGTAAATAGATGACTTTGTTCAAGTTGCGGATTCTTAAGGTTTGAAAACAGATTGTTTTGTTTTAAGTCGGGTTCTAATGAATTGTAAATAGATGACATTGTTAAAGTTGTGCATTCTTAAGGTGTAAAAAAAGATGATGATGTTTAAAGTCGGATTCTAAATAATTGTAAAAAGATAACTTTGTTCAAGTAGCAGATTCTTAATGTTTGAAAATAGATCATATCGTTTAAAGTGAGATTCTAAAGCATTGTAAATAGATGACTCAGTTCAAATTGCCGATTCTTAAGGTTTGAAAATAGATGATATCGTTTAAAGTCGGATTCTAAAGCATTGTAAATAGATGACCTTGTTCAAGTTGCCGATTTTTAAGGTTTGAAAATAGATGATATCGTTTAAAGTGAGATTCTAAAGCATTGTAAATAGATGACTTAGTTCAAATTGCCGATTCTGAAGGTTTGAAAATAGATGATATCGTTTAAAGTCGGATTCTAAATCATTTTAAATAGAAAACTTTGTTCAATTTGCCGATTCTTAAGTTTTGAAAATAGATGATATCGTTTAAAGTCGGATTCTAAAGCATTGCAAATAGATGACTTTGTTAAAGTTTCCGATTCTTAAGGTTAGAAAATAGATGATATCGTTTAAAGTCGGATTCTAAAGCATTGTAAATAGATGACTTTGTTCAAGTTGCCGATTCTTAAGGTTTTAAAATAGATGATATCGTTTAAAGTCGGATTCTACAGCATGGTAAATAGATGACTTTGTTCAAGTGGCCGATACTTTAGGTTTGAAAATAGATGATATCGTTTGAAGTCGGATTCTAAAGCATTGTAAATAGATGACCTTGTTCAAGTTGCGGATTCTTAATGTTTGAAAATAGATGATATCGTTTTAAGTCGGATTCTAAAGCATTGTAAATAGATGACTTTGTTCAAGTTGCGGATTCTTAAGGTTTGAAAATAGATGATATCGTTTCAAGTCGGATTCTAAAGCATTGTAAATAGATGACCTTGTTCAAGTTGCGGATTCGTAATGTTTGAAAATAGATGATATCGTTTTAAGTCGGATTCTAAAGCATTGTAAATAGATGACTTTGTTCAAGTTGCGGATTCTTAAGGTTTGAAAATAGATGATATCGTTTCCAGTCGGATTCTAAAGCATTGTAAATAGATGACTTTGGTCAAGTTGCCGATTCTTAAGGATTGAAAATAGATGATATCGTTTAAAGTCGGATTCTAAAGCATTGTAAATAGATGACTTTGTTCAAGTTGCCGATTCTTAAGGTTTGAAAATAGATGATATTGGTTAAAGTCGCATTCTAAAGCATTGTAAATAGATGACTTTGTTCAAGTTGCGGATTCTTAAGGTTTGAAATAGATGATATCGTTTAAAGACGGATTCTAAAGCATTGTAAATAGATGACTTTGTTCAAGTTGCGGATTCTTAAGGTTTGAAAATAGATGATATCGTTAAAAGTCGGATTCTAAAAGATTGTAAATAGATGACTGTGTTCAAGTTGCGGATTCTTAAGGTTTGAAAATAGATGATATCGTTTAAAGTCAGATTCTAAAGCATTGTAAATAGATGACTTTGTTCAAGTTGCGGATTCTTAAGGTTTGAAAATAGATGATATCGTTTAAAGTCAGATTCTAAAGCATTGTAAATAGATGACTTTGTTCAAATTTCGGATTCTTAAAGTTGTAAATAGATGATATCGTTTAAAGTCGGATTCTAAAGAATTGTAAATAGATGACTTTGTTCAAGTTGCGAGTTCTTTAGGTTTGAAAATAGATGATATCGTTTAAAGTCGGATTCGAAAGCATTGTAAATAGATGACTTTGTTCAAGTTGCCGATTCTTAAGCTTTGAAAATAGATGATATCCTTTAAAGTCGGATTCTAAAGCATTGTAAATAGATGACTTTGTTCAAGTTGCCGATTCTAGAGGTTTTAAAATAGATGATATCGTTTAAAGTCGGATTCTACAGCATTGTAAATAGATGACTTTGTTCAAGTGGCCGATACTTTAGGTTTGAAAATAGATGATATCGTTTAAAGTCGGATTCTAAAGCATTGTAAATAGATGACTTTGGTCAAGTGGCGGACTCTTAAGGTTTGAAAATAGATGATATTGTTTAAAGTACGATTCTAAAGCATTGTAAGTAGATGACTTTATTACAGTTGCGGATGCTTAAGTTTTGAAAATAGATGATATCATTTAAAGTCGGATTATAAAGCATTGTAAATAGATGACTTTGTTCAAGTTGCGGATTCTTTAGGTTTGAAAATAGATGATATCGTTTAAAGTCGGATTCTAAAGCATTGTATATAGATGACTTTGTTCAAGTGGCCGATACTTTAGGTTTGAAAATAGA
The DNA here is from genome assembly GCA_963556195.1 of Sepiola atlantica. Lineage (NCBI taxonomy): Eukaryota > Metazoa > Mollusca > Cephalopoda > Sepiida > Sepiolidae > Sepiola > Sepiola atlantica. Next base: position 9,905,503 of record OY744522.1, read on the forward strand.
TGATATCGTTTATAGTCGGACTCTAAAGCATTGTAAATAGATGACCTTGTTCAAGTTGCGGATGCTTGATGTTTGAAAATAGATGACATAGTTCAAAGTCGGATTCTAAAGCATTGTAAATAGATGACTTTGTTCAAGTTGCGGATTCTTGAGGTTTGAAAATAGATGATATCGTTTAAAGTCGGATTCTAAAGCATTGTAAATAGATGACTTTGTTCAAGTGGCGGACTCTTAAGGTTTGAAAATAGATGATATTGTTTAAAGTACGATTCTAAAGCATTGTAAGTAAATGACTTTATTACAGTTGCGGATTCTTAAGGTTTGAAAATAGATGACATTGTTTAAAGTCGAATTCTAAAGCATTGTAAATAGATGACTTTGTTCAAGTTGCGGATTCTTAAGGTTTGAAAATAGATGATATCGGTAAAAGTCGAATTCTAAAGCATTGTAAATAGATGACTTTGTTCAAGTTGCGGATTCTTAAGGTTTGAAAATAGATGATATCGTTTAAAGTCAGATTCTAAAGCATTGTAAATAGATGACTTTGTTCAAATTGCGGATTCTTAAAGTTGTAAATAGATGATATCGTTTAAAATCGGATTCTAAAGAATTGTAAATAGATGACTTTGTTCAAGTTGCGAGTTCTTTAGGTTTGAAAATAGATGATATCGTTTAAAGTCGGATTCTAAAGCATTGTAAATAGATGACTTTGTTCAAGTTGCCGATTCTTAAGCTTTGAAAATAGATGATATCCTTTAAAGTCGGATTCTAAAGCATTGTAAATAGATGACTTTGTTCAAGTTGCCGATTCTTAAGGTTTTAAAATAGATGATATCGTTTAAAGTCGGATTCTACAGCATTGTAAATAGATGACATTGTTCAAGTGGCCGTTACTTTAGGTTTGAAAATAGATGATATCGTTTAAAGTCGGATTCTAAAGCATTGTAAATAGATGACTTTGTTCAAGTGGCGGAATCTTAAGGTTTGAAAATAGATGATATTGTTTAAAGTACGATTCTAAAGCATTGTAAGTAGATGACTTTATTACAGTTGCGGATGCTTAAGTTTTGAAAATAGATGATATCATTTAAAGTCGGATTATAAAGCATTGTAAATAGATGACTTTGTTCAAGTTGCGGATTCTTTAGGTTTGAAAATAGATGATATCGTTTAAAGTCGGATTCTAAAGCATTGTAAATAGATGACTTTGTTCAAGTGGCCGATACTTTAGGTTTGAAAATAGATGATATCGTTTATAGTCGGATTCTAAAGCATTGTAAATAGATGACCGTGTTCAAGTTGCGGATGCTTGATGTTTGAAAATAGATGACATAGTTCAAAGTCGGATTCTAAAGCATTGTAAATAGATGACTTTGTTCAACTTGCGGATTCTTAAGGTTTAAAATAGATGATATCGTTTAAAGTCGGATTCTAAAGCATTGTAAATAGATGACTTTTTTCAAGTGGCGGACTCTTAAGGTTTGAAAATAGATGATATTGTTTAAAGTACGATTCTAAAGCATTGTAAGTAGATGACTTTATTACAGTTGCGGATTCTTAAGGTTTGAAAATAGATGACATTGTTTAAAGTCGAATTCTAAAGCATTGTAAATAGATGACTTTGTTCAAGTTGCGGATTCTTAAGGTTTGAAAATAGATGATATCGGTAAAAGTCGGATTCTAAAGCATTGTAAATAGATGACTTTGTTCAAGTTGCGGATTCTTAAGGTTTGAAAATAGATGATATCCTTTAAAGTAGGATTCTAAAGCATTGTAAATAGATGACTTTGTTCAAGTTGCGGATTCTTAAGGTTTGAAAATAGATGATATCGTTTAAAGTCGGATTCTAAAGCATTGTAAATAGAGGACTTTGTTCAAGTTGCGGATTCTTAAGGTTTGAAAATAGATTATATCGTTTAAAGTCGGATTCTAAAGCATTGTAAATAGATAACTTTGTTCAAGTTGCAGATTCTTAAGGGTGTGAAAATAGATCATATCGTTTAAAGTCGGATTCTAAAGCATTGTAAATAGATGACTTTGTTAAGTTGCGGATTCTTAAGGTTTGAAAATAGATGATATCGTTTAAAGTCGGATTCTACAGCATTTTAAATAGATGACTTTGTTCAAGTGGCCGATACTTTAGGTTTGAAAATAGATGATACTGTTTATAGTCGGATTCTAAAGCATTGTAAATAGATGACCTTGTTCAAGTTGCGGATGCTTGATGTTTGAAAATAGATGACATAGTTTAAAGTCGGATGCTAAAGCATTGTAAATAGATGACTTTGTTCAAGTTGCGGATTCTTAAGGTTTGAAAATAGATGATATCGTTTAAAGTCGGATTCTAAAGCATTGTAAATAGATGACTTTGTTCAAGTTGCGGATTCTTAAGGTTTTAAAATAGATGATATTGTTTAAAGTACGATTCTAAAGCATTGTAAGTAGATGACTTGATTACAGTTGCGGATTCTTAAGGTTTGAAAATAGATGACATTGTTTAAAGTCGCATTCTAAAGCATTGTAAATAGATGACTTTGTTCAAGTTGCGGATTCTTAAGGTTTGAAAATAGATGATATCGGTAAAAGTCGGATTCTAAAGCATTGTAAATAGATGACTTTGTTCAAGTTGCGGATTCTTAAAATTTGAAAATAGATGATATCCTTTTAAGTCGGATTCTAAAGCATTGTAAATAGATGACTTTGTTCAAGTTGCGGATTCTTAAGGTTTAAAAATAGATGATATCGTTTAAAGTCGGATTCTAAAGCATTGTAAATAGATGACTTTGTTCAAGTTGCGGATTCTTAAGGTTTGAAAATAGATTATATCGTTTAAAGTCGGATTCTAAAGCATTGTAAATAGATGACTTTGTTCAAGTGGCCGATACTTAAGGTTTGAAAATAGATGATATCGTTTATAGTCGGATTCTAAAGCATTGTAAATAGATGACCTTGTTCAAGTTGCGGATGCTTGATGTTTGAAAATAGATGACATAGTTTAAAGTCGGATTCTAAAGCATTGTAAATAGATGACTTTGTTCAAGTTGCCGATTCTTAAGCTTTGAAAATAGATGATATCGTTTAAAGTCGGATTCCAAAGCATTGTAAATAGATGACTTTGTTCAAGTTACCGGATCTGAAGGTTTTAAAATAGATGATATCGTTTCAAATCGGATTCTAAAGCATTGTAAATTAAGGACTTGTTCAAGTCGCCGATTCTCAAGCTTTGAAAATAGATGATATCTGTAATATCCAATCGTACATTTGGAAATGACAACAGTTGTCTCCCTTACACCATAACAATAGTAATGTGTAATTATCCCCCTTTGTTCTTTCTGATTGTATATATAAACAACACCGGACACGTCAGCATTCTCTTGATCGACCGGGCGAACTAGAAGTAACACGTTGTTGATTGTTGTCCTTGCTTTGACCTCTGTTTCTCATTTGCTTCGTATCACTTCTTGCTTTCAGCGTATAACCAGAACACAACACTGGCGACGAGAATTCAAACGAAAAAACTCACAGTAATCGAACACACGAGCTAACGTTTAATTCAAAAAAAAAAAAAAAAGTCCAATTCTTTTTAATTACAAAAAAAAAAAAAAAAAAAATGTCTTACAACGGAATACCCAATTTTCCAAGTTTTAGCGTCCACGAAAATCCGAGTACTAACGCAAATCGGTGGCAAAAGTGGTTGGAGAAACTTGAGAATGTGTTCGTGGCTTTAGACATTCAAGAAGACCGTAGAAAAAAAGCGTGTTTGCTGCACCTTGCAGGTGACGAAGTTTTTGATATTTTCCACAATTTCACGGATATTCAAAAAGGCGTTGATGCAACCGTCGAAACGGATCACACGACACCAAACACATACGAAGTAGCAAAGAACTCACTGACCGACTATTTCACACCGCAAAGAAATATGTCTTATGAGATCTTCAAATTTCGACGCGCATCGCAAAATGCTGACGAAAATCTAGACTCATTTCATGTGAGACTGAGGACACTAGCGTCCACGTGTGACTTCATGGATACAGATCGGGAGATACTCGCACAGATCGTCCAAGGCTGTTCATCCTCTAAGGTCAGACGAAGGGCACTTCGAGACAACTCCACGCTCAAACAAGTGCTAGACGAGGCCAGAGCAATTGAATTAGCTCGCACACGAGCCGCAGACATTGAACGGGAAGAGGTGGTTAATGCCCTGTCGTCACATAACAATAAACGAGACAGCAGGCAATACACACGCAGAGAGAAAGAAAAAAAAAATACCGACGAAAAACGCAACTACGGACACACACAAGGCAGTAATCGCCAGTTTACTCCGAGGACCCAGCCACGTGGCAAAGACGCCGGACGTGTCTGCCACTACTGTGGATACTCAGCAACACAGGTGAAGTGTCCAGCGAAGGGTCAAGAATGTCGAAATTGCCGGAAAAAGAACCACTTTGCAAAAGTATGTAATTCAAAACCGGTAAGACAAATTTCTTACTCATATCGAAATGATATAGAATCCCTTTCTACGTCGAGTGATGAGTCTGTCTACACAATAAAAACTCCCACGTCGACAAAAGCACCCACAGCCACCATCCTCGTTAATGACTCCCCAGTGACCTTCGTTTTGGATACCGGTGCCAGTGTTAATATAATGTCTGGACGCACGTACGACGGTCTCCAGTACAGGCCGAAAATACACAACACTGCCACACAGATATTTGCATATCGGTCCAGAAAAGCCATGCCAGTCCGTGGATTCATCAATACCCCCATTGAATTTAAAGGAAAACGCTGCAAAGCAAAAATGTTCGTCATAGACAATGAAAACCCCTTGTTCGGGCACGATTTACAAAATCTACTCGGTGCCCACTCTGCTGAAGCACTGGATATGATATCCTTTAATTTTACGTTCAATGTGGCAACATCTATCCCAGATGAATTCCCCTCATTATTCGACGGAAAGATGGGAAAGATTTCTGGACCCACTGTTAAGCTGCACATCGATACTTCGATCCCACCGGTGACACAGAGACAACGAAGAATACCCTTTCACGTGAGGAAGGACGTCGAGTCGGAATTAAAACGCCTCAAGGAGATGGACGTAATTGAGGATGTTACTGGACCTACCCCCTGGGTAAGTCCCGTGGTGATAGTCCCCAAAAAACCGAGTGGCGTGCGAATCTGCATAGACATGCGAAAAGCAAACGAAGCCATACAAAGGGTCAAACATCCCATGCCGACCGTGGATGACTTGTTTGCAGATTTAAACCACTCAAAGGTGTTCAGCAAGCTGGACATGTCGAGCGCGTACCACCAATTAGAGCTGGGGGAGTCCAGCAGATACATCACCACGTTCACCACACATGCTGGACTATTCCGATACAAGAGACTGTTGTTCGGAGTAAATGCAGCCTCTGAAATATTTCAAAAGGCCATTGCGGATCTTTTGAGGGGCATTCCAGGAGTCAAAAACCTCTCAGACGACATTATCGTCTATGGACGTGACCAAGCCTCACATGATGCCAGTTTGAGGTCCACGCTGGAACGACTACAGAATGCCGGGGCCAGGCTAAACAGGAAAAAGTGCCTTTTCTCGGTGAAACAAATAACTTTTTTTGGACATACCTTCAGCGAAAAAGGGGTGTCACCAGACCCAGACAAAATAGCAGCAATTACAAACTGCAAATCGCCCACCAACGTTGGAGAAGTGCGCTCATTCCTGGGCATGGTCCAATATGTGGCCAGGTTCATCCCGCACTATGCTACTGTCACCGAGCCACTCCGACAACTCACAAGAAAAGACAGAGAATGGAGGTGGTCAGAGACAGAAGAGAGGGCAGTGATAAAATTAAAAAAGGCCCTGACTGGAGCTGGAGTTATGGTCTACTTCGATCAGAACAAGGAGACAAACATACTGGTAGACGCGAGCCCCGTTGGACTAGGGGCAATGCTTACACAAGACGGAAAGGTCTTGTGTTATGCCAGCCGTGCTCTCACAGATGTGGAACAGCGATACTCGCAGACGGAGAGAGAAATGCTAGCCGTTGTATACGCTGCGGAGCATTTTCATCTTTATTTGTATGGGTCAAGGTTCACCATCACCACTGACCACAAACCACTTCTCGGTATTGTAAAAAGTCTCAAACCAGCTACGTCCAGAATCGAACGATGGCGCCTACGCCTCATGCAATATGAGTATAGCTTGGTATACCGGCCGGGAAAAGATGACCAGAACCCCGCCGACTACCTCAGCCGACATCCTCACCACAAACCCGAGAGGGACAATTCAGCTGAGGCGTATATAAGATACGTGGCTCACCATGCCATACCTAAGTCGATCACCCTCGAAGAGATGAAGCTAGCCACGGGAAAAGACCCCTTGCTACAGAAAGTGATGATTGCACTTTCAGATGGAAAATGGAACGACCCGCAGTTATCCTGTCTCGCACATGTCAAAGATGAACTATCTGCATATGATGGTCTCATCCTTCGAGGTCACCACCTAGTGGTCCCGTCCACCCTGCAGAAGAGAGCCGTAGACATAGCCCACCACACACACCAGGGCGTTGTTAAGACGAAGCAGCTAATGAGGGAAAAGGTCTGGTTCCATGGAATTGACAAGCTGGTGGAGGAGACAGTGCGCAACTGCATCCCTTGTCAAGCTACCAACTCAACATCATCACGCCGTGAGCCCATACGCACCACACCACTCCCTGCTGCCCCATGGACTGAAATCTCCCTGGACTTCGCAGGTCCTTTCCCTTCTGGAGACTATGTACTGGTCGTCATCGACGACTACAGTAGGTTCCCAGAAGTAGAGATACTCCCCTCGACATCAGCAAAAGTGGTCATTCCCCGCCTTGACGCAATCTTTGCCAGACAAGGATACCCCGATATTGTCAAGACTGACAATGGTCCCCCCTTCCAAGGGCAAGAATTCAAGGATTTTGCCACTCAAGCAGGATTCCGCCACAGAAGAGTTACCCCTGCGTGGCCAGAGGCGAATGGAGAGGTCGAACGGTTTATGAGAACACTAAACAAGTATGTTCGCGCCTCCACTGTGGAGGGTCTGAACTGGAAAACCCAACTAGTCCATTTTCTAAGGCAATACAGGGCCACCCCCCACAGTACAACCAAAACTTCTCCATTCGAAGCCCTCACTGGAAGGAAGATGAAAATCGGCATACCTGCTGTTCTGAAAGAACCCATGTCAAAGCCGATTCACACTCACATAGCGGAGAATGATGCACGAGGGAAGAGGAAAATGAAGATCTATGCCGACACAAAAAGAAAGACAAAGGCCTCTCCTCTTTGCCTAGGTGACAAAGTACTTGTCAAGCAGAAACGTCTCAACAAGCTATCCCCACCATTCGACCCGAATCAACTGACGATTATCGGCATAAAGGATAGCATGGTGACAGCACAAAGAGATGACTACCAAGTTACCCGGAATTCCTCTCACTTTAAGCGGATAAGTCCAGATAATCTTCCCAGAGAAAACATAGAATCAGACTCTGAAGATGAGTTATACTCATATCCACAACAGGAAAACTCTGACTCCAGACACGAAGGCCAGACGCATTTACCGCCCATACCAAAACATAATCCACCAGTGGTAAGACGTAATCCAACACGGAAACGACTCCCGCCGATACGCTTTGAGGACTATATCAGATAGTTAGATGAGTGAGTAAAGTCTCTATTTCTGTCTTGGAAATTCCGTCAGCTCCCCTGAAGAAGAAACAGATTCTGATTCTGAAGAATCGAAAGACGATTCCCTCCCCCCCATCCTGCAGACGACGTAAGTAGTTTGCAATTGTGTATTTAAAAAGAAAAAAAAAAGGACAGAAAAGAAAACGATTCCTCCTTGACTGAGACAATTGTTAATCGGTGAAACATACCTTGACTGAACTCCCTTCCCTTACCATACGTAAGTACGCGTACATTTAATTGAGAAAGAGAGAGGTGTAATATCCAATCGTACATTTGGAAATGACAACAGTTGTCTCCCTTACACCATAACAATAGTAATGTGTAATTATCCCCCTTTGTTCTTTCTGATTGTATATATAAACAACACCGGACACGTCAGCATTCTCTTGATCGACCGGGCGAACTAGAAGTAACACGTTGTTGATTGTTGTCCTTGCTTTGACCTCTGTTTCTCATTTGCTTCGTATCACTTCTTGCTTTCAGCGTATAACCAGAACACAACAATATCGTTTTAAGTCGGATTCTAAAGCACTGTAAATAGATGACTTTGTTCAAGTTGCCTATTCTTAAGGTTTGAAAATAGATGATATCGTTTAAAGTTCGATTCTACAGCATTGTAAATAGATGACTTTGTTTAAGTTGCCGATACTTAAGGATTGAAAATAGATGATATCGGTTAAAGTCGGATTCTAAAGCATTGTAAATAGATGACTTTGTTCAAGTTGACGACTCTGATAGTTTGAAAATAGTTATATCATTTAAATTCGGATTCTAAAGCATTGTTAATAGATGACTTTGTTCAAGTTGCGGATTCTTAAGGTTTGAAAATATATGATATTGTTTTAAGTCGGATTCTAAAGCATTGTAAATAGATGACTTTGTTCAAGTTGCGGATTCTTAAGGTTTGAAAATAGATGATATCGTTTAAAGTCGGATTCTAAGCATTGTAAATAGATGACTGTGTTCAAGTTGCGGATTCTTAAGGTTTGAAAATAGATGATATCGTTTAAGATCGAATTACAAACCATTGTAAATAGATGACTTTGTTAAGTTGCGGATTCTTAAGGTTTGAAAATAGATGATATCGTTTAAAGTCGGATTCTACAGCATTGTAAATAGATGACTTTGTTCAAGTGGCCGATACTTTAGGTTTGAAAATAGATGATATCGTTTATAGTCGGATTCTAAAGCATTGTAAATAGATGATTTTGTTCAAGTTGCGGATGCTTGATGTTTGAAAATAGATGACATAGTTTAAAGTCGGATTCTAAAGCATTGTAAATAGATGACTTTGTTCAAGTTGCGGATTCTTAAGGTTTGAAAATAGATGATATCGTTTATAGTCGGATTCTAAAGCATTGTTAATAGATGACTTTGTTCAAGTGGCGGACTCTTAAGGTTTGAAAATAGATGATATTGTTTAAAGTACGATTCTAAAGCATTGTAAGTAGATGACTTTATTACAGTTGCGGATTCTTAAGGTTGGAAAATAGATGACATTGTTTAAAGTCGCATTCTAAAGCATTGTAAATAGATGACTTTGTTCAAGTAGCGGATTCTTAAGGTTTGAAAATAGATGATATCAGTAAAAGTCGGATTCTAAAGCATTGTAAATAGATGACTTTGTTCAAGTTGCGGATTCTTAAGGTTTGAAAATAGATGATATCCTTTAAAGTCGGATTCTAAAGCATTGTAAATAGATGACTTTGTTCAAGTTGCGGATTCTTAAGGTTTGAAAATAGATGATATCGTTTAAAGTCGGATTCTAAAGCATTGTAAATAGATGACTTTGTTCAAGTTGCGGATTCTTAAGGTTTGAAAATAGATTATATCGTTTAAAGTCGGATTCTAAAGCATTGTAAATAGATGACTTTGTTCAAAGTGCGGATTCTTAAGGTTTGAAAATAGAAGATAATGTTTAAAGTAGAGTTCAAAAGCATTTGAAATAGATGACTTCGTTCAAGTTGCGGATTCTTAAGGTTTTAAATCAGATGATATCGTTGCAAGTGTGATTCTAAAGCATTGTAAATAGATGACGTTGTTCAAGTTGCGGATTCTTAAGGTTTGAAAATAGATGATATCGTTTAAAGTCGGATTCTAACGCATTGTAAATAGATGACTTTGTTAAAGTTGTGGATTCTTAAGGTTTGAAAATAGATGATATCGTTTAAAGTCGGATTCTAAAGCATTGTAAATAGATGACTTTGTTTAAGTTGCGGATTCTTCAGGTTTGAAAATAAATGATATCGTTTAAAGTCGGATTCTAAAGCATTGTAAATAAATGACTTTGTTCAAGTTGCGGATTCTTAAGGTTTGAAAATAGATGATATCGTTTAAAGTCGGATTCTAAAGCATTGTAAATAGATGACTTTGTTCAAGTTGCGGATTCTTAAGGTTTGAAAATAGATGATATCGTTTAAAGTCAGATTCGAAAGCATTGTAAATAGATGACTTTGTTCAAATTGCGGATTCTTAAGGTTTGAAAATAGATGATATCGTTACAAGTCGGATTCTAAAGCATTGTAAATAGATGATTTTGTTCAAGTTGCGGATTCTTCAGGTTTGAAAATAGATGATATCGTTTAAAGTCGGATTCTAACGCATTGTAAATAGATGACTTTGTTCAAGTTGCGGATTCTTAAAGTTTGAAAATAGATGACATCGTTTAAAGTCGGATTCTAAAGCATTGTAAATAGATGACTTTGTTCAAGTTGCGGATTCTTAAGGTTTGAAAATAGATGATATCGTTTAAAGTCGGATTCTAAAGCATTGTAAATAAATGACTTTGTTCAAGTTGCGGATTCTAAAGGTGTGAAAATAAATGATATCGTTTAAAGTCGGATTCTAAAGCATTGTAAATAGATGACTTTGTTCAAGATGCGGATTCTTAAGGCTTGAAAATAGATGATATCGTTTAAAGTCGGATTCTAAATCATTTTAAATACATGACTTTGTTCAAGTTGCGGATTCTTAAGGTTTTAAAATAGATCATATCGTTTCAAGTCGGATACTAACGCATTGTAAAGAGATGACTTTGTTCAAGTTGAGGATTCTTAAGGTTTGAAAATAGATGATATCGTTTAAAGTCGGATTCTAACGCACTGTAAATAGATGACTTTGTTTAAGTTGCCGATTCTTAACGTTCGAAAATAGGTGATATCGTTTAAAATCGGATTCTAAAGCATTGTAAATAGATGACTTTGTTCAAGTTGCGGATTCTTAAGGTTTGAAAATAGATGATATTGTTTAAAGTCGGGTTCTAATGAATTGTAAATAGATGACTTTGTTCAAGTTGAAGATTCTTAAGGTTTGAAAATAGATGATGATGTTTAAAGTCGGATTCTAAAGAATTGTAAATAGATGACTTTGTTCAAGTTGCGGATTCTTAAGGTTTTAAAATAGATGATATCGCTTCAAGTCGGATACTAACGCATTGTAAAGAGATGACTTTGTTCAAGTTGAGGATTCTTAAGGTTTGAAAATAGATGATATCGTGTAAAGTCGGATTCTAAAGTATTGTAAATAGATGACTTTGTTTAAGTGTCGGATTCTTAAATTTTGAAAATTAATGATATCGTTTAAAGTCGGATTCTGAAGCATTGTAAATAGATGACTTTGTTCAAGTTGCGGATTCTTAATGTTTGAAAATAGATGATATCGTTTAAAGTCGGATTCTAAAGCATTGTAAATATATGACTGTGTTCAAGTTGCGGATACTTAAGGTTTGCAAATAGATGATATCGTTTAAGATCGGATTCCAAACCATTGTAAATAGATGACTTTGTTAAGTTGCAGATTCTTAAGGTTTGAAAATAGATGATATCATTTAAAGTCGGATTCTAAATCATTGTAAATAGATGACTTTGTTCAAGTTGCGGATTCTTAAGGTGTGAAAAAAGATGATAATGTTTAAAGTCGGATTCTAAAGCATTGTAAATAGATGACTTTGTTCAAGTTGCGGATTCTTAAGGTTTGAAAATAGATGATATCGTTTAAAGTCGGATTCTAAAGCATTGTAAATAGATGACTTGTTCAAGTCGCCGATTCTTAAGCATTGAAAATAGATGATATCGTTTAAAGCCGGATTCTAAAGCATTGTAAATAGATTACTTTGTTCAAGTTGCGGATTCTTGAGGTTTGACAATAGAGTATATCGTTAATAGATTATATCGTTTAAAGTCGGATTCTAACGCACTGTAAATAGATGACTTTGTTTAAGTTGCCGATTCTTAACGTTCGAAAATAGGTGATATCGTTTAAAATCGGATTCTAAAGCATTGTAAATAGATGACTTTGTTCAAGTTGCGGATTCTTAAGGTTTGAAAATAGATGATATTGTTTAAAGTCGGGTTCTAATGAATTGTAAATAGATGACTTTGTTCAAGTTGAAGATTCTTAAGGTTTGAAAATAGATGATGATGTTTAAAGTCGGATTCTAAAGCATTGTAAATAGATGACTTTGTTCAAGTTGCGGATTCTTAAGGTTTTAAAATAGATGATATCGCTTCAAGTCGGATACTAACGCATTGTAAAGAGATGACTTTGTTCAAGTTGAGGATTCTTAAGGTTTGAAAATAGATGATATCGTTTAAGATCGGTCTCCTAACCATTGTAAATAGATGACTGTGTTCAAGTTGCGGATTATTAAGGTTGGAAAATAGATGATATCGGTTAAAGTCGGATTCTAAAGCATTGTAAATAGATGACTTTGTTCAAGTTGCGGATTCTTAAGGTTTGAAAATAGATTATATCGTTTAAAGTCGGATTCTAAAGCATTGTAAATAGATGACTTTGTTCAAGTTGCGGATTCTTAAGGTTTGAAAATAGATGATATCATTTAAAGTCGGATTCTAAAGCATTGTAAATAGATGACTTTGTTCAAGTTGCGAGTTCTTAAGGTTTGAAAATAGATGATATCGTTTAAAGTCGGATTCTAAAGTATTGTAAATAGATGACTTTGTTCAAGTTGCGGATTCTTAAATTTTGAAAATTAATGATATCGTTTAAAGTCGGATTCTGAAGCATTGTAAATAGATGACTTTGTTCAAGTTGCGGATTCTTAATGTTTGAAAATAGATGATATCGTTTAAAGTCGGATTCTAAAGCATTGTAAATAGATGACTGTGTTCAAGTTGCGGATACTTAAGATTTGCAAATAGATGATATCGTTTAAGATCGGATTCCAAACCATTGTAAATAGATGACTTTGTTAAGTTGCAGATTCTTAAGGTTTGAAAATAGATGATATCATTTAAAGTCGGATTCTAAATCATTGTAAATAGATGACTTTGTTCAAGTTGCTGATTCTTAACGTTTGAAACTAGATGATATCGTTTAAAGTCGGATTCTAAAGAATTGTAAATAGATGACATTGTTAAAGTTGTGGATTCTTAAGGTGTGAAAAAAGATGATAATGTTTAAAGTCGGATTCTAAAGCATTGTAAATAGATGACTTTGTTCAAGTTACGGATTCTAAAAGTTTGAAAATCGATGATATCGTTTAAAGTCGGATTCTAAAACATTGTAAATAGATGACTTTGTTCAAGTTGCGGATTCTTAAGGTTTGAAAATAGATGATATCGTTTAAAGTCGGATTCCAAAGCATTGTAAATAGATGACTTTGTTCAAGTTGCGGATTCTAAAAGTTTGAAAATAGATGATATCGTTTAAAGTCGGATTCTAAAGCATTGTAAATAGATGACTTTGTTCAAGTTGCGGATTCTTGAGGTTTGACAATAGAGTATATTGTTAATAGATTATATCGTTTAAAGTCGGATTCTATCGCACTGTAAATAGATGACTTTGTTTAAGTATCCGATTCTTAACGTTCGAAAATAGGTGATATCGTTTAAAATCAGATTCTAAAGCATTGTAAATAGATGACTTTGTTCAAGTTCCGGATTCTTAAGGTTTGAAAACAGATTGTTTTGGTTAAAGTCGGGTTCTAATGAATTGTAAATAGATGACTTTGTTCAAGTTGAAGATTCTTAAGGTTTGAAAATAGATGATGATGGTTAAAGTCGGATTCTAAAGCATTGTAAATAGATGACTGAGTTCTAGTTGCCGTTTCTTAAGGTTTTAAAATAGATGATATCGTTTAAAGTCGGATTCTAAAGCATTGTAAATAGATGACTTTGTTCAAGTTGCCGATTCTTAACGTTTGAAAATAGATGATATTGTTGTAAGTCGGATTCTAAAGAATTGTAAATAGATGACATTGTTAAAGTTGTGCATTCTTAAGGTGTAAAAAAAGATGGTGATATTTAAAGTCGGATTCTAAAGAATTGTAAAAAGATAACTTTGTTCAAGTAGCAGATTCTTAATGTTTGAAAATAGATCATATCGTTTAAAGTGAGATTCTAAAGCATTGTAAATAGATGACTTAGTTCAAATTGCCGATTCTTAAGGTTTGAAAATAGATGATATCGTTTAAAGTCGGATTCTAAAGCATTGTAAATAGATGACCTTGTTCAAGTTGCCGATTCTTAAGGTTTGAAAATAGGTGATATCGTTTAAAGTGAGATTCTAAAGCATTGTAAATAGATGACTTAGTTCAAATTGCCGATTCTTAAGGTTTGAAAATAGATGATATCGTTTAAAGTCGGATTCTAAATCATTTTAAATAGAAGACTTTGTTCAATTTGCCGATTCTTAAGTTTTGAAAATAGATGATATCGTTTAAATTTGGATTCTAAAGCATTGCAAATAGATGACTTTGTTCAAGTGGCCGATACTTTAGGTTTGAAAATAGATGATATCGTTTAAAGTCGGATTCTAAAGCATTGTAGATAGATGACCTTGTTCAAGTGTCGGATTCTTAATGTTTGAAAATAGATGATATCGTTTTAAGTCGGATTCTAAAGCATTGTAAATAGATGACTTTGTTCAAGTTGCGGATTCTTAAGGTTTGAAAATAGATGATATCGTTTCAAGTCGGATTCTAAAGCATTGTAAATAGATGACCTTGTTCAAGTTGCGGATTCTTAATGTTTGAAAATAGATGATATCGTTTTAAGTCGGATTCTAAAGCATTGTAAATAGATGACTTTGTTCAAGTTGCGGATTCTTAAGGTTTGAAAATAGATGATATCGTTTCAAGTCGGATTCTAAAGCATTGTAAATAGATGACTATGTTCAAGTGGCGGACTCTTAAGGTTTGAAAATAGATGATATCGTTTAAAGTACGATTCTAAAGCATTGTAAGTAGATGACTTTATTACAGTTGCGGATTCTTTAGGTTTGAAAATAGATGATATCGTTTAAAGTCGGATTCCAAAGCATTGTAAATAGATGACTTTGTTCAAGTTGCCGATTCTTAAGGTTTTAAAATAGATGATATCGTTTAAAGTCGGATTTTACAGCATTGTAAATAGATGACTTTGTTCAAGTGGCCGATACTTTAGGTTTGAAAATAGATGATATCGTTTATAGTCGGATTCTAAAGCATTGTAAATAGATGACCTTGTTCAAGTTGCGGATTCGTAATGTTTGAAAATAGATGATATCGTTTTAAGTCGGATTCTAAAGCATTGTAAATAGATGACTTTGTTCAAGTTGCGGATTCTTAAGGTTTGAAAATAGATGATATCGTTTCCAGTCGGATTCTAAAGCATTGTAAATAGATGACTTTGGTCAAGTTGCCGATTCTTAAGGATTGAAAATAGAGGATATCGTTTAAAGTCGGATTCTAAAGCATTGTAAACAGATGACTTTGTTCAAGTTGCCGATACTTAAGGATTGAAAATAGATTATATCGGTTAAAGTCGGATTCTAAAGCATATTAAATAGATGACTTTGTTCAAGTTGCGGACTCTGATAGTTTGAAAATAGATTATATCGTTTAAAGTCGGATTCTAAAGCATTGTTAATAGAGGACTTTGTTCAAGTTGCGGATTCTTAAGGTTTGAAAATAGATGATATTGTTTTAAGTCAGATTCTAAAGCATTGTAAATAGATGACTTTGTTCATGTTGCGGATTCTTAAGGATTGAAAATAGATGATATCGGTTAAAGTCGGATTCTAAAGCATTGTAAATAAATGACTTTGTTCAAGTTGCGGACTCTGATAGTTTGAAAAAAGATTATATCGTTTAAAGTCGGATTCTAAAGCATTGTAAATAGATGACTTTGTTCAAGTTGCGGATTCTTAAGGTTTGAAAATAGATGATATTAGTTAAAGGCGCATTCTAAAGCATTGTAAATAGATGACTTTGTTCAAGTTGCGGATTCTTAAGGTTTGAAATAGATGATATCGTTTAAAGTCGGATTCTAAAGCATTGTAAATAGATGACTTTGTTCAAATTGCGGATTCTTAATGTTGTAAATAGATGATATCGTTTAAAATCGGATTCTAAATAATTGTAAATAGATGACTTTGTTCAAGTTGCGAGTTCTTTAGGTTTGAAAATAGATGATATCGTTTAAAGTCGGATTCTAAAGCATTGTAAATAGATGACTTTGTTCAAGTTGCCGATTCTTAAGCTTTGAAAATAGATGATATCCTTTAAAGTCGGATTCTAAAGCATTGTAAATAGATGACTTTGTTCAAGTTGCCGATTCTTAAGGTTTTAAAATAGATGATATCGTTTAAAGTCGGATTCTACAGCATTGTAAATAGATGACTTTGTTCAAGTGGCCGATACTTTAGGTTTGAAAATAGATGATATCGTTTAAAGTCGGATTCTAAAGCATTGTAAATAGATGACTTTGTTCAAGTGGCGGACTCTTAAGGTTTGAAAATAGATGATATTGTTTAAAGTACGATTCTAAAGCATTGTAAGTAGATGACTTTATTACAGTTGCGGATGCTTAAGTTTTGAAAATAGATGATATCATTTAAAGTCGGATTATAAAGCATTGTAAATAGATGACTTTGTTCAAGTTGCGGATTCTTTAGGTTTGAAAATAGATGATATCGTTTAAAGTCGGATTCTAAAGCATTGTAAATAGATGACTTTGTTCAAGTGGCGGACTCTTAAGGTTTGAAAATAGATGATATTGTTTAAAGTACGATTCTAAAGCATTGTAAGTAAATGACTTTATTACAGTTGCGGATTCTTAAGGTTTGAAAATAGATGACATTGTTTAAAGTCGAATTCTAAAGCATTGTAAATAGATGACTTTGTTCAAGTTGCGAGTTCTTTAGGTTTGAAAATAGATGATATCGTTTAAAGTCGGATTCTAAAGCATTGTAAATAGATGACTTTGTTCAAGTTGCCGATTCTTAAGGTTTGAAAATAGATGATATCGTTTAAAGTCGGATTCTACAGCATTGTAAATAGATGACTTTGTTCAAGTGGCCGATACTTTAGGTTTGAAAATAGATGATATCGTTTAAAGTCGGATTCTAAAGCATTGTAAATAGATGACTTTGTTCAAGTACCGGACTCTTAAGGTTTGAAAATAGATGATATTGTTTAAAGTACGATTCTAAAGCATTGTAAGTAGATGACTTTATTACAGTTGCGGATGCTTAAGTTTTGAAAATAGATGATATCATTTAAAGTCGGATTTTAAAGCATTGTAAATAGATGACTTTGTTCAAGTTGCGGATTCTTTAGGTTTGAAAATAGATGATATCGTTTAAAGTCGGATTCTTAAGCATTGTAAATAGATAAACTTTGTTCAAGTGGCTGATACTTTAGGTTTGAAAATAGATGATATCGTTTATAGTCGGATTCTAAAGCATTGTAAATAGATGACCTTGTTCAAGTTGCGGATGCTTGATGTTTGAAAATAGATGACATAGTTCAAAGTCGGATTCTAAAGCATTGTAAATAGATGACTTTGTTCAAGTTGCGGATTCTTAAGGTTTAAAATAGATGATATCGTTTAAAGTCGGATTCTAAAGCATTGTAAATAGATGACTTTTTTCAAGTGGCGGACTCTTAAGGTTTGAAAATAGATGATATCGTTTAAAGTCGGATTTTAAAGCATTGTAAATAGATGACTTTGTTCAAGTTGCGGATTCTTAAGGTTTGAAAATAGATGATATCGTTTAAAGTCGGATTCTAAAGCAGTGTAAATAGATGACTTTGTTCAAGTTGCGGATTCTTAAGGTTTGAAAATAGATGATATCGTTTAAAGTCGGATTCTAAAGTATTGTAAATAGATGACTTTGTTCAAGTGTCGGATTCTTAAGGTTTGAAAATAGATGATATCGTTTAAAGTCGGATTCTAAAGCATTGTAAATAGATGACTTTGTTCAAGTTGCGGATTCTTAAGGTTTGAAAATAGATGATATCGTTTAATGTCGGATACTAAAGCATTGTAAATAGGTGACTTTGTTAAGTTGCCGATTCTTAAGCTTTGAAAATAGATGATATCGTTTAAAGTCGGATTCCAAAGCATTGTAAATAGATGACTTTGTTCAAGTTGCGGATTATTAAGGTTTGAAAATAGATGATATAATTTAAAGTCGAGTTATAAAGCTGTGTAAATAGATGACTTTGTTCAAGTTGCGGATTTTTTAGGTTTGAACATAGATTATATCGCTAAAAGTCGGATTCCAAAGCATTGTAAATAGATGACTTTGTTCAAGTTGCGGATTTTTTAGGTTTGAAAATAGATGATATCGTTTTATGTCGAATACTAAAGCATTGTAAATAGATGACTTTGTTCAAGTTGCCGATTCTTAAGCTTTGAAAATAGATGATATCGTTTAAAGTCGGATTCCAAAGCATTGTAAATAGATGACTTGGTTCAAGTTGCCGATTCTTAAGGTTTTAAAATAGATGATATCGGTTAAAGTCGGATTCTAAAGCATTGTAAATAGATGACTTGTTCAAGTCGCCGATTCTCAAGCTTTGAAAATAGATTATATCGTTTAAAGTCGGATTCTAAAGCATTGTAAATAGATGACTTTGTTCAAGTTGCGGATTCTTGATGTTTGTAAATAGATGACATAGTTTAAAGTCGGATTCTAAAGCATTGTAAATAGATAAACTTTGTTCAAGTTGCGGATTCTTAAGGTTTGAAAATAGATGATATCGTTATAAGTACGATTCTAAAGCACTGTAAGTAGATGACTTTATTACAGTTGCGGATTCTTAAGACATGAAAATAGATGATATTGTTTAAAGTCGCTTTCTAAAGCATTGTAAATAGATGACTTTGTTCAAGTTGCGGATTCTTAAGGTTTGAAAATAGATGATATCGTTTAAAGTCGGATTCTAAAGCATTGTAAATAGATGACTTTGTTCAAGTTGCAGATTCTTAAGGTTTGGAAATAGATGATATCGTTTAAAGTCGGATTTTAAAGCATTGTAAATAGATGACTTTGTTCAAGTTGCGGATTCTTAAGGTTTGAAAATAGATGATATCGTTTAAAGTCGGATTCTAAAGCATTGTAAATAGATGACTTTGTTCAAGTTGCGGATTCTTAAGGTTTGAAAATAGATGATATCGTTTAAAGTCGGATTCTAAAGTATTGTAAATAGATGACTTTGTTCAAGTGTCGGATTCTTAAGGTTTGAAAATAGATGATATCGTTTAAAGTCGGATTCTAAAGCATTGTAAATAGATGACTTTGTTCAAGTTGCGGATTCTTAAGGTTTGAAAATAGATGATATCGTTTAATGTCGGATACTAAAGCATTGTAAATAGGTGACTTTGTTAAGTTGCCGATTCTTAAGGTTTGAAAAAAGATGATATTGTTGAAAGTACGATTCTAAAGCATTGTAAGTAGATGACTTTATTACAGTGTCGGATTTTTTAGGCTTGAAAATAGATGATATTGTTTAAAGTCGCATTCTAAAGCATTGTTAATAGATGACTTTGTTCAAGTTGCGGATTCTTAAGGTTTGAAAATAGATGATATCGTTTAAAGTCGGATTCTAAAGCATTGTAAATAGATGATTTTGTTCAAGTTGCGGATTCTAAAGGTTTGAAAATAGATGATATCGTTGAAAGTCGGATTCTAAAGTATTGTAAATAGATGACTTTGTTCAAGTTGCGGATTCTTAAGGTTTGAAAATAGATGATATCGTTTAAAGTCGGATTCTAAAGCATTGTAAATAGATAACTTTGTTCAAGTTGCGGATTCTTAAGGTTTGAAAATAGATGATATCGTTTAAAGTCGGATTCTAAACCATTGTAAATAGATTACTTTGTTCAAGTTGCGGATTCTTAAAGTTTGAAAATAGATGATATCGTTTAAAGTCGGATTCTAAAGCATTGTAAATAGATGACTTTGTTCAAGTTGCGGATTCTAAAGGTTTTAAAATTGATGATATCGTTTAACGTCGGATTCTAAAGTATTGTAAATAGATGACTTTGTTCAAGTGTCGGATTGTTAAGGTTTGGAAATAGATGATATCATTTAAAGTCGGATTCTAAAGCATTGTAAATAGATGACTTTGTTTAAGGTGCGGATTCTTAAGGTTTGAAAATAGATGATATCGTTTAAAGTCGGATTCTAAAGCATTGTAAATAGATGACTGTGTTCAAGTTGCGGATTCTTAAGGTTTGCAAATAGATGATATCGTTTAAGATCGGATTCCAAACCATTGTAAATAGATGACTTCGTTAAGTTGCGGATTCTTAAAGTTTGAAAATAGATGATATCGTTTAAAGTCGGATTCTACAGCATTGTAAATAGATGACTTTGTTCAAGTGGCCGATACTTTAGGTTTGAAAATAGATGATATCGTTTAAAGTCGGATTCTAAAGCATTGTAAATAGATGACTTTGTTCAAGTTGCGGATTCTTGATGTTTGAAAATAGATGACATAGTTATAAGTCGGATTCTAAAGCATTGTAAATAGATAAACTTTGTTCAAGTTGCGGATTCTTAAGGTTTGAAAATAGATGATATCGTTTAAAGTACGATTCTAAAGCACTGTAAGTAGATGACTTTATTAGAGTTGCGGATTCTTTAGACATGAAAATAGATGATATTGTTTAAAGTCGCTTTCTAAAGCATTGTAAATAGATGACTTTGTTCAAGTTGCGGATTCTTAAGGTTTGAAAATAGATGATATCGTTTAAAGTCGGATTCTAAAGTATTGTAAATAGATGACTTTGTTCAAGTTGCGGATTCTTAAGGTTTCAAAATAGATGATATCGTTTAAAGTCGGATTCTAAAGCATTGTAAATAGATGACTTTGTTCAAGTTGCAGATTCTTAAGGTTTGAAAATAGATGATATCGTTTAAAGTCGGATTTTAAAGCATTGTAAATAGATGACTTTGTTCAAGTTGCGGATTGTTAAGGTTTGAAAATAGATGATATCTTTTAAAGTCGGATTCTAAAGCAGTGTAAATAGATGACTTTGTTCAAGTTGCGGATTATTAAGGTTTGAAAATAGATGATATCGTTTAAAGTCGGATTCTAAAGTATTGTAAATAGATTACTTTGTTCAAGTGTCGGATTCTTAAGGTTTGAAAATAGATGATATCGTTTAAAGTCGGATTCTAAAGCATTGTAAATAGATGACTTTGTTCAAGTTGCGGATTCTTAAGGTTTGAAAATAGATGATATCGTTTAATGTCGGATACTAAAGCATTGTAAATAGGTGACTTTGTTAAGTTGCCGATTCTTAAGCTTTGAAAATAGATGATATCGTTTAAAGTCGGATTCCAAAGCATTGTAAATAGATGACTTTGTTCAAGTTGCGGATTATTAAGGTTTGAAAATAGATGATATCATTTAAAGTCGAGTTATAAAGCTGTGTAAATAGATGACTTTGTTCAAGTTGCGGATTTTTTAGGTTTGAAAATAGATGATATCGTTTAATGTCGAATACTAAAGCATTGTAAATAGATGACTTTGTTCAAGTTGCCGATTCTTAAGGTTTGAAAATAGATGATATCGGTTAAAGTCGGATTCTAAAGCATTGTAAATAGATGACTTGTTCATGTCGCCGATTCTCAAGCTTTGAAAATAGATTATATCGTTTAAAGTCGGATTCTAAAGCACTGTAAATAGATGACTTTGTTCAAGTTGCGGATTCTTAAGGTTTGAAAATAGATGATATCGTTTAAAGTTACATTCTAAAGCATTGTAAATAGATGACTTTGTTCAAGTTGCCGATTCTTAAGCTTTGAAAATAGATGATACTGTTTAAAGTCGGATTCTAAAGCATTGTAAATAGATGACTTTGTTTAAGGTGCGGATTCTTAAGGTTTGAAAATAGATGATATCGTTTAAAGTCGGATTCTAAAGCATTGTAAATAGATGACTGTGTTCAAGTTGCGGATTCTTAAGGTTTGCAAATAGATGATATCGTTTAAGATCGGATTCCTAACCATTGTAAATAGATGACTTCGTTAAGTTGCGGATTCTTAAGGTTTGAAAATAGATGATATCGTTTAAAGTCGGATTCTACAGCATTGTAAATAGATGACTTTGTTCAAGTTGCCGATACTTTAGGTTTGAAAATTAATGATATCGTTTAAAGTCGGATTCTAAAGCATTGTAAATAGATTACTTTGTTCAAGTTTCGGATTCTTGATGTTTGAAAATAGATTACATAGTTATAAGTCGGATTCTAAAGCATTGTAAATAGATAAACTTTGTTCAAGTTGCGGATTCTTAAGGTTTGAAAATAGATGATATCGTTTAAAGTACGATTCTTAAGCACTGTAAGTAGATGACTTTATTACAGTTGCGGATTCTTAAGACATGAAAATAGATGATATTGTTTAAAGTCGCTTTCTAAAGCATTGTAAATATATGACTTTGTTCAAGTTGCGGATTCTTAAGGTTTGAAAATAGATGATATCGTTTAAAGTCGGATTCTAAAGTATTGTAAATAGATGACTTTGTTCAAGTTGCGGATTCTTAAGGTTTTAAAATAGATGATATCGTTTAAAGTCGGATTCTTAAGCATTGTAAATAGATGACTTTGTTCAAGTTGCAGATTCTTAAGGTTTGAAAATAGATGATATCGTTTAAAGTCGGATTTTAAAGCATTGTAAATAGATGGCTTTGTTCAAGTTGCGAGTTCTGTAGGTTTGAAAATAGATGATATCGTTTAAAGTCGGATTCTAAAGCAGTGTAAATAGATGACTTTCTTCAAGTTGCGGATTCTTAAGGTTTGAAAATAGATGATATCGTTTAAAGTCGGATTCTAAAGTATTGTAAATAGATGACTTTGTTCAAGTGTCGGATTCTTAAGGTTTGAAAATAGATGATATCGTTTAAAGTCGGATTCTAAAGCATTGTAAATAGATGACTTTGTTCAAGTTGCGGATTCTTAAGGTTTAAAAATAGATGATATCGTTTAATGTCGGATACTAAAGCATTGTAAATAGGTGACTTTGTTAAGTTGCCGATTTTTAAGCTTTGAAAATAGATGATATCGTTTAAAGTCGGATTCCAAAGCATTGTAAATACATGACTTTGTTCAAGTTGCGGATTATTAAGGTTTGAAAATAGATGATATCATTTAAAGTCGAGTTATAAAGCTATGTAAATAGATGACTTTGTTCAAGTTGCGGATTTTTTAGGTTTGAACATAGATTATATCGCTTAAAGTCGGATTCCAAAGCATTGTAAATAGATGACTTTGTTCAAGTTGCGGATTTTTTAGGTTTGAAAATAGATGATATCGTTTAATGTCGAATACTAAAGCATTGTAAATAGATGACTTTGTTCAAGTTGCCGATTCTTAAGCTTTGAAAATAGATGATATCGTTTAAAGTCGGATTCCAAAGCATTGTAAATAAATGACTTGGTTCAAGTTGCCGATTCTTAAGGTTTTAAAATAGATGATATCGGTTAAAGTCGGATTCTAAACCATTGTAAATAGATTACTTTGTTCAAGTTGCGGATTCTTAAGGTTTGAAAATAGATGATATCGTTTAAAGTCGGATTCTAAAGCATTGTAAATAGATGACTTTGTTCAAGTTGCGGATTCTTAAGGTTTGAAAATTGATGATATCGTTTAACGTCGGATTCTAAAGTATTGTAAATAGATGACTTTGTTCAAGTGTCGGATTGTTAAGGTTTGGAAATAGATGATATCATTTAAAGTCGGATTCTAAAGCATTGTAAATAGATGACTTTGTTTAAGGTGCGGATTCTTAAGGTTTGAAAATAGATGATATCGTTTAAAGTCGGATTCTAAAGCATTGTAAATAGATGACTGTGTTCAAGTTGCGGATTCTTAAGGTTTGCAAATAGATGATATCGTTTAAGATCGGATTCCAAACCATTGTAAATAGATGACTTCGTTAAGTTGCGGATTCTTAAGGTTTGAAAATAGATGATATCGTTTTAAGTCGGATTCTACAGCATTGTAAATAGATGACTTTGT
Source organism: Sepiola atlantica (assembly GCA_963556195.1). Classification (NCBI taxonomy): domain Eukaryota; kingdom Metazoa; phylum Mollusca; class Cephalopoda; order Sepiida; family Sepiolidae; genus Sepiola; species Sepiola atlantica. The sequence goes on from OY744522.1 coordinate 9,929,466, forward strand.
TCAAGTGGCCGATACTTTAGGTTTAAAAATAGATGATATCGTTTAAAGTCGGATTCTAAAGCATTGTAAATAGATGACTTTGTTCAAGTTGCGGATTCTTGATGTTTGAAAATAGATGACATAGTTATAAGTCGGATTCTAAAGCATTGTAAATAGATAAACTTTGTTCAAGTTGCGGATTCTTAAGGTTTGAAAATAGATGATATCGTTTAAAGTACGATTCTAAAGCACTGTAAGTAGATGACTTTATTAGAGTTGCGGATTCTTAAGACATGAAAATAGATGATATTGTTTAAAGTCGCTTTCTAAAGCATTGTAAATAGATGACTTTGTTCAAGTTGCGGATTCTTAAGGTTTGAAAATAGATGATATCGTTTAAAGTCGGATTCTAAAGCATTGTAAATAGATGACTTTTTTCAAGTGGCGGACTCTTAAGGTTTGAAAATAGATGATATCGTTTAAAGTCGGATTTTAAAGCATTGTAAATAGATGACTTTGTTCAAGTTGCGGATTCTTAAGGTTTGAAAATAGATGATATCGTTTAAAGTCGGATTCTAAAGCAGTGTAAATAGATGACTTTGTTCAAGTTGCGGATTCTTAAGGTTTGAAAATAGATGATATCGTTTAAAGTCGGATTCTAAAGTATTGTAAATAGATGACTTTGTTCAAGTGTCGGATTCTTAAGGTTTGAAAATAGATGATATCGTTTAAAGTCGGATTCTAAAGCATTGTAAATAGATGACTTTGTTCAAGTTGCGGATTCTTAAGGTTTGAAAATAGATGATATCGTTTAATGTCGGATACTAAAGCATTGTAAATAGGTGACTTTGTTAAGTTGCCGATTCTTAAGCTTTGAAAATAGATGATATCGTTTAAAGTCGGATTCCAAAGCATTGTAAATAGATGACTTTGTTCAAGTTGCGGATTATTAAGGTTTGAAAATAGATGATATCATTTAAAGTCGAGTTATAAAGCTGTGTAAATAGATGACTTTGTTCAAGTTGCGGATTTTTTAGGTTTGAACATAGATTATATCGCTAAAAGTCGGATTCCAAAGTATTGTAAATAGATGACTTTGTTCAAGTTGCGGATTTTTTAGGTTTGAAAATAGATGATATCGTTTTATGTCGAATACTAAAGCATTGTAAATAGATGACTTTGTTCAAGTTGCCGATTCTTAAGCTTTGAAAATAGATGATATCGTTTAAAGTCGGATTCCAAAGCATTGTAAATAGATGACTTGGTTCAAGTTGCCGATTCTTAAGGTTTTAAAATAGATGATATCGGTTAAAGTCGGATTCTAAAGCATTGTAAATAGATGACTTGTTCAAGTCGCCGATTCTCAAGCTTTGAAAATAGATTATATCGTTTAAAGTCGGATTCTAAAGCATTGTAAATAGATGACTTTGTTCAAGTTGCGGATTCTTGATGTTTGTAAATAGATGACATAGTTTAAAGTCGGATTCTAAAGCATTGTAAATAGATAAACTTTGTTCAAGTTGCGGATTATTAAGGTTTGAAAATAGATGATATCGTTATAAGTACGATTCTAAAGCACTGTAAGTAGATGACTTTATTACAGTTGCGGATTCTAAAGACATGAAAATAGATGATATTGTTTAAAGTCGCTTTCTAAAGCATTGTAAATAGATGACTTTGTTCAAGTTGCGGATTCTTAAGGTTTGAAAATAGATGATATCGTTTAAAGTCGGATTCTAAAGCATTGTAAATAGATGACTTTGTACAAGTTGCAGATTCTTAAGGTTTGAAAATAGATGATATCGTTTAAAGTCGGATTTTAAAGCATTGTAAATAGATGACTTTGTTCAAGTTGCGGATTCTAAAGGTTTGAAAATAGATGATATCGTTTAAAGTCGGATTCTAAAGCATTGTAAATAGATGACTTTGTTCAAGTTGCGGATTCTTAAGGTTTGAAAATAGATGATATCGTTTAAAGTCGGATTCTAAAGTATTGTGAATAGATGACTTTGTTCAAGTGTCGGATTCTTAAGGTTTGAAAATAGATGATATCGTTTAAAGTCGGATTCTAAAGCATTGTAAATAGATAAACTTTGTTCAAGTTGCGGATTATTAAGGTTTGAAAATAGATGATATCGTTATAAGTACGATTCTAAAGCACTGTAAGTAGATGACTTTATTACAGTTGCGGATTCTTAAGACATGAAAATAGATGATATTGTTTAAAGTCGCTTTCTAAAGCATTGTAAATAGATGACTTTGTTCAAGTTGCGGATTCTTAAAGTTTGAAAATAGATGATATCGTTTAAAGTCGGATTCTAAAGCATTGTAAATAGATGACTTTGTTCAAGTTGCAGATTCTTAAGGTTTGAAAATAGATGATATCGTTTAAAGTCGGATTTTAAAATCTTGTAAATAGATGACTTTGTTCAAGTTGCGGATTCTAAAGGTTTGAAAATAGATGATATCGTTTAAAGTCGGATTCTAAAGCATTGTAAATAGATGACTTTGTTCAAGTTGCGGATTCTTAAGGTTTGAAAATAGATGATATCGTTTAAAGTCGGATTCTAAAGTATTGTAAATAGATGACTTTGTTCAAGTGTCGGATTCTTAAGGTTTGAAAATAGATGATATCGTTTAAAGTCGGATTCTAAAGCATTGTAAATAGATGACTTTGTTCAAGTTGCGGATTCTTAAGGTTTGAAAATAGATGATATCGTTTGATGTCGGATACTAAAGCATTGTAAATAGGTGACTTTGTTAAGTTGCCGATTCTTAAGGTTTGAAAAAAGATGATATTGTTGAAAGTACGATTCTAAAGCATTGTAAGTAGATGACTTTATTACAGTGTCGGATTTTTTAGGCTTGAAAATAGATGATATTGTTTAAAGTCGCATTCTAAAGCATTGTTAATAGATGACTTTGTTCAAGTTGCGGATTCTTAAGGTTTGAAAATAGATGATATCGTTTAAAGTCGGATTCTAAAGCATTGTAAATAGATGATTTTGTTCAAGTTGCGGATTCTAAAGGTTTGAAAATAGATGATATCGTTGAAAGTCGGATTCTAAAGTATTGTAAATAGATGACTTTGTTCAAGTTGCGGATTCTTAAGGTTTGAAAATAGATGATATCGTTTAATATCGGATTCTAAAGCATTGTAAATAGATAACTTTGTTCAAGTTGCGGATTCTTAAGGTTTGAAAATAGATGATATCGTTTAAAGTCGGATTCTAAACCATTGTAAATAGATGACTTTGTTCAAGTTGCGGATTCTTAAGGTTTGAAAATAGATGATATCGTTTAAAGTCGGATTCTAAAGCATTGTAAATAGATGACTTTGTTCAAGTTGCGGATTCTAAAGGTTTTAAAATTGATGATATCGTTTAACGTCGGATTCTAAAGTATTGTAAATAGATGACTTTGTTCAAGTGTCGGATTGTTAAGGTTTGGAAATAGATGATATCATTTAAAGTCGGATTCTAAAGCATTGTAAATAGATGACTTTGTTTAAGGTGCGGATTCTTAAGGTTTGAAAATAGATGATATCGTTTAAAGTCGGATTCTAAAGCATTGTAAATAGATGACTGTGTTCAAGTTGCGGATTCTTAAGGTTTGCAAATAGATGATATCGTTTAAGATCGGATTCCAAACCATTGTAAATAGATGACTTCGTTAAGTTGCGGATTCTTAAGGTTTGAAAATAGATGATATCGTTTAAAGTCGGATTCTACAGCATTGTAAATAGATGACTTTGTTCAAGTGGCCGATACTTTAGGTTTGAAAATAGATGATATCGTTTAAAGTCGGATTCTAAAGCATTGTAAATAGATGACTTTGTTCAAGTTGCGGATTCTTGATGTTTGAAAATAGATGACATAGTTATAAGTCGGATTCTAAAGCATTGTAAATAGATAAACTTTGTTCAAGTTGCGGATTCTTAAGGTTTGAAAATAGATGATATCGTTTAAAGTACGATTCTAAAGCACTGTAAGTAGATGACTTTATTAGAGTTGCGGATTCTTAAGACATGAAAATAGATGATATTGTTTAAAGTCGCTTTCTAAAGCATTGTAAATAGATGACTTTGTTCAAGTTGCGTATTCTTAAGGTTTGAAAATAGATGATATCGTTTAAAGTCGGATTCTAAAGTATTGTAAATAGATGACTTTGTTCAAGTTGCGGATTCTTAAGGTTTCAAAATAGATGATATCGTTTAAAGTCGGATTCTAAAGCATTGTAAATAGATGACTTTGTTCAAGTTGCAGATTCTTAAGGTTTGAAAATAGATGATATCGTTTAAAGTCGGATTTTAAAGCATTGTAAATAGATGACTTTGTTCAAGTTGCGGATTGTTAAGGTTTGAAAATAGATGATATCTTTTAAAGTCGGATTCTAAAGCAGTGTAAATAGATGACTTTGTTCAAGTTGCGGATTATTAAGGTTTGAAAATAGATGATATCGTTTAAAGTCGGATTCTAAAGTATTGTAAATAGATGACTTTGTTCAAGTGTCGGATTCTTAAGGTTTGAAAATAGATAATATCGTTTAAAGTCGGATTCTAAAGCATTGTAAATAGATGACTTTGTTCAAGTTGCGGATTCTTAAGGTTTGAAAATAGATGATATCGTTTAATGTCGGATACTAAAGCATTGTAAATAGGTGACTTTGTTAAGTTGCCGATTCTTAAGCTTTGAAAATAGATGATATCGTTTAAAGTCGGATTCCAAAGCATTGTAAATAGATGACTTTGTTCAAGTTGCGGATTATTAAGGTTTGAAAATAGATGATATCATTTAAAGTCGAGTTATAAAGCTGTGTAAATAGATGACTTTGTTCAAGTTGCGGATTTTTTAGGTTTGAAAATAGATGATATCGTTTAATGTCGAATACTAAAGCATTGTAAATAGATGACTTTGTTCAAGTTGCCGATTCTTAAGCTTTGAAAATAGATGATATCGGTTAAAGTCGGATTCTAAAGCATTGTAAATAGATGACTTGTTCATGTCGCCGATTCTCAAGCTTTGAAAATAAATTATATCGTTTAAAGTCGGATTCTAAAGCACTGTAAATAGATGACTTTGTTCAAGTTGCGGATTCTTAAGGTTTGAAAATAGATGATATCGTTTAAAGTTACATTCTAAAGCATAGTAAATACATGACTTTGTTCAAGTTGCCGATTCTTAAGCTTTGAAAATAGATGATACTGTTTAAAGTCGGATTCTAAAGCATTGTAAATAGATGACTTTGTTTAAGGTGCGGATTCTTAAGGTTTGAAAATAGATGATATCGTTTAAAGTCGGATTCTAAAGCATTGTAAATAGATGACTGTGTTCAAGTTGCGGATTCTTAAGGTTTGCAAATAGATGATATCGTTTAAGATCGGATTCCAAACCATTGTAAATAGATGACTTCGTTAAGTTGCGGATTCTTAAGGTTTGAAAATAGATGATATCGTTTAAAGTCGGATTCTACAGCATTGTAAATAGATGACTTTGTTCAAGTGGCCGATACTTTAGGTTTGAAAATTAATGATATCGTTTAAAGTCGGATTCTAAAGCATTGTAAATAGATTACTTTGTTCAAGTTTCGGATTCTTGATGTTTGAAAATAGATTACATAGTTATAAGTCGGATTCTAAAGCATTGTAAATAGATAAACTTTGTTCAAGTTGCGGATTCTTAAGGTTTGAAAATAGATGATATCGTTTAAAGTACGATTCTTAAGCACTGTAAGTAGATGACTTTATTACAGTTGCGGATTCTTAAGACATGAAAATAGATGATATTGTTTAAAGTCGCTTTCTAAAGCATTGTAAATATATGACTTTGTTCAAGTTGCGGATTCTTAAGGTTTGAAAATAGATGATATCGTTTAAAGTCGGATTCTAAAGTATTGTAAATAGATGACTTTGTTCAAGTTGCCGATTCTTAAGCTTTGAAAATAGATGATATCGTTTAAAGTCGGATTCTAAAGCATTGTAAATAGATGACTTTGTTCAAGTTGCAGATTCTTAAGGTTTGAAAATAGATGATATCGTTTAAAGTCGGATTTTAAAGCATTGTAAATAGATGACTTTGTTCAAGTTGCGAGTTCTTAAGGTTTGAAAATAGATGATATCGTTTAAAGTCGGATTCTAAAGCAGTGTAAATAGATGACTTTCTTCAAGTTGCGGATTCTTAAGGTTTGAAAATAGATGATATCGTTTAAAGTCCGATTCTAAAGTATTGTAAATAGATGACTTTGTTCAAGTGTCGGATTCTTAAGGTTTGAAAATAGATGATATCGTTTAAAGTCGGATTCTAAAGCATTGTAAATAGATGACTTTGTTCAAGTTGCGGATTCTTAAGGTTTAAAAATAGATGATATCGTTTAAAGTCGGATACTAAAGCATTGTAAATAGGTTACTTTGTTAAGTTGCCGATTTTTAAGCTTTGAAAATAGATGATATCGTTTAAAGTCGGATTCCAAAGCATTGTAAATACATGACTTTGTTCAAGTTGCGGATTATTAAGGTTTGAAAATAGATGATATCATTTAAAGTCGAGTTATAAAGCTATGTAAATAGATGACTTTGTTCAAGTTGCGGATTTTTTAGGTTTGAACATAGATTATATCGCTTAAAGTCGGATTCCAAAGCATTGTAAATAGATGACTTTGTTCAAGTTGCGGATTTTTTAGGTTTGAAAATAGATGATATCGTTTAATGTCGAATACTAAAGCATTGTAAATAGATGACTTTGTTCAAGTTGCCGATTCTTAAGCTTTGAAAATAGATGATATCGTTTAAAGTCGGATTCCAAAGCATTGTAAATAAATGACTTGGTTCAAGTTGCCGATTCTTAAGGTTTTAAAATAGATGATATCGGTTAAAGTCGGATTCTAAACCATTGTAAATAGATTACTTTGTTCAAGTTGCGGATTCTTAAGGTTTGAAAATAGATGATATCGTTTAAAGTCGGATTCTAAAGCATTGTAAATAGATGACTTTGTTCAAGTTGCGGATTCTTAAGGTTTGAAAATTGATGATATCGTTTAACGTCGGATTCTAAAGTATTGTAAATAGATGACTTTGTTCAAGTGTCGGATTGTTAAGGTTTGGATATAGATGATATCATTTAAAGTCGGATTCTAAAGCATTGTAAATAGATGACTTCGTTAAGTTGCGGATTCTTAAGGTTTGAAAATAGATGATATCGTTTTAAGTCGGATTCTACAGCATTGTAAATAGATGACTTTGTTCAAGTGGCCGACACTTTAGGTTTAAAAATAGATGATATCGTTTAAAGTCGGATTCTAAAGCATTGTAAATAGATGACTTTGTTCAAGTTGCGGATTCTTGATGTTTGAAAATAGATGACATAGTTTTAAGTCGGATTCTAAAGCATTGTAAATAGATAAACTTTGTTCAAGTTGCGGATTCTTAAGGTTTGAAAATAGATGATATCGTTTAAAGTACGATTCTAAAGCACTGTAAGTAGATGACTTTATTAGAGTTGCGGATTCTTAAGACATGAAAATAGATGATATTGTTTAAAGTCGCTTTCTAAAGCATTGTAAATAGATGACTTTGTTCAAGTTGCGGATTCTTAAGGTTTGAAAATAGATGATATCGTTTAAAGTCGGATTCTAAAGTATTGTAAATAGATGACTTTGTTCAAGTTGCGGATTCTTAAGGTTTGAAAATAGATGATATCGTTTAAAGTCGGATTCTAAAGCATTGTAAATAGATGATTTTGTTCAAGTTGCAGGTTCTTAAGGTTTGAAAATAGATGATATCGTTTTAAGTCGGATTTTAAAGCATTGTAAATAGATGACTTTGTTCAAGTTGCGGATTCTAAAGGTTTGAAAATAGATGATATCGTTTAAAGTCGGATTCTAAAGCATTGTAAATAGATGACTTTGTTCAAGTTGCGGATTCTTAAGGTTTGAAAATAGATGATATCGTTTAAAGTCGGATTCTAAAGTATTGTAAATAGATGACTTTGTTCAAGTGTCGGATTCTTAAGGTTTGAAAATAGATGATATCGTTTAAAGTCGGATTCTAAAGCATTGTAAATAGATGACTTTGTTCAAGTTGCGGATTCTTAAGGTTTGAAAATAGATGATATCGTTTAATGTCGGATACTAAAGCATTGTAAATAGGTGACTTTGTTAAGTTGCCGATTCTTAAGGTTTGAAAAAAGATGATATTGTTGAAAGTACGATTCTAAAGCATTGTAAGTAGATGACTTTATTACAGTGTCGGATTTTTTAGGCTTGAAAATAGATGATATTGTTTAAAGTCGCATTCTAAAGCATTGTTAATAGATGACTTTGTTCAAGTTGCGGATTCTTAAGGTTTGAAAATAGATGATATCGTTTAAAGTCGGATTCTAAAGCATTGTAAATAGATGATTTTGTTCAAGTTGCGGATTCTAAAGGTTTGAAAATAGATGATATCGTTGAAAGTCGGATTCTAAAGTATTGTAAATAGATGACTTTGTTCAAGTTGCGGATTCTTAAGGTTTGAAAATAGATGATATCGTTTAAAGTCGGATTCTAAAGCATTGTAAATAGATAACTTTGTTCAAGTTGCGGATTCTTAAGGTTTGAAAATAGATGATATCGTTTAAAGTCGGATTCTAAACCATTGTAAATAGATGACTTTGTTCAAGTTGCGGATTCTTAAGGTTTGAAAATAGATGATATCGTTTAAAGTCGGATTCTAAAGCATTGTAAATAGATGACTTTGTTCAAGTTGCGGATTCTAAAGGTTTTAAAATTGATGATATCGTTTAACGTCGGATTCTAAAGTATTGTAAATAGATGACTTTGTTCAAGTGTCGGATTGTTAAGGTTTGGAAATAGATGATATCATTTAAAGTCGGATTCTAAAGCATTGTAAATAGATGACTTTGTTTAAGGTGCGGATTCTTAAGGTTTGAAAATAGATGATATCGTTTAAAGTCGGATTCTAAAGCATTGTAAATAGATGACTGTGTTCAAGTTGCGGATTCTTAAGGTTTGCAAATAGATGATATCGTTTAAGATCGGATTCCAAACCATTGTAAATAGATGACTTCGTTAAGTTGCGGATTCTTAAGGTTTGAAAATAGATGATATCGTTTAAAGTCGGATTCTACAGCATTGTAAATAGATGACTTTGTTCAAGTGGCCGATACTTTAGGTTTGAAAATAGATGATATCGTTTAAAGTCGGATTCTAAAGCATTGTAAATAGATGACTTTGTTCAAGTTGCGGATTCTTGATGTTTGAAAATAGATGACATAGTTATAAGTCGGATTCTAAAGCATTGTAAATAGATAAACTTTGTTCAAGTTGCGGATTCTTAAGGTTTGAAAATAGATGATATCGTTTAAAGTACGATTCTAAAGCACTGTAAGTAGATGACTTTATTAGAGTTGCGGATTCTTAAGACATGAAAATAGATGATATTGTTTAAAGTCGCTTTCTAAAGCATTGTAAATAGATGACTTTGTTCAAGTTGCGGATTCTTAAGGTTTGAAAATAGATGATATCGTTTAAAGTCGGATTCTAAAGTATTGTAAATAGATGACTTTGTTCAAGTTGCGGATTCTTAAGGTTTCAAAATAGATGATATCGTTTAAAGTCGGATTCTAAAGCATTGTAAATAGATGACTTTGTTCAAGTTGCAGATTCTTAAGGTTTGAAAATAGATGATATCGTTTAAAGTCGGATTTTAAAGCATTGTAAATAGATGACTTTGTTCAAGTTGCGGATTGTTAAGGTTTGAAAATAGATGATATCGTTTAAAGTCGGATTCTAAAGCATTGTAAATAGATGACTTTGTTCAAGTTGCGGATTCTTAAGGTTTGAAAATAGATGATATCGTTTAATGTCGGATACTAAAGCATTGTAAGTAGGTGACTTTGTTAAGTTGCCGATTCTTAAGCTTTGAAAATAGATGATATCGTTTAAAGTCGGATTCCAAAGCATTGTAAATAGATGACTTTGTTCAAGTTGCGGATTATTAAGGTTTGAAAATAGATGATATCATTTAAAGTCGAGTTATAAAGCTGTGTAAATAGATGACTTTGTTCAAGTTGCGGATTTTTTAGGTTTGAAAATAGATGATATCGTTTAATGTCGAATACTAAAGCATTGTAAATAGATGACTTTGTTCAAGTTGCCGATTCTTAAGCTTTGAAAATAGATGATATCGGTTAAAGTCGGATTCTAAAGCATTGTAAATAGATGACTTGTTCATGTCGCCGATTCTCAAGCTTTGAAAATAGATTATATCGTTTAAAGTCGGATTCTAAAGCACTGTAAATAGATGACTTTGTTCAAGTTGCGGATTCTTAAGGTTTGAAAATAGATGATATCGTTTAAAGTTACATTCTAAAGCATTGTAAATAGATGACTTTGTTCAAGTTGCCGATTCTTAAGCTTTGAAAATAGATGATACTGTTTAAAGTCGGATTCTAAAGCATTGTAAATAGATGACTTTGTTTAAGGTGCGGATTCTTAAGGTTTGAAAATAGATGATATCGTTTAAAGTCGGATTCTAAAGCATTGTAAATAGATGACTGTGTTCAAGTTGCGGATTCTTAAGGTTTGCAAATAGATGATATCGTTTAAGATCGGATTCCAAACCATTGTAAATAGATGACTTCGTTAAGTTGCGGATTCTTAAGGTTTGAAAATAGATGATATCGTTTAAAGTCGGATTCTACAGCATTGTAAATAGATGACTTTGTTCAAGTGGCAGATACTTTAGGTTTGAAAATTAATGATATCGTTTAAAGTCGGATTCTAAAGCATTGTAAATAGATTACTTTGTTCAAGTTTCGGATTCTTGATGTTTGAAAATAGATTACATAGTTATAAGTCGGATTCTAAAGCATTGTAAATAGATAAACTTTGTTCAAGTTGCGGATTCTTAAGGTTTGAAAATAGATGATATCGTTTAAAGTACGATTCTTAAGCACTGTAAGTAGATGACTTTATTACAGTTGCGGATTCTTAAGACATGAAAATAGATGATATTGTTTAAAGTCGCTTTCTAAAGCATTGTAAATATATGACTTTGTTCAAGTTGCGGATTCTTAAGGTTTTAAAATAGATGATATCGTTTAAAGTCGGATTCTAAAGCAGTGTAAATAGATGACTTTCTTCAAGTTGCGGATTCTTAAGGTTTGAAAATAGATGATATCGTTTAAAGTCGGATTCTAAAGTATTGTAAATAGATGACTTTGTTCAAGTGTCGGATTCTTAAGGTTTGAAAATAGATGATATCGTTTAAAGTCGGATTCTAAAGCATTGTAAATAGATGACTTTGTTCAAGTTGCGGATTCTTAAGGTTTAAAAATAGATGATATCGTTTAATGTCGGATACTAAAGCATTGTAAATAGGTGACTTTGTTAAGTTGCCGATTTTTAAGCTTTGAAAATAGATGATATCGTTTAAAGTCGGATTCCAAAGCATTGTAAATACATGACTTTGTTCAAGTTGCGGATTATTAAGGTTTGAAAATAGATGATATCATTTAAAGTCGAGTTATAAAGCTATGTAAATAGATGACTTTGTTCAAGTTGCGGATTTTTTAGGTTTGAACATAGATTATATCGCTTAAAGTCGGATTCCAAAGCATTGTAAATAGATGACTTTGTTCAAGTTGCGGATTTTTTAGGTTTGAAAATAGATGATATCGTTTAATGTCGAATACTAAAGCATTGTAAATAGATGACTTTGTTCAAGTTGCCGATTCTTAAGCTTTGAAAATAGATGATATCGTTTAAAGTCGGATTCTAAAGCATTGTAAATAAATGACTTGGTTCAAGTTGCCGATTCTTAAGGTTTTAAAATAGATGATATCGGTTAAAGTCGGATTCTAAAGCATTGTAAATAGATGACTTTGTTCAAGTTGCGGATTCTTAAGGTTTGAAAATAGATGATATCGTTTAAAGTCGGATTCTAAAGTATTGTAAATAGATGACTTTGTTCAAGTGTCGGATTCTTAAGGTTTGAAAATTAATGATATCGTTTAAAGTCGGATTCTCAAGCATTGTAAATAGATGACTTTGTTCAAGTTGCGGATTCTTAAGGTTTGAAAATAGATGATATCGTTTAAGATCGGATTCCAAACCATTGTAAATAGATGACTTCGTTAAGTTGCGGATTCTTAAGGTTTGAAAATAGATGATATCGTTTAAAGTCGGATTCTACAGCATTGTAAATAGATGACTTTGTTCAAGTGGCCGATACTTTAGGTTTGAAAATAGATGATATCGTTTAAAGTCGGATTCTAAAGCATTGTAAATAGATGACTGTGTTCAAGTTTCGGATTCTTGATGTTTGAAAATAGATGACATAGTTTAAAGTCGGATTCTAAAGCATTGTAAATAGATAAACTTTGTTCAAGTTGCGGATTCTTAAGGTTTGAAAATAGATGATATCGTTTAAAGTACGATTCTAATGCACTGTAAGTAGATGACTTTATTAGAGTTGCGGATTCTTGAGACATGAAAATAGATGATATTGTTTAAAGTCGCATTCTAAAGCATTGTAAATAGATGACTTTGTTCAAGTTGCGGATTCTTAAGGTTTGAAAATAGATGATATCGTTTAAAGTCGGATTCTAAAGTATTGTAAATAGATGACTTTGTTCAAGTTGCGGATTCTTAAGGTTTGAAAATAAGTGATATCGTTTAAAGTCGGATTCTAAAGCATTGTAAATAGATGACTTTGTTCAAGTTGCAGATTCTTAAGGTTTGAAAATAGATGATATCGTTTAAAGTCGGATTTTAAAGCATTGTAAATAGATGACTTTGTTCAAGTTGCGGATTCTAAAGGTTTGAAAATAGATGATATCGTTTAAAGTCGGATTTTAAAGCATTGTAAATAGATGACTTTGTTCAAGTTGCGGATTCTTAAGGTTTGAAAATAGATGATATCGTGTAATGTCGGATACTAAAGCATTGTAAATAGGTGACTTTGTTAAGTTGCCGATTCTTAAGGTTTTAAAATAGATGATATCGTTTAAAGTCGGATTCCAAAGCATTGTAAATAGATGACTTGGTTCAAGTTGCCGATTCTTAAGGTTTTAAAATAGATGATATCGGTTAAAGTCGGATTCTAAAGCATTGTAAATAGATGACTTGTTCAAGTCGCCGATTCTCAAGCTTTGAAAATAGATTATATCGTTTAAAGTCGGATTCTAAAGCACTGTAAATAGATGACTTTGTTCAAGTTGCGGATTCTTAAGGTTTGAAAATAGATGATATCGTTTAAAGTTCGATTCTAAAGCATTGTTAATAGATGACTTTGTTCAAGTTGCCGATTCTTAAGCTTTGAAAATAGATGATACTGTTTAAAGTCGGATTCTAAAGCATTGTAAATAGATGACTTTGTTTAAGGTGCGGATTCTTAAGGTTTGAAAATAGATGATATCGTTTAAAGTCGGATTCTAAAGCATTGTAAATAGATGACTGTGTTCAAGTTGCGGATTCTTAAGGTTTGCAAATAGATGATATCGTGTAAGATCGGATTCCAAACCATTGTAAATAGATGACTTCGTTAAGTTGCGGATTCTTAAGGTTTGAAAATAGATGATATCGTTTAAAGTCGGATTCTACAGCATTGTAAATAGATGACTTTGTTCAAGTGGCCGATACTTTAGGTTTGAAAATTAATGATATCGTTTAAAGTCGGATTCTAAAGCATTGCAAATAGATGACTTTGTTCAAGTTGCGGATTCTTGATGTTTGAAAATAGATGACATAGTTATAAGTCGGATTCTAAAGCATTGTAAATAGATAAACTTTGTTCAAGTTGCAGATTCTTAAGGTTTGAAAATAGATGATATCGTTTAAAGTCGGATTTTAAAGCATTGTAAATAGATGACTTTGTTCAAGTTGCGAGTTCTTAAGGTTTGAAAATAGATGATATCGTTTAAAGTCGGATTCTAAAGCAGTGTAAATAGATGACTTTGTTCAAGTTGCGGATTCTTAAGGTTTGAAAATAGATGATATCGTTTAAAGTCGGATTCTAAAGTATTGTAAATAGATGACTTTGTTCAAGTGTCGGATTCTTAAGGTTTGAAAATAGATGATATCGTTTAAAGTCGGATTCTAAAGCATTGTAAATAGATGACTTTGTTCAAGTTGCGGATTCTTAAGGTTTGAAAATAGATCATATCGTTTAATGTCGGATACTAAAGCATTGTAAATAGGTGACTTTGTTAAGTAGCCGATTCTTAAGCTTTGAAAATAGATGATATCGTTTGAAGTCGGATTCTAAAGCATTGTAAATAGATGACTTTGTTCAAGTTGCGGATTATTAAGGTTCGAAAATAGATGATATCATTTAAAGTCGAGTTATAAAGCTGTGTAAATAGATGACTTTGTTCAAGTTGCGGATTTTTTAGGTTTGAACATAGATTATATCGCTTAAAGTCGGATTCCAAAGCATTGTAAATAGATGACTTTGTTCAAGTTGCGGATTTTTTAGGTTTGAAAATAGATGATATCGTTTAATGTCGAATACTAAAGCATTGTAAATAGATGACTTTGTTCAAGTTGCCGATACTTAAGCTTTGAAAATAGATGATATCGTTTAAAGTCGGATTCCAAAGCATTGTAAATAGATGACTTGGTTCAAGTTGCCGATTCTTAAGGTTTTAAAATAGATAGTATCGGTTAAAGTCGGATTCTAAAGCATTGTAAATAGATGACTTGTTCAAGTCGCCGATTCTCAAGCTTTGAAAATAGATTATATCGTTTAAAGTCGGATTCTAAAGCACTGTAAATAGATGACTTTGTTCAAGTTGCGGATTCTTAAGGTTTGAAAATAGATGATACTGTTTAAAGTCGGATTCTAAAGCATTGTAAATAGATGACTGTGTTCAAGTTGCGGATTCTTAAGGTTTGCAAATAGATGATATCGTTTAAGATCGGATTCCAAACCATTGTAAATAGATGACTTTGTAAAGTTGCGGATTCTTAAGGTTTGAAAATAGATGATATCGTTTAAAGTCGGATTCTACAGCATTGTAAATAGATGACTTTGTTCAAGTGGCCGATACTTTAGGTTTGAAAATAGATGATATCGTTTAAAGTCGGATTCTAAAGCATTGTAAATAGATGACTTTGTTCAAGTTGCGGATTCTTGATGTTTGAAAATAGATGACATAGTTTAAAGTCGGATTCTAAAGCATTGTAAATAGATGACTTTGTTCAAGTTGCGGATTCTTAAGGTTTGAAAATAGATGATATCGTTTAAAGTCGGATTCTGAAGCATTGTAAATAGATTACTTTGTTCAAGTGGCGGACTCTTAAGGTTGTAAAATAGATGATATTGTTTAACCTACGATTCTAAAGCATTGTAAGTAGATGACTTTATTACAGTTGCGGATTCTTAAGGCTTGAAAATAGATGATATTGTTTAAAGTCGCATTCTAAAGCATTGTAAATAGATGACTTTGTTCAAGTTGCGGATTCTTAAGGTTTGAAAATAGATGATATCGTTTAAAGTCGGATTCTAAAGCATTGTAAATAGATGACATTGTTAAAGTTGCGGACTCTTAAGGTTTGAAAATAGATGATATCGTTTGAGATCGGATTGCAAACCATTGTAAATAGATGACTTTGTTCAAGTTGCGGATTCTTAAGGTTTGAAAATAGATGATATCGTTTAATGTCGGATACTAAAGCATTGTAAATAGGTGACTTTGTTAAGTTGCCGATTCTTAAGCTTTGAAAATAGATGATATCTTTTAAAGTCGGATTCCATAGCATTGTAAATAGATGACTTTGTTCAAGTTGGTGATTCTTAAGGTTTGAAAATAGATGATATCATTTAAAGTCGGATTATAAAGCTGTGTAAATAGATGACTTTGTTCAAGTTGCGGATTTTTAAGGTTTGAACATAGATTATATCGCTTAAAGTCGGATTCCAAAGCATTGTAAATAGATGACTTTGTTCAAGTTGCGGATTTTTTAGGTTTGAAAATAGATGATATCGTTTAATGTCGGATACTAAAGCATTGTAAATAGATGACTTTGTTCAAGTTGCCGATTCTGAAGCTTTGAAAATAGATGATATCGTTTAAAGTCGGATTCTAAAGCATTGTAAATAGATGACTTTGTTCAAGTTGCGGATTCTTAAGGTTTGAAAATAGATGATATCGTTTAAAGTCGGATTCTAAAGTATTGTAAATAGATGACTTTGTTCAAGTGTCGGATTCTATAGGGTTTGAAAATTAATGATATCGTTTAAAGTCGGATTCTCAAGCATTGTAAATAGATGACTTTGTTCAAGTTGCGGATTCTTAAGGTTTGAAAATAGATGATATCGTTTAAGATCGGATTCCAAACCATTGTAAATAGATGACTTCGTTAAGTTGCGGATTCTTACAGTTTGAAAATAGATGATATCGTTTAAAGTCGGATTCTACAGCATTGTAAATAGATGACTTTGTTCAAGTGGCCGATACTTTAGGTTTGAAAATAGATGATATCGTTTAAAGTCGGATTCTAAAGCATTGTAAATAGATGACTGTGTTCAAGTTTCGGATTCTTGATGTTTGAAAATAGATGACATAGTTTAAAGTCGGATTCTAAAGCATTGTAAATAGATAAACTTTGTTCAAGTTGCGGATTCTTAAGGTTTGAAAATAGATGATATCGTTTAAAGTCGGATTCTAAAGTATTGTAAATAGATGACTTTGTTCAAGTTGCGGATTCTTAAGGTTTGAAAATAGATGATATCGTTTAAAGTCGGATTCTAAAGCATTGTAAATAGATGACTTTGTTCAAGTTGCAGATTCTTAAGGTTTGAAAATAGATGATATCGTTTAAAGTCGGATTCTAAAGCATTGTAAATAGATGACTTTGTTCAAGTTGCGGATTCTTAAGGTTTGAAAATAGATGATATCGTTTGAAGTCGGATTCTAAAGCATTGTAAATAGATGACTTTGTTCAAGTTGCGGATTCTTAAGGTTTGAAAATAGATGATATCGTTTAAAGTCGGATTCTAAAGCATTGTAAATAGATGACTTTGTTCAAGTTGCGGATTCTTAAGGTTTGAAAATAGATGATATCGTTTCATGTCGGATACTAAAGCATTGTAAATAGGTGACTTTGTTAAGTTGCCGATTCTTAAGCTTTAAAAAATAGATTATATCGTTTAAAGTCGGATTCCAAAGCATTGTAAATAGATGACTTTGTTCAAGTTGCGGATTATTAAGGTTTGAAAATAGATGATATCATTTAAAGTCGAGTTATAAAGCTGTGTAAATAGATGACTTTGTTCAAGTTGCGGATTTTTTAGGTTTGAACATAGATTATATCGCTTAAAGTCGGATTCCAAAGCATTGTAAATAGATCACTTTGTTCAAGCTGCGGATTTGTTAGGTTTGAAAATAGATGATATCGTTTAATGTCGGATACTAAAGCATTGTAAATAGATGACTTTGTTCAAGTTGCCGATTCTTAAGCTTTGAAAATAGATGATATCGGTTAATTTCGGATTCTAAAGCATTGTAAATAGATGACTTGTTCAAGTATCCGATTCTCAAGCTTTGAAAATAGATTATATCGTTTAAAGTTCGATTCTAAAGCATTGTAAATAGATGACTTTGTTCAAGTTACCGATTCTTAAGCTTTGAAAATAGATGATACTGTTTAAAGTCGGATTCTAAAGCATTGTAAATAGATGACTGTGTTCAAGTTGCGGATTTTTAAGGTTTGCAAATAGATGATATCGTTTAAGATCGGATTCCAAACCATTGTAAATAGATGACTTTGTTAAGTTGCGGATTCTTAAGGTTTGAAAATAGATGATATCGTTTAAAGTCGGATTCTACAGCATTGTAAATAGATGACTTTGTTCAAGTGGCCGATACTTTAGGTTTGAAAATAGATGATATCGTTTAAAGTCGGATTCTAAAGCATTGTAAATAGATGACTTTGTTCAAGTTGCGGATTCTTGATGTTTGAAAATAGATGACATAGTTTAAAGTCGGATTCTAAAGCATTGTAAATAGATGACTTTGTTCAAGTTGCGGATTCTTAAGGTTTGAAAATAGATGATATCGTTTAAAGTCGGATTCTGAAGCATTGTAAATAGATTACTTTGTTCAAGTGGCGGGCTCTTAAGGTTGTAAAATTGATGATATTGTTTAAAGTACGATTCTAAAGCACTGTAAGTAGATAACTTTATTACAGTTGCGGATTCTTAAGGCTTGAAAATAGATGATATTGTTTAAAGTCGCATTCTAAAGCATTGTAAATAGATGACTTTGTTCAAGTTGCGGATTCTTAAGGTTTGAAAATAGATGATATCGTTTAAAGTCGGATTCTAAAGCATTGTAAATAGATGACTTTGTTAAAGTTGCGGACTCTTAAGGTTTGAAAATAGATGATATCGTTTAAGATCGGATTGCAAACCATTGTAAATAGATGACTTTGTTCAAGTTGCGGATTCTTAAGGTTTGAAAATCGATGATATCGTTTAAAGTCGGATTCTAAAGCATTGTAAATAGATGACTTTGTTAGAGTTGCGGATCCTTACTGTTTGAAACTAGATGATATCGTTTAAAGTCGGATTCTAAAGCATTGTAAATAGATGACTTTGTTCAGTTGCGGATACTTAATGTTTGAAAATAGATGATATCGTTTAAAGTCGGATTCTAAAGCATTGTAAATAGATGACTTTGTTCCAGTTGCGGATTCTTAAGGTTTTTAAAATAGATGATATCGTTTAAATTTGGATTCTAAAGCATTTTATATAGATGACTTTGTTCAACTTGCCGATTCTTAAAGTTTGAAAATAGATTATATCGTTTAAAGTCGGATTCTAAAACATTGTAAATAGATGACTTTGTTCAAGTTGCGGATTCTTAACGTTTGAAAATAGATGATATCGTTCGAAGTGGTATTCTAAAGCATTGTAAATAGATGACTTCGTTCAAGTTGCCAATTCTAACGGTTTGAAAATAGATGATATTGTTTAAAGTCGGATTCTAAAGCATTGTAAATAGATGACTTTGTTCAAGTTGCGGATTCTTAAGGTTTGAAAAAAGATTATATCGTTTAAAGTCGGATTCTAAAGCATTGTAAATAGATGACTTTGTTCAAGTTGCGGATTCTTAAGGTTTGAAAATAGATAATATCGTTTAAAGTCGGATCCTAATGCATTGTAAATAGATGACCTTGTTCAAGTTGCGGATTATTAAGGTTTGAAAATAGATAGTATCGTTTAAAGTCGGATTCTAAAGTATCGTAAATAGATGACTTTGTTCAAGTTGCGGATTCTTAAGATTTTAAAATAAATGATATTGTTTTATGTCGGATTCTAAAGCATTGTAAATAGATGACTTTGTTCAAGTTGCGGATTCTTAAAGTTTGAAAATAAATGATATCGTTTAAATTTGGATTCTAAAGCATTGTATATAGATGACTTTGTTCAACTTGCCGATTCTAAAGATTTGAAAATAGATAATATCGTTTAAAGTCGGATTCTAAAGCATTGTACATAGATGACTTTGTTCAAGTTGCGGATACTTAATGTTTGAAAATTGATGATATGTTTTAAAGTCGGATTCTCAAGCATTGTGAATAGATTACTTTGTTAAAGTTGCCGATTCTTAAGGTTTGAAAATATGTGATATCGTTTAGACTCGGATTCCAAAGCATTGTAAATAGATGACTTTGTTCAAGTTGCCGATTCTAAAGCTTTGAAAATAGATGATATCGTTTAAAGTCGAATTCTAAAGCATTGTACATAGATGACTTTATTCAAGTTGCGGATACTTAATGTTTGAAAATTGATGATATGTTTTAAAGTCGGATTCTTAAGCATTGTGAATAGATGACTTTGTTAAAGTTGCCGATTCTTAAGGTTAGAAAATAGATGACATCGTTTAAAGTCGGATTCTAAAGCATTGTAAATAGATGACTTTGGTCAAGTTGCGGATTCTTAAGGTTTGAAAATAGATGATATCGTTTCAAGTCGGATTCTAAAGCATTGTAAATAGATGACTTTGTTCAAGTGGCCGATACTTTAGGTTTGAAAATAGATGATATCGTTTTAAGTCGGATTCTAAAGCATTGTAAATAGATGACTTTGTTCAAGTTGCGGATTCTTGATGTTTGAAAATAGATGACATAGTTTAAAGTCGGATTCTAAAGCATTGTAAATAGATAAACTTTGTTCGAGTTGCGGATTCTTAAGGTTTGA
The DNA here is from genome assembly GCA_963556195.1 of Sepiola atlantica. Taxonomy (NCBI): domain Eukaryota; kingdom Metazoa; phylum Mollusca; class Cephalopoda; order Sepiida; family Sepiolidae; genus Sepiola; species Sepiola atlantica. Next base: position 9,949,648 of record OY744522.1, read on the forward strand.
AAATAGATGATATCGTTTAAAGTCGGATTCGAAAGCATTGTAAATAGATGACTTTGTTCAAGTTGCGGATTCTTAAGGTGTGAACATAGATGATATCGTTTAAAGTCGGATTCTAAAGCATTGTAAATAGATGACTTTGTTCAAGTTGCGGATTCTTAAGGTTTGAAAATAGATGATATCGTTTAAAGTCGGATTCTAAAGCATTGTAAATAGATGACTTTGTTCAAGTTGCGGATTCTTAAGGTTTGAAAATAGATGATATCGTTTAAAGTCGGAGTCTAAAGCATTGTAAATAGATGACTTTGTTCAAGTTGCGGATTCTTAAGGTTTGAAAATAGATGATATTGTTTAAAGTCGCATTCTAAAGCATTGTAAATAGATGACTTTGTTCAAGTTGCGGATTCTTAAGGTTTGAAAATAGATGATATCGTTTAACGTCGGATCCTAAAGCATTGTAAATAGATGACTTTGTTCAAGTTGCGGATTCTTAAGGTTTGAAAATAGATGATACCGTTTTAAGTCGGATTCTAAAGCATTGTAAATAGATGATTTTGTTCAAGTTGCGGATTCTAAAGGTTTGAAAATAGATGATATCGTTGAAAGTCGGATACTAAAGTATTGTAAATAGATGACTTTGTTCAAGTTGCGGATTCTTAAGGTTTGAAAATAGATGATATCGTTTAAAGTCGGATTCTAAAGCATTGTAAATAGATGACTTTGTTCAAGTTGCGGATTCTTAAGGTTTGAAAATAGATGATATCGTTTAAAGTCGGATTCTAAACCATTGTAAATAGATGATATTGTTCAAGTTGCGGATTTTTAAGGTTTGAAAATAGATGATATCGTTTAAAGTCGGATTCGAAAGTATTGTAAATAGATGACTTTGTTCAAGTGTCGGATTCTTAAGGTTTGAAAATAGATGATATCGTTTAAAGTCGGATTCTAAAGCATTGTAAATGGATAACTTTTTTCAAGTTGCGGATTCTTAAGGTTTGAAAATAGATGATATCGTTTAATGTCGGATACTAAAGCATTGTAAATAGATGACTTTGTACAAGGTGCGGATTCTTAAGGTTTGAAAATAGATGATATCGTTTAAAGTCGGATTCTAAAGCATTGTAAATAGATGACTGTGTTCAAGTTGCGGATTCTTAAGGTTTGCAAATAGATGATATCGTTTAAGATCGGATTCCAAACCATTGTAAATAGATGACTTCGTTAAGTTGCGGATTCTTAAGGTTTGAAAATAGATGATATCGTTTAAAGTCGGATTCTAAAGCATTGTAAATAGATGACTTGGTTCAAGTGGCCGATACTTTAGGTTTGAAAATAGATGATATCGTTTAAAGTCGGATTCTAAAGCATTGTAAATAGATGACTTTGTTCAAGTTGCGGATTCTTGATGTTTGAAAATAGATGACATAGTTTAAAGTCGGATTCTAAAGCATTGTAAATAGATAAACTTTGTTCGAGTTGCGGATTCTTAAGGTTTGAAAATAGATGATATCGTTTAAAGTACGATTCTATAGCATTGTAAATAGATGACTTTGTTCAAGTTGCGGATTGTTAAGACATGAAAATAGATGATATTGTTTAAAGTCGCTTTCTAAAGCATTGTAAATAGATGACTTTGTTCAAGTTGCGGATTCTTAAGGTTTGAAAATAGATGACATCGTGTAAAGTCGGATTCTAAAGCATTGGAAATAGATGACTTTGTTCAAGTGTCGGATTCTTAAGGTTTGAAAATAGATGATATCGTTTAAAGTCGGATTCTAAAGCATTGTAAATAGATGACTTTGTTCAAGTTGCAGATTCTTAAGGTTTGAAAATATATAATATCGTTTAAAGTCGGATTCTAAAGCATTGTAAATAGATGACTTTGTTCAAGTTGCGGATTCTGAAGGTTTGAAAATAGATGATATCGTTTAAAGTCGGATTCTAAAGCATTGTAAATAGATGACTTTGTTCAAGTTGCGGATTCTTAAGGTTTGAAAATTAATGATATCGTTTAAAGTCGGATTCTAAAGTATTGTAAATAGATGACTTTGTTCAAGTGTCGGATTCTTAAGGTTTGAAAATAGATGATATCGTTTAAAGTCGGATTCTAAAGCATTGTAAATAGATGACTTTGTTCAAGTTGCGGATTCTTAAGGTTTGAAAATAGATGATATCGTTTAATGTCGGATACTAAAGCATTGTAAATAGGTGACTTTGTTAAGTTGCCGATTCTTAAGCTTTGAAAATAGATGATATCGTTTAAAGTCGGATTCCAAAGCATTGTAAATAGATGACTTTGTTCAAGTTGCGGATTATTAAGGTTTGAAAATAGATGATATCATTTAAAGTCGAGTTATAAAGCTGTGTAAATAGATGACTTTGTTCAAGTTGCGGATTTTTTAGGTTTGAACATAGATTATATCGCTTAAAGTCGGATTCCAAAGCATTGTAAATAGATGACTTTGTTCAAGTTGCGGATTTTTTAGGTTTGAAAATAGATGATATCGTTTAATGTTGGATACTAAAGCATTGTAAATAGATGACTTTGTTCAAGTTGCCGATTCTTAAGCTTTGAAAATAGATGATATCGTTTAAAGTCGGATTCCAAAGCATTGTAAATAGATGACTTGGTTCAAGTTGCCGATTTTTAAGGTTTTAAAATAGATGATATCGGTTAAAGTCGGATTCTAAAGCATTGTAAATAGATGACTTGTTCAAGTCGCCGATTCTCAAGCTTTAAAATAGATTATATCGTTTAAAGTCGGATTCTAAAGCACTGTAAATAGATGACTTTGTTCAAGTTGCGGATTCTTAAGGTTTGAAAATAGATGATATCGTTTAAAGTTCGATTCTAAAGCATTGTAAATAGATGACTTTGTTCAAGTTGCCGATTCTTAAGCTTTGAAAATAGATGATACTGTTTAAAGTCGGATTCTAAAGCATTGTAAATAGATGACTTTGTTCAAGTTGCCGATTCTTAAGGATTGAAAATAGATTATATCGGTTAAAGTCGGATTCTAAAGCATTGTAAATTAATGACTTTGTTCAAGTTGCGGACTCTGATAGTTTGAAAATAGATTATATCGTTTAAAGTCGGATTCTAAAGCATTGTAAATAGATGACATTGTTCAAGTTGCGGATTCTTAAGGTTTGAAAATAGATGATATCGTTTAAAGTCGGATTCTAAAGCATTGTAAATAGATGACTTTGTTCAAGTTGCCGATTCTTCAGGTTTGAAAATAGATGATATCGTTTAAAGTCGGATTCTAAAGTATTGTAAATAGATGACTTTGTTCAAGTTGCGGATTCTTAAGGTTTGAAAATAGATGATATCGTTTAAAGTCGGATTCTAAAGCATTGTAAATAGATGACTTTGTTCAAGTTGCGGATTCTTAAGGTTTGAAAATAGATGATATCGTTTAAAGTCGGATTCTAAAGCATTGTAAATAGATGACTTTGTTCAAGTGTCGGATTCTTAAGGTTTGAAAATAGATGATATCGTTTAAAGTCGGATTCTAAAGCATTGTAAATAGATGACTTTGTTCAAGTTGCGGATTCTTAAGGTTTGAAAATAGATGATATTGTTTAAAGTCGCATTCTAAAGCATTGTAAATAGATGACTTTGTTCAAGTTGCGGATTCTTAAGGTTTGACAATAGATGATATCGTTTAACGTCGGATTCTAAAGCATTGTAAATAGATGACTTTGTTCAAGTTGCGGATTCTTAAGGTTTGAAAATAGATGATATCGTTTAAAGTCGGATTCTAAAGCATTGTAAATAGATGACTTTGTTCAAGTTGAGGATTCTTAAGGTTTGAAAATTAATATCGTTTTAAGTCGGATTCTAAAGCATTGTAAATTGATGACTTTGTTCAAGTTGCGGATTCTTAAGGTTTGAAAATAGATGATATCGTTTAAAGTCGGATTCTAAAGCATTGTAAATAGATGACTTTGTTCAAGTTGCGGATTCTTAAGGTTTGAAAATAGATGATATCGTTTAAAGTCGGATTCTAAAGTATTGTAAATAGATGACTTTGTTCAAGTGTCGGATTCTTAAGGTTTGAAAATAGATGATATCGTTTAAAGTCGGATTCTAAAGCATTGTAAATAGATGACTTTGTTCAAGTTGCGGATTCTTAAGGTTTGAAAATAGATGATATCGTTTAATGTCGGATACTAAAGCATTGTAAATAGGTGATTTTGTTTAGTTGCCGATTCTTAAGCTTTGAAAATATGTGATATCGTTTAAAGTCGGATTCCAAAGCATTGTAAATAGATGACTTTGTTCAAGTTGCGGATTATTAAGGTTTGAAAATAGATGATATCATTTAAAGTCGAGTTATAAATCTGTGTAAATAGATGACTTTGTTCAAGTTGCGGATTTTTTAGGTTTGAACATAGATTATATCGCTTAAAGTCGGATTCCAAAGCATTGTAAATAGATGACTTTGTTCAAGTTGCGGATTTTTTAGGTTTGAAAATAGATGATATCGTTTAATGTCGGATACTAAAGCATTGTAAATAGATGACTTTGTTCAAGTTGCCGATTCTTAAGCTTTGAAAATAGATGATATCGTTTAAAGTCGGATTCCAAAGCATTGTAAATAGATGACTTGGTTCAAGTTGCCGATTCTTAAGGTTTTAAAATAGATGATATCGGTTAAAGTCGGATTCTAAAGCATTGTAAATAGATGACTTGTTCAAGTCGCCGAACTTCAAGCTTTGAAAATAGATTATATCGTTTAAAGTCGGATTCTAAAGCACTGTAAATAGATGACTTTGTTCAAGTTGCGGATTCTTAAGGTTTGAAAATAGATGATATCGTTTAAAGTTCAATTCTAAAGCATTGTAAATAGATGACTTTGTTCAAGTTGCCGATTCTAAAGCTTTGAAAATAGATGATACTGTTTAAAGTCGGATTCTAAAGCATTGTAAATAGATGACTTTGTTCAAGTTGCCGATTCTTAAGGATTGAAAATAGATTATATCGGTTAAAGTCGGATTCTAAAGCATTGTAAATAAATGACTTTGTTCAAGTTGCGGACTCTGATAGTTTGAAAATAGATTATATCGTTTAAAGTCGGATTCTACAGCATTGTAAATAGATGACTTTGTTCAAGTTGCGGATTCTTAAGGTTTGAAAATAGATGATATTGTTTAAAGTCGCATTCTAAAGCATTGTAAATAGATGACTTTGTTCAAGTTGCGGATTCTTAAGGTTTGAAAATAGATGATATCGTTTTAAGTCGGATTCTAAAGCATTGTAAATAGATGACTTTGTTCAAGTTGCGGATTCTTCAGGTTTGAAAATAGATGATATCGTTTAAAGTCGGATTCTAAAGTATTGTAAATAGATGACTTTGTTCAAGTTGCGGATTCTTAAGGTTTGAAAATAGATGATATCGTTTAAAGTCGGATTCTAAAGCATTGTAAATAGATGACTTTGTTCAAGTTGCGGATTCTTAAGGTTTGAAAATAGATGATATCGTTTAAAGTCGGATTCTAAAGCATTGTAAATAGATGACTTTGTTCAAGTGTCGGATTCTTAAGGTTTTAAAATAGATGATATCGTTTAAAGTCGGATTCTAAAGCATTGTAAATAGATGACTTTGTTCAAGTTGCGGATTCTTAAGGTTTGAAAATAGATGATATTGTTTAAAGTCGCATTCTAAAGCATTGTAAATAGATGACTTTGTTCAAGTTGCGGATTCTTAAGGTTTGAAAATAGATGATATCGTTTAACGTCGGATTCTAAAGCATTGTAAATAGATGACTTTGTTCAAGTTGCGGATTCTTAAGGTTTGAAAATAGATGATATCGTTTAAAGTCGGATTTTAAAGTATTGTAAATAGATGACTTTGTTCAAGTTGCGGATTCTTAAGGTTTGAAAATAGATTATATCGTTTAAAGTCGGATTCTAAAGCATTGTAAATAGATGACTTTGTTCAAGTTGCGGATTCTTAAGGTGTGAACATAGATGATATCGTTTAAAGTCGGATTCTAAAGCATTGTAAATAGATGGCTTTGTTCAAGTTGCGGATTCTTAAGGTTTGAAAATAGATGATATCGTTTAAAATCGGATTCTAAAGCATTGTAAATAGATGACTTTGTTCAAGTTGAGGATTCTTAAGGTTTGAAAATCAATGATATCGTTTAAAGTCGGATTCTTAAGCATTGTAAATAGATGACTTGTTCAAGTTGCCGAATCTTAAGGTTTGAAAATAGATGATATCGTTAAAAGTCGGATTCTAAAGCATTGTAAATAGATGACTTTGTTCAAGTGGCCGATACTTTAGGTTTGAAAATAGATGATATCGTTTAAAGTCGGATTCTAAAGCATTGTAAATAGATGACTTTGTTCAAGTTGCGGATTCTTGATGTTTGAAAATAGATGACATAGTTTAAAGTCGGATTCTAAAGCATTGTAAATAGATAAACTTTGTTCGAGTTGCGGATTCTTAAGGTTTGAAAATAGATGATATCGTTTAAAGTACGATTCTAAAGCACTGTAAGTAGATGACTTTATTACAGTTGCGGATTCTTAAGACATGAAAATAGATGATATTGTTTAAAGTTGCTTTCTAAAGCATTGTAAATAGATGACTTTGTTCAAGTTGCGGATTCTTAAGGTTTGAAAATAGATGATATCGTTTAAAGTCGGATTCTAAAGTATTGTAAATAGATGACTTTGTTCAAGTTGCGGATTCTTAAGGTTTGAAAATAGATGATATCGTTTAAAGTCGGATTCTAAAGCATTGTAAATAGATGACTTTTTTCAAGTTGCAGATTCTTAAGGTTTGAAAATAGATGATATCGTTTAAAGTCGGATTTTAAAGCATTGGTAATAGATGACTTTGTTCAAGTTGCGGATTCTTAAGGTTTGAAAATAGATGATATCGTTTAAAGTCGGATTCTAAAGCATTGTAAATAGATGACTTTGTTCAAGTTGCGGATTCTTAAGGTTTGAAAATAGATGATATCGTTTAAAGTCGGATTCTAAAGCATTGTAAATAGATGACTTTGTTCAAGTTGCGGATTCTTAAGCTTTGAAAATGGATGATATCGTTTAAAGTCGGATTCCAAAGCATTGTAAATAGATGACTTTGTTCAAGTTGCGGATTCTTAAGGTTTGAAAATAGATGATATCATTCAAAGTCGAGTTATAAAGCTGTGTAAATAGATGACTTTGTTCAAGTTGCGGATTTTTTAGGTTTGAACATAGATTATATCGCTTAAAGTCGGATTCCAAAGCATTGTAAATAGATTACTTTGTTCAAGTTGCGGATTTTTTAGGTTTGAAAATAGATGATATCGTTTAATGTCGGATACTAAAGCATTGTAAATAGATGACTTTGTTCAAGTTGCCGATTCTTAAGCTTTGAAAATAGATGGTATCGTTTAAAGTCGGATTCCAAAGCATTGTTAATAGATGACTTGGTTCAAGTTGCCGATTCTTAAGGTTTTAAAATAGATGATATCGGTTAAAGTCGGATTCTAAAGCATTGTAAATAGATGACTTTGTTCAAGTGTCGGATTCTTAAGGTTTGAAAATAGATGATATCGTTTAAAGTCGGATTCTAAAGCATTGTAAATAGATGACTTTGTTCAAGTTGCGGATTCTTAAGGTTTGAAAATAGATGATATCGTTTAATGTCGGATACTAAAGCATTGTAAATAGGTGACTTTGTTAAGTTGCCGATTCTTAAGCTTTGAAAATAGATGATATCGTATAAAGTCGGATTCCAAAGCATTGTAAATAGATGACTTTGTTCAAGTTTCGGATTATTAAGGTTTGAAAATAGATGATATCATTTAAAGTCGAGTTATAAAGCTGTGTAAATAGATGACTTTGTTCAAGTTGCGGATTTTTTAGGTTTGAACATAGATTATATCGCTTAAAGTCGGATTCCAAAGCATTGTAAATAGATGACTTGGTTCAAGTTGCCGATTCTTAAGGTTTTAAAATAGATGATATCGGTTAAAGTCGGATTCTAAAGCATTGTAAATAGATGACTTGTTCAAGTCGCCGATTCTCAAGCTTTGAAAATAGATTATATCGTTTAAAGTCGGATTCTAAAGCACTGTAAATAGATGACTTTGTTCAAGTTGCGGATTCTTAAGGTTTAAAAATAGATGATATCGTTTAAAGTTCGATTCTAAAGCATTGTAAATAGATGACTTTGTTCAAGTTGCCGATTCTTAAGCTTTGAAAATAGATGATACTGTTTAAAGTCGGATTCTAAAGCATTGTAAATAGATGACTTTGTTCAAGTTGCCGATTCTTAAGGATTGAAAATAGATTATATCGGTTAAAGTCGGATTCTAAAGCATTGTAAATAAATGACTTTGTTCAAGTTGCGGACTCTGATAGTTTGAAAATAGATTATATCGTTTAAAGTCGGATTCTAAAGCATTGTAAATAGATGACTTTGTTCAAGTTGCGGATTCTTCAGGTTTGAAAATAGATGATATCGTTTAAAGTCGGATTCTAAAGTATTGTAAATAGATGACTTTGTTCAAGTTGCGGATTCTTAAGGTTTGAAAATAGATGATATCGTTTAAAGTCGGATTCTAAAGCATTGTAAATAGATGACTTTGTTCAAGTTGCGGATTCTTAAGGTGTGAAAATAGATGATATCGTTTAAAGTCGGATTCTAAAGCATTGTAAATAGATGACTTTGTTCAAGTTGCGGATTCTTAAGGTTTGAAAATAGATGATATCGTTTAAAGTCGGATTCTAAAGCATTGTAAGTAGATGACTTTGTTCAAGTGTCGGATTCTTAAGGTTTGAAAATAGATGATATCGTTTAAAGTCGGATTCTAAAGCATTGTAAATAGATGACTTTGTTCAAGTTGCGGATTCTTAAGGTTTGAAAATAGATGATATTGTTTAAAGTCGCATTCTAAAGCATTGTAAATAGATGACTTTGTTCAAGTTGCGGATTCTTAAGGTTTGAAAATAGATGATATCGTTTAACGTCGGATTCTAAAGCATTGTAAATAGATGACTTTGTTCAAGTTGCGGATTCTTAAGTTTTGAAAATAGATGATATCGTTTAAAGTCGGATTCTAAAGTATTGTAAATAGATGACTTTGTTCAAGTTGCGGATTCTTGAGGTTTGAAAATAGATTATATCGTTTAAAGTCGGATTCTAAAGCATTGTAAATAGATGACTTTGTTCAAGTTGCGGATTCTTAAGGTGTGAAAATAGATGATATCGTTTAAAGTCGGATTCAAAAGCATTGTAAATAGATGACTTTGTTCAAGTTGCGGATTCTTAAGGTTTGAAAATAGATGATATCGTTTAAAGTCGGATTCTAAAGCATTGTAAATAGATGACTTTTTTCAAGTTGCAGATTCTTAAGGTTTGAAAATAGATGATATCGTTTAAAGTCGGATTTTAAAGCATTGGTAATAGATGACTTTGTTCAAGTTGCGGATTCTTAAGGTTTGAAAATAGATGATATCGTTTAAAGTCGGATTCTAAAGCATTGTAAATAGATGACTTTGTTCAAGTTGCGGATTCTTAAGGTTTGAAAATAGATGATATCGTTTAAAGTCGGATTCTAAAGCATTGTAAATAGATGACTTTGTTCAAGTTGCGGATTCTTAAGCTTTGAAAATGGATGATATCGTTTAAAGTCGGATTCCAAAGCATTGTAAATAGATGACTTTGTTCAAGTTGCGGATTCTTAAGGTTTGAAAATAGATGATATCATTCAAAGTCGAGTTATAAAGCTGTGTAAATAGATGACTTTGTTCAAGTTGCGGATTTTTTAGGTTTGAACATAGATTATATCGCTTAAAGTCGGATTCCAAAGCATTGTAAATAGATTACTTTGTTCAAGTTGCGGATTTTTTAGGTTTGAAAATAGATGATATCGTTTAATGTCGGATACTAAAGCATTGTAAATAGATGACTTTGTTCAAGTTGCCGATTCTTAAGCTTTGAAAATAGATGGTATCGTTTAAAGTCGGATTCCAAAGCATTGTTAATAGATGACTTGGTTCAAGTTGCCGATTCTTAAGGTTTTAAAATAGATGATATCGGTTAAAGTCGGATTCTAAAGCATTGTAAATAGATGACTTTGTTCAAGTGTCGGATTCTTAAGGTTTGAAAATAGATGATATCGTTTAAAGTCGGATTCTAAAGCATTGTAAATAGATGACTTTGTTCAAGTTGCGGATTCTTAAGGTTTGAAAATAGATGATATCGTTTAATGTCGGATACTAAAGCATTGTAAATAGGTGACTTTGTTAAGTTGCCGATTCTTAAGCTTTGAAAATAGATGATATCGTATAAAGTCGGATTCCAAAGCATTGTAAATAGATGACTTTGTTCAAGTTTCGGATTATTAAGGTTTGAAAATAGATGATATCATTTAAAGTCGAGTTATAAAGCTGTGTAAATAGATGACTTTGTTCAAGTTGCGGATTTTTTAGGTTTGAACATAGATTATATCGCTTAAAGTCGGATTCCAAAGCATTGTAAATAGATGACTTGGTTCAAGTTGCCGATTCTCAAGCTTTGAAAATAGATTATATCGTTTAAAGTCGGATTCTAAAGCACTGTAAATAGATGACTTTGTTCAAGTTGCGGATTCTTAAGGTTTAAAAATAGATGATATCGTTTAAAGTTCGATTCTAAAGCATTGTAAATAGATGACTTTGTTCAAGTTGCCGATTCTTAAGCTTTGAAAATAGATGATACTGTTTAAAGTCGGATTCTAAAGCATTGTAAATAGATGACTTTGTTCAAGTTGCCGATTCTTAAGGATTGAAAATAGATTATATCGGTTAAAGTCGGATTCTAAAGCATTGTAAATAAATGACTTTGTTCAAGTTGCGGACTCTGATAGTTTGAAAATAGATTATATCGTTTAAAGTCGGATTCTAAAGCATTGTAAATAGATGACTTTGTTCAAGTTGCGGATTCTTCAGGTTTGAAAATAGATGATATCGTTTAAAGTCGGATTCTAAAGTATTGTAAATAGATGACTTTGTTCAAGTTGCGGATTCTTAAGGTTTGAAAATAGATGATATCGTTTAAAGTCGGATTCTAAAGCATTGTAAATAGATGACTTTGTTCAAGTTGCGGATTCTTAAGGTGTGAAAATAGATGATATCGTTTAAAGTCGGATTCTAAAGCATTGTAAATAGATGACTTTGTTCAAGTTGCGGATTCTTAAGGTTTGAAAATAGATGATATCGTTTAAAGTCGGATTCTAAAGCATTGTAAGTAGATGACTTTGTTCAAGTGTCGGATTCTTAAGGTTTGAAAATAGATGATATCGTTTAAAGTCGGATTCTAAAGCATTGTAAATAGATGACTTTGTTCAAGTTGCGGATTCTTAAGGTTTGAAAATAGATGATATTGTTTAAAGTCGCATTCTAAAGCATTGTAAATAGATGACTTTGTTCAAGTTGCGGATTCTTAAGGTTTGAAAATAGATGATATCGTTTAACGTCGGATTCTAAAGCATTGTAAATAGATGACTTTGTTCAAGTTGCGGATTCTTAAGTTTTGAAAATAGATGATATCGTTTAAAGTCGGATTCTAAAGTATTGTAAATAGATGACTTTGTTCAAGTTGCGGATTCTTAAGGTTTGAAAATAGATTATATCGTTTAAAGTCGGATTCTAAAGCATTGTAAATAGATGACTTTGTTCAAGTTGCGGATTCTTAAGGTGTGAAAATAGATGATATCGTTTAAAGTCGGATTCAAAAGCATTGTAAATAGATGACTTTGTTCAAGTTGCGGATTCTTAAGGTTTGAAAATAGATGATATCGTTTAAAATCGGATTTTAAAGCATTGTAAATAGATGACTTTGTTAAAGTTGAGGATTCTTAAGGTTTGAAAATTAATGATATCGTTTAAAGTCGGATTCTAAAGCATTGTAAATAGATGACTTGTTCAAGTTGCGGATTCTTAAGGTTTGAAAATAGATGATATCGTTAAAAGTCGGATTCTAAAGCATTGTTAATAGATGACTGTGTTCAAGTTTCTGATTCTTGATGTTTGAAAATAGATGATATCGTTTAAAGTCGGATTCTACAGCATTGTAACTAGATGACTTTGTTCAAGTGGTCGATACTTTAGGTTTGAAAATAGATGATATCGTTTAAAGTCGGATTCTAAAGCATTGTAAATAGATGACTTTGTTCAAGTTGCGGATTCTTGATGTTTGAAAATAGATGACATAGTTTAAAGTCGGATTCTAAAGCATTGTAAATAGATAAACTTTGTTCGAGTTGCGGATTCTTAAGGTTTGAAAATAGATGATATCGTTTAAAGTCGGATTCTAAAGCATTGTAAATAGATGACTTTGTTCAAGTTGCGGATTCTTAAGGTGTGAAAATAGATGATATCGTTTAAAGTCGGATTCTCAAGCATTGTAAATAGATGACTTTGTTCAAGTTGCGGATTCTTAAGGTTTGAAAATAGATGATATCGTTTAAAGTCGGATTCTAAAGCATTGTAAATAGATGACTTTGTTCAAGTGTCGGATTCTTTAGGTTTGAAAATAGATGATATCGTTTAAAGTCGGATTCTAAAGCATTGTAAATAGATGACTTTGTTCAAGTTGCGGATTCTTAAGGTTTGAAAATAGATGATATTGTTTAAAGTCGCATTCTAAAGCATTGTAAATAGATGACTTTGTTCAAGTTGCGGATTCTTAAGGTTTGAAAATAGATGATATCGTTTAACGTCGGATTCTAAAGCATTGTAAATAGATGACTTTGTTCAAGTTGCGGATGCTTAAGGTTTGAAAATAAATTATATCGTTTTAAGTCGGATTCTAAAGCATTGTAAATAGATGACTTTGTTCAAGTTGCGGATTCTTAAGGTGTGAAAATAGATGATATCGTTTAAAGTCGGATTCTAAAGCATTGTAAATAGATGACTTTGTTCAAGTTGCGGATTCTTAAGGTTTGAAAATAGATGATATCGTTTAAAATCGGATTCTAAAGCATTGTAAATAGATGACTTTGTTCAAGTTGAGGATTCTTAAGGTTTGAAAATTAATGATATCGTTTAAAGTCGGATTCTAAAGCATTGTAAATAGATGACTTTGTTCAAGTTGCGGATTCTTAAGGTTTGAAAATAGATGATATCGTTAAAAGTCGGATTCTAAAGCATTGTAAATAGATGACTGTGTTCAAGTTTCTGATTCTTGATGTTTGAAAATAGATGATATCGTTTAAAGTCGGATTCTACAGCATTGTAAATAGATGACTTTGTTCAAGTGGCCGATACTTTAGGTTTGAAAATAGATGATATCGTTTAATGTCGGATACTAAAGCATTGTAAATAGATGACTTTGTTCAAGTTGCCGATTCTTAAGCTTTGAAAATAGATGATATCGTTTAAAGTCGGATTCTAAAGCATTGTAAATAGATGACTTTGTTCAAGTTGCGGATTCTTGATGTTTGAAAATAGATGACATAGTTTGAAGTCGGATTCTAAAGCATTGTAAATAGATAAACTTTGTTCGAGTTGCGGATTCTTACGGTTTGAAAATAGATGATATCGTTTAAAGTCGGATTTTAAAGCATTGTAAATAGATGACTTTGTTCAAGTTGCGGATTCTTAAGGTTTGAAAATAGATGATATCGTTTAAAGTCGGATTCTAAAGCATTGTAAATAGATGACTTTGTTCAAGTTGCCGATTCTTAAGGATTGAAAATAGATTATATCGGTTAAAGTCGGATTCTAAAGCATTGTAAATAAATGACTTTGTTCAAGTTGCGGACTCTGATAGTTTGAAAATAGATTATATCGTTTAAAGTCGGATTCTAAAGCATTGTAAATAGATGACTTTGTTCAAGTTGCGGATTCTTCAGGTTTGAAAATAGATGATATCGTTTAAAGTCGGATTCTAAAGTATTGTAAATAGATGACTTTGTTCAAGTTGCGGATTCTTAAGGTTTGAAAATAGATGATATCGTTTAAAGTCGGATTCTAAAGCATTGTAAATAGATGACTTTGTTCAAGTTGCGGATTCTTAAGGTGTGAAAATAGATGATATCGTTTAAAGTCGGATTCTAAAGCATTGTAAATAGATGACTTTGTTCAAGTTGCGGATTCTTAAGGTTTGAAAATAGATGATATCGTTTAAAGTCGGATTCTAAAGCATTGTAAGTAGATGACTTTGTTCAAGTGTCGGATTCTTAAGGTTTGAAAATAGATGATATCGTTTAAAGTCGGATTCTAAAGCATTGTAAATAGATGACTTTGTTCCAGTTGCGGATTCTTAAGGTTTGAAAATAGATGATATTGTGTAAAGTCGCATTCTAAAGCATTGTAAATAGATGACTTTGTTCAAGTTGCGGATTCTTAAGGTTTGAAAATAGATGATATCGTTTAACGTCGGATTCTAAAGCATTGTAAATAGATGACTTTGTTCAAGTTGCGGATTCTTAAGTTTTGAAAATAGATGATATCGTTTAAAGTCGGATTCTAAAGTATTGTAAATAGATGACTTTGTTCAAGTTGCGGATTCTTAAGGTTTGAAAATAGATTATATCGTTTAAAGTCGGATTCTAAAGCATTGTAAATAGATGACTTTGTTCAAGTTGCGGATTCTTAAGGTGTGAAAATAGATGATATCGTTTAAAGTCGGATTCTAAAGCATTGTAAATAGATGACTTTGTTCAAGTTGCGGATTCTTAAGGTTTGAAAATAGATGATATCGTTTAAAACTGGATTTTAAAGCATTGTAAATAGATGACTTTGTTCAAGTTGAGGATTCTTAAGGTTTGAAAATTAATGATATCGTTTAAAGTCGGATTCTAAAGCATTGTAAATAGATGACTTGTTCAAGTTGCGGATTCTTAAGGTTTGAAAATAGATGATATCGTTAAAAGTCGGATTCTAAAGCATTGTTAATAGATGACTGTGTTCAAGTTTCTGATTCTTGATGTTTGAAAATAGATGATATCGTTTAAAGTCGGATTCTACAGCATTGTAACTAGATGACTTTGTTCAAGTGGTCGATACTTTAGGTTTGAAAATAGATGATATCGTTTAAAGTCGGATTCTAAAGCATTGTAAATAGATGACTTTGTTCAAGTTGCGGATTCTTGATGTTTGAAAATAGATGACATAGTTTAAAGTCGGATTCTAAAGCATTGTAAATAGATAAACTTTGTTCGAGTTGCGGATTCTTAAGGTTTGAAAATAGATGATATCGTTTAAAGTCGGATTCTAAAGCATTGTAAGTAGATGACTTTGTTCAAGTTGCGGATTCTTAAGGTGTGAAAATAGATGATATCGTTTAAAGTCGGATTCTAAAGCATTGTAAATAGATGACTTTGTTCAAGTTGCGGATTCTTAAGGTTTGAAAATAGATGATATCGTTTAAAGTCGGATTCTAAAGCAATGTAAATAGATGACTTTGTTCAAGTGTCGGATTCTTAAGGTTTGAAAATAGATGATATCGTTTAAAGTCGGATTCTAAAGCATTGTAAATAGATGACTTTGTTCAAGTTGCGGATTCTTAAGGTTTGAAAATAGATGATATTGTTTAAAGTCGCATTCTAAAGCATTGTAAATAGATGACTTTGTTCAAGTTGCGGATTCTTAAGGTTTGAAAATAGATGATATCGTTTAACGTCGGATTCTAAAGCATTGTAAATAGATGACTTTGTTCAAGTTGCGGATTCTTAAGGTTTGAAAATAGATTATATCGTTTTAAGTCGGATTCTAAAGCATTGTAAATAGATGACTTTGTTCAAGTTGCGGATTCTTAAGGTGTGAAAATAGATGATATCGTTTAAAGTCGGATTCTAAAGCATTGTAAATAGATGACTTTGTTCAAGTTGCGGATTCTTAAGGTTTGAAAATAGATGATATCGTTTAAAATCGGATTCTAAAGCATTGTAAATAGATGACTTTGTTCAAGTTGAGGATTCTTAAGGTTTGAAAATTAATGATATCGTTTAAAGTCGGATTCTAAAGCATTGTAAATAGATGACTTTGTTCAAGTTGCGGAATCTTAAGGTTTGAAAATAGATGATATCGTTAAAAGTCGGATTCTAAAGCATTGTAAATAGATGACTGTGTTCAAGTTTCTGATTCTTGATGTTTGAAAATAGATGATATCGTTTAAAGTCGGATTCTACAGCATTGTAAATAGATGACTTTTTTCAAGTGGCCGATACTTTAGGTTTGAAAATAGATTATATCGTTTAATGTCGGATACTAAAGCATTGTAAATAGATGACTTTGTTCAAGTTGCCGATTCTTAAGCTTTGAAAATAGATGATATCGTTTAAAGTCGGATTCTAAAGCATTGTAAATAGATGACTTTGTTCAAGTTGCGGATTCTTGATGTTTGAAAATAGATGACATAGTTTGAAGTCGGATTCTAAAGCATTGTAAATAGATAAACTTTGTTCGAGTTGCGGATTCTTACGGTTTGAAAATAGATGATATCGTTTAAAGTCGGATTTTAAAGCATTGTAAATAGATGACTTTGTTCAAGTTGCGGATTCTTAAGGTTTGAAAATAGATGATATCGTTTAAAGTCGGATTCTAAAGCATTGGAAATAGATGACTTTGTTCAAGTTGCGGATTCTTAAGGTTTGAAAATAGATGATATCGTTTTAAGTCGGATTCTAAAGTATTGTAAATAGATGACTTTGTTCAAGTTGAGGATTCTTAAGATTTGAAAATAGATGATATCGTTTAAAGTCGGATTCTAAAGCATTGTAAATAGATGACTTTGTTCAAGTTGCGGATTCTTAAGGTTTAAAAATAGATGATATCGTTTAATGTCGGATACTAAAGCATTGTAAAAAGATGACTTTGTTAAGTTGCCGATTCTTAAGCTTTGAAAATAGATGATATCGTTTAAAGTCGGATTCCAAAGCATTGTAAATAGATGACTTTGTTCAAGTTGCGGATTATTAAGGTTTGAAAATAGATGATATCATTTAAAGTCGAGTTATAAAGCTGTGTAAATAGATGACTTTGTTCAAGTTGCGGATTTTTTAGGTTTGAACATAGATTATATCGCTTAAAGTCGGATTCCAAAGCATTGTAAATAGATGACTTTGTTCAAGTTGCGGATTTTTTGGGTTTGAAAATAGATGATATCGTTTAATGTCGGATACTAAAGCATTGTAAATAGATGACTTTGTTCAAGTTGCCGATTCTTAAGCTTTGAAAATAGATGATATCGTTTAAAGTCGGATTCTAAAGCATTGTAAATAGATGACTTTGTTCAAGTTTCCGATTCTTAAGGTTTTAAAATAGATGATATCGGTTAAAGTCGGATTCTAAAGCATTGTAAATAGATGACTTGTTCAAGTCGCCGATTCTCAAGCTTTGAAAATAGATTATATCGTTTAAAGTCGGATTCTAAAGCACTGTAAATAGATGACTTTGTTCAAGTTGCGGATTCTTAAGGTTTGAAAATAGATGATATCGTTTAAAATTCGATTCTAAAGCATTGTAAATAGATGACTTTGTTCAAGTTGCCGATTCTTAAGCTTTGAAAACAGATGATACTGTTTAAAGTCGGATTCTAAAGCATTGTAAATAGATGACTTTGTTCAAGTTGCCGATTCTTATGGATTGAAAATAGATTATATCGTTTAAAGTCGGATTCTAAAGCATTGTAAATAAATGACTTTGTTCAAGTTGCGGACTCTGATAGTTTGAAAATAGATTATATCGTTTAAAGTCGGAATCTAAAGCATTGTAAATAGATGACTTTGTTCAAGTTGCGGATTCTTAAGGTTTGAAAATAGATGATATTGTTTAAAGTCGCATTCTAAAGCATTGTAAATAGATGACTTTGTTCAAGTTGCGGATTCTTAAGGTTTGAAAATAGATGATATCGTTTAAAGTCGGATTCTAAAGCATTGTAAATAGATGACTTTGTTCAAGTTGCGGATTCTTAAGGTTTGAAAATAGATGATATCGTTTAAAGTCGGATTCTAAAGTATTGTAAATAGATGACTTTGTTCAAGTTGCGGATTCTTAAGGTTTGAAAATAGATGATATCGTTTAAAGTCGGATTCTAAAGCATTGTAAATAGATGACTTTGTTCAAGTGTCGGATTCTTAAGGTGTGAAAATAGATGATATCGTTTAAAGTCGGATTCTAAAGCATTGTAAATAGATGACTTTGTTCAAGTTGCGGATTCTTAAGGTTTGAAAATAGATGATATCGTTTAAAGTCGGATTCTAAAGCATTGTAAATAGATGACTTTGTTCAAGTGTCGGATTCTTAAGGTTTGAAAATAGATGATATCGTTTAAAGTCGGATTCTAAAGCATTGTAAATAGATGACTTTGTTCAAGTTGCGGATTCTTAAGGTTTGAAAATAGATGATATTGGTTAAAGTCGCATTCTAAAGCATTGTAAATAGATGACTTTGTTCAAGTTGCGGATTCTTAAGGTTTGAAAATAGATGATATCGTTTAACGTCGGATTCTAAAGCATTGTAAATAGATGACTTTGTTCAAGTTGCGGATTCTTAAGGTTTAAAATAGATGATATCGTTTAAAGTCGGATTTTAAAGTATTGTAAATAGATGACTTTGTTCAAGTTGCGGATTCTTAAGGTTTGAAAATAGATTATATCGTTTAAAGTCGGATTCTAAAGCATTGTAAATAGATTACTTTGTTCAAGTTGCGGATTCTTAAGGTGTGAAAATAGATGATATCGTTTAAAGTCGGATTCTAAAGCATTGTAAATAGATGACTTTGTTCAAGTTGCGGATTCTTAAGGTTTGAAAATAGATGATATCGTTTAAAATCGGATTCTAAAGCATTGTAAATAGATGACTTTGTTCAAGTTGCGGATTCTTAAGGTTTGAAAATAGATGATATCGTTTAAAGTCGGATTCTAAAGCATTGTAAATAGATGACTTTGTTCAAGTTGCGAGTTCTTAAGGTTTTAATATAGATGATATCGTTTTAAGTCGGATTCTAAAGTATTGTAAATAGATGACTTTGTTCAAGTTGAGGATTCTTAAGGTTTGAAAATAGATGATATCGTTTAAAGTCGGATTCTAAAGCATTGTAAATAGATGACTTTGTTCAAGTTGCGGATTCTTAAGGTTTGAAAATAGATGATATCGTTTAATGTCGGATACTAAAGCATTGTAAATAGATGACTTTGTTCAAGTTGCAGATTCTTAAGGTTTGAAAATAGATGATATCGTTTAAAGTCGGATTTTAAAGCATTGTAAATAGATGACTTTGTTCAAGTTGCGGATTCTTAAGGTTTGAAAATAGATGATATCGTTTAAAGTCGGATTCTAAAGCATTGTAAATAGATGACTTTGTTCAAGTTGCGGATTTTGAAGGTTTCCAAATAGATGATATCGTTTAAAGTCGGATTCTAAAGTATTGTAAATAGATGACTTTGTTCAAGTGTCGGATTCTTAAGGATTGAAAATAGATGATATCGTTTAAAGTCGGATTCTAAAGCATTGTAAATAGATGACTTTGTTCAAGTTGCGGATTCTTAAGGTTTGAAAATAGATGATATCGTTTAATGTCGGATACTAAAGCATTGTAAATAGGTGACTTTGTTAAGTTGCCGATTCTTAAGCTTTGAAAATAGATGATATCGTTTAATGTCGGATACTAAAGCATTGTAAAAAGGTGACTTTGTTAAGTTGCCGATTTTTAAGCTTTGAAAATAGATGATATCGTTTAAAGTCGGATTCCAAAGCATTGTAAATAGATGACTTTGTTCAAGTTGCGGATTCTTAAGGTTTGAAAATAGATGATATCATTTAAAGTCGAGTTATAAAGCTGTGTAAATAGATGACTTTGTTCAAGTTGCGGATTTTTTAGGTTTGAACATAGATTATATCGCTTAAAGTCGGATTCCAAAGCATTGTAAATAGATGACTTTGTTCAAGTTGCGGATTTTTTAGGTTTGAAAATAGATGATATCGTTTAATGTCGGATACTAAAGCATTGTAAATAGATGACTTTGTTCAAGTTACCGATTCTTAAGCTTTGAAAATAGATGATATCGTTTAAAGTCGGATTCTAAAGCATTGTAAATAGATGACTTTGTTCAAGTTGCGGATTCTTAATGTTTGAAAATAGATGATATCGTTTAATGTCGGATACTAAAGCATTGTAAATAGGTGATTTTGTTAAGTTGCGGATTCTTAAGCTTGATGATATCGTTTAAAGTCGGATTCCAAAGCATTGTAAATAGATGACTTTGTTCAAGTTGCGGATTATTAAGGTTTGAAAATAGATGATATCATTTAAAGTCGAGTTATAAAGCTGTGTAAATAGATGACTTTGTTCAAGTTGCGGATTTTTTAGGTTTGAAAATAGATGATATCGTTTAATGTCGGATACTAAAGCATTGTAAATAGATGACTTTGTTCAAGTTGCCGATTCTTAAGCTTTGAAAATAGATGATATCGTTTAAAGTCGGATTCCAAAGCATTGTAAATAGATGACTTGGTTCAAGTTGCCGATTCTTAAGGTTTTAAAATAGATGATATCGGTTAAAGTCGGATTCTAAAGCATTGTAAATAGATGACTAGTTCAAGTCGCCGATTCTCAAGCTTTGAAAATAGATTATATCGTTTAAAGTCGGATTCTAAAGCACTGTAAATAGATGACTTTGTTCAAGTTGCGGATTCTTAAGGTTTGAAAATAGATGATATCGTTTAAAGTTCGATTCTAAAGCATTGTAAATAGATGACTTTGTTCAAGTTGCCGATTCTTAAGGTTTGAAAATAGATGATATTGTTTAAAGTCGCATTCTAAAGCATTGTAAATAGATGACTTTGTTCAAGTTGCGGATTCTTAAGGTTTGAAAATAGATGATATCGGTTAAAGTCGGATTCTAAAGCATTGTAAATAGATGACTTGTTCAAGTCGCCGATTCTCAAGCTTTGAAAATAGATTATATCGTTTGAAGTCGGATTCTAAAGCACTGTAAATAGATGACTTTGATCAAGTTGCGGATTCTTAAGGTTTGAAAATAGATGATATCGTTTAAATTTCGATTCTAAAGCATTGTAAATAGATGACTTTGTTCAAGTTGCCGATTCTTAAGCTTTGAAAAAAGATGATACTGTTTAAAGTCGGATTCTAAAGCATTGTAAATAGATGACTTTGTTCAAGTTGCCGATTCTTAAGGATTGAAAATAGATGATATCGGTTAAAGTCGGATTCTAAAGCATTGTAAATAAATGACTTTGTTCAAGTTGCGGACTCTGATAGTGTGAAAATAGATTATATCGTTTAAAGTCGGATTCTAAAGCATTGTAAATAGATGACTTTGTTCAAGTTGCGGATTCTTTAGGTTTGAAAATAGATGATATTGTTTAAAGTCGCATTCTAAAGCATTGTAAATAGATGACTTTGTCTAAGTTGCGGATTCTTAAGGTTTGAAAATAGATGATATCGTTTAAAGTCGGATTCTAAAGCATTGTAAATAGATGACTTTGTTCAAGTTGCGGATTCTTCAGGTTTGAAAATAGATGATATCGTTTCAAGTCGGATTCTAAAGTATTGTAAATAGATGACTTTGTTCAAGTTGCGGATTCTTAAGGTTTGAAAATAGATGATATCGTTTAAAGTCGGATTCTAAAGCATTGTAAATAGATGACTTTGTTCAAGTTGCGGATTCTTAAGGTGTGAAAATAGATGATATAATTTAAAGTCGGATTCTAAAGCATTGTAAATAGATGACTTTGTTCAAGTTGCGGATTCTTAAGGTTTGAAAATAGATGATATCGTTTAAAGTCGGATTCTAAAGCATTGTAAATAGATGACTTTGTTCAAGTTGCGGATTCTTCAGGTTTGAAAATAGATGATATCGTTTCAAGTCGGATTCTAAAGTATTGTAAATAGATGACTTTGTTCAAGTTGCGGATTCTTAAGGTTTGAAAATAGATGATATCGTTTAAAGTCGGATTCTAAAGCATTGTAAATAGATGACTTTGTTCAAGTTGCGGATTCTTAAGGTGTGAAAATAGATGATATAATTTAAAGTCGGATTCTAAAGCATTGTAAATAGATGACTTTGTTCAAGTTGCGGATTCTTAAGGTTTGAAAATAGATGATATCGTTTAAAGTCGGATTCTAAAGCATTGTAAATAGATGACTTTGTTCAAGTGTCGGATTCTTAAGGTTTGAAAATAGATGATATCGTTTAAAGTCGGATTCTAAAGCATTGTAAATAGATGACTTTGTTCAAGTTGCGGATTTTTTAGGTTTGAAAATAGATGATATTGTTTAAAGTCGCATTCTAAAGCATTGTAAATAGATGACTTTGTTCAAGTTGCGGATTCTTAAGGTTTGAAAATAGATGATATCGTTTAACGTCGGATTCTAAAGCATGGTAAATAGATGACTTTGTTCAAGTTGCGGATTCTTAAGGTTTGAAAATAGATGATATCGTTTAAAGTCGGATTCTAAAGTATTGTAAATAGATGACTTTGTTCAAGTTGCGGATTCTTAAGGTTTGAAAATTAATCATATCGTTTAAAGTCGGATTCTAAAGTATTGTAAATAGATGACTTTGTTCAAGTTGAGGATTCTTAAGGTTTGAAAATTAATGATATCGTTTAAAGTCGGATTCTAAAGCATTGTAAATAGATGACTTTGTTCAAGTTGCGGATTCTTAAGGTTTGAAAATAGATGATATCGTTAAAAGTCGGATTCTAAACATTGTAAATAGATGACTGTGTTCAAGTTTCTTATTCTTGATGTTTGAAAATAGATGATATCGTTTAAAGTCGGATTCTAAAGAATTGTAAATAGATGACTTTGTTCAAGTTGCGGACACTTAATGTTTGAAAATAGATGATATCGTTTAAGTCGGATTCTAAAGCATTGTAAATAGATGACTTTGTTCAAGTTGCGGATACTTTATGTTTGAAAATAGATGATATCGTTTAAAGTCGGATTCTAAAGCATTGTAAATAGATGACTTTGTTCCAGTTCCGGATTCTTAAAGTTTGAAAATAGATGATATCTTTTCAAGTCGGATTCTAAAGCATTGTAAATAGATGACTTTGTTCAAGTTGCCGATTCTTAAAGTTTAAAAATAGATTATGTCGTTTTAAGTAAGATACTAAATCATTGTAAATAGATGACTTTGTTCAAGTTGCGGATTCTTAAGATTTGAAAATAGATGATATCGTTTGAAGTCGGATTCTAAAGCATTGTAAGTAGATGACCTATTGAAGTTTCCGATTCTTAATGTTTGAAAATAGTTGATATCGTTTAAAGTCGGATTCTAAAGCATAGTAAATTGATTACTTTATTCAAGTTGCTTACTCTCAAGGTTTAGAAAATAGATGATATCGTTTCAAATCGGATTCTAAAGCATTGTAAATAGATGACATTGTTAAAGTTTCCGATTCTTAAGGAGTGAAAATAGATGATATCGTTAAAAGTCGGATTCTAAAGCATTGTAAATAGATGACTTTGTTCAAGTTGCGGATTCTTAAGGTTTGCAAATAGATGATATCGTTTAAGATCGGATTTAAAACCATTGTAAATAGATGACTTTGTTAAGTTGCGGATTCTTAAGGTTTGAAAATAGATGATATCGTTTAAAGTCGGATTCTACAGCATTGTAAATAGATGACTTTGTTCAAGTGGCCGATACTTTAGGTTTGAAAATAGATGATATCGTTTAAAGTCGGATTCTAAAGCATTGTAAATAGATGACTTTGTTCAAGTTGCGGATTCTTTATGTTTGAAAATAGATGACATAGTTTAAAGTCAAATTCTAAAGCATTGTAAATAGATGACTTTGTTCAAGTTGCGGATTCTTAAGGTTTGAAAATAGATGATATCGTTTCAAGTCGGATTCTAAAGCATTGCAAATAGATGACTTTGTTCAAGTTGCGGATTCTAAAGGTTTGAAAACAGATGATATCGTTTAAAGTCGGATTCTAAAGTATTGTAAATAGATGACTGTTAAAGTGTCGGATTCTTAAGGTTTGAAAATAGATGATATCGTTTAAAGTCGGATTCTAAAGCATTGTAAATAGATGACTTTGTTCAAGTTGCGGATTCTTAAGGTTTGAAAATAGATGATATCATTTAAAGTCGGATTCTAAATCATTGTAAATAGATGACTGTGTTCAAGTTGCGGATTCTTAAAGTTTGCAAATAGATGATATCGTTTAAGATCGGATTCCAAACCATTGTAAATAGATGACTTTGTTAAGTTGCCGATTCTTAAGGTTTGAAAATAGATGATATCGTTTAAAGTCGGATTCTACAGCATTGTAAATAGATGACTTTGTTCAAGTGGCCGATACTTTAGGTTTGAAAATAGATTATATCGTTCAAAGTCGGATTCTAAAGCATTGTAAATAGATGACTTTGTTCAAGTTGCGGATTCTTGATGTTTGAAAATAGATGACATAGTTTAAAGTCGGATTCTAAAGCATTGTAAATAGATGACTTTGTTCAAGTTGCGGATTCTTAAGGTTTGAAAATAGATGATATCGTTTAAAGTCGGATTCTGAAGCATCGTAAATAGATTACTTTGTTCAAGTGGCGGACTCTTAAGGTTGTAAAATAGATGATATTGTTTAACCTACGATTCTAAAGCATTGTAAGTAGATGACTTTATTACAGTTGCGGATTCCTAAGGCTTGAAAATAGATGATATTGTTTAAAGTACCATTCTAAAGCATTGTAAATAGATGACTTTGTTCAAGTTGCGGATTCTTAAGGTTTGAAAATAGATGATATCGTTTAAAGTCGGATTCTAAAGCATTGTAAATAGATGACTTTGTTAAAGTGGCGGACTCTTAAGGTTTGAAAATAGATGATATCGTTTAAGGTCGGATTGCAAACCATTGTAAATAGATGACTTTGTTCAAGTTGCGGATTCTTAAGGTTTGAAAATATATGATATCGTTTAATGTCGTATACTAAAGCATTGTAAATAGGTGACTTTGTTAAGTTGCCGATTCTTAAGCTTTGAAAATAGATGATATCGTTTAAAGTCGGATTCCAAAGCATTGTAAATAGATGACTTTGTTCAAGTTGCGGATTCTTAAGGTTTGAAAATAGATGATATCATTTAAAGTCGGATTATAAAGCTGTGTTAATAGATGACTTTGTTCAAGTTGCGGATTTTTTAGGTTTGAACATAGATTATATCGCTTAAAGTCGGATTCCAAATCATTGTAAATAGATGACTTTGTTCAAGTTGCGGATTTTTTAGGTTTGAAAATAGATGATATCGTTTAATGTCGGATACTAAAGCATTGTAAATAGATGACTTTGTTCAAGTTGCCGATTCTGAAGCTTTGAAAATAGATGATATCGTTCAAAGTCGGATTCTAAAGCATTGTAAATAGATGACTTTGTTCAAGTTGCGGATTCTTAAGGTTTGAAAATAGATGATATCGTTTAAAGTCGGATTCTAAAGTATTGTAAATAGATGACTTTGTTCAAGTGTCGGATTCTTAAGGTTTGAAAATTAATGATATCGTTTAAAGTCGGATTCTCAAGCATTGTAAATAGATGACTTTGTTCAAGTTGCGGATTCTTAAGGTTTGAAAATAGATGATATCGTTAAAAGTCGGATTCTAAAGCATTGTAAATAGATGACTGTGTTCAAGTTGCTGATTCTTGATGTTTGAAAATAGATGATATCGTTTAAAGTCGGATTCAAAAGAATTGTAAATAGATGACTTTGTTCAAGTTGCGGACACTTAATGTTTGAAAATAGATGATATCGTTTAAGTCGGATTCTAAAGCATTGTAAATAGATGACTTTGTTCAAGTTGCGGATACTTTATGTTTAAAAATAGATGATATCGTTTAAAGTCGGATTCTAAAGCATTGTAAATAGATGACTTTGTTCCAGTTCCGGATTCTTAAAGTTCGAAAATAGATGATATTTTTTCAAGTCGGATTCTAAAGCATTGCAAATAGATGACTTTGTTCAAGTTGCCGATTCTTAAAGTTTCAAAATAGATTATGTCGTTTAAAGTAAGATACTAAATCATTGTAAATAGATGACTTTGTTCAAGTTGCAGATTCTTAAGATTTGAAAATAGATGATATCGTTTAAAGTCGCATTCTAAAGCATAGTAAATTGATTACTTTATTCAAGTTGCCGTCTTAAGGTTTAGAAAATAGATGATATCGTTTCAAATCGGATTCTAAAGCATTGTAAATAGATGATTTGTTCAAGTTGCGGATTCTTGATGTTTGAAAATAGATGACATAGTTTAAAGTCGGATTCTAAAGCATTGTAAATAGATGACTTTGGTCAAGTTGCGGATTCTTAAGGTTTGAAAATAGATGATATCGTTTCAAGTCGGATTCTAAAGCATTGTAAATAGATGACTTTGTTCAAGTGGCGGACTCTTAAGGTTTGAAAATAGATGATATTGTTGAAAGTACGATTCTAAAGCATTGTAATTAGATGACTTTATTACAGTGTCGGATTCTTTAGGCTTGAAAATAGATGATATTGTTTAAAGTCGCATTCTGAAGCATTGTAAATAGATGACTTTGTTCATGTTGCGGATTCTTAAGGTTTGAAAATAGATGATATCGTTTAAAGTCGGATTCTAAAGCATTGTAAATAGATGATTTTGTTCAAGTTGCGGATTCTAAAGGTTTGAAAATAGATGATATTGTTGAAAGTCGGATTCTAAAGTATTGTAAATAGATGACTTTGTTCAAGTTGCGTATTCTTAAGGTTTGAAAATAGATGATATCGTTTAAAGTCGGATTCTAAACCATTGTAAATAGATGACTTTGTTCAAGTTGCGGATTCTTAAGGTTTGAAAATAGATGATATCGTTTAAAGTCGGATTCTAAAGCATTGTAAATAGATGACTTTGTTCAAGTTGCGGATTCTTAAGGTTTGAAAATTGATGATATCGTTTAACGTCGGATTCTAAAGTATTGTAAATAGATGACTTTGTTCAAGTGTCGGATTGTTAAGGTTTGGAAATAGATGATATCGTTTAAAGTCGGATTCTAAAGCATTGTAAATAGATGACTTTGTTCAAGGTGCGGATTCTTAAGGTTTGAAAATAGATGATATCGTTTAAAGTCGGATTCTAAAGCATTGTAAATAGATGACTGTGTTCAAGTTGCGGATTCTTAAGGTTTGCAAATAGATGATATCGTTTAAGATCGGATTCCAAACCATTGTAAATAGATGACTTCGTTAAGTTGCGGATTCTTAAGGTTTGAAAATAGATGATATCGTATAAAGTCGGATTCTACAGCATTGTAAATAGATGACTTTGTTCAAGTTGCAGATTCTTAAGGTTTGAAAATAGATGATATCGTTTAAAGTCGGATTTTTAAGCATTGTAAATAGATGACTTTGTTCAAGTTGACCTTCTTAAGGTTTGAAAATAGATGATATCGTTTAAAGTCGGATTCTAAAGCATTGTAAATAGATGACTTTGTTCAAGTTGCGGATTCTTAAGGTTTGAAAATAGATGATATCGTTTAAAGTCGGATTCTAAAGTATTGTAAATAGATGACTTTGTTCAAGTGTCGGATTCTTAAGGTTTGAAAATAGATGATATCGTTTAAAGTAAGATTCTAAAGCATTGTAAATAGATGACGTTGTTCAAGTTGCGGATTCTTAAGGTTTGCAAATAGATGATATCGTTTAATGTCGGATACTAAAGCATTGTAAATAGATGACTTTGTTAAGTTGCCGATTCTTAAGGTTTGAAAATAGATGATATTGTTGAAAGTACGATTCTAAAGCATTATAAGTAGATGACTTTATTACAGTGTCGGATTCTTTAGGCTTGAAAATAGATGATATCGTTTAAAGTCGGATTCTAAAGCATTGTAAATAGATGACTTTGTTCAAGTTGCGGATTCTTAAGGTTTGAAAATAGATGATATCGTTTAAAGTCGGATTCTAAACCATTGTAAATAGATGACTTTGTTCAAGTTGCGGATTCTTAAGGTTTGAAAATAGATGATATCGTTTAAAGTCGGATTCTAAAGCATTGTAAATAGATGACTTTGTTCAAGTTGCGGATTCTTAAGGTTTGAAAATTGATGATATCGTTTAACGTCGGATTCTAAAGCATTGTAAATAGATGACTTTGTTCAAGTGTCAGATTGTTAAGGTTTAGAAATAGATGATATCGTTTAAAGTCGGATTCTAAAGCATTGTAAATAGATGACTTTGTTCAAGGTGCGGATTCTTAAGGTTTGAAAATAGATGATATCGTTTAAAGTCGGATTCTAAAGCATTGTAAATAGATGACTGTGTTCAAGTTGCGGATTCTTAAGGTTTGCAAATAGATGATATCGTTAAAGATCGGATTCCAAACCATTGTAAATAGATGACTTCGTTAAGTTGCGGATTCTTAAGGTTTGAAAATAGATGATATCGTTTAAAGTCGGATTCTACAGCATTGTAAATAGATGACTTTGTTCAAGTGGCCGATACTTTAAGTTTGAAAATAGATGATCTCGTTTAAGCTCGGATTCTAAAGCATTGTAAATAGATGACTTTGTTCAAGTTGCGGATTCTTGATGTTTGAAAATAGATGACATAGGTTAAAGTCGGATTCTAAAGCATTGTAAATAGATAAACTTTGTTCAAGTTGCGGATTCTTAAGGTTTGAAAATAGATGATATCGTTTAAAGTACGATTCTAAAGCACTGTAAGTAGATGCCTTTATTAGAGTTGCGGATTCTTAAGACATGAAAATAGATGATATTGTTTAAAGTCGCTTTCTAAAGCATTGTAAATAGATGACTTTGTTCAAGTTGCGGATTCTTAAGGTTTGAAAATAGATGATATCGTTTAAAGTCGGATTCTAAAGTATTGTAAATAGATGACTTTGTTCAAGTGTCAGATTGTTAAGGTTTAGAAACAGATGATATCGTTTAAAGTCGGATTCTAAAGCATTGTAAATAGATGACTTTGTTCAAGGTGCGGATTCTTAAGGTTTGAAAATAGATGATATCGTTTAAAGTCGGATTCTAAAGCATTGTAAATAGATGACTGTGTTCAAGTTGCGGATTCTTAAGGTTTGCAAATAGATGATATCGTTAAAGATCGGATTCCAAACCATTGTAAATAGATGACTTCGTTAAGTTGCGGATTCTTAAGGTTTGAAAATAGATGATATCGTTTAAAGTCGGATTCTACAGCATTGTAAATAGATGACTTTGTTCAAGTGGCCGATACTTTAGGTTTGAAAATAGATGATATCGTTTAAAGTCGGATTCTAAAGCATTGTAAATAGATGACTTTGTTCAAGTTGCGGATTCTTGATGTTTGAAAATAGATGACATAGTTTAAAGTCGGATTCTAAAGCATTGTAAATAGATAAACTTTGTTCAAGTTGCGGATTCTTAAGGTTTGAAAATAGATGATATCGTTTAAAGTACGATTCTAAAGCACTGTAAGTAGATGCCTTTATTAGAGTTGCGGATTCTTAAGACATGAAAATAGATGATATTGTTTAAAGTCGCTTTCTAAAGCATTGTAAATAGATGACTTTGTTCAAGTTGCGGATTCTTAAGGTTTGAAAATAGATGATATCGTTTAAAGTCGGATTCTAAAGTATTGTAAATAGATGACTTTGTTCCAGTCTCGGATTCTTAAAGTTTGAAAATAGATGATATTTTTTCAAGTCGGATTCTAAAGCATTGTAAATAGATGACTTTGTTCAAGTTGCCGATTCTTAAAGTTTCAAAATAGATTATGTCGTTTAAAGTAAGATACTAAATCATTGTAAATAGATGACTTTGTTCAAGTTGCGGATTCTTAAGATTTGAAAATAGATGATATCGTTTAAAGTCGGATTCTAAAGCATAGTAAATTTATTACTTTATTCAAGTTGCCGTCTTAAGGTTTAGAAAATAGATGATATCGTTTCAAATCGGATTCTAAAGCATTGTAAATAGATGACATTGTGAAAGTTTCCGATTCTTAAGGTGTGAAAATAGATGATATCGTAAAAAGTCGGATTCTAAAGCATTGTAAATAGATGACTTTGTTCAAGTTGCGGATTCTTAAGGTTACAAATAGATGATATCGTTTAAGATCGGATTCCAAACCATTGTAAATAGATGACTTTGTTAAGTTGCGGATTGAAAATAGATGATATCGTTTAAA
Organism: Sepiola atlantica; assembly: GCA_963556195.1. Classification (NCBI taxonomy): domain Eukaryota; kingdom Metazoa; phylum Mollusca; class Cephalopoda; order Sepiida; family Sepiolidae; genus Sepiola; species Sepiola atlantica. Next base: position 9,979,747 of record OY744522.1, read on the forward strand.
GTCGGATTCTACAGCATTGTAAATAGATGACTTTGTTCAAGTGGCCGATAATTTAGGTTTGAAAATAGATGCTATCGTTTAAAGTCGGATTCTAAAGCATTGTAAATAGATGATTTGTTCAAGTTGCGGATTCTTGATGTTTGAAAATAGATGACATAGTTTAAAGTCGGATTCTAAAGCATTGTAAATAGATGACTTTGGTCAAGTTGCGGATTCTTAAGGTGGGAAAATAGATGATATCGTTTCAAGTCGGATTCTAAAGCATTGTAAATAGATGACTTTGTTCAAGTGGCGGACTCTTAAGGTTTGAAAATAGATGATATTGTTGAAAGTACGATTCTAAAGCATTGTAAGTAGATGACTTTATTACAGTGTCGGATTCTTTAGGCTTAAAAATAGATGATATTGTTTAAAGTCGCATTCTAAAGCATTGTAAATAGATGACTTTGTTCAAGTTGCGGATTCTTAAGGTTTGAAAATAGATGATATCGTTTAAAGTCGGATTCTAAAGCATTGTAAATAGATGATTTTGTTCAAGTTGCGGATTCTAAAGGTTTGAAAATAGATGATATCGTTGAAAGTCGGATTCTAAAGTATTGTAAATAGATGACTTTGTTCAAGTTGCGGATTCTTAAGGTTTGAAAATAGATGATATCGTTTAAAGTCGGATTCTAAAGCATTGTAAATAGATGACTTTGTTCAAGTTGCGGATTCTTAAGGTTTGAAAATAGATGATATCATTTAAAGTCGGATTCTAAACCATTGTAAATAGATGACTTTTTTCAAGTTGCGGATTCTTAAGGTTTGAAAATAGATGATATCGTTTGAAGTCGGATTCTAAAGCATTGTAAATAGATGACTTTGTTCAAGTTGCGGATTCTTAAGGTTTGAAAATTGATGATATCGTTTAACGTCGGATTCTAAAGTATTGTAAATAGATGACTTTGTTCAAGTGTCGGATTGTTAAGGTTTGGAAATAGATGATATCGTTTAAAGTCGGATTCTAAAGCATTGTAAATAGATGACTTTGTTCAAGGTGCGAATTCTTAAGGTTTGAAAATAGATGATATCGTTTAAAGTCGGATTCTAAAGCATTGTAAATAGATGACTGTGTTCAAGTTGCGGATTCTTAAGGTTTGCAAATAGATGATATCGTTTAAGATCGGATTCCAAACCATTGTAAATAGATGACTTCGTTAAGTTGCGGATTCTTAAGGTTTGAAAATAGATGATATCGTATAAAGTCGGATTCTACAGCATTGTAAATAGATGACTTTGTTCAAGTGGCCGATACTTTAGGTTTGAAAATAGATGATATCGTTTAAAGTCGGATTCTAAAGCATTGTAAATAGATGACTTTGTTCAAGTTGCGGATTCTTGATGTTTGAAAATAGATGACATAGTTTAAAGTCGGATTCTAAAGCATTGTAAAAAGATAAAGTTTGTTCAAGTTGCGGATTCTTAAGGTTTGAAAATAGATGATATCGTTTAAAGTACGATTCTAAAGCACTGTAAGTAGATGACTTTATTACAGTTGCGGATTCTTAAGACATGAAAATAAATGATATTGTTTAAAGTCGGATTCTAAAGCATTGTAAATAGATGACTTTGTTCAAGTTGCGAATTCTTAAGGTTTGAAAATAGATGATATCGTTTAAAGTCGGATTCTAAAGTATTGTAAATAGATGACTTTGTTCAAGTTGCGGATTCTTAAGGTTTGAAAATAGATGATATCGTTTAAAGTCGGATTCTAAACCATTGTAAATAGATGACTTTGTTCAAGTTGCGGATTCTTAAGGTTTGAAAATAGATGATATCGTTTAAAGTCGGATTCTAAAGCATTGTAAATAGATGACTTTGTTCAAGTTGCGGATTCTTAAGGTTTGAAAATTGATGATATCGTTTAACGTCGGATTCTAAAGTATTGTAAATAGATGACTTGGTTCAAGTGTCAGATTGTTAAGGTTTAGAAATAGATGATATCGTTTAAAGTCGGATTCTAAAGCATTGTAAATAGATGACTTTGTTCAAGGTGCGGATTCTTAAGGTTTGAAAATAGATGATATCGTTTAAAGTCGGATTCTAAAGCATTGTAAATAGATGACTGTGTTCAAGTTGCGGATTCTTAAGGTTTGCAAATAGATGATATCGTTAAAGATCGGATTCTAAACCATTGTAAATAGATGACTTCGTTAAGTTGCGGATTCTTAAGGTTTGAAAATAGATGATATCGTTTAAAGTCGGATTCTACAACATTGTAAATAGATGACTTTGTTCAAGTGGCCGATACTTTAGGTTTGAAAATAGATGATATCGTTTAAAGTCGGATTCTAAAGCATTGTAAATAGATGACTTTGTTCAAGTTGCGGATTCCTGATGTTTGAAAATAGATGACATAGTTTAAAGTCGGATTCTAAAGCATTGTAAATAGATAAACTTTGTTCAAGTTGCGGATTCTTAAGGTTTGAAAATAGATGATATCGTTTAAAGTACGATTCTAAAGCACTGTAAGTAGATGCCTTTATTAGAGTTGCGGATTCTTAAGACATGAAAATAGATGATATTGTTTAAAGTCGCTTTCTAAAGCATTGTAAATAGATGACTTTGTTCAAGTTGCCGATTCTTAAGGTTTGATAATAGATGATATCGTTTAAAGTCGGATTCTAAAGTATTGTAAATAGATGACTTTGTTCAAGTTGCGGATTCTTAAGGTTTGAATATAGATGATATCGTTTAAAGTCGGATTCTAAAGCATTGTAAATAGATGACTTTGTTCAAGTTGCAGATTCTTAAGGTTTGAAAATAGATGATATCGTTTAAAGTCGGATTTTAAAGCATTGTAAATAGATGACTTTGTTCAAGTTGCGGATTCTTAAGGTTTGAAAATAGATGATATCGTTTAAAGTCGGATTCTAAAGCATTGTAAATAGATGACTTTGTTCAAGTTGCGGATTCTTAAGGTTTGAAAATAGATGATATCGTTTAAAGTCGGATTCTAAAGTATTGTAAATAGATGACTTTGTTCAAGTGTCGGATTCTTAAGGTTTGAAAATAGATGATATCGTTTAAAGTCGGATTCTAAAGCATTGTAAATAGATGACTTTGTTCAAGTTGCGGATTCTTAATGTTTGAAAATAGATGATATCGTTTAATGTCGGATACTAAAGCATTGTAAATAGGTGACTTTGTTAAGTTGCCGATTCTTAAGCTTTGAAAATAGATGATATCGTTTAAAGTCGGATTCCAAAGCATTGTAAATAGATGACTTTGTTCAAGTTGCGGATTATTAAGGTTTGAAAATAGATGATATCATTTAAAGTCGAGTTATAAAGCTGTGTAAATAGATGACTTTGTTCAAGTTGCGGATTTTTCAGGTTTGAAAATAGATGATATCGTTTAATGTCGGATACTAAAGCATTGTAAATAGATGACTTTGTTCAAGTTTCCGATTCTTAAGCTTTGAAAATAGATGATATCGTTTAAAGTAAGATTCCAAAGCATTGTAAATAGATGACTTGGTTCAAGTTGCCGATTCTTAAGGTTTTAAAATAGATGATATCGGTTAAAGTCGGATTCTAAAGCATTGTAAATAGATGACTTGTTCAAGTCGCCGATTCTCAAGCTTTGAAAATAGATTATATCGTTTAAAGTCGGATTCTAAAGCATTGTAAATAGATGACTTCGTTCAAGTTGCCGATTCTTAAGCTTTGAAAATAGATGATACTGTTTAAAGTCGGATTCTAAAGCATTGTAAATAGATGACTTTGTTCAAGTTGCCGATTCTTAAAGATTGAAAATAGATTATATCGGTTAAAGTCGGATTCTAAAGCATTGTTAATAAATGACTTTGTTCAAGTTGCGGACTCTGATAGTTTGAAAATAGATTATATCGTTTAAAGTCGGATTCTAAAGCATTGTAAATAGATGACTTTGTTCAAGTTGCTGATTCTTAAGGTTTGAAAATAGATGATATTGTTTAAAGTCGCATTCTAAAGCATTGTAAATAGATGACTTTGTTCAAGTTGCGGATTCTTAAGGTTTGAAAATAGATGATATCGTTTAAAGTCGGATTCTAAAGCATTGTAAATAGATGACTTTGTTCAAGTTGCGGATTCTTAAGGTTTGAAAATAGATGATATCGTTTAATATCGGATTCTAAAGTATTGTAAATAGATGACTTTGTTCAAGTTGCGGATTATTAAGGTTTGAAAATAGATGATATCGTTTAACGTCGGATTCTAAAGTATTGTAAATAGATGACTTGGTTCAAGTGTCAGATTGTTAAGGTTTAGAAATAGATGATATCGTTTAAAGTCGGATTCTAAAGCATTGTAAATAGATGACTTTGTTCAAGGTGCGGATTCTTAAGGTTTGAAAATAGATGATATCGTTTAAAGTCGGATTCTAAAGCATTGTAAATAGATGACTGTGTTCAAGTTGCGGATTCTTAAGGTTTGCAAATAGATGATATCGTTAAAGATCGGATTCTAAACCATTGTAAATAGATGACTTCGTTAAGTTGCGGATTCTTAAGGTTTGAAAATAGATGATATCGTTTAAAGTCGGATTCTACAACATTGTAAATAGATGACTTTGTTCAAGTGGCCGATACTTTAGGTTTGAAAATAGATGATATCGTTTAAAGTCGGATTCTAAAGCATTGTAAATAGATGACTTTGTTCAAGTTGCGGATTCCTGATGTTTGAAAATAGATGACATAGTTTAAAGTCGGATTCTAAAGCATTGTAAATAGATAAACTTTGTTCAAGTTGCGGATTCTTAAGGTTTGAAAATAGATGATATCGTTTAAAGTACGATTCTAAAGCACTGTAAGTAGATGCCTTTATTAGAGTTGCGGATTCTTAAGACATGAAAATAGATGATATTGTTTAAAGTCGCTTTCTAAAGCATTGTAAATAGATGACTTTGTTCAAGTTGCCGATTCTTAAGGTTTGATAATAGATGATATCGTTTAAAGTCGGATTCTAAAGTATTGTAAATAGATGACTTTGTTCAAGTTGCGGATTCTTAAGGTTTGAATATAGATGATATCGTTTAAAGTCGGATTCTAAAGCATTGTAAATAGATGACTTTGTTCAAGTTGCAGATTCTTAAGGTTTGAAAATAGATGATATCGTTTAAAGTCGGATTTTAAAGCATTGTAAATAGATGACTTTGTTCAAGTTGCGGATTCTTAAGGTTTGAAAATAGATGATATCGTTTAAAGTCGGATTCTAAAGCATTGTAAATAGATGACTTTGTTCAAGTTGCGGATTCTTAAGGTTTGAAAATAGATGATATCGTTTAAAGTCGGATTCTAAAGTATTGTAAATAGATGACTTTGTTCAAGTGTCGGATTCTTAAGGTTTGAAAATAGATGATATCGTTTAAAGTCGGATTCTAAAGCATTGTAAATAGATGACTTTGTTCAAGTTGCGGATTCTTAATGTTTGAAAATAGATGATATCGTTTAATGTCGGATACTAAAGCATTGTAAATAGGTGACTTTGTTAAGTTGCCGATTCTTAAGCTTTGAAAATAGATGATATCGTTTAAAGTCGGATTCCAAAGCATTGTAAATAGATGACTTTGTTCAAGTTGCGGATTATTAAGGTTTGAAAATAGATGATATCATTTAAAGTCGAGTTATAAAGCTGTGTAAATAGATGACTTTGTTCAAGTTGCGGATTTTTCAGGTTTGAAAATAGATGATATCGTTTAATGTCGGATACTAAAGCATTGTAAATAGATGACTTTGTTCAAGTTTCCGATTCTTAAGCTTTGAAAATAGATGATATCGTTTAAAGTAAGATTCCAAAGCATTGTAAATAGATGACTTGGTTCAAGTTGCCGATTCTTAAGGTTTTAAAATAGATGATATCGGTTAAAGTCGGATTCTAAAGCATTGTAAATAGATGACTTGTTCAAGTCGCCGATTCTCAAGCTTTGAAAATAGATTATATCGTTTAAAGTCGGATTCTAAAGCATTGTAAATAGATGACTTCGTTCAAGTTGCCGATTCTTAAGCTTTGAAAATAGATGATACTGTTTAAAGTCGGATTCTAAAGCATTGTAAATAGATGACTTTGTTCAAGTTGCCGATTCTTAAAGATTGAAAATAGATTATATCGGTTAAAGTCGGATTCTAAAGCATTGTTAATAAATGACTTTGTTCAAGTTGCGGACTCTGATAGTTTGAAAATAGATTATATCGTTTAAAGTCGGATTCTAAAGCATTGTAAATAGATGACTTTGTTCAGGTTGCTGATTCTTAAGGTTTGAAAATAGATGATATTGTTTAAAGTCGCATTCTAAAGCATTGTAAATAGATGACTTTGTTCAAGTTGCGGATTCTTAAGGTTTGAAAATAGATGATATCGTTTAAAGTCGGATTCTAAAGCATTGTAAATAGATGACTTTGTTCAAGTTGCGGATTCTTAAGGTTTGAAAATAGATGATATCGTTTAATATCGGATTCTAAAGTATTGTAAATAGATGACTTTGTTCAAGTTGCGGATTATTAAGGTTTGAAAATAGATGATATCGTTTAACGTCGGATTCTAAAGCATTGTAAATAGATGACTTTGTTCACGTTGCGGATTCTTAAGGTTTGAAAATAGATTATATCGTTTAAAGTCGGATTCTAAAGCATTGTAAATAGATGACTTTGTTAAAGTTTCGGATTCTTAAGGTTTGAAAATAGATAATATCGTTTAAAGTCGGATTCTAAAGCATTGTAAATAGATGACTTTGTTCAAGTGTCGGATTCTTAAGGTTTGAAAATAGATGATATCGTTTAAAGTCGGATTCTAAAGCATTGTAAATAGATGACTTTGTTCAAGTGGCCGATTCTTAAGGTTTGAAAATAGATGATATTGTTTAAAGTCGCATTCTAAAGCATTGTAAATAGATGACTTTTTTCAAGTTGCGGATTCTTAAGGTTTGAAAATAGATGATATCGTTTAACGTCGGATTCTAAAGCATTGTAAATAGATGACTTTGTTCAAGTTGCGGATTCTTAAGGTTTGAAAATAGATGATATCGTTTAAAGTCGGATTCTAAAGTATTGTAAATAGATGACTTTGTTCAAGTTGCGGATTCTTAAGGTTTGAAAATAGATGATATCGTTTAAAGTCGGATTCTAAAGCATTGTAAATAGATGACTTTGTTCAAGTTGCCGATTCTTAAAGTTTGAAAATAGATTATGTCGTTTTAAGTAAGATACTAAATCATTGTAAATAGATGACTTTGTTCAAGTTGCGGATTCTTAAGGTTTGAAAATAGATGATATCGTTTAAAGTCGGATTCTAAAGCATTGTAAGTAGATGACCTATTGAAGTTTCCGATTCTTAATGTTTGAAAATAGTTGATATCGTTTAAAGTCGGATTCTAAAGCATAGTAAATTGATTACTTTATTCAAGTTGCCGACTCTCAAGGTTTAGAAAATAGATGATATCGTTTCAAATCGGATTCTAAAGCATTGAAAATAGATGACATTGTTCAAGTTTCCGATTCTTAAGGAGTGAAAATAGATGATATCGTTAAAAGTCGGATTCTAAAGCATTGTAAATAGATGACTTTGTTCAAGTTGCGGATTCTTAAGGTTTGCAAATAGATGATATCGTTTAAGATCGGATTCCAAACCATTGTAAATGGATGACTTTGTTAAGTTGCGGATTCTTAAGGTTTGAAAATAGATGATATCGTTTAAAGTCGGATTCTACAGCATTGTAAATAGATGACTTGGTTCAAGTTGCCGATTCTTAAGGTTTTAAAATAGATGATATCGGTTAAAGTCGGATTCTAAAGCATTGTAAATAGATGACTTGTTCAAGTCGCCGATTCTCAAGCTTTGAAAATAGATTATATCGTTTAAAGTCGGATTCTAAAGCACTGTAAATAGATGACATTGTTCAAGTTGCGGATTCTTAAGGTTTGAAAATAGATGATATCGTTTAAAGTTCGATTCTAAAGCATTGTAAATAGATGACTTTGTTCAAGTTGCCGATTCTTAAGCTTTGAAAATAGATGATACTGTTTAAAGTCGGATTCTAAAGCATTGTAAATAGATGACTTTGTTAAAGTTGCCGATTCTTAAGGATTGAAAATAGATTATATCGGATAAAGTTGGATTCTAAAGCATTGTAAATAAATGACTTTGTTCAAGTTGCGGACTCTGATAGTTTGAAAATAGATTATATCGTTTAAAGTCGGATTCTAAAGCATTGTAAATAGATGACTTTGTTCAAGTTGCGGATTCTTAAGGTTTGAAAATAGATGATATTGTTTAAAGTCGCATTCTAAAGCATTGTAAATAGATGACTCTGTTCAAGTTGCGGATTCTTAAGGTTTGAAAATAGATGATATCGTTTAAAGTCGGATTCTAAAGTATTGTAAATAGATGACTTTGTTCAAGTTGCGGATTCTAAAGGTTTGAAAATAGATGATATCGTTTAAAGTCGGATTCTAAAGCATTGTAAATAGATGACTTTGTTCAAGTTGCGGATTCTTAAGGTGTGAAAATAGATGATATCGTTTAAAGTCGGATTCTAAAGCATTGTAAATAGATGACTTTGTTCAAGTTGCGGATTCTTAAGGTTTGAAAATAGATGATATCGTTTAAAAGCGGATTCTAAAGCATTGTAAATAGATGACTTTGTTCAAGTGTCGGATTCTTAAGGTTGTAAAATAGATGATATCGTTTAAAGTCGGATTCTACAGCATTGTAAATAGATGACTTTGTTCAAGTGGCCGATTCTTAAGGTTTGAAAATAGATGATATTGTTTAAAGTCGGATTCTAAAGCATTGTAAATAGATGACTTTGTTCAAGTTGCGGATTCTTAAGGTTTGAAAATAGATGATATCTTTTAACGTCGGATTCTAAAGCATTGTAAATAGATGACTTTGTTCAAGTTACGGATTCTTAAGGTTTGAAAATAGATGATATCGTTTAAAGTCGGATTCTAAAGTATTGTAAATAGATGACGTTGTTCAAGTTGCGGATTCTTAAGGTTTGAAAATAGATGATATCGTTTAAAGTCGGATTCTAAAGCATTGTAAATAGATGACTTTGTTCAAGTTGTGGATTCTTAAGGTTTGAAAATAGATGATATCGTTTAAAGTCGGATTCTAAAGCATTGTAAATAGATGACCGTGTTCAAGTTTCTGATTCTTGATGTTTGAAAATAGATGATATCGTTTAAAGTAGGATTCTAAAGAATTGTAAATAGATGACTTTGTTCAAGTTGCGGATTCTTAAAGTTTGAAAATAGATGATATCTTTTCAAGTTTGATTCTAAAGCATTGTAAATAGATTACTTTGTTCAAGTTGCCGATTCTTAAAGTTTGAAAATAGATTATGTCGTTTTAAGTAAGATACTAAATCATTGTAAATAGATAACTTTGTTCAAGTTGCGGATTCTTAAGATTTGAAAATAGATGATATCGTTTAAAGTCGGATTCTAAAGCATTGTAAGTAGATGACCTATTGAAGTTTCCGATTCTTAATGTTTGAAAATAGTTGATATCGTTTAAAGTCGGATTCTAAAGCATAGTAAATTGATTACTTTATTCAAGTTGCCGACTCTCAACGTTTAGAAAATAGATGATATCGTTTCAAATCGGATTCTAAAGCATTGAAAATAGATGACATTGTTCAAGTTTCCGATTCTTAAGGAGTGAAAATAGATGATATCGTCAAAAATCGGATTCTAAAGCATTGTAAATAGATGACTTTGTTCAAGTTGCGGATTCTTAAGGTTTGCAAATAGATGATATCGTTTAAGATCGGATTCCAAACCATTGTAAATGGATGACTTTGTTGAGTTGCGGATTCTTAAGGTTTGAAAATAGATGATATCGTTTAAAGTCGGATTCTACAGCATTGTAAATAGATGACTTTGTTCAAGTGGCCGATACTTTAGGTTTGAAAATAGATGATATCGTTTAAAGTCGGATTCTAAAGCATTGTAAATAGATGACTTTGTTCAAGTTGCGGATTCTTGATGTTGGAAAATAGATGACATAGTTTAAAGTCGTATTCTAAAGCATTGTAAATAGATGACTTTGGTCAAGTTGCGGATTCTTAATGTTTGAAAATAGATGATATCGTTTCAAGTCGGATTCTAAAGCATTGTAAATAGATTACTTTGTTCAAGTGGCGGACTCTTAAGGTTTGAAAATAGATGATATTGTTTAAAGTACGATTCTAGAGCATTGTAAGTAGATGACTTTATTACGGGTGCGGATTCTTTAGGCTTTAAAATAGATGATATTGTTTTAAGTCGCATTCTAAAGCATTGTAAATAGATGACTTTGTTCAAGTTGCGGATTCTTAATGTTTGAAAATAGATGATATCGTTTAAAGTCGGATTCTAAAGCATTGTAAATAGATTATTTTGTTCAAGTTGCGGATTCTAAAGGTTTGAAAATAGATGATATCGTTGAAAGTCGGATTCTAAAGTATTGTAAATAGATGACTTTGTTCAAGTTGCGGATTCTTAAGGTTTGAAAATAGATGATATCGTTTAAAGTCGGATTCTAAAGCATTGTAAATAGATGACTTGTTCAAGTCGCCGATTCTCAAGCTTTGAAAATAGATTATATCGTTTAAAGTCGGATTCTAAAGCACTGTAAATAGATGACATTGTTCAAGTTGCGGATTCTTAAGGTTTGAAAATAGATGATATCGTTTAAAGTTCGATTCTAAAGCATTGTAAATAGATGACTTTGTTCAAGTTGCCGATTCTTAAGCTTTGAAAATAGATGATACTGTTTAAAGTCGGATTCTAAAGCATTGTAAATAGATGACTTTGTTAAAGTTGCCGATTCTTCAGGATTGAAAATAGATTATATCGGTTAAAGTCGGATTCTAAAGCATTGTAAATAAATGACTTTGTTCAAGTTGCGGACTCTGATAGTTTGAAAATAGATTATATCGTTTAAAGTCGGATTCTAAAGCATTGTAAATAGATGACTTTTTTCAAGTTGCGGATTCTTAAGGTTTGAAAATAGATGATATTGTTTAAAGTCGCATTCTAAAGCATTGTAAATAGATGACTTTGTTCAAGTTGCGGATTCTTAAGGTTTGAAAATAGATGATATCGTTTAAAGTCGGATTCTAAAGCATTGTAAATAGATGACTTTGTTCAAGTTGCGGATTCTTAAGGTTTGAAAATAGATGATATCGTTTAAAGTCGGATTCTAAAGTATTGTAAATAGATGACTTTGTTCAAGTTGCGGATTCTTAAGGTTTGAAAATAGATGATATCGTTTAATATCGGATTCTAAAGCATTGTAAATAGATGACTTTGTTCAAGTTGCGGATTCTTAAGGTTTGCAAATAGATGATATCGTTTAAGATCGGATTCAAAACCATTGTAAATAGATGACTTTGTTAAGTTGCGGATTCTTAAGGTTTTAAAATAGATGATATCGTTTAAAGTCGGATTTTACAGCATTGTAAATAGATGACTTTGTTCAAGTGGCCTATATTTTAGGTTTGAAAATAGATGATATCGTTTAAAGTCGGATTCTAAAGCATTGTAAATAGATGACTTTGTTCAAGTTGCGGATTCTTGATGTTGGAAAATAGATGACATAGTTTAAAGTCGGATTCTAAAGCATTGTAAATAGATGACTTTGGTCAAGTTGCGGATTCTTAATGTTTGAAAATAGATGATATCGTTTCAAGTCGGATTCTAAAGCATTGTAAATAGATTACTTTGTTCAAGTGGCGGACTCTTAAGGTTTGAAAATAGATGATATTGTTTAAAGTACGATTCTAAAGCATTGTAAGTAGATGGCTTTTATTACAGTTGCGGATTCTTTAGGCTTTAAAATAGATGATATTTTTTAAAGTCGCATTCTAAAGCATTGTAAATAGATGACTTTGTTCAAGTTGCGGATTCTTAAGGTTTGAAAATAGATGATATCGTTTAAAGTCGGATTCTAAAGCATTGTAAATAGATGATTTTGTTCAAGTTGCGGATTCTTAAGGTTTGAAAAAAGATGATATCGTTTAAAGTCGGATTCTAAAGCATTGTAAATAGATGACTTTGTTCAAGTTGCGGATTCTTAATGTTTGAAAATAGATGATATCGTTAAAAGTCGGATTCTAAAGCATTGTAAATAGATGACTTTTTTCAAGTTGCGGATTCTTAAAGTTTTGAAAATAGATGATATCGTTTAAAGTCGGATTCTAAAGCATTGTAAATAGATGACTTTGTTCAAGTGTCGGATTGTTAAGGTTTGGAAATAGATGATATCGTTTAAAGTCGGATTCTAAAGCATTGTAAATAGATGACTTTGTTCAAGTTGCGGATTCTTAAGGTTTGAAAATGGATGATATCGTTTAAAGTCGGATTCTAAAGTATTGTAAATAGATGACTTTGTTCAAGTTTCTGATTCTTAAGGTTTGAAAATAGATGATATCGTTTAAAGTCGGATTCTAAAGCATTGTAAATAGATGGCTTTGTTCAAGTTGCGGATTCTTAAGGTGTGAAAATAGATGATATCGTTTAAAGTGGGATTCTAAAGCATTGTAAATAGATGACTTTGTTCAAGTTGCGGATTCTTAAAGTTTGAAAATAGATGATATCGTTTAAAGTCGGATTCTAAAGCATTGTAAATAGATGACTTTGTTCAAGTGTCGGATTCTTAAGGTTTGAAAATAGATGATATCGTTTAAAGTCGGATTCTAAAGCATTGTAAATAGATGACTTTGTTCAAATTGCGGATTCTTAAGGTTTGAAAATAGATGATATTGTTTAAAGTCGCATTCTAAAGCATTGTAAATAGATGACTTTGTTCAAGTTGCGGATTCTTAAGGTTTGAAAATAGATGATATCGTTTAATGTCGGATTCTAAAGCATTGTAAATAGATGACTTTGTTCAAGTTGCGGATTCTTAAGGTTTGAAAATAGATGATATCGTTTAAAGTCGGATTCTAAAGTATTGTAAATAGATGACTTTGTTCAAGTTGCGGATTCTTTAGGTTTGAAAATAGATGATATCGTTTAACGTCGGATTCTAAAGCATTGTTAATAGATGACTTTGTTCAAGTTGCGGATTCTTAAGGTTTGAAAATAGATGATATCGTTTAAAGTCGTATTCTAAAGTATTGTCAATAGATGACTTTGTTCAAGTTGCGGATTCTTAAGGTTTGAAAATAGATGATATCGTTTAAAGTCGGATTCTAAAGCATTGTAAATAGATGACTTTGTTCAAGTTGCGGATTCTTAAGGTGTGAAAATAGATGATATCGTTTAAAGTCGGATTCTAAAGCATTGTAAATAGATGACTTTGTTCAAGTTGCGGAGTCTTAAGGTTTGAAAATAGATGATATCGTTAAAAGTCGGATTCTAAAGCATTGTAAATAGATGACTGTGTTCAAGTTTCTGATTCTTGATGTTTGAAAATAGATGATATCGTTTAAAGTCGGATTCTAAAGAATTGTAAATAGATGACTGTGTTCAAGTTGCTGACACTTAATGGTCTAAAATAGATGATATCGTTTAAGTCGGATTCTAAAGCATTGTAAATAGATGACTTTGTTCAAGTTGCGGATACTTTATGTTTGAAAATAGATGATATCGTTTAAAGTCGGATTCTAAAGCATTGTAAATAGATGACTTTGTTCCAGTTCCGGATTCTTAAAGTTTGAAAATAGATGATATCTTTTCAAGTCGGATTCTAACGCATTGTAAATAGATGACTTTGTTCAAGTTGCCGATTCTTAAAGTTTGAAAATAGATTATGTCGTTTTAAGTAAGATACTAAATCATTGTAAATAGATGACTTTGTTCAAGTTGCGGATTCTTAAGATTGGAAAATAGATGATATCGTTTAAAGTCGGATTCTAAAGCATTGTAAGTAGATGACCTATTGAAGTTTCCGATTCTTAATGTTTGAAAATAGATGATATCGTTTAAAGTCGGATTCTAAAGCATAGTAAATTGATTACTTCATTCAAGTTGCCGACTCTCAAGGTTTAGAAAATAGATGATATCGTTTCAAATCGGATTCTAAAGCATTGAAAATAGATGACATTGTTCAAGTTTCCGATTCTTAACGAGTGAAAATAGATGATATCGTTAAAAGTCGGATTCTAAAGCATTGTAAATAGATGACTTCGTTCAAGTTGCGGATTCTTAAGGTTTGCAAATAGATGATATCGTTTAAGATCGGATTCCAAACCATTGTAAATGGATGACTTTGTTATGTTGCGGATTCTTTAGGTTTGAAAATATATGATATCGTTTAAAGTCGGATTCAAAAGTATTGTAAATAGATGACTTTGTTCAAGTGTCGGATTCTTAAGGTTTGAAAAAAGGTGATATCGTTTAAAGTCGGATTCTAAAGCATTGTAAATAGATGACTTTGTTTAAGTTGCTGATTCTTAAGGTTTGAAAATAGATGATATCGTTTAATGTCGGATACTAAAGCATTGTAAATAGGTGACATTGTTCAAGTTGCCGATTCTTAAACTTTGAAAATAGATGATATCGTTTAAAGTCAGATTCCAAAGCATTGTAAATAGATGACTTCGTTCAAGTTGCGGATTCTTAAGGTTTGAAAACAGATGATATCATTTAAAGTCGGATTCCAAACCATTGTAAATAGATGACTTTGTTCAAGTTGCGGATTTTTTAGGTTTGAAAATAGATTATATCGCTTAAAGTCGGATTCCAAACCATTGTAAATAGATGACTTTGTTCAAGTTGCGGATTTTTTAGGTTTGAAAATAGATGATATCGTTTAATGTCGGATACTAAAGCATTGTAAATAGATGACTTTGTTCAAGTTGCCGATTCTTAAGCTTTGAAAACAGATGATATCGTTTAAAGTCGGATTCTAAAGCATTGTAAATAGATGACTTTGTTCAAGTTGCGGATTCTTAAGGTTTGAAAATAGATGATATCGTTTAAAGTCGGATTCTAAAGTATTGTAAATAGATGACTTTGTTCAAGTGTCGGATTCTTAAGGTTTGAAAATAGATGATATCGTTTAAAGTCGGATTCTAAAGCATTGTAAATAGATGACTTTGTTTAAGTTGCTGATTCTTAAGATTTGAAAATAGATGATATCGTTTAATGTCGGATACTAAAGCATTGTAAATAGGTGACATTGTTCAAGTTGCCGATTCTTAAACTTTGAAAATAGATGATATCGTTTAAAGTCAGATTCCAAAGCATTGTAAATAGATGACTTCGTTCAAGTTGCGGATTCTTAAGGTTTGAAAATAGATGATATCATTTAAAGTCGGATTATAAAGCTGTGTAAATAGATGACTTTGTTCAAGTTGCGGATTTTTTAGGTTTGAACATAGATTATATCGCTTAAAGTCGGATTCCAAACCATTGTAAATAGATGACTTTGTTCAAGTTGCGGATTTTTTAGGTTTGAAAATAGATGATATCGTTTAATGTCGGATACTAAAGCATTGTAAATAGATGACTTTGTTCAAGTTGCGGATTCTTAAGGTTTGAAAATAGATGATATCGCTTAAAGTCGGATTCCAAACCATTGTAAATAGATGACTTTGTTCAAGTTGCGGATTTTTTAGGTTTGAAAATAGATGATATCGTTTAATGTCGGATACTAAAGCATTGTAAATAGATGACTTTGTTCAAGTTGCGGATTCTTAAGGTTTTGAAATAGATGATATTGTTTAAAGTCGCATTCTAAAGCATTGTAAATAGATGACTTTGTTCAAGTTGCGGATTCTCAAGCTTTGAAAATAGATTATATCGTTTAATGTAGGATTCTAAAGCACTGTAAATAGATGACTTTGTTCAAGTTACGGATTTTTTTAGGTTTGAACATAGATTATATCACTTAAAGTCGGATTCTAAAGCATTGTAAATAGATGACTTTGTTCAAGTTGCGGATTCATGATGTTTGAAAACAGATGACATAGTTTAAAGTCGGATTCTAAAGCATTGTAAATAGATGACTTTGTTCAAGTTGCGGATTCTTAAGGTTTGAATATAGATGATATCGTTTTAAGTCGGATTCTAAAGCATTGTAAATAGATGATTTTGTTCAAGTTGCGGATTCTAAAGGTTTGAAAATAGATGATATCGTTTAAAGTCGGATTCTAAAGTATTGTAAATAGATGACTTTGTTCAAGTGTCGGATTCTTAAGGTTTGAAAATAGATGATATCGTTTAAAGTCGGATTCTAAAGCATTGTAAATAGATGACTTTGTTCAAGTTGCAGATTCTTCAGGTTTGAAAATAGATAATATCGTTTAAAGTCGGATTTTAAAGCATTGTAAATAGATGACTTTGTTCAAATTGCGGATTCTTAAGGTTTGAAAATAGATGATATCGTTTAAAGTCGGATTCTAAAGCATTGTAAATAGATGACTTTGTTCAAGTTGTGAGTTATTAAGGTTTGAAAATAGATGATATCGTTTAAAGTCGGATTCTAAAGTATTGTAAATAGATGACTTTGTTCAAGTGTCGGATTCTTAAGGTTTGAAAATTAATGATATCGTTTAAAGTCGGATTCTAAAGCATTGTAAATAGATGACTTTGTTCAAGTTGCGGATTCTTAAGGTTTGAAAATAGATGATATCGTGTAAAGTCGGATTCTAAAGCATTGTAAATAGATGACTGTGTTCAAGTTGCGGATTCTTAAGGTTTGCAAATAGATGATATCGTTTAAGATCGGATTCCAAACCATTGTAAATAGATTACTTTGTTAAGTTGCAGATTCTTAAGGTTGGAAAATAGATTATATAGTTTAAAGTCGGATTCTACAGCATTGTAAATAGATTACTTTGTTCAAGTGGCCGATTCTTTAGGTTTGAAAATAGATGATATCGTTTAAAGTCGGATTCTAAAGTATTGTAAATAGATGACTTTGTTCAAGTTGCGGATTCTTAAGGTTTGAAAATAGATGATATCGTTTAAAGTCGGATTCTAAAGCATTGTAAATAGATTACTTTGTTCAAGTGGTGGACTCTTAAGGTTTGAAAATAGATGATATTGTTTAAAGTACGATTCTAAAGCATTGTAAGTAGATGACTTTATTACAGTTGCGGATTCTTAAGGCTTGAGAATTGATGATATAGTTTAAAGTCGCATTCTACAGCATTGTAAATAGATGACTTTGTTCAAGTTGCGAATTCTTAAGGTTTGAAAATAGATGATATCGTTTAAAGTCGGATTCTAAAGCATTGTAAATAGATGACTTTGTTCAAGTTGCGGATTCTTAAGGTGTGAAAATAGATGATATCGTTTAAAGTCGGATTCTAAAGCATTGTAAATAGATGACTTTGTTCAAGTTGCGGATTCTTAAAGTTTGAAAATAGATGATATCGTTTAAAGTCGGATTCTAAAGCATTGTAAATAGATGACTTTGTTCAAGTGTCGGATTCTTAAGGTTTGAAAATAGATGATATCGTTTAAAGTCGGATTCTAAAGCATTGTAAATAGATGACTTTGTTCAAGTTGCGGATTCTTAAGGTTTGAAAATAGATGATATTGTTTAAAGTCGCATTCTAAAGCATTGTAAATAGATGACTTTGTTCAAGTTGCGGATTCTTAAGGTTTGAAAATAGATGATATCGTTTAACGTCGGATTCTAAAGCATTGTAAATAGATGACTTTGTTCAAGTTGCGGATTCTTAAGGTTTGAAAATAGATGATATCGTTTAAAGTCGGATTCTAAAGTATTGTAAATAGATGACTTTGTTCAAGTTGCGGATTCTTAAGGTTTGAAAATAGATGATATCGTTTAAAGTCGGATTCTAAAGCATTGTAAATAGATGACTTTGTTCAAGTTGCGGATTCTTAAGGTGTGAAAATAGATGATATCGTTTAAAGTCGGATTCTAAAGCATTGTAAATAGATGACTTTGTTCAAGTTGCGGAGTCTTAAGGTTTGAAAATAGATGATATCGTTTAATGTCGGATTCTAAAGCATTGTAAATAGATGACTGTGTTCAAGTTTCTGATTCTTGATGTTTGAAAATAGATGATATCGTTTAAAGTCGGATTCTAAAGAATTGTAAATAGATGACTGTGTTCAAGTTGCGGACACTTAATGGTCTAAAATAGATGATATCGTTTAAGTCGGATTCTAAAGCATTGTAAATAGATGACTTTGTTCAAGTTGCGGATACTTTATGTTTGAAAATAGATGATATCGTTTAAAGTCGGATTCTAAAGCATTGTAAATAGATGACTTTGTTCCAGTTCCGGATTCTTAAAGTTTGAAAATAGATGATATCTTTTCAAGTCGGATTCTAAAGCATTGTAAATAGATGACTTTGTTCAAGTTGCCGATTCTTAAAGTTTGAAAATAGATTATGTCGTTTTAAGTAAGATACTAAATCATTGTAAATAGATGACTTTGTTCAAGTTGCAGATTCTTAAGATTTGAAAATAGATGATATCGTTTAAAGTCAGATTCTAAAGCATTGTAAGTAGATGACCTATTGAAGTTTCCGATTCTTAATGTTTGAAAATAGATGATATCGTTTAAAGTCGGATTCTAAAGCATAGTAAATTGATTACTTTATTCAAGTGACCGACTCTCAAGGTTTAGAAAATAGATGATATCGTTTCAAATCAGATTCTAAAGCATTGAAAATAGATGACATTGTTCAAGTTTCCGATTCTTAAGGAGTGAAAATAGATGATATCGTTAAAAGTCGGATTCTAAAGCATTGTAAATAGATGACTTTGTTCAAGTTGCGGATTCTTAAGGTTTGCAAATAGATGATATCGTTTAAGATCGGATTCCAAACCATTGTAAATGGATGACTTTGTTATGTTGCGGATTCTTTAGGTTTGAAAATATATGATATCGTTTAAAGTCGGATTCAAAAGTATTGTAAAAGGATGACTTTGTTCAAGTGTCGGATTCTTAAGGTTTGAAAAAAGGTGATATCGTTACAAGTCGGATTCTAAAGCATTGTAAATAGATGACGTTGTTTAAGTTGCTGATTCTTAAGGTTTGAAAATAGATGATATCGTTTAATGTCTGATACTAAAGCATTGTAAATAGGTGACATTGTTCAAGTTGCCGATTCTTAAACTTTGAAAATAGATTATATCGTTTAAAGTCAGATTCCAAAGCATTGTAAATAGATGACTTCGTTCAAGTTGCGGATTCTTAAGGTTTGAAAATAGATGATATCATTTAAAGTCGGATTCCAAACCATTGTAAATAGATGACTTTGTTCAAGTTGCGGATTTTTTAGGTTTGAAAATAGATTATATCGCTTAAAGTCGGATTCCAAACCATTGTAAATAGATGACTTTGTTCAAGTTGCGGATTTTTTAGGTTTGAAAATAGATGATATCGTTTAATGTCGGATACTAAAGCATTGTAAATAGATGACTTTGTTCAAGTTGCCGATTCTTAAGCTTTGAAAACAGATGATATCGTTTAAAGTCGGATTCTAAAGCATTGTAAATAGATGACTTTGTTCAAGTTGCGGATTCTTAAGGTTTGAAAATAGATGATATCGTTTAAAGTCGGATTCTAAAGTATTGTAAATAGATGACTTTGTTAAAGTGTCGGATTCTTAAGGTTTGAAAATAGATGATATCGTTTAAAGTCGGATTCTAAAGCATTGTAAATAGATGACTTTGTTTAAGTTGCTGATTCTTAAGGTTTGAAAATAGATGATATCGTTTAATGTCGGATACTAAAGCATTGTAAATAGGTGACATTGTTCAAGTTGCCGATTCTTAAACTTTGAAAATAGATGATATCGTTTAAAGTCAGATTCCAAAGCATTGTAAATAGATGACTTCGTTCAAGTTGGGGATTCTTAAGGTTTGAAAATAGATGATATCATTTAAAGTCGGATTATAAAGCTGTGTAAATAGATGACTTTGTTCAAGTTGCGGATTTTTTAGGTTTGAACATAGATTATATCGCTTAAAGTCGGATTCCAAACCATTGTAAATAGATGAATTTGTTCAAGTTGCGGATTGTTTAGGTTTGAAAATAGATGATATCGTTTACTGTCGGATACTAAAGCATTGTAAATAGATGACTTTGTTCAAGTTGCGGATTCTTAAGGTTTGAAAATAGATGATATCGTTTAAAGTCGGATTCTAAAGCATTGTAAATTGATGACTTTGTTCAAGTTGCGGATTCTTAAGGTTTGAAAATAGATGATATTGTTTAAAGTCGGATTCTAAAGTATTGTAAATAGATTACTTTGTTCAAGTGTCGGATTCTTAAGGTTTGAAAAAAGGTGATATCGTTTAAAGTCGGATTCTAAAGCATTGTAAATAGATGACTTTGTTCAAGTTGCTGATTCTTAAGGTTTGAAAATAGATGATATCGTTTAAAGTCGGATACTAAAGCATTGTAAATAAATGACTTTGTTCAAGTTGCGGATTCTTAAGGTTTTGAAATAGATGATATTGTTTAAAGTCGCATTCTAAAGCATTGTAAATAGATGACTTTGTTCAAGTTGCGGATTCTCAAGCTTTGAAAATAGATTATATCGTTTAAGGTCGGATTCTAAAGCATTGTAAATAGATGACTTTGTTCAAGTTGCGGATTCTTAACGTTTGAAAATAGATGATATCGTTTAAAGTCGGATTCTGAAGCATTGTAAATAGATTACTTTGTTCAAGTGGCGGACTCTTAAGGTTTGAAAATAGATGATATTGTTTAAAGTACGATTCTAACGCATTGTAAATAGATGACTTTATTACAGTTGCGGATTCTTAAGGCATGAAAATAGATGATATTGTTTAAAGTTGCTTTCTAAAGCATTGTAAATAGATGACTTTGTTCAGGTTGCTGATTCTTAAGGTTTGAAAATAGATGATATCGTTTTAAGTCGGATTCTAAAGCATTGTAAATAGATGATTTTGTTCAAGTTGCGGATTCTAAAGGTTTGAAAATAGATGATATCGTTTAAAGTCGGATTCTAAAGTATTGTAAATAGATGACTTTGTTCAAGTTGCGGATTCTTAAGGTTTGAAAATAGATGATATCGTTTAAAGTCGGATTCTAAAGCATTGTAAATAGATGACTTTGTTCAAGTTGCAGATTCTTAAGGTTTGAAAATAGATGATATCGTTTAAAGTCGGATTTTAAAGCATTGTAAATAGATGACTTTGTTCAAGTTGCGGATTCTTAAGGTTTGAAAATAGATGATATCGTTTAAAGTCGGATTCTAAAGCATTGTAAATTGATGACTTTGTTCAAGTTGCGGATTCTTAAGGTTTGAAAATAGATGATATCGTTTAAAGTCGCATTCTAAAGCATTGTAAATAGATGACTTTGTTCATGTTGCGAATTCTTAAGGTTTGAAAATAGATGATATCGTTTTAAGTCGGATTCTAAAGCATTGTAAATAGATGATTTTGTTCAAGTTGCGGATTCTAAAGGTTTGAAAATAGATGATATCGTTTAAAGTCGGATTCTAAAGTATTGTAAATAGATGACTTTGTTCAAGTTGCGGATTCTTAAGGTTTGAAAATAGATGATATCGTTTAAAGTCGGATTCTAAAGCATTGTAAATAGATGACATTGTTAAAGTTGCGGATTCTTAAGGTTTGAAAATAGATGATATCGTTTTAAGTCGGATTCTAAAGCATTGTAAATAGATGACATTGTTCAAGTTGCGGATTCTTAAGGTTTGAAAATAGATGATATCGTTTAAAGTCGGATTCTAAAGCATTGTAAATTGATGACTTTGTTCAAGTTGCGGATTCTTAAGGTTTGAAAATAGATGATATCGTTTAAAGTCGGATTCTAAAGTATTGTAAATAGATGACTTTGTTCAAGTGTCGGATTCTTAAGGTTTGAAAATAGATGATATCGTTTAAAGTCGGATTCTAAAGTATTGTAAATAGATGACTTTGTTCAAGTGTCGGATTCTTAAGGTTTGAAAAAAGGTGATATCGTTTAAAGTCGGATTCTAAAGCATTGTAAATAGATGACTTTGTTCAAGTTGCGGATTCTTAAGGTTTGAAAATAGATGATATCGTTTAAAGTCGGATTATAAAGCTGTGTAAATAGATGACTTTGTTCAAGTTGCGGATTTTTTAGGTTTGAACATAGATTATATCGCTTAAAGTCGGATTCCAAAGCATTGTAAATAGATGACTTTGTTCAAGTTGCGGATTCTTGATGTTTGAAAATAGATGACATAGTTTAAAGTCGCATTCTAAAGCCTTGTAAATAGATGACTTTGTTCAAGTTGCGGATTCTTAACGTTTGAAAATAGATGATATCGTTTAAAGTCGGATTCTGAAGCATTGTAAATAGATTACTTTGTTCAAGTGGCGGACTCTTAAGGTTTGAAAATAGATGATATTGTTTAAAGTACGATTCTAACGCATTGTAAATAGATGGCTTTATTACAGTTGCGGATTCTTAAGGCATGAAAATAGATGATATTGTTTAAAGTTGCTTTCTAAAGCATTGTAAATAGATGACTTTGTTCAAGTTGCTGATTCTTAAGGTTTGAAAATAGATGATATCGTTTTAAGTCGGATTCTAAAGCATTGTAAATAGATGATTTTGTTCAAGTTGCGGATTCTAAAGGTTTGAAAATAGATGATATCGTTTAAAGTCGGATTCTAAAGTATTGTAAATAGATGACTTTGTTCAAGTTGCGGATTCTTAAGGTTTGAAAATAGATGATATCGTTTAAAGTCGGATTCTAAATCATTGTAAATAGATGACTTTGTTCAAGTTGCAGATTCTTAAGGTTTGAAAATAGATGATATCGTTTAAAGTCGGATTTTAAAGCATTGTAAATAGATGACTTTGTTCAAGTTGCGGATTCTTAAGGTTTGAAAATAGATGATATCGTTTAAAGTCGGATTCTAAAGCATTGTAAATTGATGACTTTGTTCAAGTTGCGGATTCTTAAGGTTTGAAAATAGATGATATCGTTTAAAGTCGGATTCTAAAGTATTGTAAATAGATGACTTTGTTCAAGTGTCGGATTCTTAAGGTTTGAAAAAAGGTGATATCGGTTAAAGTCGGATTCTAAAGCATTGTAAATAGATGACTTTGTTAAAGTTGCTGATTCTTAAGGTTTGAAAATAGATGATATCGTTTAATGTCGGATACTAAAGCATTGTAAATAGGTGACTTTGTTCAAGTTGCCGATTCTTAAGCTTTGAAAATAGATGATATCGTTTAAAGTCGGATTCCAAAGCATTGTAAATAGATTACTTTGTTCAAGTTGCGGATTCTTAAGGTTTGAAAATAGATGATATCATTTAAAGTCGGATTATAAAGCTGTGTAAATAGATGACTTTGTTCAAGTTGCGGATTTTTTAGGTTTTAACATAGATTATATCGCTTAAAGTCGGATTCGAAAGCATTGTAAATAGATGACTTTGTTCAAGTTGCGGATTCTTGATGTTTGAAAATAGATGACATAGTTTAAAGTCGGATTCTAAAGAATTGTAAATAGATGACTTTGTTCAAGTTGCGGATTCTTAAGGTTTGAAAATAGATGATATCGTTTAAAGTCGGATTCTAAAGCATTGTAAATAGATGACTTTGTTCAAGTTGCGAGTTCTTAAGGTTTGAAAATAGATGATATCGTTTAAAATCGGATTCTAAAGCATTGTAAATAGATGACTTTGTTCAAGTGTGTGATTCTTAAGGTTTGAAAATAGATGATATCGTTTAAAGTCGGATTCTAAAGCATTGTAAATAGATGACTGTGTTCAAGTTGCGGATTCTTAAGGTTTGCAAATAGATGATATCGTTTAAGATCGGATTCCAAACAATTGTAAATAGATGACTTTGTTAAGTTGCAGATTCTTAAGGTTGGAAAATAGATGATATAGTTTAAAGTCGTATTCTACAGCATTGTAAATAGATTACTTTGTTCAAGTGGCCGATTCTTTAGGTTTGAAAATAGATGATATCGTTTAAAGTCGGATTCTAAAGTATGGTAAATAGATGACTTTGTTCAAGTTGCGGATTCTTAAGGTTTGAAAATAGATGATATCGTTTAAAGTCGGAGTCTAAAGCATTGTAAATAGATTACTTTGTTCAGGTGGCGGACTCTTAAGGTTTGAAAATAGATGATATGTTTTAAAGTACGATTCTAAAGCATTGTAAGTAGATGACTTTATTACAGTTGCGGATTCTTAAGGCTTGAAAATAGATGATATCGTTTTAAGTCGGATTCTAAAGCATTGTAAATAGATGATTTTGTTCAAGTTGCGGATTCTAATGGTTTGAAAATAGATGATATCGTTTAAAGTCGGATTCACAAGTATTGTAAATAGATGACTTTGTTCAAGTTGCGGATTCTTAAGGTTTGAAAATAGATGATATCGTTTAAAGTCGGATTCTAAAGCATTGTAAATAGATGACTTTGTTCAAGTTGCAGATTCTTAAGGTTTGGAAATTGATGATATCGTTTAAAGTCGGATTTTAAAGCATTGTAAATAGATGACTTTGTTCAAGTGTCGGATTCTTAATGTTTGAAAAAAGGTGATATCGTTTAAAGTCGGATTCTAAAGCATTGTAAATAGAGTACTTTGTTCAAGTTGCCGATCTTTAAGCTTTGAAAATAGATGATATCGTTTAAAGTCGGATTCCAAAGCATTGTAAATAGATGACTTGTTCAAGTTGCGGATTCTTAAGGTTTGAAAATAGATGATATCATTCAAAGTCGGATTATAAAGCTGTGTAAATAGATGACTTTGTTCAAGTTGCGGATTTTTTAGGTTTGAACATAGATTATATCGCTTAAAGTCGGATTCCAAAGCATTGTAAATAGATGACTTTGTTCAAGTTGCGGATTCTTGATGTTTGAAAATAGATGACATAGTTTAAAGTCGGATTCTAAAGCATTGTAAATAGATTACTTTGTTCAAGTTGCGGATTCTTAAGGTTTGAAAATAGATGATATCGTTTTAAGTCGGATTCTAAAGCATTGTAAATAGATGATTTTGTTCAAGTTGCGGATTCTAAAGGTTTTAAAATAGATGATATCGTTTAAAGTCGGATTCTAAAGTATTGTAAATAGATGACTTTGTTCAAGTGTCGGATTCTTAAGGTTTGAAAATAGATGATATCGTTTAAAGTCGGATTCTAAAGCATTGTAAATAGATGACTTTGTTCAAGTTGCAGATTCTTAAGGTTTGAAAATAGATGATATCGTTTAAAGTCGGATTTTAAAGCATTGTAAATAGATGACCTTGTTCAAGTTGCGGATTCTTAAGGTTTGAAAATAGATGATATCGTTTAAAGTCGGATTCTAAAGCATTGTAAATTGATGACTTTGTTCAAGTTGCGGATTCTTAAGGTTTGAAAATAGATGATATCGTTTAAAGTCGGATTCTAAAGTATTGTAAATAGATGACTTTGTTCAAGTGTCGGATTCTTAAGGTTTGAAAAAAGGTGATATCGTTTAAAGTCGGATTCTAAAGCATTGTAAATAGATGACTTTGTTCAAATTGCTGATTCTTAAGGTTTGAAAATAGATGATATCGTTTAAAGTCGGATTCCAAAGCATTGTAAATAGATGACTTTGTTCAAGTTGCGGATTCTTAAGGTTTGAAAATAGATGATATCATTTAAAGTCGGATTATAAAGCTGTGTAAATAGATGACTTTGTTCAAGTTGCGGATTTTTTAGGTTTGAACATAGATTATATCGCTTAAAGTCGGATTCCAAAGCATTGTAAATAGATGACTTTGTTCAAGTTGCGGATTCTTGATGTTTGAAAATAGATGACATAGTTTAAAGTCGCATTCTAAAGCATTGTAAATAGATGACTTTGTTCAAGTTGCTGATTCTTAAGGTTTGAAAATAGATGATATCGTTTAAAGTCGGATTCTGAAGCATTGTAAATAGATTACTTTGTTCAAGTGGCGGACTCTTAAGGTTTGAAAATAGATGATATTGTTTAAAGTACGATTCTAAAGCATTGTAAGTAGATGACTTTATTACAGTTGCGGATTCTTAAGGCATGAAAATAGATGATATTGTTTAAAGTTGCTTTCTAAAGCATTGTAAATAGATGACTTTGTTCAAGTTGCTGATTCTTAAGGTTTGAAAATAGATGATATCGTTTAAAGTCGGATTCTAATGCATTGTAAATAGATGATTTTGTTATAGTTGCGGATTCTAAAGGTTTGAAAATAGATTATATCGTTTAAAGTCGGATTCTAAAGTATTGTAAATAGATGACTTTGTTCAAGTGTCGGATTCTTAAGGTTTGAAAATAGATGATATCGTTTAAAGTCGGATTCTAAAGGATTGTAAATAGATGACTTTGTTCAAGTTGCAGATTCTTAAGGTTTGAAAATAGATGATATCGTTTAAAGTCGGATTTTAAAGCATTGTAAATAGATGACTTAGTTCAAGTTGCGTATTCTTAAGGTTTGAAAATAGATGATATCGTTTAAAGTCGCATTCTAAAGCATTGTAAATAGATGACTTTGTTCAAGTTGCGAACTCTTAAGGTTTGAAAATAGATGATATCGTTTTAAGTCGGATTCTAAAGCATTGTAAATAGATGATTTTGTTCAAGTTGCGGATTCTAAAGGTTTGAAAATAGATGATATCGTTTAAAGTCGGATTCTAAAGTATTGTAAATAGATGACTTTGTTCAAGTTGCGGATTCTTAAGGTTTGAAAATAGATGATATCGTTTAAAGTCGGATTCTAAAGCATTGTAAATAGATGACTTTGTTCAAGTTGCAGATTCTTAAGGTTTGAAAATAGATGATATCGTTTAAAGTCGGATTTTAAAGCATTGTAAATAGATGACTTTGTTCAAGTTGCGGATTCTTAAGGTTTAAAAATAGATGATATCGTTTAAAGTCGGATTCTAAAGTATTGTAAATAGATGACTTTGTTCAAGTGTCGGATTCTTAAGGTTTGAAAAAAGGTGATATCGTTTACAGTCGGATTCTAAAGCATTGTAAATAGATGACTTTGTTCAAGTTGCTGATTCTTAAGGTTTGAAAATAGATGATGTCGTTAAATGTCGGATACTAAAGCATTGTAAATAGGTGACTTTGTTCAAGTTGCCGATTCTTAAGCTTTGAAAATAGATGATATCGTTTAAAGTCGGATTCCAAAGCATTGTAAATAGATGACTTTGTTCAAGTTGCGGATTCTAAAGGTTTGAAAATAGATGATATCGTTTAAAGTCGGATTCTAAAGTATTGTAAATAGATGACTTTGTTCAAGTGTCGGATTCTTAAGGTTTGAAAATAGATGATATCGTTTAAAGTCGGATTCTAAAGTATTGTAAATAGATGACTTTGTTCAAGTGTCGGATTCTTAAGGTTTTAAAATAGATTATATCGTTTAAAGTCGGATTCTAAAGCATTGTAAATAGATGACTTTGTTCAAGTTGCAGATTCTTAAAGTTTGAAAATAGTTGATATCGTTTAAAGTCGGATTTTAAAGCATTGTAAATAGATGACCTTGTTCAAGTTGCGGATTCTAAAGGTTTAGAAATAGATGATATCGTTTAAAGTCGGATTCTGAAGCATTGTAAATAGATTACTTTGTTCAAGTGGCGGACTCTTAAGGTTTGAAAATAGATGATATTGTTTGAAGTACGATTCTAAAGCATTGTAAGTAGATGACTTTATTACAGTTGCGGATTCTTAAGGCATGAAAATAGATGATATTGTTTAAAGTTGCTTTCTAAAGCATTGTAAATAGATGACTTTGTTCAAGTTTCTGATTCTTAAGGTTTGAAAATAGATTATATCGTTTAAAGTCGGATTCTAAAGTATTGTAAATAGATGACTTTGTTCAAGTGTCGGATTCTTAAGGTTTGAAAATAGATGATATCGTTTAAAGTCGGATTCTAAAGCATTGTAAATAGATGACTTTGTTCAAGTTGCAGATTCTTAAGGTTTGAAAATAGATGATATCGTTTAAAGTCGGATTTTAAAGCATTGTAAATAGATGACTTAGTTCAAGTTGCGTATTCTTAAGGTTTGAAAATAGATGATATCGTTTAAAGACGCATTCTAAAGCATTGTAAATAGATGACTTTGTTCAAGTTGCGAATTCTTAAGGTTTGAAAATAGATGATATCGTTTTAAGTAGGATTCTAAAGCATTGTAAATAGATGATTTTGTTCAAGTTGCGGATTCTTAAGGTTTGAAAATAGATGATATCGTTTAAAGTCGGATTCTAAAGCATTGTAAATAGATGACTTTGTTCAAGTTGCAGATTCTTAAGGATTGAAAATAGATTATATCGGTTAAAGTCGGATTCTAAAGCATTGTAAATAGATGACTTTGTTCAAGTTGCGGACTCTGATAGTTTGAAAATAGATGATATCGTTTAAAGTCGGATTCTAAAGCATTGTAAATAGATGACTTTGTTCAAGTTGCGGATTCTTAAGGTTTGAAAATAGATGATATTGTTTAAAGTCGCATTCTAAAGCATTGTAAATAGATGACTTTGTTCAAGTTGCGGATTCTTAAGGTTTGAAAATAGATGATATCGTTTAAAGTCGGATTCTAATGTATTGTAAATAGATGACTTTGTTCAAGTGTCGGATTCTTAAGCTTTGAAAATAGATGATATCGTTTAAAGTCAGATTCCAAACCATTGTAAATAGATGACTTTGTTCAAGTGGCGGATTCTTAAGGTTTGAAAATAAAATGATATCATTTAAAGTCGGATTATAAAGCTGTGTAAATAGATGACCTTGTTCAAGTTGCGGATTATTTAGGTTTGAACATATATTATATCGCTTGAAGTCGGATTCCAAAGCATTGTAAATAGATGACTTTGTTCAATTTGCGGACTCTTAAGGTTTTAAAATAGATGATATCGGTTAAAGTCGGATTCTAAAGCATTGTAAATAGATGACTTGTACAAGTCGCCGATTCTCAAGCTTTGAAAACAGATTATATCGTTTAAAGTCGGATTCTAAAGCACTGTAAATCGATGACTTTGTTCAAGTTGCCGATTCTTAAGGGGGGGAAATAGATGATATCGTTTAAAGTTCGATTCTAAAGCATTGTAAATAGATGACTTTGTTCAAGTTGCCGATTCTTAAGCTTTGAAAATAGATGATATCGTTTAAAGTCGGATTCTAAAGCATTATAAATAGATGACTTTGTTTAAGTTGCCGATTCTTAAGGATTGAAAATAGATGATATCGGTAAAAGTCGGATTCTAAAGCGTTGTAAATAGATGACTTTGTTCAACTTGCGGACTCTGATAGTTTGAAAATAGATGATATCTTTTAAAGTCGGATTCTAAAGCATTGTAAATAGATGACT
The DNA here is from genome assembly GCA_963556195.1 of Sepiola atlantica. Taxonomy (NCBI): domain Eukaryota; kingdom Metazoa; phylum Mollusca; class Cephalopoda; order Sepiida; family Sepiolidae; genus Sepiola; species Sepiola atlantica. The sequence continues at coordinate 10,008,981 of OY744522.1, forward strand.
TTGTTCAAGTTGCGGATTCTTAAGGTTTGAAAATAGATGATATTGTTTAAAGTCGCATTCTAAAGCATTGTAAATAGATGACTTTGTTCAAGTTGCGGATTCTTAAGGTTTGAAAATAGATGATATCGTTTAAAGTCGGATTCTAAAGCATTGTAAATAGATGACTTTGTTCAAGTTGCGGATTCTTAAGGTTTGAAAATAGATGATATCGTTTAAAGTCGGATTCTAAAGTATAGTAAATAGATGACTTTGTTCAAGTTGCGGATTCTTAAGGTTTGAAAATAGATTATATCGTTTAAAGTCGGATTCTAAAGCATTGTAAATAGATGACTTTGTTCAAGTTGCCGATTCTTAAGGTGGGGAAATAGATGATATTGTTTAAAGTACGATTCTAAAGCATTGTAAGTAGATGACTTTATTACAGATGCGGATTCTTAAGGCATGAAAATAGATGATATAGTTTAAAGTTGCTTTCTAAAGCATTGTAAATAGATGACTTTGTTCAAGTTGCTGATTCTTAAGGTTTGAAAATAGATGATATCGTTTAAAATCGGATTCTAAAGTATTGTAAATAGATGACTTTGTTCAAGTTGCCGATTCTTAAGCTTTGAAAATAGATGATATCGTTTAAAGTCGGATTCTACAGCATTGTAAATAGATGACTTTGTTCAAGTGGCCGATACTTTAGGTTTGAAAATAGATGATATCGTTTAAAGTCGGATTCTAAAGCATTGTAAATAGATGACTTTGTTCAAGTTGCGGACTCTGATAGTTTGAAAATAGATGATATCGTTTAAAGTCGGATTCTAAAGCATTGTAAATAGATTACTTTGTTCAAGTAGCGGATTCTTAAGGTTTGAAAATAGATGATATTGTTTAAAGACGCATTCTAAAGCATTGTAAATAGATGACTTTGTTCAAGTTGCGGATTCTTAAGGTTTGAAAATTAATGATATCGTTAAAAGTCGGATTCTAAAGCATTGTAAATAGATGACTTTGTTCAAGTTGCGGATTCTTAAGGTTTGAAAATAGATGATATCGTTTTAAGTCGGATTCTAAAGTATTGTAAATAGATGACTTTGTTCAAGTTGCGGATTCTTAAGGTTTGAAAATAGATGATATCGTTTTAAGTCGGATTCTAAAGCATTGTAAATAGATGACTTTGTTCAAGTTGCGGATTCTTAAGGTTTGAAAATAGATTATATCGTTTAAAGTCGGATTCTAAAGCATTGTAAATAGATGACTTTGTTCAAGTTGCGGATTCTTAATGTTTGAAAATAGATGATATCGTTTAAAATCGGATTCTAAAGCATTGTAAATAGATGACTTTGTTCAAGTTGCGGATTCTTAAGGTTTGAAAATAGATGATATCGTTTAAAGTCGGATTCTAAAGCATTGTAAATGGATGACTTTGTTTAAGTTGCGAGTTCTTAAGGTTTGAAAATAGATGATATCGTTTAAAGTCGGATTCTAAAGTATTGTAAATAGATGACTTTGTTCAAGTGTCGGATTCTTAAGGTTTGAAAATAGATGATATCGTTTAAAGTCGGATTCTAAAGTATTGTAAATAGATGACTTTGTTCAAGTTGCGGATTCTTAAGGTTTGAAAATAGATGATATCGTTTAAAGTCGGATTCTAAAGCATTGTAAATAGATGACTTTGTTCAAGTTACGGATTCTTAAGGTTTGAAAATAGATGATATCGTTTAACGTCAGATTCTAAAGCATTGTAAATAGATGACTTTGTTCAAATTGCGGATTCTTAAGGTTTGAAAATAGATGATATCGTTTAAAGTCGGTTTCTAAAGCATTGTAAATAGATGACTTTGTTCAAGTTGCCGATTCTTAAGCTTTGAAAATAGATGATATCGTTTAAAGTCGGATTCTACAGCATTGTAAATAGATGACTTTGTTAAAGTGGCCGATACTTTAGGTTTGAAAATAGATGATATCGTTTAAAGTCGAGTTCTAAAGCATTGTAAATAGATGACCTTGTTCACGTTGCGGATTCTTAATGTTTGAAAATAGATGATATCGTTTTAAGTCGGATTCTAAAGCATTGTAAATAGATGACTTTGTTCAAGTTGCGGATTCTTAAGGTTTGAAAATAGATGATATCGTTTTAAGTCGGATTCTAAAGTATTGTAAATAGATGACTTTGTTCAAGTTGCGGATTCTTAAGGTTTGAAAATAGATGATATCGTTTAAAGTCGGATTCTAAAGCATTGTAAATAGATGACTTTGTTCAAGTTGCGGATTCTTAAGGTTTGAAAATAGATTATATCGTTTAAAGTCGGATTCTAAAGCATTGTAAATAGATGACTTTGTTCAAGTTGCGTATTCTTAATGTTTGAAAATAGATGATATCGTTTAAAATCGGATTCTAAAGCATTGTAAATAGATGACTTTGTTCAAGTTGCGGATTCTTAAGGTTTGAAAATAGATGATATCGTTTAAAGTCGGATTCTAAAGCATTGTAAATGGATGACTTTGTTTAAGTTGCGAGTTCTTAAGGTTTGAAAATAGATGATATCGTTTAAAGTCGGATTCTAAAGTATTGTAAATAGATGACTTTGTTCAAGTGTCGGATTCTTAAGGTTTGAAAATAGATGATATCGTTTAAAGTCGGATTCTAAAGTATTGTAAATAGATGACTTTGTTCAAGTTGCGGATTCTTAAGGTTTGAAAATAGATGATATCGTTTAAAGTCGGATTCTAAAGCATTGTAAATAGATGACTTTGTTCAAGTTGCGGATTCTTAAGGTTTGAAAATAGATGATATCGTTTAACGTCAGATTCTAAAGCATTGTAAATAGATGACTTTGTTCAAATTGCGGATTCTTAAGGTTTGAAAATAGATGATATCGTTTAAAGTCGGATTCTAAAGCATTGTAAATAGATGACTTTGTTCAAGTTGCCGATTCTTAAGCTTTGAAAATAGATGATATCGTTTAAAGTCGGATTCTACAGCATTGTAAATAGATGACTTTGTTAAAGTGGCCGATACTTTAGGTTTGAAAATAGATGATATCGTTTAAAGTCGGATTCTAAAGCATTGTAAATAGATGACCTTGTTCACGTTGCGGATTCTTAATGTTTGAAAATAGATGATATCGTTTTAAGTCGGATTCTAAAGCATTGTAAATAGATGACTTTGTTCAAGTTGCGGATTCTTAAGGTTTGAAAATAGAGTATATCGTTAAAAGTCGGATTCTAAAGCATTGTAAATAGATGACTTTGTTCAAGTTGCGGATTCTTAAGGTTTGAAAATAGATGATATCGTTTAAAGTCGGATTCTAAAGTATTGTAAATAGATGACTTTGTTCAAGTTGCGGATTCTTAAGGTTTGAAAATAGATGATATCGTTTAAAGTCGGATTCTAAAGCATTGTAAATAGATGACTTTGTTCAAGTTGCGGATTCTTAAGGTTTGAAAATAGATGATATCGTTTAAAATCGGATTCTAAAGCATTGTAAATAGATGACTTTGTTCAAGTTGCAGATTCTTAAGGTTTGAAAATAGATGATATCGTTTAAAGTCGGATTCTAAAGCATTGTAAATGGATGACTTTGTTTAAGTTGCGAGTTCTTAAGGTTTGAAAATAGATGATATCGGTTAAAGTCGGATTCTAAATTATTGTAAATAGATGACTTTGTTCAAGTGTCGGATTCTTAAGGTTTGAAAATAGATGATATCGTTTAAAGTCGGATTCTAAAGTATTGTAAATAGATGACTTTGTTCAAGTTGCGGATTCTTAAGGTTTGAAAATAGATGATATCGTTTAAAGTCGGATTCTAAAGCATTGTAAATAGATGACTTTGTTCAAGTTGCGGATTCTTAAGGTTTGAAAATAGATGATATCGTTTAAAGTCAGATTCTACAGCATTGTAAATAGATGACTTTGTTCAAGTTGCGGATTCTTAAGGTTTGAAAATAGATGATATCGTTTAAAATCGGATTCTAAAGCATTGTAAATAGATGACTTTGTACAAGTTGCCGATTCTTAAGCTTTGAAAATAGATGATATCGTTTAAAGTCGGATTCTACAGCATTGTAAATAGATGACTTTGTTCAAGTGGCCGATACTTTCGGTTTGAAAATAGATGATATCGTTTAAAGTCGGATTCTAAAGCATTGTAAATAGATGACTTTGTTCAAGTTGCGGACTCTGATAGTTTGAAAATAGATGATATCGTTTATGTCGGATTCTAAAGCATTGTAAATAGATGACTTTGTTCAAGTTGCCGATTCTTAAGCTTTGAAAATAGATGATATCGTTTAAAGTCGGATTCTACAGCATTGTAAATAGATGACTTTGTTCAAGTGGCCGATACTTTCGGTTTGAAAATAGATGATATCGTTTAAAGTCGGATTCTAAAGCATTGTAAATAGATGACTTTGTTCAAGTTGCGGACTCTGATAGTTTGAAAATAGATGATATCGTTTATGTCGGATTCTAAAGCATTGTAAATAGATGACTTTGGTCAAGTTGCGGATTCTTAAGGTTTGAAAATAGATGATATCGTTAAAAGTCGGATTCTAAAGCATTGTAAATAGATGACTTTGTTCAAGTTGCGGATTCTTAAGGTTTGAAAATAGATTATATCGTTTAAAGTCGGATTCTAAAGCATTGTAAATAGATGACTTTGTTCAAGTTGCGGATTCTTAATGTTTGAAAATAGATGATATTGTTTAAAATCGGATTCTAAAGCATTGTAAATAGATGACTTTGTTCAAGTTGCGGATTCTTAAGGTTTGAAAATAGATGATATCGTTTAAAGTCGGATTCTAAAGCATTGTAAATGGATGACTTTGTTTAAGTTGCGAGTTCTTAAGGTTTGAAAATAGATGATATCGTTTAAAGTCGGATTCTAAAGTATTGTAAATAGATGACTTTGTTCAAGTGTCGGATTCTTAAGGTTTGAAAATAGATGATATCGTTTAAAGTCGGATTCTAAAGTATTGTAAATAGATGACTTTGTTCAAGTTGCGGATTCTTAAGGTTTGAAAATAGATGATATCGTTTAAAGTCGGATTCTAAAGCATTGTAAATAGATGACTTTGTTCAAGTTGCGGATTCTTAAGGTTTGAAAATAGATGATATCGTTTAACGTCAGATTCTAAAGCATTGTAAATAGATGACTTTGTTCAAGTTGCGGATTCTTAAGGTTTGAAAATAGATGATATCGTTTAAAGTCGGATTCTAAAGCATTGTAAATAGATGACTTTGTTCAAGTTGCGGATTCTTAAGGTTTGAAAATAGATGATATCGTTTAAAGTCGGATTCTAAAGTATTGTAAATAGATGACTTTGTTCAAGTTGCGGATTCTTAAGGTTTGAAAATAGATTATATCGTTTAAAGTCGGATTCTAGAGCATTGTAAATAGATGACTTTGTTCAAGTTGCGGATTCTTAAGGTTTGAAAATAGATTATATCGTTTAAAGTCGGATTCTAAAGCATTGTAAATAGATGACTTTGTTCAAGTTGCGGATTCTTAAGGTTTGAAAATAGATGATATCGTTTAAAATCGGATTCTAAAGCATTGTAAATAGATGACTTTGTTCAAGTTGCGGATTCTTAAGGTTTGAAAATAGATGATATCGTTTAAAGTCGGATTCTAAAGCATTGTAAATGGATGACTTTGTTTAAGTTGCGAGTTCTTAAGGTTTGAAAATAGATGATATCGTTTAAAGTCGGATTCTAAAGTATTGTAAATAGATAACTTTGTTCAAGTGTCGGATTCTTAAGGTTTGAAAATAGATGATATCGTTTAAAGTCGGATTCTAAAGTATTGTAAATAGATGACTTTGTTCAAGTTGCGGATTCTTAAGGTTTGAAAATAGATGATATTGTTTAAAGTACGATTCTAAAGCATTGTAAGTAGATGACTTTATTACAGTTGCGGATTCTTAAGGCATGAAAATAGATGATATAGTTTAAAGTTGCTTTCTAAAGCATTGTAAATAGATGACTTTGTTCAAGTTGCTGATTCTTAAGGTTTGAAAATAGATGATATCGTTTAAAATCGGATTCTAAAGTATTGTAAATAGATGACTTTGTTCAAGTTGCCGATTCTTAAGCTTTGAAAATAGATGATATCGTTTAAAGTCGGATTCTACAGCATTGTAAATAGATGACTTTGTTCAAGTGGCCGATACTTTAGGTTTGAAAATAGATGATATCGTTTAAAGTCGGATTCTAAAGCATTGTAAATAGATGACTTTGTTCAAGTTGCGGACTCTGATAGTTTGAAAATAGATGATATCGTTTAAAGTCGGATTCTAAAGCATTGTAAATAGATTACTTTGTTCAAGTAGCGGATTCTTAAGGTTTGAAAATAGATGATATTGTTTAAAGACGCATTCTAAAGCATTGTAAATAGATGACTTTGTTCAAGTTGCGGATTCTTAAGGTTTGAAAATTAATGATATCGTTAAAAGTCGGATTCTAAAGCATTGTAAATAGATGACTTTGTTCAAGTTGCGGATTCTTAAGGTTTGAAAATAGATGATATCGTTTTAAGTCGGATTCTAAAGTATTGTAAATAGATGACTTTGTTCAAGTTGCGGATTCTTAAGGTTTGAAAATAGATGATATCGTTTAAAGTCGGATTCTAAAGCATTGTAAATAGATGACTTTGTTCAAGTTGCGGATTCTTAAGGTTTGAAAATAGATTATATCGTTTAAAGTCGGATTCTAAAGCATTGTAAATAGATGACTTTGTTCAAGTTGCGGATTCTTAATGTTTGAAAATAGATGATATCGTTTAAAATCGGATTCTAAAGCATTGTAAATAGATGACTTTGTTCAAGTTGCGGATTCTTAAGGTTTGAAAATAGATGATATCGTTTAAAGTCGGATTCTAAAGCATTGTAAATGGATGACTTTGTTTAAGTTGCGAGTTCTTAAGGTTTGAAAATAGATGATATCGTTTAAAGTCGGATTCTAAAGTATTGTAAATAGATGACTTTGTTCAAGTGTCGGATTCTTAAGGTTTGAAAATAGATGATATCGTTTAAAGTCGGATTCTAAAGTATTGTAAATCGATGACTTTGTTCAAGTTGCGGATTCTTAAGGTTTGAAAATAGATGATATCGTTTAAAGTCGGATTCTAAAGCATTGTAAATAGATGACTTTGTTCAAGTTGCGGATTCTTAAGGTTTGAAAATAGATGATATCGTTTAACGTCAGATTCTAAAGCATTGTAAATAGATGACTTTGTTCAAATTGCGGATTCTTAAGGTTTGAAAATAGATGATATCGTTTAAAGTCGGATTCTAAAGCATTGTAAATAGATGACTTTGTTCAAGTTGCCGATTCTTAAGCTTTGAAAATAGATGATATCGTTTAAAGTCGGATTCTACAGCATTGTAAATAGATGACTTTGTTAAAGTGGCCGATACTTTAGGTTTGAAAATAGATGATATCGTTTAAAGTCGAGTTCTAAAGCATTGTAAATAGATGACCTTGTTCACGTTGCGGATTCTTAATGTTTGAAAATAGATGATATCGTTTTAAGTCGGACTCTAAAGCATTGTAAATAGATGACTTTGTTCAAGTTGCGGATTCTTAAGGTTTGAAAATAGATGATATCGTTTTAAGTCGGATTCTAAAGTATTGTAAATAGATGACTTTGTTCAAGTTGCGGATTCTTAAGGTTTGAAAATAGATGATATCGTTTAAAGTCGGATTCTAAAGCATTGTAAATAGATGACTTTGTTTAAGTTGCGGATTCTTAAGGTTTGAAAATAGATTATATCGTTTAAAGTCGGATTCTAAAGCATTGTAAATAGATGACTTTGTTCAAGTTGCGGATTCTTAATGTTTGAAAATAGATGATATCGTTTAAAATCGGATTCTAAAGCATTGTAAATAGATGACTTTGTTCAAGTTGCGGATTCTTAAGGTTTGAAAATAGATGATATCGTTTAAAGTCGGATTCTAAAGCATTGTAAATGGATGACTTTGTTTAAGTTGCGAGTTCTTAAGGTTTGAAAATAGATGATATCGTTTAAAGTCGGATTCTAAAGTATTGTAAATAGATGACTTTGTTCAAGTGTCGGATTCTTAAGGTTTGAAAATAGATGATATCGTTTAAAGTCGGATTCTAAAGTATTGTAAATAGATGACTTTGTTCAAGTTGCGGATTCTTAAGGTTTGAAAATAGATGATATCGTTTAAAGTCGGATTCTAAAGCATTGTAAATAGATGACTTTGTTCAAGTTGCGGATTCTTAAGGTTTGAAAATAGATGATATCGTTTAACGTCAGATTCTAAAGCATTGTAAATAGATGACTTTGTTCAAATTGCGGATTCTTAAGGTTTGAAAATAGATGATATCGTTTAAAGTCGGATTCTAAAGCATTGTAAATAGATGACTTTGTTCAAGTTGCCGATTCTTAAGCTTTGAAAATAGATGATATCGTTTAAAGTCGGATTCTACAGCATTGTAAATAGATGACTTTGTTAAAGTGGCCGATACTTTAGGTTTGAAAATAGATGATATCGTTTAAAGTCGGATTCTAAAGCATTGTAAATAGATGACCTTGTTCACGTTGCGGATTCTTAATGTTTGAAAATAGATGATATCGTTTTAAGTCGGATTCTAAAGCATTGTAAATAGATGACTTTGTTCAAGTTGCGGATTCTTAAGGTTTGAAAATAGATGATATCGTTAAAAGTCGGATTCTAAAGCATTGTAAATAGATGACTTTGTTCAAGTTGCGGATTCTTAAGGTTTGAAAATAGATGATATCGTTTAAAGTCGGATTCTAAAGTATTGTAAATAGATGACTTTGTTCAAGTTGCGGATTCTTAAGGTTTGAAAATAGATGATATCGTTTAAAGTCGGATTCTAAAGCATTGTAAATAGATGACTTTGTTCAAGTTGCGGATTCTTAAGGTTTGAAAATAGATGATATCGTTTAAAATCGGATTCTAAAGCATTGTAAATAGATGACTTTGTTCAAGTTGCAGATTCTTAAGGTTTGAAAATAGATGATATCGTTTAAAGTCGGATTCTAAAGCATTGTAAATGGATGACTTTGTTTAAGTTGCGAGTTCTTAAGGTTTGAAAATAGATGATATCGGTTAAAGTCGGATTCTAAATTATTGTAAATAGATGACTTTGTTCAAGTGTCGGATTCTTAAGGTTTGAAAATAGATGATATCGTTTAAAGTCGGATTCTAAAGTATTGTAAATAGATGACTTTGTTCAAGTTGCGGATTCTTAAGGTTTGAAAATAGATGATATCGTTTAAAGTCGGATTCTAAAGCATTGTAAATAGATGACTTTGTTCAAGTTGCGGATTCTTAAGGTTTGAAAATAGATGATATCGTTTAAAGTCAGATTCTACAGCATTGTAAATAGATGACTTTGTTCAAATTGCGGATTCTTAAGGTTTGAAAATAGATGATATCGTTTAAAATCGGATTCTAAAGCATTGTAAATAGATGACTTTGTTCAAGTTGCCGATTCTTAAGCTTTGAAAATAGATGATATCGTTTAAAGTCGGATTCTACAGCATTGTAAATAGATGACTTTGTTCAAGTGGCCGATACTTTCGGTTTGAAAATAGATGATATCGTTTAAAGTCGGATTCTAAAGCATTGTAAATAGATGACTTTGTTCAAGTTGCGGACTCTGATAGTTTGAAAATAGATGATATCGTTTATGTCGGATTCTAAAGCATTGTAAATAGATGACTTTGTTCAAGTTGCGGATTCTTAAGGTTTGAAAATAGATGATATCGTTAAAAGTCGGATTCTAAAGCATTGTAAATAGATGACTTTGTTCAAGTTGCGGACTCTTAAGGTTTGAAAATAGATGATATCGTTTAAAGTCGGATTCTAAAGTATTGTAAATAGATGACTTTGTTCAAGTTGCGGATTCTTAAGGTTTGAAAATAGATGATATCGTTCAAAGTCGGATTCTAAAGCATTGTAAATAGATGACTTTGTTCAAGTTGCGGATGCTTAAGGTTTGAAAATAGATTATATCGTTTAAAGTCGGATTCTAAAGCATTGTAAATAGATGACTTTGTTCAAGTTGCGGATACTTAAGGTTTGAAAATAGATGATATCGTGTAAAATCGGATTCTAAAGCATTGTAAATAGATGACTTTGTTCAAGTGTCGGATTCTTAAGGTTTGAAAATAGATGATATCGTTTTAAGTCGGATTCTAAAGCATTGTAAATAGATGACTTTGTTCAAGTTGCGGATTCTTAAGGTTTGAAAATAGATGATATCGTTTAAAGTCGGATTCTAAAGCATTGTAAATAGATGAATGTGTTCAAGTTGCGGATTCTTAAGGTTTGCAAATAGATGATATCGTTTAAGATCGGATTCCAAACCATTGTAAATAGATGACTTTGTTGAGTTGCAGATTCTTAAGGTTCAAAATAGATGATATAGTTTAAAGTCGGATTCTAAAGCATTGTAAATAGATGACTTTGTTCAAGTTGCCGATTCTTAAGGATTGAAAATAGATGATATCGGTTAAAGTCGGATTCTAAAGCATTGTAAATAGATGACTTTGTTCAAGTTGCGGACTCTGATAGTTTGAAAATAGATGATATCGTTTAAAGTCGGATTCTAAAGCATTGTAAATAGATGACTTTGTTCAAGTTGCGGATTCTTAAGGTTTGAACATAGCTGATATTGTTTAAAGTCGCATTCTAAAGCATTGTAAATAGATGACTTTGTTCAAGTTGCGGATTCTTAAGGTTTGAAAATAGATGATATTGTTTAAAATACGATTCTAAAGCATTGTAAGTAGATGACTTTATTTCTATTGCGGATTCTTAAGCTTGAAAATAGATGATATTGTTTAACGTCGCATTCTAAAGCATTGTAAATAGATGACTTTGTTCAAGTTGCGGATTCTTAAGGTTTGAAAATAGATGATATCGTTTAAAGTCGGATTCTAAAGCATTGTAAATAGATGACTTTGTTCAAGTTGCGGATTCTTAAGGTTTGAAAATAGATGATATCGTTTAAAGTCGGATTCTAAAGTATTGTAAATAGATGACTTTGTTCAAGTTGCGGATTCTTAAGGTTTGAAAATAGATGATATCGTTTAAAGTCGGATTCTAAAGCATTGTAAATAGATGACTTTGTTCAAGTGGCAGATTCTTAAGGTTTGAAAATCGATGATATCGTTTAAAGTCGGATTTTAAAGCATTGTAAATAGATGACTTTGTTCAAGTTGCGGTTTCTTAAGGTTTGAAAATAGATGATATCGTTTTAAGTCGGATTCTAAAGCATTGTAAATTGATGACTTTGTTCAAGTTGCGGATTCTGTAGGTTTGAAAATAGATGATATCGTTTAAAGTCGGATTCTAAAGTATTGTAAATAGATGACTTTGTTCAAGTGTCGGATTCTCAAGGTTTGAAAAAAGGTGATATCGTTTAAAGTCGGATTCTAAAGCATTGTAAATAGATGACTTTGTTCAAGTTGCTGATTCTTAAGGTTTGAAAATAGATGATATCGTTTAAAGTCGGATACTAAAGCATTGTAAATAGGTGACTTTGTTCAAGTTGCCGATTCTTAAGCTTTGAAAATAGATGATATCGTTTAAAGTCGGATTCCAAAGCGTTGTAAATTGATGACTTTGTTCAAGTTGCGGATTCATAATATTTGAAAATAGATGATATCATTTAAAGTCGGATTATAAACTGTGTAAATAGATGACTTTGTTCAAGTGTCGGATTCTTAAGGTTTGAACATAGATTATATAGCTTAAAGTCGGATTCTAAAGTATTTTAAATAGATGACTTTGTTCAAGTTGCGGATTCTTAAGGTTTGAAAATAGATGATATCGTTTAAAGTCGGATTCTGAAGCATTGTAAATAGATTACTTTGTTCAAGTGGCGGACTCTTAAGTTTTGAAAATAGATGATATTGTTTAAAGTACGATTCTAAAGCATTGTAAGTAGATGACTTTATTACAGTTGCGGATTCTTTAGACATGAAAATAGATGATATCGTTTAAAGTCGCTTTCTAAAGCATTGTAAATAGATGACTTTGTTCAAGTTGCGGATTCTTAAGGTTTGAAAATAGATGATATCGTTTAAAGTCGGATTCTAAAGCATGTAAATAGATGATTTTGTTCAAGTTGCGGATTCTTAAGGTTTGAAAATAGATGATATCGTTTAAAGTCGGATTCTAAAGTATTGTAAATAGATGACTTTGTTCAAGTTGCGGATTCTAAAGGTTTGAAAATAGATGATATCGTTTAAAGTCGGATTCTAAAGCATTGTAAATAGATGACTTTGTTCAATTTGCAGATTCTTAAGGTTTGAAAATAGATGATATCGTTTAAAGTCGGATTCTAAAGCATTGTAAATGGATGACTTTGTTTAAGTTGCGAGTTCTTAAAGTTTGAAAATAGATGATATCGTTTAAAGTCGGATTCTTAAGTATTGTAAATAGATGACTTTGTTCAAGTGTCGGATTCTTAAGGTTTGAAAATAGATGATATCGTTTTAAGTCGGATTCTAAAGCATTGTAAATAGATGACTTTGTTCAAGTTGCGGATTCTTAAGGTTGGCAAATAGATGATATCGTTTAAAGTCGGATTCTAAAGCATTGTAAATAGATGACTGTGTTCAAGTTGCGGATTCTTAAGGTTTGCAAATAGATGATATCGTTTAAGATCGGATTCCAAACCATTGTAAATAGATGACTTTGTTGAGTTGCAGATTCTTAAGGTTTGAAAATAGATGATATAGTTTAAAGTCGGATTCTAAAGCATTGTAAATAGATGACTTTGTTCAAGTTGCCGATTCTTAAGGATTGAAAATAGATGATATCGGGTAAAGTCGGATTCTAAAGCATTGTAAATAGATGACTTTGTTCAAGTTGCGGACTCTGATAGTTTGAAAATAGATGATATCGTTTAAAGTCGGATTCTAAAGCATTGTAAATAGATGACTTTGTTCAAGTTGCGGATTCTTAAGGTTTGAAAATAGCTGATATTGTTTAAAGTCGCATTCTAAAGCATTGTAAATAGATGACTTTGTTCAAGTTGCGGATTCTTAAGGTTTGAAAATAGATGATATTGTTTAAAGTACGATTCTAAAGCATTGTAAGTAGATGACTTTATTACTATTGCGGATTCTTAAGCTTGAAAATAGATGATATTGTTTAACGTCGCATTCTAAAGCATTGTAAATAGATGACTTTGTTCAAGTTGCCGATTCTTAAGGTTTGAAAATAGATGATATCGTTTAAAGTCGGATTCTAAAGCATTGTAAATAGATGACTTTGTTCAAGTTGCGGATTCTTAAGGTTTGAAAATAGATGATATCGTTTAAAGTCGGATTATAAAGTATTGTAAATAGATGACTTTGTTCAAGTTGCGGATTCTTAAGGTTTGAAAATAGATGATATCGTTTAAAGTCGGATTCTAAAGCATTGTAAATAGATGACTTTGTTCAAGTTGCAGATTCTTAAGGTTTGAAAATAGATGATATCGTTTAAAGTCGGGTTTTAAAGCATTGTAAATAGATGACTTTGTTCAAGTTGCGGTTTCTTAAGGTTTGAAAATAGATGATATCGTTTAAAGTCGGATTCTAAAGCATTGTAAATAGATGACTTTGTTCAAGTTGCGGATTCTTAAAGTTTGAAAATAGATGATATCGTTTAAAGTCGGATTCTAAAGTATTGTAAATAGATGACTTTGTTCAAGTTGCGGATTCTTAAGGTTTGAAAATAGATGATATCGTTTAAAGTCGGATTCTAAAGCATTGTAAATAGATGACTTTGTTCAAGTTGCAGATTCTTAAGGTTTGAAAATAGATGATATCGTTTAAAGTCGGGTTTTAAAGCATTGTAAATAGATGACTTTGTTCAAGTTGCGGTTTCTTAAGGTTTGAAAATAGATGATATCGTTTAAAGTCGGATTCTAAAGCATTGTAAATTGATGACTTTGTTCAAGTTGCGGATTCTTAAGGTTTGAAAATAGATGATATCGTTTAAAGTCGGATTCTAAAGTCTTGTAAATAGATGACTTTGTTCAAGTGTCGGATTCTCAAGGTTTGAAAAAAGGTGATATCGTTTAAAGTCGGATTCTAAAGCATTGTAAATAGATGACTTTGTTCAAGTTGAGGATTCTAAAGGTTTGAAAATAGATGATATCGTTTAAAGTCGGATTCTAAAGTATTGTAAATAGATGACTTTGTTCAAGTTGCGGATTCTTAAGGTTTGAAAATAGATGATATCGTTTAAAGTCGGATTCTAAAGCATGTAAATAGATGATTTTGTTCAAGTTGCGGATTCTTAAGGTTTGAAAATAGATGATATCGTTTAAAGTCGGATTCTAAAGTATTGTAAATAGATGACTTTGTTCAAGTTGCGGATTCTAAAGGTTTGAAAATAGATGATATCGTTTAAAGTCGGATTCTAAAGCATTGTAAATAGATGACTTTGTTCAATTTGCAGATTCTTAAGGTTTGAAAATAGATGATATCGTTTAAAGTCGGATTCTAAAGCATTGTAAATGGATGACTTTGTTTAAGTTGCGAGTTCTTAAAGTTTGAAAATAGATGATATCGTTTAAAGTCGGATTCTTAAGTATTGTAAATAGATGACTTTGTTCAAGTGTCGGATTCTTAAGGTTTGAAAATAGATGATATCGTTTTAAGTCGGATTCTAAAGCATTGTAAATAGATGACTTTGTTCAAGTTGCGGATTCTTAAGGTTGGCAAATAGATGATATCGTTTAAAGTCGGATTCTAAAGCATTGTAAATAGATGACTGTGTTCAAGTTGCGGATTCTTAAGGTTTGCAAATAGATGATATCGTTTAAGATCGGATTCCAAACCATTGTAAATAGATGACTTTGTTGAGTTGCAGATTCTTAAGGTTTGAAAATAGATGATATAGTTTAAAGTCGGATTCTAAAGCATTGTAAATAGATGACTTTGTTCAAGTTGCCGATTCTTAAGGATTGAAAATAGATGATATCGGGTAAAGTCGGATTCTAAAGCATTGTAAATAGATGACTTTGTTCAAGTTGCGGACTCTGATAGTTTGAAAATAGATGATATCGTTTAAAGTCGGATTCTAAAGCATTGTAAATAGATGACTTTGTTCAAGTTGCGGATTCTTAAGGTTTGAAAATAGCTGATATTGTTTAAAGTCGCATTCTAAAGCATTGTAAATAGATGACTTTGTTCAAGTTGCGGATTCTTAAGGTTTGAAAATAGATGATATTGTTTAAAGTACGATTCTAAAGCATTGTAAGTAGATGACTTTATTACTATTGCGGATTCTTAAGCTTGAAAATAGATGATATTGTTTAACGTCGCATTCTAAAGCATTGTAAATAGATGACTTTGTTCAAGTTGCCGATTCTTAAGGTTTGAAAATAGATGATATCGTTTAAAGTCGGATTCTAAAGCATTGTAAATAGATGACTTTGTTCAAGTTGCGGATTCTTAAGGTTTGAAAATAGATGATATCGTTTAAAGTCGGATTATAAAGTATTGTAAATAGATGACTTTGTTCAAGTTGCGGATTCTTAAGGTTTGAAAATAGATGATATCGTTTAAAGTCGGATTCTAAAGCATTGTAAATAGATGACTTTGTTCAAGTTGCAGATTCTTAAGGTTTGAAAATAGATGATATCGTTTAAAGTCGGGTTTTAAAGCATTGTAAATAGATGACTTTGTTCAAGTTGCGGTTTCTTAAGGTTTGAAAATAGATGATATCGTTTAAAGTCGGATTCTAAAGCATTGTAAATAGATGACTTTGTTCAAGTTGCGGATTCTTAAGGTTTGAAAATAGATGATATCGTTTAAAGTCGGATTCTAAAGTATTGTAAATAGATGACTTTGTTCAAGTTGCGGATTCTTAAGGTTTGAAAATAGATGATATCGTTTAAAGTCGGATTCTAAAGCATTGTAAATAGATGACTTTGTTCAAGTTGCAGATTCTTAAGGTTTGAAAATAGATGATATCGTTTAAAGTCGGGTTTTAAAGCATTGTAAATAGATGACTTTGTTCAAGTTGCGGTTTCTTAAGGTTTGAAAATAGATGATATCGTTTAAAGTCGGATTCTAAAGCATTGTAAATTGATGACTTTGTTCAAGTTGCGGATTCTTAAGGTTTGAAAATAGATGATATCGTTTAAAATCGGATTCTAAAGTCTTGTAAATAGATGACTTTGTTCAAGTGTCGGATTCTCAAGGTTTGAAAAAAGGTGATATCGTTTAAAGTCGGATTCTAAAGCATTGTAAATAGATGACTTTGTTCAAGTTGCGGATTCTTAAGGTTTGAAAATAGATGATATCGTTTAATGTCGGATACTAAAGCATTGTAAATAGGTGACTTTGTTCAAGTTGCCGATTCTTAAGCTTTGAAAATAGATGATATCGTTTAAAGTCCGATTCCAAAGCGTTGTAAATTGATGACTTTGTTCAAGTTGCGGATTCATAAAGTTTGAAAATAGATGATATCATTTAAAGTCGGATTATAAACTGTGTAAATAGATGACTTTGTTCAAGTGTCGGATTCTTAAGGTTTGAACATAGATTATATCGCTTAAAGTCGGATTCCAAAGCATTGTAAATAGATGACTTTGTTCAAGTTGCGGATTCTTGATGTTTGAAAATAGATGACATAGTTTAAAGTCGGATTCTAAAGCATTGTAAATAGATTACTTTGTTCAAGTGGCGGACTCTTAAGGTTTGAAAATAGATGATATTGTTTAAAGTACGATTCTAAAGCATTGTAAGTAGATTACTTTATTACAGTTGCGGATTCTTAAGGCATGAAAATAGATGATATCGTTTAAAGTCGCTTTCTAAAGCATTGTAAATAGATGACTTTGTTCAAGTTGCGGATTCTTAAGGGGGGAAAATACATGATATCGTTTCAAGTTCGATTCTAAAGCATTGTAAATAGATGACTTTGTTCAAGTTGCCGATTCTTAAGCTTTGAAAATAGATGATATCGTTTAAAGTCGGATTCTAAAGCATTGTAAATAGATGACTTTGTTCAAGTTGCCGATTCTTAAGGATTGAAAATAGATGATATCGGTTAAAGTCGGATTCTAAAGCATTGTAAATAAATGACTTTGTTCAAGTTGCGGACTCTGATAGTTTGAAAATAGATGATATCGTTAAAAGTCGGATTCGAAACCATTGTAAATAGATGACTTTGTTCAAGTTGCGGATTCTTAAGGTTTGAAAATAGATGATATTGTTTAAAGTCGCATTCTAAAGCATTGTAAATAGATGACTTTGTTCAAGTTGCGGATACTTAAGGTTTGAAAATAGATGATATCGTTTAAAGTCGGATTCTAAAGCATTGTAAATAGATGACTTTGTTCAAGTTGCGGATTCTTAAGGTTTGAAAATAGATGATATCGTTTAAAGTCGGATTCTAAAGTATTGTAAATAGATGACTTTGTTCGAGTTGCGGATTCTTAAGGTTTGAAAATAGATGATATCGTTTAAAGTCGGATTCTAAAGCATTGTAAATAGATGACTTTGTTCAAGTTGCGGATTTTTAAGGTTTGAAAATAGATTATATCGTTTAAAGTCGGATTCTAAAGCATTGTAAATAGATGACTTTGTTCAAGTTGCGGATTCTTAAGGTTTGAAAATAGATGATATCGTTTAAAATCGGATTCTAAAGCATTGTAAATAGATGACTTTGTTCTAGTTGCGGATTCTTAAGGTTTGAAAATAGATGATATCGTTTAAAGTCGGATTCTAGAGCATTGTAAATAGATGACTTTGTCCAAGTTGCCGATTCTTAAGGTTTGAAAATAGATGATATCGTTTAAAGTCGGATTCTAAAGTATTGTAAATAGATGACTTTGTTCAAGTGTCGAATTCTTAAGGTTTGAAAATTAATGATATCGTTTAAAGTCGGATTCTAAAGCATTGTAAATAGATGACTTTGTTCAAGTTGCGGATTCTTAAGGTTTGAAAATAGATGATATCGTTTAAAGTCGCATTCTAAAGCATTGTAAATAGATGATTTTGTTCAAGTTGCAGATTCTTAAGGTTTGCAAATAGATGATATCGTTTAAGATCGGATTCCAAACCATTGTAAATAGATGACTTTGTTAAGTTGCAGATTCTTAAGGTTTGAAAATAGATGATATAGTTTAAAGTCGGATTCTACAGCATTGTAAATAGATTACTTAGTTCAAGTGGCCGATTCTTTAGGTTTGAAAATAGATGATATCGTTTAAAGTCGGATTCTAAAGCATTGTAAATAGATGACTTTGTTCAAGATGGGGATTCTTAAGGTTTGAAAATAGAGTATATCGTTTAAAGTCGGATTCTAAAGCATTGCAAATAGATTACTTTGTTCAAGTGGCGGACTCTTAAGGTTTGAAAATAGATGATATTGTTTAAAGTACGATTCTAAAGCATTGTAAGTAGATGACTTTATTACAGTTGCGGATTCTTAAGGCTTGAAAATAGATGATATTGTTTAAAGTCGCATTCTAAAGCATTGTAAATAGATGACTTTGTTCAAGTTGCGGATTCTTAAGGTTTGAAAATAGATGATATCGTTTAAAGTCGGATTCTAAAGCATTGTAAATAGATGACTTTGTTCAAGTTGCGGATTCTAAAGGTTTGAAAATAGATGATATCGTTTAAAGTCGGATTCTAAAGTATTGTAAATAGATGACTTTGTTCAAGTTGCGGATTCTTAAGGTTTGAAAATAGATGATATCGTTTAAAGTCGGATTCTAAAGCATTGTAAATAGATGACTTTGTTCAAGTTGCCGATTCTTAAGGATTGAAAATAGATGATATCGGTTAAAGTCGGATTCTAAAGCATTGTAAATAAATGACTTTGTTCAAGTTGCGGACTCTGATAGTTTGAAAATAGATGATATCGTTAAAAGTCGGATTCTAAACCATTGTAAATAGATGACTTTGTTCAAGTTGCGGATTCTTAAGGTTTGAAAATAGATGATATTGTTTAAAGTCGCATTCTAAAGCATTGTAAATAGATGACTTTGTTCAAGTTGCGGATTCTTAAGGTTTGAAAATAGATGATATCGTTTAAAGTCGGATTCTAAAGCATTGTAAATAGATGACTTTGTTCAAGTTGCGGATTCTTAAGGTTTGAAAATAGATGATATCGTTTAAAGTCGGATTCTAAAGTATTGTAAATAGATGACTTTGTTCAAGTGTCGAATTCTTAAGGTTTGAAAATTAATGATATCGTTTAAAGTCGGATTCTAAAGCATTGTAAATAGATGACTTTGTTCAAGTTGCGGATTCTTAAGGTTTGAAAATAGATGATATCGTTTAAAGTCGCATTCTAAAGCATTGTAAATAGATGATTTTGTTCAGGTTGCAGATTCTTAAGGTTTGCAAATAGATGATATCGTTTAAGATCGGATTCCAAACCATTGTAAATAGATGACTTTGTTAAGTTGCAGATTCTTAAGGTTTGAAAATAGATGATATAGTTTAAAGTCGGATTCTACAGCATTGTAAATAGATTACTTAGTTCAAGTGGCCAATTCTTTAGGTTTGAAAATAGATGATATCGTTTAAAGTCGGATTCTAAAGCATTGTAAATAGATGACTTTGTTCAAGATGGGGATTCTTAAGGTTTGAAAATAGAGTATATCGTTTAAAGTCGGATTCTAAAGCATTGCAAATAGATTACTTTGTTCAAGTGGCGGACTCTTAAGGTTTGAAAATAGATGATATTGTTTAAAGTACGATTCTAAAGCATTGTAAGTAGATGACTTTATTACAGTTGCGGATTCTTAAGGCTTGAAAATAGATTATATTGTTTAAAGTCGCATTCTAAAGCATTGTAAATAGATGACTTTGTTCAAGTTGCGGATTCTTAAGGTTTGAAAATAGATGATATCGTTTAAAGTCGGATTCTAAAGCATTGTAAATAGATGACTTTGTTCAAGTTGCGGATTCTAAAGGTTTGAAAATAGATGATATCGTTTAAAGTCGGATTCTAAAGTATTGTAAATAGATGACTTTGTTCAAGTTGCGGATTCTTAAGGTTTGAAAATAGATGATATCGTTTAAAGTCGGATTCTAAAGCATTGTAAATAGATGACTTTGTTCAAGTTGCCGATTCTTAAGGATTGAAAATAGATGATATCGGTTAAAGTCGGATTCTAAAGCATTGTAAATAAATGACTTTGTTCAAGTTGCGGACTCTGATAGTTTGAAAATAGATGATATCGTTAAAAGTCGGATTCTAAACCATTGTAAATAGATGACTTTGTTCAAGTTGCGGATTCTTAAGGTTTGAAAATAGATGATATTGTTTAAAGTCGCATTCTAAAGCATTGTAAATAGATGACTTTGTTCAAGTTGCGGATTCTTAAGGTTTGAAAATAGATGATATCGTTTAAAGTCGGATTCTAAAGCATTGTAAATAGATGACTTTGTTCAAGTTGCGGATTCTTAAGGTTTGAAAATAGATGATATCGTTTAAAGTCGGATTCTAAAGTATTGTAAATAGATGACTTTGTTCAAGTGTCGAATTCTTAAGGTTTGAAAATTAATGATATCGTTTAAAGTCGGATTCTAAAGCATTGTAAATAGATGACTTTGTTCAAGTTGCGGATTCTTAAGGTTTGAAAATAGATGATATCGTTTAAAGTCGCATTCTAAAGCATTGTAAATAGATGATTTTGTTCAGGTTGCAGATTCTTAAGGTTTGCAAATAGATGATATCGTTTAAGATCGGATTCCAAACCATTGTAAATAGATGACTTTGTTAAGTTGCAGATTCTTAAGGTTTGAAAATAGATGATATAGTTTAAAGTCGGATTCTACAGCATTGTAAATAGATTACTTAGTTCAAGTGGCCAATTCTTTAGGTTTGAAAATAGATGATATCGTTTAAAGTCGGATTCTAAAGCATTGTAAATAGATGACTTTGTTCAAGATGGGGATTCTTAAGGTTTGAAAATAGAGTATATCGTTTAAAGTCGGATTCTAAAGCATTGCAAATAGATTACTTTGTTCAAGTGGCGGACTCTTAAGGTTTGAAAATAGATGATATTGTTTAAAGTACGATTCTAAAGCATTGTAAGTAGATGACTTTATTACAGTTGCGGATTCTTAAGGCTTGAAAATAGATTATATTGTTTAAAGTCGCATTCTAAAGCATTGTAAATAGATGACTTTGTTCAAGTTGCGGATTCTTAAGGTTTGAAAATAGATGATATCGTTTAAAGTCGGATTCTAAAGCATTGTAAATAGATGACTTTGTTCAAGTTGCGGATTCTAAAGGTTTGAAAATAGATGATATCGTTTAAAGTCGGATTCTAAAGTATTGTAAATAGATGACTTTGTTCAAGTTGCGGATTCTTAAGGTTTGAAAATAGATGATATCGTTTAAAGTCGGATTCTAAAGCATTGTAAATAGATGACTTTGTTCAAGTTGCAGATTCTTAAGGTTTGAAAATAGATGATATCGTTTAAAGTCGGATTTTAAAGCATTGTAAATAGATGACTTTGTTCAAGTTGCGGATTCTTAAGGTTTGAAAATAGATGATATCGTTTCAAGTCGGATTCTAAAGCATTATAAATTGATGACTTTGTTCAAGTTGCGGATTCTTAAGGTTTGAAAATAGATGATATCGTTTAAAGTCGGATTCTAAAGTATTGTAAATAGATTACTTTGTGCAAGTGTCAGATTCTTAAGGTTTGAAAATAGATGATATCGTTTAAAGTCGGATTCTAAAGCATTGTAAATAGATGACTTTGTTAAAGTTGCTGATTCTTAAGGTTTGAAAATAGATGATATCGTTTCAAGTTCGATTCTAAAGCATTGTAAATAGATGACTTTGTTCAAGTTGCCGATTCTTAAGGTTTGAAAATAGATGATATCGTTTAAAGTCGGATTCTAAAGCATTGTAAATAAATGACTTTGTTCAAGTTGCCGATTCTTTAGGATTGAAAATAGATGATATCGGTTTAAGTCGGATTCTAAAGCATTGTAAAGAAATGACTTTGTTCAAGTTGCGGACTCTGATAGTTTGAAAATAGATGATATCGTTTAAAGTCGGATTCTAAAGCATTGTAAATAGATGACTTTGTTCAAGTTGCCGATTCTTAAGGATTGAAAATAGATGATATCGGTTAAAGTCGGATTCTAAAGCATTGTAAATAAATGACTTTGTTCAAGTTGCGGACTCTGATAGTTTGAAAATAGATGATATCGTTCAAAGTCGGATTCTAAAGCATTGTAAATAGATGACTTTGTTCAAGTTGCGGATTCTTAAGGTTTGAAAATAGATGATATTGTTTAAAGTCGCATTCTAAAGCAATGTAAATAGATGACTTTGTTCAAGTTGCGGATTCTTAAGGTTTGAAAATAGATGATATTGTTTAAAGTCGCATTCTAAAGCAATGTAAATAGATGACTTTGTTCAAGTTGCGGATTCTTAAGGTTTGAAAATAGATGATATCGTTAAAAGTCGGATTCTAAAGCATTGTAAATAGATGACTTTGTTCAAGTTGAGGATCTTAAGGTTTGAAAATAGATGATATCGTTTAAAGTCGGATTCTAAAGTATTGTAAATAGATGACTTTGTTCAAGTTGCGGATTCTTAAGGTTTGAAAATAGATGATATCGTTTAAAGTCGGATTCTAAAGCATTGTAAATAGATGACTTTGTTCAAGTTGCGGATTCTTAAGGTTTGAAAATAGATGATATCGTTTAAAGTCGGATTCTTAAGTATTGTAAATAGATGACTTTGTTCAAGTTGCGGATTCTTAAGGTTTGAAAATAGATGATATCGTTTAAAGTCGGATTCTAAAGCATTGTAAATAGATGATTTTGTTCAAGTTGCGGATTCTAAAGGTTTGAAAATAGATGATATCGTTTAAAGTCGGATTTTAAAGCATTGTAAATAGATGACTTTGTTCAAGTTGCGGATTCTTAAGGTTTGAAAATAGATGATATCGTTTAAAGTCGGATTCTAAAGCATTGTAAATAGATGACTTTGTTCAAGTTGCAGATTCTTAAGGTTTGAAAATAGATGATATCGTTTAAAGTCGGATTTTAAAGCATTGCAAATAGATTACTTTGTTCAAGTGGCGGATTCTTAAGGTTTGAAAATAGATGATATCGTTTAAAGTCCCATTCTAAAGCATTGTAAATAGATGACTTTGTTCAAGTTGCGGATTCTTAAGGTTTGAAAATAGATGATATCATTTAAAGTCGGATTATAAAGCTGTGTAAATAGATGACTTTGTTCAAGTTGCGGATTTTTTAGGTTTGAACATAGATTATATCGCTTAAAGTCGGATTCCAAAGCATTGTAAATAGATGACTTTGTTCAAGTTGCGGATGGTTTAGGATTGAAAATAGATGATATCGTTTAATGTCGGATACTAAAGCATTTTAAATAGATGACTTTGTTGAAGTTGCCATTCTTAAGCTTTTAAAATAGATGATATCGTTTAAAGTCGGATTCCAAAGCATTGTAAATAGATGACTTTTTTCAAGTTGCCGATTCTTAAGGTTTTAAAATAGATTATATCTTTTAAAGTCAGATTCTAAAGCATTGTATATAGATGACTTGTTCAAGTCGCCGATTCTCAAGCTTTGAAAATAAAATATATCGTTTAAAGTCGGATTCTAAAGCACTCTAAATAGATGACTTTGTTAAAGTTGCCGATTCTTTAGGTTTGAAAATAGATGATATACTTTAAAGTTCGATTCTAAAGCATTGTAAATAGATGACTTTGTTCAAGTTGCCGATTCTTAAGCTTTGAAAATAGATGATATCGTTTAAAGTCGGATTCTAAAGCATTGTAAATAGATGACTTTGTTCAAGTTGCCGATTCTTAAGGATTAAAAATAGATGATATCGGTTAAAGTCGGTTTCTAAAGCATTGTGAATAGATGACTTTGTTCAAGTTGCGGATTCTTAAGATTTGAAAATAGATGATATCGTTTAAAGTCGCATTCTAAAGCATTGTAAATAGATGACTTTGTTCAAGTTGCGGATTCTTAAGGTTTGAAAATAGATGATATCGGTTAAAGTCGGATTCTAAAGTATTGTAAATAGATGACTTGGTTCAAGTTGCGGATTCTTAAGGTTTGAAAATTGATGATATCGTTTAAAGTCGGATTCTAAAGCATTGTAAATAGATTACTTTGTTCAAGTTGCGGATTGTTAAGGTTTGAAAATAGATGATATCGTTTAAAGTCGGTTTCTAAAGCATTGTGAATAGATGACTTTGTTCAAGTTGCGGATTCTTAAGATTTGAAAATAGATGATATCGTTTCAAGTCGCATTCTAAAGCATTGTAAATAGATGACTTTGTTCAAGTTGCGGATTCTTAAGGTTTGAAAATAGATGATATCGGTTTAAGTCGGATTCTAAAGTATTGTAAATAGATGACTTGGTTCAAGTTGCGGATTCTTAAGGTTTGAAAATTGATGATATCGTTTAAAGTCGGATTCTAAAGCATTGTAAATAGATTACTTTGTTCAAGTTGCGGATTGTTAAGGTTTGAAAATAGATGATATCGTTTAAAGTCGGATTCTAAAGCATTGTAAATAGATGACTTTGTTCAAGTTGCGGGTTCTTAAGGTTTGAAAATAGATGATATCGTTTAAAGTCGGATTCTAAAGCATTGTAAATAGATGACTTTGTTCAAGTTGCGGATTCTTAAGGTTTGAAAATAGATGATATCGTTTAAAATCGGATTCTAAAGCATTGTAAATAGATGACTTTGTTCAAGTTGCGGATTCTTAAGGTTTGAAAATAGATGATATCGTTTAAAGTCGGATTCTAAAGTATTGTAAATAGATGACTTTGTTCAAGTGTCGGACTCTAAAGGTTTGAAAATAGATAATGTCGTTTGAAGTGGGATTCTTAAGAATGTAAATAGATGACTTTGTTCAAGTTGCGGATTCTTAAGGTTTGAAAATAGATGATATCGTTGAAAGTCGGATTCTAAAGCTTTGTAAATAGATGACTTTGTTCAAGTTGCCGATTCTTAAGGTTTGAAAATAGATGATATCGTTTAAAGTCGGATTCCAAAGCATTGTAAATAGATGACTTTGTTCAAGTTGCCGATTCTTAAGGTTTTAAAATAGATCTTATCGTTTAAAGTCGGATTCTAAAGCATTGTTACCAGATGACTTTGTTCAAGTTGCGGACTCTTAAGGTTTGAAAATAGATGATATCGTTTAAAGTTCGATTCTAAAGCATTGCAAATAGATGACTTTGTTCAAGTTGCGGATTCTTAAGGATTGAAAATAGATGATATCGTTTAAAGTCGGATTCTAAAGCATTGTAAATAGATGACTTTGTTCAAGTTGGTAGTTGTTTAGGTTTAAAAGTAAGTGATATCGTTTAATGTCGGATACTAAAGCCTTGTAAATAGATGACTTTGTTTAAATTGCGGATTCTCAATGTTTGAAAATAGAGTATATCGTTTGTAAGTCGGATTCTAAAGCATTGTAAATAGATGACTTTGTAAGAGTTGCGGACTGCTCAGGTTTGAAAATAGATGATATCGTTTAAAGTCGGATTCTAAAGCATTGAAAATAGATGACTTTGTTCAAGTTGCCGATTCTTAAGCTTTGAAAATAGATGATATCGTTTAAAGTCGGATTCTAAAGCATTGTAAATAGATGACTTTGTTCAAGTTGCCGATTCTTAAGGATTAGAAAATAGATGATATCGGTATAAAGTCGGATTCTAAAGCATTGTAAATAAATGACTTTGTTCAAGTTGCGGACTCTGATAGTTTGAAAATAGATGATATCGTTTAAAGTCGGATTCTAAAGCATTGTAAATAGATGACTTTGTTCAAGTTGCGGATTCTTAAGGTTTGAAAATAGATGATATTGTTTAAAGTCGCATTCTAAAGCATTGTAAATAGATGACTTTCTTCAAGTTGCGGATTCTTAAGGTTTGAAAATAGATGATATCGTTTAAAGTCGGATTCTAAAGCATTGTAAATAGATGACTTTGTTCAAGTTGCGGATTCTTAAGGTTTGAAAATAGATGATATCGTTTAAAGTCGGATTCTAAAGTATTGTAAATAGATGACTTTGTTCAAGTTGCGGATTCTTAAGGTTTGAAAATAGATGATATCGTTTAAAGTCGGATTCTAAAGCATTGTAAATAGATGATTTTGTTCAAGTTGCGGATTCTAAAGGTTTGAAAATAGATGATATCGTTTAAAGTCGGATTTTAAAGCATTGTAAATAGATGACTTTGTTCAAGTTGCGGATTCTTAAGGTTTGAAAATAGATGATATCGTTTAAAGTCGGATTCTAAAGCATTGTAAATAGATGACTTTGTTCAAGTTGCAGATTCTTAAGGTTTGAAAATAGATGATATCGTTTAAAGTCGGATTTTAAAGCATTGTAAATAGATGACTTTGTTCAAGTTGCGGATTCTTAAGGTTTGAAAATAGATGATATCGTTAAAAGTCGGATTCTAAAGCATTGTAAATTGATGACATTGTTCAAGTTGCGGATTCTTTAAGTTTGAAAATAGATGATATCGTTTAAAGTCGGATTCTAAAGTATTGTAAATAGATGACTTTGTTCAAATTGCGGATTCTTAAGGTTTGAAAATAGATGATATCGTTTTAAGTCGCATTCTAAAGCATTGTAAATAGATGATTTTGTTCAAGTTGCGGATTCTTAAGGTTTGCAAATAGATGATATCGTTTAAGATCGGATTCCAAACAATTGTAAATAGATGACTTTGTTAAGTTGCAGATTCTTAAGGTTTGAAAATAGATGATATAGTTTAAAGTCGGATTCTACAGCATTGTAAATAGATTACTTAGTTCAAGTTGCCGATTCTTTAGGTTTGAAAATAGATGATATCGTTTAAAGTCGGATTCTAAAGCATTGCAAATAGATTACTTTGTTCAAGTGGCGGACTCTTAAGGTTTGAAAATAGATGATATTGTTTAAAGTACGATTCTAAAGCATTGTAAGTAGATGACTTTATTACAGTTGCGGATTCTTAAGGCTTGAAAATAGATGATATTGTTTAAAGTCGCATTCTAAAGCATTGTAAATAGATGACTTTGTTCAAGTTGCGGATTCTTAAGGTTTGAAAATAGATGATATCGTTTAAAGTCTGATTCTAAAGCATTGTAAATAGATGACTTTGTTCAAGTTGCGGATTCTAAAGGTTTGAAAATAGATGATATCGTTTAAAGTCGGATTCTAAAGTATTGTAAATAGATGACTTTGTTCAAGTTGCGGATTCTTAAGGTTTGAAAATAGATGATATCGTTTAAAGTCGGATTCTAAAGCATTGTAAATAGATGACTTTGTTCAAGTTGCAGATTCTTAAGGTTTGAAAATAGATGATATTGTTTAAAGTCGGATTTTAAAGCATTGTAAATAGATGACTTTGTTCAAGTTGCGGATTCTTAAGGTTTGAAAATAGATGATATCGTTTCAAGTCGGATTCTAAAGTATTGAAAATAGATGACTTTGTTCAAGTTGCGGATTCTTAAGGTTTGAAAATAGATGATATCGTTTAAAGTCGGATTCTAAAGCATTGTAAATAGATGACTTTGTTCAAATTGCAGATTCTTAAGGTTTGAAAATAGATGATATCGTTTAAAGTCGGATTTTAAAGCATTGTAAATAGATGACTTTGTTCAAGTTGCGGATTCTTAAGGTTTGAAAATAGATGATATCGTTTCAAGTTTGATTCTAAAGCATTATAAATTGATGACTTTGTTCAAGTTGCGGATTCTTAAGGTTGTAAAATAGATGATATCGTTTAAAGTCGGAATCTAAAGTATTGTAAATAGATGACTTTGTTCAAGTGTCGGATTCTTAAGGTTTGAAAATAGATGATATCGTTTAAAGTCGGATTCTAAAGCATTGTAAATAGATGACTTTGTTCAAGTTGCTGATTCTTAAGGTTTGAAAATAGATGATATCGTTTCAAGTTCGATTCTAAAGCATTGTAAATAGATGACTTTGTTCAAGTTGCCGATTCTTAAGCTCTGAAAATAGATGATATCGTTTAAAGTCGGATTCTAAAGCATTGTAAATAGATGACTTTGTTCAAGTTGCCGATTCTAAAGGATTGAAAATAGATGATATCGGTTAAAGTCGGATTCTAAAGCATTGTAAATAAATGACTTTGTTCAAGTTGCGGACTCTGATAGTTTGAAAATAGATGATATCGTTCAAAGTCGGATTCTAAAGCATTGTAAATAGATGACTTTGTTCAAGTTGCGGATTCTTAAGGTTTGAAAATAGATGATATTGTTTAAAGTCGCATTCTAAAGCATTGTAAATAGATGACTTTGTTCAAGTTGCGGATTCTTAAGGTTTGAAAATAGATGATATCGTTAAAAGTCGGATTCTAAAGCATTGTAAATAGATGACTTTGTTCAAGTTGAGGATCTTAAGGTTTGAAAATAGATGATATCGTTTAAAGTCGGATTCTAAAGTATTGTAAATAGATGACTTTGTTCAAGTTGCGGATTCTTAAGGTTTGAAAATAGATGATATCGTTTAAAGTCGGATTGTAAAGCATTGTAAATAGATGACTTTGTTCAAGTTGCGGATTCTTAAGGTTTGAAAATAGATGATATCGTTTAAAGTCGGATTCTTAAGTATTGTAAATAGATGACTTTGTTCAAGTTGCGGATTCTTAAGGTTTGAAAATAGATGATATCGTTTAAAGTCGGATTCTAAAGCATTGTAAATAGATGATTTTGTTCAAGTTGCGGATTCTAAAGGTTTGAAAATAGATGATATCGTTTAAAGTCGGATTTTAAAGCATTGTAAATAGATGACTTTGTTCAAGTTGCGGATTCTTAAGGTTTGAAAATAGATGATATCGTTTAAAGTCGGATTCTAAAGCATTGTAAATAGATGACTTTGTTCAAGTTGCAGATTATTAAGGTTTGAAAATAGATGATATCGTTTAAGTCGGATTTTAAAGCATTGCAAATAGATTACTTTGTTCAAGTGGCGGACTCTTAAGGTTTGAAAATAGATGATATTGTTTAAGTACGATTCTAAAGCATTGTAAGTAGATGACTTTATTAAAGTTGCGGATTCTTAAGGCTTTAAAATAGATGATATTGTTTAAAGTCGCATTCTAAACATTGTAAATAGATGACTTTGTTCAAGTTGCGGATTCTTAAGGTTTGAAAATAGATGATATCGTTTAAAGTCGGATTCTAAAGCATTGTAAATAGATGACTTTGTTCAAGTTGCGGATTCTAAAGGTTTGAAAATAGATGATATCGTTTAAAGTCGGATTCTAAAGTATTGTAAATAGATGACTTTGTTCAAGTTGCGGATTCTTAAGGTTTGAAAATTGATGATATCGTTTAAAGTCGGATTTTAAAGCATTGTAAATAGATGACTTTGTTCAAGTTGCGGATTCTTAAGGTTTGAATATAGATGATATCGTTTCAAGTCGGATTCTAAAGCATTATAAATTGATGACTTTGTTCAAGTTGCGGATTCTTAAGGTTTGAAAATAGATGATATCGTTTAAAGTCGGAATCTAAAGTATTGTAAATAGATGACTTTGTTCACGTGTCGGATTCTTAAGGTTTGAAAATAGATGATATCGTTTAAAGTCGGATTCTAAAGCATTGTAAATAGATGACTTTGTTCAAGTTGCTGATTCTTAAGGTTTGAAAATAGATGATATCGTTTCAAGTTCGATTCTAAAGCATTGTAAATAGATGACTTTGTTCAAGTTGCCGATTCTTAAGCTTTGAAAATAGATGATATCGTTTAAAGTCGGATTCTAAAGCATTGTAAATAGATGACTTTGTTCAAGTTGCGGATTCGTAAGGTTTGAAAATAGATGATATTGTTTAAAGTCGCATTCTAAAGCATTGTAAATAGATGACTTTGTTCAAGTTGCGGATTCTTAAGGCTTGAAAATAGATGATATCGTTAAAAGTCGAATTCTAAAGCATTGTAAATAGATGACTTTGTTCAAGTTGCGGATTCTTAAGGTTTGAAAATAGATGATATCGTTTAAAGTCGGATTCTAAAGTATTGTAAATAGATGACTTTGTTCAAGTTGCGGATTCTTAAGGTTTGAAAATTGATGATATCGTTTAAAGTCGGATTCTAAAGCATTGTAAATAGATGACTTTGTTCAAGTTGCGGATTCTTAAGGTTTGAAAATAGATGATATCGTTTAAAGTCGGATTCTAAAGTATTGTAAATTGATGACTTTGTTCAAGTTGCGGATTCTTAAGGTTTGAAAATAGATGATATCGTTTAAAGTCGGATTCTAAAGCATTGTAAATAGATGACTTTGTTCAAGTTGCAGATTCTTAAGGTTTGAAAATAGATGATATCGTTTAAAGTCGGATTTTAAAGCATTGTAAATAGATGACTTTGTTCAAGTTGCGGATTCTTAAGGTGGGAAAATAGATGATATCGTAAAAAGTCGGATTCTAAAGCATTGTAAATTGATGACTTTGTTCAAGTTGCGGATTCTTTAGGTTTGAAAATAGATGATATCGTTTAAAGTCGGATTCTAAAGTATTGTAAATAGATGACTTTGTTCAAGTTGCGGATTCTTAAGGTTTGAAAATAGATGATATCGTTTTAAGTCGCATTCTAAAGCATTGTAAATAGATGATTTTGTTCAAGTTGCGGATTCTTAAGGTTTGCAAATAGATGATATCGTTTAAGATCGGATTCCAAACAATTGTAAATAGATGACTTTGTTAAGTTGCAGATTCTTAAGGTTTGAAAATAGATGATATAGTTTAAAGTCGGATTCTACAGCATTGTAAATAGATTACTTAGTTCAAGTGGCCGATTCTTTAGGTTTGAAAATAGATGATATCGTTTTAAGTCGGATTCTAAAGCATTGC
Organism: Sepiola atlantica; assembly: GCA_963556195.1. NCBI lineage: Eukaryota > Metazoa > Mollusca > Cephalopoda > Sepiida > Sepiolidae > Sepiola > Sepiola atlantica. The sequence goes on from OY744522.1 coordinate 10,039,821, forward strand.
AAATAGATTACTTTGTTCAAGTGGCGGACTCTTAAGGTTTGAAAATAGATGATATTGTTTAAAGTACGATTCTAAAGCATTGTAAGTAGATGACTTTATTACAGTTGCGGATTCTTAAGGCTTGAAAATAGATGATATTGTTTAAAGTCGCATTCTAAAGCATTGTAAATAGATGATTTTGTTCAAGTTGCGGATTCTTAAGGTTTGAAAATAGATGATATCGTTTAAAGTCGGATTCTAAAGCATTGTAAATAGATGACTTTGTTCAAGTTGCGGATTCTTAAGGTTTGAAAATAGATGATATCGTTTAAAGTCGGATTCTAAAGCATTGTAAATAGATGACTTTGTTCAAGTTGCAGATTCTTAAGGTTTGAAAATAGATGATATCGTTTAAAGTCGGATTTTAAAGCATTGTAAATAGATGACTTTGTTCAAGTTGCGGATTCTTAAGGTTTGAAAATAGATGATATCGTTTCAAGTCGGATTCTAAAGCATTATAAATTGATGACTTTGTTCAAGTTGCGGATTCTTAAGGTTTGAAAATAGATGATATCGTTTAAAGTCGGAATCTAAAGTATTGTAAATAGATGACTTTGTTCAAGTGTCGGATTCTTAAGGTTTGAAAATAGATGATATCGTTTAAAGTCGGATTCTAAAGCATTGTAAATAGATGACTTTGTTCAAGTTGCTGATTCTTAAGGTTTGAAAATAGATGATATCGTTTCAAGTTCGATTCTAAAGCATTGTAAATAGATGACTTTGTTCAAGTTGCCGATTCTTAAGCTTTGAAAATAGATGATATCGTTTAAAGTCGGATTCTAAAGCATTGTAAATAGATGACTTTGTTCAAGTGACCGATTCTTAAGGATTGAAAATAGATGATATCGGTTAAAGTCGGATTCTAAAGCATGGTAAATAAAGTACTTTGTTCAAGTTGCGGACTCTGATAGTTTGAAAATAAATGATATCGTTTAAAGTCGGATTCTAAAGCATTGTAAATAGATGACTTTGTTCAAGTTGCGGATTCTTAAGGTTTGAAAATAGATGATATTGTTTAAAGTCGCATTCTAAAGCATTGTAAATAGATGACTTTGTTCAAGTTGCGGATTCTTAAGGTTTGAAAATAGATGATATCGTTAAAAGTCGGATTCTAAAGCATTGTAAATAGATGACTTTGTTCAAGTTGTTGATTCTTAAGGTTTGAAAATAGATGATATCGTTTAAAGTCGGATTCTAAAGTATTGTAAATAGATGACTTTGTTCAAGTTGCGGATTCTTAAGGTTTGAAAATAGATGATATCGTTTTAAGTCGGATTCTAAAGCATTGTAAATAGATGATTTTGTTCAAGTTGCGGATTCTAAAGGTGTGAAAATAGATGATATCGGTTAAAGTCGGATTTTAAAGCATTGTAAATAGATGACTTTGTTCAAGTTGCGGATTCTTAAGGTTTGAAAATAGATGATATCGTTTAAAGTCGTATTCTAAAGCATTGTAAATAGATGACTTTGTTCAAGTTGCAGATTCTTAAGGTTTGAAAATAGATGATATCGTTTAAAGTCGGATTTTAAAGCATTGTAAATAGATGACTTTGTTCAAGTTGCGGATTCTTAAGGTTTGAAAATAGATGATATCGTTAAAAGTCGGATTCTAAAGCATTGTAAATTGATGACTTTGTTCAAGTTGCGGATTCTTAAGGTTTGAAAATAGATGATATCGTTTAAAGTCGGATTCTAAAGTATAGTAAATAGATGACTTTGTTCAAGTGTCGTATTCTTAAGGTTTGAAAATAGATGATATCGTTTAAAGTCGGATTCTAAAGCATTGTAAATAGATGACTTTGTTCAAGTTGCTGATTCTTAAGGTTTGAAAATAGATGATATCGTTTAATGTCGGATACTAAAGCATTGTAAATGGGTGACTTTGTTCAAGTTGCGGATTCTTAAGGTTTGAAAATAGATGATATCGTTTAAAGTCGGATTCCAAAGCATTGTAAATAGATGACTTAGTTCAAGTTGCGGATTCTTGAGGTTTGAAAATAGATGATATCATTTAAAGTCGGATTCCAAAGCATTGTAAATAGATGACTTTGTTCAAGTTGCGGATGGTTTAGGATTGAAAATAGATGATATCGTTTAATGTCGGATACTAAAGCATTTTAAATAGATGACTTTGTTCAAGTTGCCATTCTTAAGCTTTGTAAATAGATGATATCGTTTAAAGTCGGATTCCAAAGCATTGTAAATAGATGACTTTTTTCAAGTTGCCGATTCTTAAGGTTTTAAAATAGATTATATCTTTTAAAGTCGAGATCTAAAGCATTGTAAATAGATGACTTGTTCAAGTCGCCGATTCTCAAGCTTTGAAAAAAAATTATATCGTTTAAAGTCGGATTCTAAAGCACTCTAAATAGATGACTTTGTTCAAGTTGCCGATTCTTAAGGTTTGAAAATAGATGATATCGTTTAAAGTTCGATTCTAAAGCATTGTAAATAGATGACTTTGTTCATTTGCCGATTCTTAAGCTTTGAAAATAGATGATATCGTTTAAAGTCGGATTCTAAAGCATTGTAAATAGATGACTTTGTTCAAGTTTCCGATTCGTAAGGATTAAAAATAGATGATATCGGTTAAAGTCGGTTTCTAAAGCATTGTAAATAGATGACTTTGTTCAAGTTGCGGATTCTTAAGATTTGAAAATAGGTGATATCGTTTAAAGTCGCATTCTAAAGCATTGTAAATAGATGACTTTGTTCAAGTTGCGGATTCTTAAGGTTTGAAAATAGATGATATCGGTTAAAGTCGGATTCTAAAGTATTGTAAATAGATGACTTGGTTCAAGTTGCGGATTCTTAAGGTTTGAAAATTGATGATATCGTTTAAAGTCGGATTCTAAAGCATTGTAAATAGATGACTTTGTTCAAGTTGCGGATTGTTAAGGTTTGAAAATAGATGATATCGTTTAAAGTCGGATTCTAAAGCATTGTAAATAGATGACTTTGTTCAAGTTGCGGGTTCTTAAGGTTTGAAAATAGATGATATCGTTTAAAGTCGGATTCTAAAGCATTGTAAATAGATGACTTTGTTACAGTTGCGGATTCTTAAGGTTTGAAAATAGATGATATCGTTTAAAATCGGATTCTAAAGCATTGTAAATAGATGACTTTGTTCAAGTTGCCGATTCTTAAGGTTTGAAAATAGATGATATCGTTTAAAGTCGGATTCTAAAGTATTGTAAATAGATGACTTTGTTCAAGTGTCGGACTCTAAAGGTTTGAAAATAAATGATGTCGTTTGAAGTGGGATTCTAAAGCATTGTAAATAGATGACTTTGTTCAAGTTGCGGATACTTAAGGTTTGAAAATAGATGATATCGTTTAAAGTCGGATTCTAAAGCATTGTAAATAGATGACTTTGTTCAAGTTGCCGATTCTTAAGCTTTGAAAATAGATGATATCGTTTAAAGTCGGATTCCAAAGCATTGTAAATAGATGACTTTGTTCAAGTTGCCGATTCTTAAGGTTTTAAAATAGATCTTATCGTTTAAAGTCGGATTCTAAAGCATTGTTACCACATGACTTTGTTCAAGTTGCGGACTCTTAAGGTTTGAAAATAGATGATATCGTTTAAAGTTCGATTCTAAAGCATTGCAAATAGATGACTTTTTTTCAAGTTGCGGATTCTTAAGGATTGAAAATAGAGGATATCGTTTAAAGTCGGATTCTAAAGCATTGTAAATAGATGACTTTGTTCAAGTTGGTAGTTGTTTAGGTTTAAAAGTAAGTGATATCGTTTAATGTCGGATTCTAAAGTATTGTAAATAGATGACTTTGTTCAAGTTGCGGATTCTTAAGGTTTGAAAATAGATGATATCGTTTAAAGTCGGATTCTAAAGCATTGTAAATAGATGATTTTGTTCAAGTTGCGGATTCTAAAGGTTTGAAAATAGATGATATCGTTTAAAGTCGGATTTTAAAGCATTGTAAATAGATGACTTTGTTCAAGTTGCGGATTCTTAAGGTTTGAAAATAGATGATATCGTTTAAAGTCGGATTCTAAAGCATTGTAAATAGATGACTTTGTTCAAGTTGCAGATTCTTAAGGTTTGAAAATAGATGATATCGTTTAAAGTCGGATTTTAAAGCATTGTAAATAGATGACTTTGTTCAAGTTGCAGATTCTTAAGGTTTGAAAATAGATGATATCGTTAAAAGTCGGATTCTAAAGCATTGTAAATTGATGACTTTGTTCAAGTTGCGGATTCTTTAGGTTTGAAAATAGATGATATCGTTTAAAGTCGGATTCTAAAGTATTGTAAATAGATGACTTTGTTCAAGTTGCGGATTCTTAAGGTTTGAAAATAGATGATATCGTTTTAAGTCGCATTCTAAAGCATTGTAAATAGATGACTTTGTTCAAGTTGCGGATTCTTTAGGTTTGCAAATAGATGATATCGTTTAAGATCGGATTCCAAACAATTGTAAATAGATGACTTTGTTAAGTTGCAGATTCTTAAGGTTTGAAAATAGATGATATAGTTTAAAGTCGGATTCTACAGCATTGTAAATAGATTACTTAGTTCAAGTGGCCGATTGTTTAGGTTTGAAAATAGATGATATCGTTTAAAGTAAGATTCTAAAGCATTGCAAATAGATTATTTTGTTCAAGTGGCGGACTCTTAAGGTTTGAAAATAGATGATATTGTTTAAAGTACGATTCTAAAGCATTGTAAGTAGATGACTTTATTACAGTTGCGGATTCTTAAGGCTTGAAAATAGATGATATTGTTTAAAGTCGCATTCTAAAGCATTGTAAATAGATGACTTTGTTCAAGTTGCGGATTCTTAAGGTTTGAAAATAGATGATTTCGTTTAAAGTCGGATTCTAAAGCATTGTAAATAGATGACTTTGTTCAAGTTGCGGATTCTAAAGGTTTGAAAATAGATGATATCGTTTAAAGTCGGATTCTAAAGTATTGTAAATAGATGACTTTGTTCAAGTTGCGGATTTTTAAGGTTTGAAAATAGATGATATCGTTTAAAGTCGGATTCTAAAGCATTGTAAATAGATGACTTTGTTCAAGTTGCAGATTCTAAAGGTTTGAAAATAGATGATATCGTTTAAAGTCGGATTTTAAAGCATTGTAAATAGATGACTTTGTTCAGGTTGCGGATTCTTAAGGTTTGAAAATAGATGATATCGTTTCAAGTCGGATTCTAAAGCATTATAAATTGATGACTTTGTTCAAGTTGCGGATTCTTAAGGTTTGAAAATAGATGATATCGTTTAAAGTCGGAATCTAAAGTATTGTAAATAGATGACTTTGTTCAAGTGTCGGATTCTTAAGGTTTGAAAATAGATGATATCGTTTAAAGTCGGATTCTAAAGCATTGTAAATAGATGACTTTGTTCAAGTTGCCGATTCTTAAGGATTGAAAATAGATGATATCGGTTAAAGTCGGATTCTAAAGCATTGTAAATAAATGACTTTGTTCAAGTTGCGGACTCTGATAGTTTGAAAATAGATGATATCGTTTAAAGTCGGATTCTAAAGCATTGTAAATAGATGACTTTGTTCAAGTTGCGGATTATTAAGGTTTGAAAATAGATGATATCGTTAAAAGTCGGATTCTAAAGCATTGTAAATAGATGACTTTGTTCAAGTTGCGGATTCTTAATGTTTGAAAATAGATGATATCGTTTAAAGTCGGATTCTAAAGTATTGTAAATAGATGACTTTGTTCAAGTTGCGGATTCTTAAGGTTTGAAAATAGATGATATCGTTTTAAGTCGGATTCTAAAGCATTGTAAATAGATGATTTTGTTCAAGTTGCGGATTCTAAAGGTGTGAAAATAGATGATATCGTTCAAAGTCGGATTTTAAAGCATTGTAAATAGATGACTTTGTTCAAGTTGCGGATTCTTAAGGTTTGAAAATAGATGATATCGTTTAAAGTCGGATTCTAAAGCATTGTAAATAGATGACTTTGTTCAAGTTGCAGATTCTTAAGGTTTGAAAATAGATGATATCGTTTAAAGTCGGATTTTAAAGCATTGTAAATAGATGACTTTGTTCAAGTTGCGGATTCTTAAGGTTTGAAAATAGATGATATCGTTAAAAGTCGGATTCTAAAGCATTGTAAATTGATGACTTTGTTCAAGTTGCGGATTCTGAAGGTTTGAAAATAGATGATATCGTTTAAAGTCGGATTCTAAAGTATTGTAAATAGATGACTTTGTTCAAGTGTCGTATTCTTAAGGTTTGAAAATAGATTATATCGTGTAAAGTCGGATTCTAAAGCATTGTAAATAGATGACTTTGTTCAAGTTGCTGATTCTTAAGGTTTGAAAATAGATGATATCGTTTAATGTCGGATACTAAAGCATTGTAAATGGGTGACTTTGTTCAAGTTGCGGATTCTTAAGGTTTGAAAATAGATGATATCGTTTAAAGTCGGATTCCAAAGCATTGTAAATAGATGACTTTGTTCAAGTTGCGGATTCTTAAGGTTTGAAAATAGATGATATCATTTAAAGTCGGATTATAAAGCTGTGTAAATAGATGACTTTGTTCAAGTTGCGGATTTTTTAGGTTTGAACATAGATTATATCGCTTAAAGTCGGATTCCAAAGCATTGTAAATAGATGACTTTGTTCAAGTTGCGGATGGTTTAGGATTGAAAATAGATGATATCGTTTAATGTCGGATACTAAAGCATTTTAAATAGATGACTTTGTTCAAGTTGCCATTCTTAAGCCTCTAAAATAGATGATATCGTTTAAAGTCGGATTCCAAAGCATTGTAAATAGATGACTTTTTTCAAGTTGCCGATTCTTAAGGTTTTAAAATAGATTATATCTTTTAAAGTCGGATTCTAAAGCATTGTAAATAGATGACTTGTTCAAGTCGCCGATTCTCAAGCTTTGAAAAAAAATTATATCGTTTTAAGTCGGATTCTAAAGCACTCTAAATAGATGACTTTGTTCAAGTTGCCGATTCTTAAGGTTTGAAAATAGATGATATCGTTTAAAGTTCGATTCTAAAGCATTGTAAATAGATGACTTTGTTCAAGTTGCCGATTCTTAAGCTTTGAAAATAGATTATATCGTTTAAAGTCGGATTCTAAAGCATTGTAAATAGATGACTTTGTTCAAGTTGCCGATTCTTAAGGATTAAAAATAGATGATATCGGTTAAAGTCGGTTTCTAAAGCATTGTAAATAGATGACTTTGTTCAAGTTGCGGATTCTTAAGATTTGAAAATAGATGATATCGTTTAAAGTCGACTTCTAAAGCATTGTAAATAGATGACTTTGTTCAAGTTGCGGATTCTTAAGGTTTGAAAATAGATAATATCGGTTAAAGTCGGATTCTAAAGTATTGTAAATAGATGACTTGGTTCAAGTTGCGGATTCTTAAGGTTTGAAAATTGATGATATCGTTTAAAGTCGGATTCTAAAGCATTGTAAATAGATTACTTTGTTCAAGTTGCGGATTGTTAAGGTTTGAAAATAGATGATATCGTTTAAAGTCGGATTCTAAAGCATTGTAAATAGATGACTTTGTTCAAGTTGCGGATTCTTAAGGTTTGAAAATAGATGATATCGTTTAAAATCGGATTCTAACGCATTGTAAATAGATGACTTTGTTCAAGTTGCGGATTCTTAAGGTTTGAAAATAGATGATATCGTTTAAAATCGGATTCTAACGCATTGTAAATAGATGACTTTGTTCAAGTTGCGGATTCTTAAGGTTTGAAAATAGATGATATCGTTTAAAGTCGGATTCTAAATTATTGTAAATAGATGACTTTGTTCAAGTGTCGGACTCTAAAGGTTTGAAAATAGATGATGTCGTTTGAAGTGGGATTCTAAAGCATTGTAAATAGATGACTTTGTTCAAGTTGCGGATTCTTAAGGTTTGAAAATAGATGATATCGTTTAAAGTCGGATTCTAAAGCATTGTAAATAGATGACTTTGTTCAAGTTGCCGATGCTTAAGCTTTGAAAATAGATGATATCGTTTAAAGTCGGATTCCAAAGCATTGTAAATAGATGACTTTGTTCAAGTTGCCGATTCCTAAGGTTTTAAAATAGATCTTATCGTTTAAAGTCGGATTCTAAAGCATTGTTACCAGATGACTTTGTTCAAGTTGCGGACTCTTAAGGTTTGAAAATAGATGATATCGTTTAAAGTCGGATTCTAAAGCATTGTAAATAGATGACTTTGTTCAAGTTGGTAGTTGTTCAGGTTTAAAAGTAAGTGATATCGTTTAATGTCGGATACTAAAGCCTTGAAAATAGATGACTTTGTTTAAGTTGCGGATTCTCAATGTTTGAAAATAGAGTATATCGTTTGTAAGTCGGATTCTAAAGCATTGTAAATAGATGACTTTGTAAGAGTTGCGGACTGCTCAGGTTTGAAAATAGATGATATCGTTTAAAGTCGGATTCTAAAGCATTGAAAATAGATGACTTTGTTCAAGTTGGTGGATTCTTAATGTTTGCAAATAGATTATATCGTTTAAAGTTGGATTCTACAGCATTGTAAATAGATGACTTTGTTCAAGTTGCGGATTCTATATGTTTGAAAATCGATGATATCGTTTAAAGTCGGATTCTAAAGCATTGTAAATAGATGACTTTGTTAGAGTTGCGGATCCTTACTGTTTGAAACTAGATGATATCGTTTAAAGTCGGATTCTAAAGCATTGTAAATAGATGACTTTGTTCAGTTGCGGATACTTAATGTTTGAAAATAGATGATATCGTTTAAAGTCGGATTCTAAAGCATTGTAAATAGATGACTTTGTTCCAGTTGCCGATTCTTAAAGTTTGAAAATAGATTATATCGTTTAAAGTCGGATTCTAAATCATTGTAAAAAGATGACTTTGTTCAAGTTGCGGATTCTTAAGATTTGAAAATAGATAATATCGTTTAAAGTCGGATTCTGAAGCATTGTAAATAGATTACTTTGTTCAAGTGGCGGACTCTTAAGGTTTGAAAATAGATGATATTGTTTAAAGTACGATTCTAAAGCATTGTAAGTAGATGACTTTATTACAGTTGCGGATTCTTAAGGCATGAAAATAGATGATATCGTTTAAAGTCGCTTTCTAAAGCATTGTAAATAGATGACTTTGTTCAAGTTGCGGATTCTTAAGGTTGGCAAATAGATGATATCGTTTGAAGTCGGATTCTAAAGTATTGTAAATAGATGACTTTGTTCAAGTGTCGGATTCTTAAGGTTTGAAAATAGATGATATCGTTTAAAGTTAGATTCTAAAGCATTGTAAATAGATGACTTTGTTCAAGTTGCGGATTCTTAAGCTTTGAAAATAGATGATATCGTTTAAAGTCGGATTCTAAAGCATTGTAAATAGATGACTTTGTTCAAGTTGCGGATTCATAAGGTTTGAAAATAGATGATATCGTTTAAAGTCGGATTCTAAAGTATTGTAAATAGATGACTTTGTTCAAGTTGCGGATTCTTAAGGTTTGAAAATAGATGATATCGTTTAAAGTCAGATTCTAAAGCATTGTAAATAGATGACTTTGTTCAAGTTGCGGATTATTAAGGTTTGAAAATAGATGATATCGTTTAAAGTCGGATTCTAAAGCATTGTAAATAGATGACTTTGTTCAAGTTGCGGATTCTTAAGGTTTGAAAATAGATGATATCGTTTAAAATCGGATTCCAAACCATTGTAAATAGATGACTTTGTTCAAGTGGCGGATTCTTAAGGTTTGACATAAGATGATATCGTTTAAAGTCGGATTCTAAAGAATTGTAAATAGATGACTTTGTTCAAGTTGCGGATTCTTAAGGTTTGAAAATAGATGATATCGTTTAAAGTCTGATTCTAAAGTATTGTAAATAGATGACTTTTTCAAGTGTCGGATTCTTAAGGTTTGAAAATAGATTATGTCGTTTAAAGTGGGATTCTAAAGCATTGTAAATAAGTGACTTTGTTCAAGTTGCGGATTTTTAAGGTTTGAAAATAGATGATATCGTTTAAAGTCGGATTCTAAAGCATTGTAAATAGATGACTTTGTTCAAGTTGCGAGTTCTTAAGGTTTAAAACTAGATTATATCGTTTAATGTCGGATACTAAAGCATTGTAAATAGATTACTATGTTCAAGTTACGTATTCTTAAGGTTTGAAAATAAATGATATCATTTAAAGTCGGATTATAAAGCATTGTAAATAGATGACTTTGTTCAAGTTGCCGATTCTTAAGGATTGAAAATAGATGATATCTTTTAAAGTCGGATTCTAAAGCATTGTAAATAGATGACTTTGTTCAAGTTGCCGATTCTTAAGGATTGAAAATAGATTATATCGGTGGAAGTCGGATTCTAAAGCATTGTAAATAGATGACTTTGTTCAAGTAGCGAGTTCTTAAGGTTTAAAACTAGATGATATATTTTAATGTCGGATTCTAAAGCATTGTAAATAGATGACCTTGTTCAAGTTGCGGATTCTTGAGGTTTAAAATAGTTGATATCGGTTAAAGTCGGATTCTAAACCATTGTAAATAGATGACTTTGTTCAAGTTGCGGACTCTGATAGTTTGAAAATAGATTATATCGTGTAAAGTCGGATTCTAAAGCATTATAAATAGATGACTTGGTTCAAGTGGCCGATACTTTAGGTTTGAAAATAGATGATATCGTTTAAAGTCGGATTCTAAAGCATTGTAAATAGATGACTTTGTTCAAGTTGCGGTTTCTTAAGGTTTAAAAATAGATGATATCGTTTAAAGTCGGATTCTAAAGCATTGTAAATAGATGACTTTGTTCAAGTGGCGGACTCTTAACTTTTGAAAATAGATTATATTGTTTAAAGTGCGATTCTAAAGCATTGTAAGTAGATGACTTTATTACAGTTGCGGATTCTTAAGGTTTAAAAATAGATGATATTGTTTAAAGTCGCATTCTAAAGCATTGTAAATAGATGACTTTGTTCAACTTGCCGATTCTTAAGGTTTGAAAATAGATGATATCGTTTAAAGTCGGATTCTAAAGCATTGTAAATAGATGACTTTGTTCAAGTTGCCGATGCATAAGGTTTGAAAATAGATGATATCGTTTAAAGTCGGATTCTAAAGTATTGTAAATAGATGACTTTGTTCAAGTTGCGGATTCTTAAGGTTTGAAAATAGATGATATCGTTTAAAGTCGGATTCTAAAGCATTGTAAATAGATGACTTTGTTCAAGTTGCGGATTCTTAAGGTTTGAAAATAGATGATATCGTTTAAAGTCGGATTCTAAAGTATTGTAAATAGATGACTTTTTCAAGTTGCGGATTCTTAAGGTTTGAAAATAGATGATATCGTTTAAAATCGGATTCTAAAGCATTGTAAATAGATGACTTTGTTCAAGTTGCGAGTTCTTTAGGTTTGAAAATAGATGATATCGTTTAAAGTCGGATTCTAAAGCATTGTAAATAGATGACTTTGTTCAAGTTGCCGATTCTTAAGCTTTGAAAATAGATGATATCGTTTAAAGTCGGATTCCAAAGCATTGTAAATAGATGACTTTGTTCAAGTTACCGGATCTGAAGGTTTTAAAATAGATGATATCGTTTCAAGTCGGATTCTAAAGCATTGTAAATTAAGGACTTGTTCAAGTCGCCGATTCTCAAGCTTTGAAAATAGATGATGTCGTTTCAAGTCAGATTCTAAAGCACTGTAAATAGATGACTTTGTTCAAGTTGCCGATTCTTAAGGTTTGAAAATAGATGATATCGTTTAAAGTTCGATTCTAAAGCATTGTAAATAGATTACTTTGTTCAAGTTGCCGATACTTAAGGATTGAAAATAGATGATATCGGTTAAAGTCGTATTCTAAAGCATTGTAAATAGATGACTTTGTTCAAGTTGCGGACTCTGTTAGTTTGAAAATAGATTATATCGTTTTAAGTCGGATTCTAAAGCATTGTAAATAGATGACTTTGTTCAAGTTGCGGATTCTTAAGGTTTGAAAATAGATGATATTGTTTTAAGTCGGATTCTAAAGCATTGTAAATAGATGACTTTGTTCAAGTTGCGGATTCTTAAGGTTTGAAAATAGATGATATCGTTTAAAGTCGCATTCTAAAGCATTGTAAAAAGATGTCTTTGTTCAAGTTGCGGATTCTCAGGGTTAAAAATAGATGATATCGTTTAAAGTCGGATTCTAAAGCATTGTAAATAGATGACTTTGTTCAAGTTGCGGATTCTTAAGATTTGAAAAAAGAGGGTATCGTTAAAAGTCGGATTCTAAAGCATTGTAAATAGATTACTTTGTTCAAGTTGCGGACTCTTATGGTTTGAACATAGAGTATATCGTTTCAAGTCGGATTCTAAAGCATTGTAAATAGATGACTTTGTTCAAGTTGCCGATTCTTAAAGTTTTAAAATAGATGATATCGTTTAAAGTCAGATTCTACAGCATAGTAAATAAATGACTTTGTTCAAGTTGCGGATTCTAAAGGTTTTGTAATAGATGATATCGGTTCAAGTCGGATTCTAACGCATTGTAAATAGATGACTTTGTTGAAGTTGCGGATTCTTAATGTTTGAAAATAGATGATATAGTTAAAAGTCGGATTCTAAAGCATTGTAAATAGATGACTTTGTTCGTGTTGCGGACTAAAATAGATGATATTGTTTAAAAGACGATTCTAAAGCATTGTAAGTAGATGACTTTATTACAGTTGCGGATTCTTAAGGTTTGAAAATAGATGATAATGTTTACAGTCGCATTCTAAAGCATTGTAAATGGATGACTTTGTTCAAGTTGCGGATTCTTAAGCTTTGAAAATGGATGATATCGTTTAAAGTCGGATTCTAAAACATTGTAAGTAGATGACTTTGTTCAAGTTGTGCATTCTTTAGGTTTGAAAATATATGATATCGTTTAAAGTCGGATTCTAAAGCATTGTAAATAGATGACTTTGTTCAAGTTGCGGATTCTGAAGGTTTGAAAATAGATGATATCGTTTAAAGTCGGATTCTAAAGCATTGTAAATAGATGACTTTGTTCAAGTTGCGGATTCTTAAGGTTTGAAAATAGATGATATCGTTTAAAGTCGGATTCTAAAGCATTGTAAGTAGATGACTTTGTTCAAGTTGCCGATTCTCAAAGTTTGAAAATAGATTATATCGTTTAAACTGTGATTCTAAATCATTGTAAATAGATGACTTTGTTTAAGTTGCGGATTCTTAAGATTTGAAAAAAGATGGTATCGTAAAAAGTCGGATTCTAAAGCATTGTAAATAGATGACTTTGTTCAAGTTGCGGATTCTTAAGGTTTGAAAACAGATGATATCGTTTAAAGTCGGATTCTAACGCATTGTAAATAGATGACTTTGTTCAAGTTGCGGATTCTTAAGGTTTGAAAACAGATGATATCGTTTCAAGTCGGATTCTAAAGCATTGTAAATAGATGACTTTGTTCAAGTGTATGATTCTCAAGGTTTTAAAATAGATGATATCGGTTAAAGTCCGATTCTAAAGCATTGTAAATAGATGACTTTGTTCAAGTTGCGGATTCTAAAGGTTTTTAAATAGATGATATCGGTTCAAGTCGGATTCTAACGCATTGTAAATAGATGACTTTGTTCAAGTTACGGATTCTTAATGTTTGAAAATAGATGATATAGTTATAAGTCGGATTCTAAAGCATTGTAAATAGATGACTTTGTTCAAGTGGCGGACTAAAATAGATGATATTGTTTAAAAGACGATTCTAAAGCATTGTAAGTAGATGACTTTATTACAGTTGCGGATTCTTAAGGTTTGAAAATAGATGATAATGTTTACAGTCGCATTCTTAAGCATTGTAAATAGATGACTTTGTTCAAGTTGCGGATTCTTAAGCTTTGAAAATGGATGATATCGTTTAAAGTCGGATTCTAAAACATTGTAAGTAGATGACTTTGTTCAAGTTGTGCATTCTTTAGGTTTGAAAATATATGATATCGTTTAAAGTCGGATTCTAAAGCACTTTAAATAGATGACTTTGTTGAAGTTGCGGATTCTTAAAATTTTAAAATAGATGATATCGTTTAAAGTCGGATTCTAAAGCATTGTTAATAGATGACTTTGTTCCAGTGGCCGATTCTTTAGGTTTGAAAATAGATGCTATCGTTGAAAGTCGGATTCTAAATCATGTAAAATAGATGACTTTGTTCAAGTTGACGATTCTTAAGGTTTGAAAATAGATGATATCATTGAAGGTCGGATTCTAAAGCATTGTAAATAGATGACATTGTTCAAGTTGCGGAATCTTAAGGTTTGAAAATAGATGATATTGTTTAAAGTCGGATTCTAAAGCATTGTAAATAGATGACTTTGTTCAAGTTGCGGACTCTGAAGGTTTGAAAATGGATGATATCGTTTCAAGTCGGATTCTAAAACATTGTAAGTAGATGACTTGGTTCAAGTTGTGCATTTTTGAGGTTTGAAAATAGATGATATCGTTTAAAGTCGGATTCTAAAGCACTTTAAATAGATGACATTGTTCAAGTTGCGGATTCTTAAAATTTTAAAATAGATGATATCGTTTAAAGTCGGATTCTAAAGCATTGTTAATAGATGACTTTGTTCAAGTGGCCGATTCTTAAGGTTTGAAAATAGATGATACGGTTGAAAGTCGGATTCTAAATCATTGAAAATAGATGACTTTGTTCAATAGAAGATTCTTAAGATTTGAAAATAGATGATATCGTGTAAAGTCGGATTCTAAAGCATTGTAAGTAGATGACTTTGTTCAAGTTGCCGATTCTTAAAGTTTGAAAATAGATTATATCGTTTAAACTCGGATTCTAAATCATTGTAAATAGATGACTTTGTTCAAGTTGCAGATTCTTAAGATTTGAAAAAAGATGGTATCGTTAAAAGTCGGATTCTAAAGCATTGTAAATAGATGACTTTGTTCAAGTTGCGGACTCTTCTGGTTTGAACATAGAGTATATCGTTTCAAGTCGGATTCTAAAGCATTGTAAATAGATGACTTTGTTCAAGTTGCCGATTCTTAACGTTTTAAAATAGATGATATCGTTTAAAGTCAGATTCTAAAGCATAGTAAATAAATGACTTTGTTCAAGTTTCGGATTCTAAAGGTTTTGAAATAGATGATATCGGTTCAAGTCGGATTCTAACGCATTGTAAATAGATGACTTTGTTGAAGTTGCGGATTCTTAATGTTTGAAAATAGATGATATAGTTAAAAGTCGGATTCTAAAGCATTGTAAATAGATGACTTTGTTCCAGTGGCGGACTAAAATAGATGATATTGTTTAAAAGACGATTCTAAAGCATTGTAAGTAGATGACTTTATAACAGTTGCGGATTCTTAAGCTTTGAAAATGGATGATATCGTTTTAAGTCGGATTCTAAAACATTGTAAGTAGATGACTTTGTTCAAGTTGTGCATTCTTTAGGTTTGAAAATATATGATATCGTTTAAAGTCGGATTCTAAAGAACTTAAAATAGATGACTTTGTTCAAGTTGCGGATTCTTAAGGTTTGAAAATAGATGATATTGTTTAAAGTCGGATTCTAAGTCATTGAAAATAGATGACTTTGTTCAAGTTGCGGATTCTTAAAGTTGGGAAATAGATGATAATGTTTAAAGTCGGATTCTAAATCATGGTAAATAGATGACTGTGTTCGAGGTGCGGATTCTTAAGCTTTGAAAATAGATGATATTGTTTAAAGTCAGATTCTAATGCATTGTAAATAGATGACTTTGTTAAAGTTGCGGATTCTTAAGGTTTGAAAATAGATGATATCGTTTAAAGTCGGATACTAAAGTTTTGTAAATAGATGACTGTGTTCAAGTTGCGGATTCTTAAGGTTTGAAAATAGATGATATCGTTTAAAGTCGGATTCTAAAGCATTGTAAATAAATGACTTTGTTAAAGTTGCGGACTCTAAACGTTTGCAAATAGATGATATCGTTTAAGATCGGATTGCAAACCATTGTAAATAGATGACTTTGTTAAGTTGCGAATTCTTTAGGGTTGAAAATAGATGATATCGTTTGAAGTGTGATTCTACAGCATTGTAAATAGATAACTTTGTTCAAGTGGCCGATTCTTAAGGTTTGAAAATAGATGATATCGTTTAAAGTCGGATTCTAAAGCATTGTTAATAGATGACTTTGTACAAGTTGCGGATTCTGAGGGTTTAAAAATGGATAATGCCGTTTAAAGTCGGATTCTAAAGCATTGTAAATAGATTACTTTGTTCAAGTGGCGGACTAAAATTGATGATATTGTTTAAAGTACGATTCTAAAGCATTGTAAATAGATGACTTTATTACAGTTGCGGATTCTTTAGGTTTGAAAATAGATAATAATGTTTTAAGTCGCATTCTAAAGCATTGTAAATAGATGACTTTGTTCAGGTTGCGGATTCTTAAGGTTTGAAAATAGATAATATCGTTTAAATTAGGATTTTAAAGCATTGTAAATAGATGACTTTGTTTAAGTTGCAGATTCTCAAGGTTTGAAAAAAAAAGATAATGTTTTAAATCGGATTCTTAAGCATTGTAAATAGATGACTTTGTTCAAGTTGCGGATTCTTGAGGTTTAAAACCAAATGATATACGTTAAATTCGAATCTACAGCATTGTAAATAGATGACTTTGTTCCAGTTGCGGATTCTTAATGTTTGAAAATAGATGATATCGTTGAAAGTCGGATTCTAAAGCACTGTAAATAGATTACTTTGACAAGTTGCCGATTCATAAGGTTTGAAAATAGATGATATTGATTAAAGTCGGATTCTAAATCATTGTTAATAGATGACTTTGTTCAAGTTGCGGATTTTTAAGGTTTAGAAATGGATGATGTCGTTTCTAGTCGGATTCTAAAGCACTGTAAATAGATGACTTTGTTCAAGTTGCCGATTCTTAAGGTTTGAAAATAGAGATATTGTTTAAAGTCGGATTCTAAAGCATTGTAAATAGATGATTTTGTTCCAGTTGCGGATTCTCAAGGTTTTAAAATAGATGATATCCTTTAAAGTCGGATTCTACAGCATTGTAAATAGATGACTTTGTTACAGTTGCGGATTCTTAATGTTTCCAAATAGATGAGATCGTTTAAAGTGTGATTCTAAAGCATTGTAAATAGATGACTTTGTTCAAGTTGCCGATTCTGAAGGTTTGAAAATAGATGATATCGTTTAAAGTCGGATTCTAAAGCATTGTAAATAGATGACTTTGTTAAAGTTAGTGAATCTTAAATTTTGAAAATAAATGATAATGTTTAAAGTCGGATTCAAAACATTGTAAATAGATGACTTTGTTCAAGTTGCGGATTCTTAACGTTTGAAAATAGATGATATCGTTGGATATGGTATTCTAAAGCATTGTAAATAGATGAGTTTGTTCAAGTTGCGAGTTCTTCAGGTTTAAAACTAGATGATATCGTTTAATGTCGGATACTAAAGCATTGTAAATAGATTACTATATTCAAGTATCGTATTCTAAAGGTTTCAACATTAATGATATCATTTAAAGTCGGATTCTACAGCATTGTAAATAGATGACATGGTTCAAGTTGCCGATTCTTAACGTTTGAAAATAGATGATATCGTTTGAAAATAACGGATTCTTAAATTTTGATAATTAATGATATTGTTTAAAGTACGATTCTAAAGCATTGTAAGTAGATGACTTTATTACAGTTGCGGATTCTTAAAGTTTGAAAATAGATGATATTGTTTAAAGTCGGATTCTAAAGCATTGTAAATAGATGATTTTTTTCAAGTTGCGGATTCTTAAGGTTTAAAAAAAGATTATATCGTTTAAAGTCGGATTCTAAAGCATTGTAAATAGATGACTTTGTTCATGTTGCGGATTCTACTGGTTTGAAAAGAGATGATATCTTTTAAAGTCTGATCCTAAAGCATTGTAAATAGATGACCTTGTTCAACTTGCGGATTATTAAGGTTTGAAAATAGATAGTATTGTTTAAACTCGGATTCCAAACCATTGTAACTAGATGACTTAGTTCTGGTTGCCGATTCTTAAGGTTATAAAATAGATGATATCGTTTAAAGTCGGATGGTAAAGCATCGTAAATAGATGACTTTTTTCAGTTGCTGATTCTTAAGGTTTGAAAATAGATGATATTGTTTTATGTCGGATTCTAAAGCATTGTAAATAGATTACTTTGTTCAGATTGCGGACTCTTTAGGTTTGAAAATAGATGATATTGTTTAAAGTCGTATACTAAACCATTGTAAATAGATAGATTTATTGAAGGGGCCGATTTTTTGGGTAAGAAAGTAGATGATATCGTTTAAAGTCGGATTTTTAAGCATTGTAAATAGATGACTTGTTCAAGTAGCGGACTCACGAAGTTTGAAAATAGATGATATCGTTTAAAGCCGGATTCCAAAGCATTGTAAATAGATGATTTTGTTCAAGTTGCCGATTCTTAAGGTAGCAAAATAGATGATATTTTTTAAATTCGGATTCTAAAGCATTGTAAATAGATGACTTTGTTAAAGTTGCGGGTTATTAAGGGTTGAAAATACATGATAATGTTTAAAGTCAGATTCTAAAGCATTGTAAGCAGATGACTTTGTTCGAGTTGCGAATTCTTAAGGTTTGAAAATAGATGATATCGTTTAAAGTGTGATTATAAAGCATTTTCAATAGATGGTTTGTTCAAGTTGCGGATTCTTAAGGTTTGATAATCGATGATATCGGTTAAAGTCGGATTCGAAAGCATTGTAAATTGATGACTTGTGCAAGTCGCCGATTCTTAAGCTTTAAAAATAGATGATATCGTTTAAAGTCGGATTCTAAAGCATTGTAAATAGTTGACTTTGTTCAAGTTGCCGATTCGTAAGGTTCGAAAATAGATGATATCCGTTAAAGTCGAAGTCTCAAGCATTCTACATAGATGACTTTGTT